>JAQPPZ010015413.1:13475000-14100000 GCA_028583015.1 Wollemia nobilis | reverse complement strand
TTCCTGGAATGTCCAGGATAACACCATAGTTAGCGGGGCACCAGAAATGTAGCGGTTCTGGAGCCAGGACGCAGATGATGTCCCCATCCAGCCAGTGGATGGGGACGACGCAGGGGTAGCCGATGGCTATGATGCCTGGTACGTAGGCATCCACCCTCCTCGAATGACGAGGGCACAGGGTTTGAGACACGCGGTTGTGCATCGAATAGGGAGGCGGTGCCAGGCAGCAATGGAGGTGGCCCAGGGTCACAACGAGAGAGAGCCAAGGAGGCCGCAGGCATAGGAGAGGCCATGGCAGAGGGAGAGGAGGGAGGCGAGACCCCCATCTACACAAAGGGAGAGGCAACCATTACTTGATAAGGGCAAGGGTGTTGACACAGGAGAGAGTAGCGAGATGGCTACTCTCTGGGCAGAGAGAGATTATCTCCAGGCCCAGGTGTAGACTCTACAGGATGAGGCTGCATGCCACCGATCTGAGGTGGCACAGCTACGAGATGAGATTGCACGCCTTAGGGCATGGGGCAGAGGGGCAAGCTCTAGAGAGCTGACACGGGCTATCGCCCAGCTTACATTCTATTAGACATTGTATTACCAGCTAGTGCCAGAGGCATATAGACTACCCCTGCCAGCCAACATTGCAGATCCGATCAGGATCGGGTCATCGAGGACCACGTCCCGATCGAGGACTAGGACTACACAGACTGTGATGGGGCCACCTCGTCCACCTCAGGGCGGGGGAGGAGATGAGGCAGAGAGCTTGAGGGGCTCTCGAGGATAGAGGGCTGGACTAACATTGTATTTTATGATTGTTTTTTTATAGAGGATTGAGTATGCCGAGGTACAGATTGTGGCATACCAATCCAGTTTTGATGATGTACATATACGGTTGTTGATATATATGAGATATATTGTTGATCACATGACTTGTGGCTTGTCTTATGATGCTTTTATGTTTGATTGATTGATTTGATAATTGGATTGATGATTCATGAAATTATGTCGTTTTGAAATTTATAACTTTGATGTCATGCTATAATATTTTAAATGAAATAATCTGATGTAACAAATTGATTGGTTGTAATGTGATGTAAAAATAAAAAGAGACTTCTAACAATAATTTCAAAGGACATTGTCACTATTATAGACCATTTCATGGAGTCGCTGCTCACTCGGCCGTCAAGCTAATCCCAGTATAGAAATATGGTTAAAAGTAAAAGAATGCTTAAGAGACTATCTTAAGACTTTGGTGCAATGATGAAAATGATGGTTTGTTTTCAGATTTCCATAAAAAATATTGTGCATGAAATAATGTTTAAAATGATTTTTGCTAGGCATAAATTCCTAAGTGTGATAAATTTTTTGGATAATTCTTTAGGAATTATACCATCATTGCAAAATTGAAGGTTGACATAATGACATGAAATAATGAAAATGTGCTTGCTTTTTAAAAGCATAATTTGTGTAACATAATGAATTAAGTCATATGGTTTTCATGATTTTTAATAAATGGGGAATAAAAATTGTTACAATGGTTTGCGCTAGGCATAGAATATGTAGGTATAGACTTATACCATCATCGCAAAAATCCAAAAAAGATAGTTTTATTGCATGGTTGATTTTTGATGAACAGAAAATATGAAAATGAGGACTTGTGCTAAGCATAAAATTCCAATTTTGGTTTTGAAACTATACCATCGTCGCGAAAGTCAACCAGATATATATGTATATGTTTTTATTGTATAGTTTGAAAGAAATTTTTTATTTTTCTATTATATAGTTGTCTTTGTGGTAGATAACTGTACTTGATTTATTCCAACAAGTTGCAAAAATAATATTTCAAAGTATTTTGAAGACAAACGTTAGATTTATAAGGAATCCCATGTGCATATGTGAATTCATTTCCAATCTTGATTTATCATAATGATACACAAAATCTCTCGAATACAAATGTGTGTGCAATTGCATTGTTCATTTACCAGTTTTGAGCAAGATAATATGATACAAGTGATTTGAAGAAACCAAATAAGTGTTCATTAACCATGATGTAGATGCATATAACCATACTAGGCTACTATGTAGGTTGGATTATCAAGAGCTAGCTAATCCATAAGCAGACATAGGTCTGTACAAAAGAAGGTTGCTAATGTGACAGACATATCACCATGCTAGGAGTTACCCAAGGCCAAGCGGGTTGGGCACAAACCACCTGTTATGGGGCTTACCTCACAGTTTTCAAATAATTGAGAATTCTAGGGATTCAAGCTCATCAACCCTTCTTTTCTTTTCAAAGGGTAGGGAAAGGAATTTTATTGCTTTCTTGATTTCTTTTGAACTTTGCTTATTTTTTTTTTGTATTTTTTGCTTGATAATGCTTGGAACATTGTTGTAATGATATAAAAGAACATTTTTATTTTCTCTTTTTTTTTTTTCTTTTCTCTTTGCTAGGGATACTTGCTCGGATTAGCTGTAGAGCAAGGGGTTTTTATTCTGGGTAGGGGTGAGCTTGTCCTTTTGCCAATTCTCAAATATTATAGACCATGTGCATGATAGGATAGCAGGGGAAACTTTTCGCTCAAGAAATCACTTCTACTATGTAGCAAAACATGGAAATTACAAATATAATCATTTTATTGTGAAAAGATGTGCTTGGTTTAAGTAAATAACAAGATCAATTATCTATGCTAAAACTTTATTTAATTGAATTTTGTGGACTTTGATATAAGAGAGATTAGTAATCATGCCAGATAAAATCAAGATATTTATTTTTGTGAGTGTGCAAGTGAGGGATTCCAAATAAATGGTAATTTATCCAAAATAATTTGAAACATATAACTGCAATAATTTTAAGAAAATATATATAAATACTTTTGAGAAGTTTTGAGAATGTTGACTCTCTCTTTCTTCTTTATTTTATTTTGGTTTCGGAAGAGTCAAGCATATAGCTGTTTTTATATTTTTATTCTTATTTTGATTTTTGGTTTGATTTTTGAGCAAAAAATTTAACAAGTACCTTAAATAAATGCAACAAATAGTTTTGAAGATTTTTGATGATTATGAATATTTTTGATGTTTTTGGATTTTTATAAATTTGAAAGAAATATAAGATAAAAATTTTGAAATATTTTAAACAATTATATACAAGGATGAAATGACCAAATTTATGCATAGTAACGTTTAAGGTGCAAGATATTCATGGGTTCTTTAAGTTCTTTACCATCTAAGGTAGATAATTTGTATGCTCCTGATTCAAAATTGGCAGTAATAATGTATGGTCCAAGCCAGTTGGGCTCAAATTTACCTTTAAGGTCCTTAGTTGCATTTGTATTTTTTTGATTTTCTTTTAAAACAAGGTCGCCGATCTCAAAGGATCGATGACGAACTTTCTTAGCATATGATCTTTTAAGCTTGTTTTGGTAAGCACGGAGATGCTCCAAAGCATTGATGCATTTTTCATCTAGGAGTTCCAGCTGACTGAGTCTGCCAGCACGATATTCATCTCCTACTTTGGTATCTTGAAGTAGCAGAGCCAAAGAAGGAACTTCCAATTCAAATGGAAAAACTGCTTCAGCACCGTAAACCAAAAAAAATGGTGAAGTTCTTGTGGGGGTTCGAACACTAGTTCGATAGGCCCACAGGGCTGGGTATAATTGAATGTGCCAGTCACGGCCAGTTTTATTGACTAATATTTTGAGAATTTTGATTAAATTTTTGTTAGATGCTTCTGCTTGACCATTACCCTAAGGATAATAGGGAGTGGACCAGCGATGTTGAATCTTATATTTTTGGCATAATTTTTTAACATATTTATTTTTGAAGCAAGTTCCATTGTCAGAGATGAGATTGGTAGGAATTCCGAACCTGCAAATGATTTGATTAAAAATAAATTTAGAAACTTGTGTGCCAGTGCAGGAAGCTAAAGGCATAGCTTCGACCCACTTCATGAAATACTCAGTGGCGGTTATGATGAACTTGTGTCCATCACATGACATAGGATTGATTTTGCCAATAATATCCAAGCCCCATTTAGAAAAGGGCCAAGGAGATGAAATAGCCTGCAGCTCTTGTGTAGGCGCATGGACAAGGTCAACATGTTTTTGACACTTGTCGCAATGGCGCACATACTCATGTGCATCCGTTTCCATGGTAGGCCAAAAGTATCCTATCCAAAGGAGCTTTTTAGCAATGACACTACCACTAAAGTGTCCTCCACAAGATCCATCGTGGGCTTCACTCAAGGTTGATTTAGACTCTTCTAAGTTTAAACATCTTAATAGGATACCTTCAAAAGATCTCCTATATAAAGTATTGCCAATTATTACAAATCGACTTGCTTGTTGACGTAATAACCGATGCTGGTTTCTATTAGAATTGGCGGGGAAAGTCCCATTTTGGAGAAAATCAAATATGTCCGTGTACCAAGGTTCAGGAGTAGTTTCATTGATTAGAAACACATCCAAAGGCTCTAAGCATGATTTATTTGAAGCGGGTTCCTGGATTCGACGAATAATGATAGTGGCATATTCATCATCTAACTCCAAGGGTAGGAGAGATGCAGCCGCGGCCATAGCATCAGCTGCACGGTTGCTAGTTCAAGGAATAGCTTCCAAGGTAACTTGATCAAATAAAGACATTAATTGTAAAACATAGACCTTATATGGGTGCAATTTATCATCTCTAGTTTGATAAACTTCATTAATTTGGTTTATAACCAGTTGGGAATCACCAAAAACTAAAAGGTGTTTAATTTTTAGCGCTAGGGCAGCTCGTAATCCAAGAATTAGAGCTTCATACTCAGCAGTATTGTTGGTGCAAGCAAATGTCAATTTGAAGGACGAGAGGAATAAGATGTTTTTGTGGGGATATTAAAATAATACCCGCACCGACCCCACTCATGCATCGGGCTCCATCAAAGTATAAGGACCATTGTTCGGTATAGTCTGCCTCTAATTTAAGGCATTCATCTGGAAACTCGATGATGAGGGGATGGGTAGACTCTAAGGGTGTAGCAGCTAATTGATCTACTATGATTTGACCCTTAACAGACTTCTGCCCGATGAATGTGAGATCAAACTCGCTTAGAGCAAGAACCCACTTGGCTGTGCGACCCGATAAATAAGGTCGACTCATGAGATACCTTAAAGGATCATATTTAGCAATGACATAAGTTTTTTGACTAAGCATATAATGTCATAATTTTTGCGTAGCAAACATGACTGCTAGACATAGTTTTTCCAACGCTGTGTAGTGGGTTTCATAACTGATGAAGGTTCGGCTAATATAATAATTAGCACGTTCTCGCTTTTCATCATCAAGTTGAGCTAACATAGCCCCTAAGGTAGAATCTGAAGCAAAAATATATAGGAGAAATGGGCGATCAGATTTAGGTGGTGAAAGCACAGATGGATTAAGGAGGTATTTTTTGAGAAGTTCAAAAGCTTCTCGACATTCGGTGTCCCAATTAAAAGGGACATCCTTCTTAAGGAGTTTAAGAAAGGGACCAGTTTTTTCTGCCAGCTTATCAATGAAGCGACGGATGGCTTGAAGTTTACCTTGTAAACTTCATAACTCAGATATATTAGTAGGTGTGGGCATATTAGTGATGGCCACAATCTTGAGAGGGTCGATTTCAATACCACATAAAGAAACTAAAACCCCTAATAGTTTGCCGGATTTAACTCCGAATATGCATTTTGATGGATTTAATCAAATGAGATATTCTCGTAATCGATTAAAGACTTTCCTCAAATCATCTAAATGATTATTTTCAATAATAGAGCGAGCTATAATATCATCCACATAATCATGTAGGATATCATGCATCATATCATGAAAAATATAGGTCATAGCTCATTGATAAGTTGCACCGACGTTCTTTAAGCCAAATGGCATCACTTTCCAGCAAAAGGTACCCCAGGGGGTAATAAAGGTTATTTTAGCCTGGTCTTCAGGAGCTATCCAAATTTGATTATAATCGAAGAATCCATCCATTAAGGACATCATCCCACTTTCTGCAGTGAAGTCAATGATTTGATCCATGTTTGGAAGAGGAAACTCATATTTAGGGCATGTAGCGTTAATATCTCTAAAATCTGTGCAAACCCTAATTTTAGTAGCTTCTTTCTTGGTGACTGGAACTACATTTGAGATCCATTCAGCATAATCAATAGCTTGTATAAAGATAACATTCGGAGTTTTTCTAACTCCCCTTTGACTAGCAAAGCCACTTTGGGATACATTTTTCTAAGTTTTTGTTTAACGGGTTTAGCATCCGGATGGACCACTAGATGATGCATGACTACGGAAGGGTCTAGACTCGGCATATCTTCATATGTCCAAGCGAAGACATCTTCATACTCTTTAAGGAATGCAATGTATTGTTCTTGTTTTTCTTGACCTAATTCTGATCCAATATTGATTATGTGAGGATTGTCCTCAGTTCCAATATTAATTTTAATGACATTTTCTACCTCCATGTGTAGATCTCTTTCAAAGTTAGGTGGGGTGGATGAAACGCCCAATTCTTGTAATTCTTGTAAGGTTAATTTAGATAATTCATCTTGAGGATTAGTGGCATCAAGTTCGGCTATAGTTGGTATAGAACCAACAAAATAAAATCCATTGTGTAAAATCTCTTCAACAGAGACATCATGGAAGATATCTCCTTCCAACTCTTCATCGGGGTCAACAATCATTTCAGGGTAAGCTATGGATAGCATGTTGCATGAAAACGACTGATTTTTAAGAGGCAAATCAACATGCCTGTCCAAATAATCTTGATAACATATGAGATGATCATCATCTTCAAAAGGAAAGGGTTGACCCTTACTAGGAAATAGGCCCACACCACAACAGGAAGGCCACGGTTCTACCTCAAAAGGTTCTTTCATGCCATTTTGGAAAGGTCCCAAGCCTTTCCCTTTATATCCCATTTTAAGCATCATGGGTTTAGCTTTACCATATTCATTGGTAAAATAACACCAAGCATATCCTTCATGATGAGTTTTGATATTCCGAGGGATTCTTCCCTAGTCATATCCTTTATAAATGAAGGCACAAATCCCGACTTGGTAAGTACTTCCCATAGGTTGTGGGAGGCCCAAAGTACGAGGAGATGGCGACAAGTTATTTAAAAGGTTTGAATCTTGCATGAAAGCATTTGTTTTTTCTGATATTAAGGTTGTAGATAAATCTGGTAAAAGTTCATCAGAAAGGGCATAAGATGTAGAAGGCTTATTACCTATATCTTTAGATGTGGAAGGTATGATATTTGTTTCTAGAAGATTTGAATTTATAGGGGTAGAACTTGAAGGATTGGTTGTAGATTTAAGATCTTTTTGAGGTTCTAAAATGATTTTTTTAGAGGGTTGGTGGTCTATATAGGAGGGTGAAATTAATGGATGGGAAATAGGTGAAGTTATGGGTGTATGTTTCATAGTTTTAGATGAAAAATAAGAACTAGGATGTGTGGATGACAGAGCAGGGCAAAATTGCGCTCCAACAGGTTCTACCAAAGCACACATATCAAAAGGTCTAGGGTCACCATAGATAGTGACCAACTGATTTTTAAACTACAATTTAACACATTGGTGTAAGGTTGAGGGGACCGCTTGCATGGCGTTGATCCAAGGGCGACCCAAAAGTATATTGTACAATGCTGGGCAATGTACAATAAACACGGTTGTTTCTAGGGTTCTAGGACCAACTTGCAATGGGAGGATAATAACTCCACACGTTTCTTGTGTTTCATCATTAAAAGCTTTGATAATCATATGAGTTTTCTTCATTTCATCACTTCTAAAGCCAAATCGTTGGTAGAAGTCAAAGGTGCAAATGTTTAGAGATGAGCCATTATCAATCAAAACTCTTTTGACAACTACATCTCCAATTAGAGCAGTAATGTATAAGGGATTATCCTTATGTAAACTGTGTTGTGGGATATCTTTATCCCGGAAGTCAATACAATCAATCTCTCGAGTGATGATAGTATTGGCCATAGCTTCAGGTTGAATGTTTTGAGGTACCATCATTTGGCTCAATGTAAGCATCAACTCATCCCTATGGGTGGGAGAGGATCTTAGTAAATCCAAAAGGGAAATTTTGGCCGTAGTATTGGACAATTGCTCATTAATATTGTAAGGGGGTTTAGGTTGAACAATAGGAGCATGATTCCCTTTATTGGGGTTTTTCAAAACGAATGGAGCTGATCCATCGTTCTGGTTTGGTTCTTGTTGAGAATTTTGAGCTTGTTGTCGAGTAATGACTCCAATGGTACCTACAATGTTATAGTGAAGATGCTGAACTGGTCTCAGTTGAGCATTAATGGCTTGTTCATTAGAAAGGAATATATTGGAAGAAGGTCGAGTAGTAACTCGTCTAGGAAATGGTTCTTCTGGAACCATAGCATTTGTGATGGGTTGAATAGGATCTGATTCATTTTCAGAACTATTCGATTGGTTTGAAGTAATGTCTAGCTCACTTTCACTATCTGATTCTATATCACTAGAATCAGAAGTTTGAAAATTATGTAAGGGCCTGGTCGTAACTAGGGATAAGGTCGTGTCAAATATTTGAGGATCCTGAATAGGTAATTGTCTGCTAATGGTTCCTACATATCGGGTAGGAAGGGGAACATTATGATGTTAGATTTGATTGGCTACCTCTTTACCATGTCTTGGTAAAGGGTGTTGAAATATGTCTAGAGTTTGATTGGCATTTTGATTTTGATTTTGAGGAATGGTCTTTTGAGTATTATTAGGAGGGTTTTGTTTAGGTTGGAAGGCTTGCACTTCCATTTCATTATTGTCAATCAAATCTTGTATTTTATGTTTCAACATTTTACAAGCGTTGGTAGAATGTCCAGGTCCTCTATGGAAATCACAGGTGTAAATCAGCTCTATATCCGGGTATAGTTGGATCAGGTTCCTGGATGGCTGGTAATTGGATCAAACCTCTTTCGAGCAATTGAGGTAAAATAGTTGATAAGGGTTGATTTAATCTAGTGAATTCTCGAGGAGGTTTATCAGGAGGTTTCAATATGAATTTTTTTGTTGTCTTCGTTGTATTGACATTAGCAATATTTCTGCTATCAGTGACTCTGTTACCGACAACTTGTTTGTTTTTATATTGATTTCTAGATGTTTTCTCATCATCCTTCTTCCTAAGTTGGCCTCTCCTAATGAGGGCATCTTCTACTATTCGAGCTAAATCTATAGCTTGATCGAAGGTAGTTAAAGTAGCAGTTGATAGCAATTAAGATATTTGTTCTTGTAAATTATTGATGAAAATGTCCAAAATTTCCCTATAAGGCAACACAAAGTGCAGTTTTCCTATCAATTGCCTCCATATAGCTAAGAAATCGGCAAAACATTCATATTTGTCTTGTTTTAAATTGTATAGGTCTTTAATAGTTACATGCCTCTCGATGTAGGCACTAAATTGATGGACAAATGATTCAATTTGTTTCTTCAAAGTTTCTCAAAGAATGAGTGGGCAATTGATAGTACCACTCTAATGCCATTCCACCTAAACTTTGCGGGAACATTTTTAGTAATAGCAAGTCATCATGCGATATATCATGACATGCTATCCTAAACATGCGAAGATGCTCTATGGGATCTTCGGTTCCTTTATATATAGGCAGGATGGGCATGGGAAAATGCTTAGGGTATGGTTGAGCTACAACTATGGGATCCAAAGGTTGACTACATATCTCTCAATAATTATACGAGGGACGGTAGGGATCTATCTGGTCCATACACGAAGCTAACTGTTTCACCATGGCTTCCAGATTACTAGTTTGCCCCCCATATTGGTTCGGTAGGGCATTGACATGGGTTTTATGGGCATAGGATGGAGGAACATGAAGATTAGATGCCATGTTACTGTTGTGTAAAGTATTGGTAGGAAAAGTATTATGAAGGAATTTTGAAGCTGTATTATGATGTATTTTAGATTGTTGAAAATTTGTATTTGGCTTCGTTTTAGGTTTTTGTTTGCTTGAAGCATATTGCTCAATAGTTTGACAGAATAAAGTAGTGAAGGAAGGTTTCTTTTGTGTGGGAGTGATTTTAGGTTGAATAACAGGTTCCTTAGGAGGTTGGGTAACCTGTTGTTTTGACATGTTTTGAATCATAGTGACCATATCCGTATTGGATGGTCCAGCCTTATAACTTTCTTGATCAATGAAAGATAAGAGATTAATGTGCACATCATACATATGTTCCAAAGCTGCCTGAGTGTCACTAACTTGCCCTTTATCAATACGAATTGCCACATTAAGGTCATCAATGTTATCACTGAGAAATTTCTTGAAATGATCTATGTTGTCAAAGGCAATAGTTCCATTTGGAGCTACTCTAGGGGATGAGGATCTATCCTCTTTAACACTTCCTTCTTGTTCCTTATCTTTACCTAGGTCATGTTCTGATTGAGCTAGAGTTTTTCCTTCCGAAGTTGGATCTTCAGGAAGGACATTTGGGTTTCCAGTTGTATCTTGTAACCAATCTTCTTCTTCTCCTAAAGTTTCTTTACCATTCCTAAGTTTAGGCATGGTGCTAAATTTTGATTTCAGCAAATATATATATATATATATATATATATATATATATATATATATATATATATATATATATATGCAACAAATTTAAGAGGTATATATTTACTATATACCTACTACAATATTTGAAATGAAATGTTTAAGTTTTTGCTATGTTTTTTAGTTTTTCTTTGTTTTTTTTAGTTTTTCAAATAATATTGTAAAGACAATCAACACAATAAATGCAAGAAATAAGATTGAAAGTAATAATCTAGTTTTCTATAAATAATTTATAAATATCATTAATAGGCTCGATTTGTTCAGGAGTCATGAAGTGTTCTTCTTCAAATTGAAAGTTTTCTTTTAAAAATTTGATGAAAAGAGCTATAGTGATATTATCGATCTTAGATGCTGGTTGATAAAAGTAAAGCTCATGGCAATACTCTCGATATAACACAGCTCACGAAACTCTATTCCATCTTTCCCTATCTGTAAGAACAACCTCTTGGTCTTCTACACAACCTAGGAACTAGTGCACAATGGCTGCGTTCTCGAGGTATTCCTCGAAGGTGAACAATTATGAAGATACTAGAGCTCTCCTATAAGCTAACCATCTATGGTAGGCTCTCTGAAGTTCATGATAAAAAACTAGTTGATGAGGATCCAAGATTCTATCTAGGACTAGCCTCTTGATTTGCTTAAGTTGTGTGGACCTAGATGAGATGAGACTAAGTCTTCTATCAAGTTCATTCCACAGGAATTTATTTCTACTTGTTTCAGGCACATGCATAGAATTGATTTCTACGGCTACCAATTGGTTTTCTACATTTATAGTAACTGCTAACCTTTTCTTAGGAGCTACCATCTAAACATGATTTTAAACTTAAAGGATTTAAAATGCATCTATGTTTTAGTTGTTCTATATATTTTTTTTTGTTTTGTTTTACAAAAGGTTATGATGCATTCACGTCGGGTTCACCAAAATGTATCGCTCCAAATTTTTTGCATCCTTACCTTCAGGCTATTGGATCCGTTCTTGGAAGGAGGATGGGAAAAGGATGTCACGGTACCTCGGACTGAGAGGACTTTGCGAAGGTCTTGCCTCTCAAGGGAGGTGTATTTTGATGATTTTTTGATGGATGGTGGGTTCACCAGGAAACATGTAAAGGCAGTTTCCACGCCTAGGTTTGGAATGTGTTTTAATGTGTTTGTTTTTTAACCTTAAGCATTCATATCCTAGGTTTGGCCAAATGAATATAGATTAATCTACATGAAAATGCAAATTCAACGAGTACAAAAAATAGATTTAAAGACATAAAATAGAGAATTTATAGAATACAAATGAGGAATACCTGATCCGGATGTCTGTTGATGATTCTGATGTTTGAAGCAGTCAAGATCATCTAGAATTCGACAAAATCATCTGAGATCTGACAGAATCGTCTGAGATCTGACAAAATCATCTGACAAATTTGTCAAAGACCTACAAACAGAAAAATAGATACAAAATACAACGAATACTACTGTGCTAACAGAGGGAAACAACACCAAATGACTGTATGAATACTGAGAAAAAGTTATGAACATAAATTCAAGCAAATTATGATATTCTAATGACAAATCATGATCTTAGTATGCAATATAAGATAAATGGGTGAAATCCAAATGCAAAATAACATAAACACTGAATAAACTATCTAATTTGCAGAATAAAACAGTAGAGAAAAGGTTGAGAAATGCAAACTTCAGGCACTGATTGCCTCAATATGGGCTATAGTCGAGATCATCTTGCATCAGTATGAAATCATCTCGGATTCGACAGGTTCACCTTCGATCTGAACAGGTTCATCGGTGACGATGTGTGTTGGCTCCGACTGAAAAATAGTGATGTACCTGCAACAAAATTGGTATGGGACTAGTGCAAATGAAAAATTGGGATGGTTCAACGTAGATGGAGTTAAATTGTAGAGAATTTCAGCTAGGGGGGTGCTAAGGGAATAGCTTAGGATTAAATAGGCTTAGGGGAGTAGTTAGGAGGTTGGAGATCATCCCAATTTGGGAGATCTCCAATGGGGGAGGGTCCCTAACGGCGCAGACACGCTTTTGCCCGGATTGGAGACCCGTTGGAACAGAAGCTAATTTTGCAAAATTAGTTTTGTGACAAGATCGTCTGGATGTCCTAGCCCAGATGAAATCGTTAGATCTGGGGTGATATCGTCTGATCGACGATGATATCGTCAAACGGTCAAAACAACCTCTAAAAATGGCATGAAAAATGGAGAAACGGATTACCCGACGGTTAACGGGTGGTTTGGGAGGTTAAATTTGAATTTTAAATTATTTACTAAGGTGAATGTAATTATGACAATTTTACTGTGCCAATTTTAGGGTGCTACAATACCCTTAACTCCTATTAGGGAACATAACTAATAATATTATTGTAGCATGTAGGGAATCCCATATGTAAACATAGAGAAGGTTTAACATGAGATGATGTCTCATTAGCACAACCAAAAAGCTAGAAAAGGTAAACCAGTAAAAACATAAGGCCAACATGAACAACCATATGCATCACAAAGGAAACAATGATAATAGGTCCAACCTAGTATTAATCACTCCCTTAACATTGATGCGGTCGTATTGCTCTAGTCAGGTGCTTCCTAAGGTTCTCCTCCTTTCTTATCAATGTTCATTGCCTCCATTTCATAGTCCATCCCCCATTTTCCTTTCACTATTCAATATTTAGATATTTTCTTCCCTCCTTCTTTACTGACCAACCACCCCTCATAACTCCTCTAGATATCCTAACACGATGATCGATGGGGAAAAGTATTTTTAATGGTTTGGATGAGCTCCATCATAAATTATGCCCATCCCTTCAATTATGGTAGGTGCTTCTCCCATCAACTTGAATGTCCACTTGGAGTTCATCCAAATTACAAAATATCTTGCATTGGATTAATATGGAACTTGATCATTATGCAAATAATCATCTATAAATGAAGCTCAATTATTATTTAAAATAATTCTAACATGTTATTTATAAATGAAACTCAATTATCATTTAAAATAATTCCAACATATTATTTATAAATGAAACTCAATTATCATTTAAAATAATTCCAACATATTATTTATAAATGAAACTCAATTATCATTTAAAATAATTCCAACATATTATTTATAAATGAAACTCAATTATCATTTAAAATAATTTCAACATATTATTTATAAATAATTGTTTCCTATTTTCCTAAACTAGTGATGCAGATAGTAATGAAGTAAAATATAATTAAACATATGCAACAGATAAAAAGGGGAATATTTCCATCGATTTAGTCATCTATCTCATCCTCTAGAACTTATGATATCTACTAGCCTATCATTCTAGGGCTTAAGGTGACTATATATTGATGATTATCCCTAATCGAATGCATACCTATATGAAGGTACCCATCATTGTTACCTCTAAGTTGCCTTATCATCACTTACCAAACCTCAAGTACCCTCACCTTCAGTGTATGACTCAACTTATTCCACTTATAAGTGTACCTGATCATAAAGATTGGTAATTTGTTAGTAGTATCATACTCTTCAATATCTACTAACATCACATATATGCTTAACTACACAAAATCAAGTATTAAAGCACCATAGATTTATACATTGTTTTCCATGTCAAAAGGTCCATCTAGAAGGGTCATGACACTATCACCAAATATTAATTTCTAATGGGTTAAGAACCCTCGAGGATAATCCTTTTGATAATTTACAGGAAAAAGTATCAAAAGTATGCAGTGTCTATCCATTGAGAAGACATTTTTGGGTATTGGCAAGAGCCTATGACACCATGTATTTCTATATCACAATAAATACACCATAAATCATCATCCTAATAATCTTCACTTTCATATTCGTATTCATATTCCAATTCATATTCACATTTTTGTTGGAGTTGGGGATGAGTATGTGGTTGCTCTATACCTAAATCTATGGTAGGCATAAAACTTCCAAAATTTTTGTGAAGTGCACTTTTAGATGATTGTGTGGGTTTGTATAATCCCAAGAGAGATAGGTTGGAAAATTTGGGATCATGTAGTCAATAAGTAACTGGAAAAGGTTTTAAAATTTTGGAGTGTAGGTTGTATAATTAAAGAGGGCATAATTTATAATGGGTTAGATATTTTAAGTATTATACCTCATTAGGTTAGCATTAAAAAGTATTTAAGATTTTGAAGTGTGGGTTACACATTTAAATAAGGAAATATATATACATACATATATATATATATATATATATATATATATATATATATATATATATATATATATATATATATATATATATATATATATATTAATGTGTATGGTCTTATCTTGGTTTGATTTTGGGTCTCTTGGAAGAGAGCCCAAATCCAAACCATAAATATATAATAGGTAAAATTTAGAGATATAACTCAAACAAATTTTAAGACTTCTTGGAGCAAATTGCACAATCAATGACCTTAGGGTTACAACTAAGTCATAGGTATTATATAATAGATTTATATGTGTAAGTGTGGTTATACATATGAAGGATTAATATATAATATTTTAATACATATATATTTTAAGTTCCCAATATGTAATAGGTATGTCATAGAGATATACTCAAAAGGCTTCTAAGAATTCTTAGATCAAGTTGCATAATCAAAGAACTTAGGGTTACAACTAAAAAGACATTTAAGTGTTTATAGAGTAATTTAGAAAATTAAAGGAGTTATATAATTGATTTATATGTGCATGTTTGGTTTTGTTTTAAAATGTTTGATCTTCTTTCTAAATCTTAAGGAATTTAACTAGTTGAGTTATCATAGTTTGATGTATTATACACTTAAATTGATCCTAGTTGTAAGAAATATTTTTAATGTTAAGAAGTAAAAAAAAAAAAAATCATAACTAAATTTTCATTAGGGAAAATTGAAGGTCAACTAAATCCTTTTGATAAAGATGAATGTACATTGAAAAAAATATAATAAACTTAATAATAAAATAGCTTATCAATTCCTTACAAGCCCTTTAAGAGTACAACCTTAATATTCTAAGGTAGGATATTTGTTATCACTTTCTATTTTTATAATTTGATTAGCCTCATTTATTGTTGGTCTAAGGTATTCTTCACTAATTTTCATCTCCCATAATGTTTTTTAATCCTTTTTAATATATTTTCCTTTTTGAAATTGATGATGGTATGAATTATCATCTATAAGACTATGTTACCTTAGAGAACCTAAAGTGCAAGGGTAACCTCAAGAAAATAATATTGTTTATTTTTCATTGTAAACTCTAAATTACAATAGTCATCCTCGATAGTATTTCCTATCTTATAATGTTTCAAAACCTAAGATTCACAATGGATATCCTTCAATTTCTTATACTATGACGTGATTTATAATGATTAATTAAATAGACCATATTTTAAAAACTCATAACATTATAATAAGAATGACATTTAACAATATTACTCGAAACCTCCTTATTAATAAGCTGTTATAGAATTAGTTGCAAGCTTACTGCAATGCTAATTGCTTTGACCTCTTTGAGAGGTCCAAGGTTCAAACCCCACTTAGTATGAGGGGACCAAGACCTCTCATAAAAACCTATGTAAACTCATTGAAAAAATAATTTATGGAATTCCAATATTACTAACCCACAATAGAATCTTTTAACAATTGTTTTGTCTCTATAAGGTAAATATCACTTTGTATTATTAACTACAAATTATTTCTCTCCCTAAACTTAAGGCCATAACCCAATTATTTTATCCTTGAAATTGAAACATTATAATCTAGAATAGATTTTGTAAGGCCCGATCACTAGTTGTGTTCACATTCACTCCTTGGAACTCATACTTACTCCCTTCTCATAATAGTTTATTATATTTCAAAGCACCATCTCTCTATATTTATTGTTTAAAATATTCAAAATGTAAGTACTAATATTCTTAGTGGGTTATATGAGATTGAGACTGGCCCTAACCATATTACATCATGACCAAATAGGTATATTACAACAACTTGGTAATTAAACATTTATCACTTTTCATTATTTGAACCTTCATCTTTGCCTTGAAATATAAGAAATATAATTAGTTAAACTAATACCATTTGATCAAAATATAAGTAATAATTATAAAATCTACAACAAAAACTAAAACTTAAATATAAAAATAATTGATGAAAAATATTAATTGGTTAATATTTTTCTAAGGTTTATCTACAACTATTTATTTTCTCTATTAATATTTTTTTATAAAAAAAACATATTAAATTTTGTATAAGATTGAAATATGAAATATATTTAAGTAGATTTGTTGTTGATATATTTCACAACCGCATAGCTATGGAGATGTTATTTAGAGCAAAATATATAAGGTAAATGAGATGTCACTAAGCTACATAAATTTATATTGAAATAAAAATAATTAATTAGAAAACATTGTCTATGTAAAGATTTCACTATTAAAAATTAAATCTAATAAAATGGTTATATATATATCTATGTATCTATCTAACTAGATAATTAATACCTTAAGTATACATCTAACCAAAATATATATACATAAGAGTCAAATATTTTTATATAGTTTAAATTTAATTATAAAGGCTTATAATAAAGCCTCCTTAGGATCATGTTACTTGCTATTTTAATAAATTCCATAGTCCTAGCACAACACTATTTTAGATATTATATTTGTAAGATTATATTTTCGGTTTATACCTTGAAAGTCACATATTTAACCACTAACTCCTTAAACTGCATATTTAAATAATACTATATGCTTTGCTGAATACAAATACTAACTTAAAAATAAAATTATGTATTTATATTGTAGTAGTTAATACATAATATTTTAAATTTGAAACATAAAAAATTTACAAGATATTAAAATTATCATCATAATATAATATAAACAAGTCTTATTTCAATTTAAAATAAATAAATTTAAAAATAATAAATATATAAAAACTTAAAAAAAAATTGTTATTCAAAAATTATAAACAACCATAAATAAAGATGCTGGATTTTGTATATTATGAATACTGCTCTATGAACAAAACAAAAGATAAAGGAACTCTTAGTCCTTCCATTTTCATTGTATTACAGGAAAAAAGATAAGATGATAAGATTAACTGGAATGAAATGAATGCAAAAACGATTAAAGACGACAAGTAATCAATGCATGTTCACAGAGGCTGCTCAATGTTACAAATTGTACAGTTGTTCTTGGGTAAGTTATTATTTTTTTTATTAGGGGTATTTGAAAGGCGCCCTAACGCCTTGATATAATCAAAAGAAAAGGGATGCAGAAGAAACAAAGATGCATCTTAGCAAAGCAGAAGAAAGGGAAGAGGATACAAGGAAATCTCAAAAATGTATCCTAAGCAAAAACACAAAACAGAGGAAAACCAGAAAACCTCGCATCCTAAGCAAAAAAGAAAACACAGAAAGACAAACAGAAGAAAACCAGAAGAACAAGAAACCTCAGAGGATAGTTGTTCTTATTGACCAACCACAAAACTATTAGAAGCCCCAAGTAATAAATTCATGTTCATAGAGGCTGCTCCCTATTACAAACTGGACAACTGTTCTTATTGACCAACCACCTCTGGATACACTCCTCATGGTATTCATGCCCACAAATGAGCTGAAGCTGCTTCTTCTTCTTCGATTCTTGGCAGATAACACACCATGCATCCGTAAAGTCGTTGCCATCCTTTCCAGCATTTATCACGGGCCGTGCCGCCAAAAAAGTCGCCACTTGCTCTTCAGAGTTGGAACTGGAGAAAGTGTAGAAGTTGTCCAGGAGATTGTTAGACTGTTCAATGCTCATAATTTCAAAAGATTCCGATTCATACTCAGATTCGTGTTCGGATTCTATTTGATCTACTTCATAAAAATGGCAAACAAGATCCGCTACATTTGACTCTATGTCCTGTGCGAGAATCTCCCATGTCAAATGTTCCCAGTCATATATAATTGTAAGTATTGAGTCACTCATTGAACCAATCTCCAAACGGACAGGAAGAGTATAACGTGGCCTAACCATAGAACTTGAGCTGCTTGAGCTAAGAGCTTCTTGATTGGCAATGGGATTGTAAGAAGTATTTATATCTCCTTCAAGAAGTCTCTGAGCCTCTCCCAAAAAACGCCAAGAATATTGATGTATCAATAGTGTAATAGTATGACTATTGAAAATCACAGAGTCAAATATGCTATCATTTTCAGGTGAAAAAACCACATGAGCAAGATCACCATCAACATCATATTGCACTTCGAAGCTCTCATTAGGTGTTTCAATAACCCTGGATATAATTTCAGATGGGTTAGGAACCCCAGAGGATATAACCCTTTTGATCGTTTGCAGGAAAAGGTATCGAAAGTACGCAGCGTCTATAAACTGAGAAGATATTTCAGGGCATTGGCAAGAGCCTGTGGCACGGTCTATATCTGTCTCGCAATCAATACACCACAAAGCATCATCCAGAAAATCTTCACTTTCAGATTCATATCCAGATTCGGATTTGGATTCCGATTCTGATTCAGTTTCAAATTCATCATCAGCTTCGTATTCGTATTCGGATTCAGATTCAGATTGTTGATGGAGTTGGGGATGAGGATGCGGGTGCTCCATACCTAAATCTAAGGCAGGCATAACAAGTCAGAAATTTTGGCGAAGAGTATTTATAGACGATTGTGTGGGTTTGTATAATCCCAAGAGGGACAGGTAGGGACAGGTTGGAAAAAATGGGATCACGTAGCCAATAAGTAAATGTGAAAGGTTCTAAAATAGGCATAATGTATAACGGGTTAAATCTTTTAAGAATTAAATACCTCAATCATTGGGTTATCATTAAAATGTTTTTAAAATTTTAGAAGTGTGGGTTAAAGAGGAATAATATATACATTTATATATTAATGCGTACATTTTTATCTTAGTTTGAATCTGGTTTTTTTTAAGAGAGCACAAACCCAAATAATAAGTAGGTTTTAATCTTTAAAGAATCAAATACCTCAATCATTAAGTTATCATTAAAAAGTTTTAAAATTTTTGAAGTGTGGGTTAAAGAGGAATAATATATATATTTATGTTCATTGGGTTATTATTAAAAAATTTTAAAAATTTTGAAGTGTGGGTTAAAGAGAAATAATATATATATTTATGTATATTAATGCGTACATTTTTATCCTGGTTTGAATTTGGGTTTTTTTAAAAGAAAGCCCAAACACTAGGTTTTAGAGATATATATATATATTTTTGGTAAGTAAGAGAATATTATAATTAACACCGGGTTTTAACTGGTTGACCTAAAACCATTTTACAAAATAGGGTCCACTGACCAATTGGACAAAGGCCAAGCCCTAAAAGTTTAAACTGACAACAAAAATGGCCAAGACCTACTCTTCCATTAGAATACAACCAAACTAAACTATGGAAGCCTAATATTATGGCCATCAGAAAAGAAAGACGCAAAAAAGAACTAACAAAGACAAAAACTAATCATGCAAGCACCATGCAAAGTAGCTTGTGCCCATATAAAAATAATAGAATATGGTAAAAAAAAACATCCCATAGAATGGATAGCCAAGAGGCCAAGCAGTCTTCCTTGTAGTCCTCATCTAACTTCTTATCATCATTCTTGCCATCATCTTTAGATTTTGCCTTCGACTCCTTGTGCCCCTGGAACTGCTGGCTATAAAACATAAGATTTAGGGAATCACACAAATCAACAGCTGCACTGATGAGGCCAGATAGACTCTTCAATTGAGTTGATACTCGTTGGAGGTCGATGAAATTGTCATCTTCTCCAAGACTATTATGGTGGGGTCTCGGTCCCTCATTGTCGTGGATCTCCAACACTTTGTTATTTCTTGCTAGGGCCTTTTTGCGACATCGAATCCAAACACACCTTGGGAAATACTTGAGGCCAAAGCGGATGTTTCCCATGCATGAATTTGTAGATAAAAAACCTATATCAGTGCCCCACCAGCTGCAAAAAACACTAGTCACATGAACAAAAAAAACAAATATGACAAAATCCATTATAAGGTTCAAATTTTTTTTTTTAAAAAATGCCCCCATTTTCTGTCATTGATCCACTTTGAGCCTTCCAATCTAAAGTTTTTCATTATCTATCACCATTGAGACTGCATGAGGAATATTTTCAGTCCACGTGATCAAGTTTGTCGCTACAATGCCTTCATTTGCCAACCTATCAGCGCCATGTTTGCTTCCCGGAAGGTATGCAAAATTATGGCCTCAGGTCGGTCATGAATTAGAGCCCTTGCTTCATGGATGTAGTCATAAAATCTCCAAGGAGCTCTCTTAGTGTTCTTTAGAAGATTTATAATAATAAGAGAATCACCTTCCACCAACAGTTTCCCCGGATAATTCTCTGCCACCTTGAGGCTCCTCCAAACTGCCCTTGCTTCAGCCACATTGTTAGTTTGAGCTCCAAGATGTTCAACAAAAGCTACAAGAACCTCACCCTTGTGGTCTCTAAGTAAGCCACCAGCCCCAGCTTCACCTGGGTTGCCCCTAGATGCCCCATCAAAATTTAACTTAATCCACCCTAGGGGGGGTGGGGTCCATGTGATCATGGTTCTAGGACAGACTTGAGGATGATTGAGGCCATCAGTGAGAGGTAAGTTTAATGACCGGCCTAATGAAGCTTCAAAAGGATTTGGAGGTCTAGATGCTGCAGGCACTAAACAAGCATTCTCATTAGCATATGCTAAAATTTTTGACAGACCAGAGGATGACTGAGAAACCTTATCCAAGAAGGCCCGACGATTCCTTTCCAACCATATCTGCCACAAGTAGTGATGAAGGCAGATCTTCCACATATACCTAAGATGCCTATTCAAAAATGGGGAAGGCCACTGGACAAATAAGTCAAAAATGGACTGAGGATGGACCCAATAAATATGAAACACTTGTAACAGACCTAACAAGATTGAGACAGAAAAATTACAATACATAAAACAAATGATCAATAGACTCCCACTCAGACATACAAAGATAACACCTATTAACAACAATCACACCTCTTTTTATTAAGTTATCCATGGTGAGGATCTTATTTTGGATGGCCAGCCATGCAAAAAACCCAACCTTCCGAACAATGCTTTTGGGCCAAACTTCCAAGTGAGGGAAAGTAGGTTCATCATTATCAATAAGCATCAGATAAGCAGTCTTGACAGAAAATTCCCCATTGTCTGAAGCTTCCCAGATAAGCCGGTCCTCAAGAATGCCGTAAGGGAGTAAAGACTGCTTTAATTCATTCTCCAGTATTATTGATGCCCCAGGTAGATCATTATTCATTATTGGCTTCCATACCCTTCTATTGTTTGACAAAGTAATAAAATCTGCAACTTTGGTACCAAAAACTTCAATTGTCCAAGCTCTAAGGGTTGAAATTATGGGGTCTGCAGAGAGGGGATAGTCCTTTAACCATTTGTGGTCCCAAAAATCAATGTTTCTTCCATTTCCCAGCTTCCAACGTAGCCCTTTGCTTAGCAAGTTTTTAGTTTGAAGGATTGATTTCCAAAAAATTGATCCCTTGGGAGGAAAGGAATAACTTAAGAATTCAATTTCTTGCAAATACTTTCTTCTGATTATAGTAATCCATTCTGCATTTGCATTTGTCAAAAGATGCCATGCTTGTTTGGCCAGGAGGGCCATGTTTAAATGTTGTATTCTCCTTAGCCCAATACCTCCAAACTCCCTTGGTTTGCAAACCCTATCCCAGGACACCAAGTGAAAGCGCTGCTTAGATTCAGAACCAGTCCATAGGAACCTCTTCTGGATCTGTTCAATTTTAGTGTAGACACTTGTAGGAGCTTTAAAAACAGAGAGAAAGTAGATAGGGATGCTTTGAATGGAAAACTTGGTGAGAACTACCTTGCCAGCTTGAGATAACAAATTCCCTTTCCATCCAACCAACTTCCTCTGAATTCTTTCAATTACATTAGTCCACATGGAATCGGTAGGCTCGCCTCGTAAATAAAGGAAGGCCTAGGTATGTGGATGGAAGAGTAGACACTGAGCATCCAAGAATCCTAGCAATCTTAATCTGCCTCTGAATGGGAGTGTTAAAGAAATAAATTTTACTCTTTGAAAAATTTACCTTTTGCCCCGCAGCATCCTCATATAGCTCTAGAATATGTTTTATGACCTTAGCCTCAAAAACTGATGCAAGAGTTAACAACAAAGTATCATCCACAAACTGTTCATGTGTAACTGCCTGTGTTTGTGATGATGCTTTAATTCTTGAAATAAGACCAATATTATAGGCAGCTTTGATTGTCCTCCCAAGGGCTTCAGCCACAATGATAAACAACATGGGAGAGATAGGGTCACCTTGCCTTAGGCCCCTTTTACTTTGAAAGTATCCAGCAGGAGCACCATTAACAAGGACTGAAAACCAAGGTTTCATAAAACATCCTTCCAAAAGCTTGATCCATTCATGATGAAAACCAAATTTCTGAAGAATGGCAGAGACAAAACTCCAGTTTATGCAGTCATAAGCCTTGTTCATATCCAGCTTGAGAGCAAAAGCAGGTTTTTAGTCTGGACTACCGAATGGAGGGCTTCATGAACTGTTATGACCCCATCAAGGATGGACCTTCCAGGGACTGAACTGCCTTGACAAACATCAATAAACATAGGAAGGATCTTCCTCATTCTATTTGCAATTGCCTTGGTCAAAATTTTATAAACAACATTACAAAGGCTAATAGGTCTAAAATCCATCATAGATATAGGAGTAGGAATCTTTGGGATTAAAGCAATAAAAGTGGAGTTAAAACTTCTCGGAATATGCTTTGTGGACTGAAATTCCTTGATAGTAGCACATACATCAAAACCTACAATATCCCAAAAAGCCTAAAAAAAATGAGGTGAAAACCCGTATGGACCTGGAGCTTTATCAGGGTTCATTGAGAAGAGGGCCTCTTTGATTTCTTCATCCGTGAAAGGCTTAATTAACTCCCCATTCAAGTCATCAAAAATTAAATGAGGAATATGGTAAAGCATTAATTCTGAAGCTAAGGCAGAACTGAAATGTTCTTCTCCTAAAAGATTCTGAAAATAGGAAACTGCTTCATTTCTCGATTTCATTAGGACTAGAAAGGAGTGATCCATCATCTCTAACAAGTTCTTTAATTCTATTGTGGCTTCTGTTCCTTAAGGTAGATGCATGAAAAAATCTTGTATTGGCATCACCTTCTTTTAGCCAGGTAGCTCTAGACTTTTGCCGCCAAAAAGTCTCCTCGTAGGCTAGAACATTATGGTACTCAGCAAGGGATTTCTTTTCATCTGCCTGTAGGGAAGGTTCTGGAAATCCCTCTTCAAGTTTTTTCTCAATGGTTGATAACCTTTCAGAGATGGCTTTCTTGTTTTCAAAAATATTTCCAAAAATTTCCTTATTCCGGATCCTTAGATTTTCTTTCACCACTTTAAGTTTCGTGCTAATCCGAATGAAGGCACGCTACGACAAGAATGCTGCCACCACTGAGAAATTCTGTCTCTGAGATCAGGGTGGTGCATCCACATAGATTCAAACCTAAAAGGCCTTTTGAATTTTGGAGTCTCTTCAATTTCAAGTAAAATCGGGTTTTAGAGATATAACTCAAACAAATTTTAAGACTTCCTGGACCCAATTGCACAATCAATGACATTACAGTTACAACTAAGTCAAAGGTAGTATATAATAGATTTATATGTGTATGTGGTTTTAAATATTTAAAAATATTTAGGTTTGTGACTATACATTTGAAGGAGTAATATATAATATGTTAATGTATACATGTTCTAAGTGTCCAATATGTAATAGGTAATTCGTAGATATAATCAAAAGGCTTTTAAGACTTCTTAGAACAAGTTGCACAATCAAAGATCTTAGGGTTACAAATAAAAAGACTTTTAAGTGTTTATAGAGTTAAGTTCAAAAATCAAAAGAGTTATATAATTGATTTATATGTGTGTTTGGTTTATAAAGTTTTAAAATGTTTGATCTTCTCTCTAAATCTTAAGGAATTTAATTAGTTGAGCTATAATAATTTGATGTATCATACACTCAAATTGATCCTAGTTGTAAGAAACATTTTTAATGTTAAGAAGTAAAAAAATTCTGAACTTTCATTAAGGAAAATTGAAGGTCAACTAAATCCTTTTGATAAATATGAATGTAATTTAAAAAATAAAATAAACTTAAAAATAAAATTACTTATTCATTCTTTACAAGCCCTTTAAGGGTGCAACCTTGATATTCTAAGATACTATCTTTTTCATCACTTTTTATTTTTATCATTTGATTAGCCTCACTTATTTTTGGTCTAAGGTATTCCTCTCTAATTTTCAGCTTCCATAATGTTTTTATCCTTTTTAATATGTTTTCCTTTTTTAAATTTATGATGACGTGAATTATCATCTACAGGATTATGTTACCTTAGAGAAACTAAAGTGCATATATAACATGAAGAAAACAATATTTTTTATATTAATGCGTATATTTTTATCTTGGTTTGAATCGAGGTCTCTTGCAAGAGAGCCAATATCCAAACCATAAATATGTAATAGGTAGGTTTTATATATATAAAACTCAAACACATTTTAAGACTTCTTGGAGGAAATTGCGATCTTAGGATTACAACTAAGTCAAAGGTAGTATATAATTGAAAATTTAGATGACTGTTAGGATATAAGGATCTATCTATAATTAAGTCCCACACATTATTTAAACAATGATTCTAAAACTATAAAGATTATTTCAAACATACAAGTAACATCAAAATGTATAGATGAAATAATTAGGTCCAATATATTTCTAAGTTCTAAAAAAACATACATGTTCTACAAGGTTTGTAAGGTAGAATTGTCAAATCTATCACCATCTAAGAGAATGCATCAAAATTCCTAAAGAAAATTGTAAACATTAAATTAATTTTATGGTCTAATCCATTTTAATAAGACATCAATATCAAATAATTAAGTCCAACTAAATTTTAGAATCATCTAATAACATTAGCAATTTTCTTAAGATTTATGAACAAGCTAAGGGACATCAATGAAATATGTTCCCACCAATAAGAAAATTACACAAAATTTGGTATTTGATAGAGCATTGAGACAAGGGGAGCAATGCCCCAGGGGGAGCAAAACAAAGGAAAGATCAAGTTTTCAGTTAAAATAATTTGGGTTGCCATCAATGACAAAGGGGGATATTTTTGGACATTTTGAGCTCAATTAGTTGTCATTGATGTCAAGGTGAAAAATTCATCATTGATGTCAAAGTGAAAATATGAAGCCATCATCAACACCATGGAGCACACCATTATTAACACCAAAAACAATGTGAAGAGTTGAAGAATAAGTTGACAAAATAATATTTTATGAGGGTTTTTTGTAAACCCATGGTGGAAAATTAAATGATTTTTTATTAAAATCATTATAAGGATATAAAAGCATCCTTATAAATTGTGATGGTAGTGAAGGTTTAATTAAACCCATGGTAGTAGAATATTTTAAATCAGATCAATGGAGTACAAGTTGCAGGTTTAAATTTACCCCATTGAAGATTTTAATTTTATTAAAGTCAAAGGTTTTAAAATATAATTTATAAAATTTAAATTCTATTAGAATTTAAATAATTTATAAATTATATATAAGGTTTAAGTTGGTTTCGACATCATAAAAAATTAAGGAGCATTGACATCTAAATTCGAATGGTGGTTTTGTGTATAAATTAATTCCCAAAGGGGCATTCAAAACTTACCCCTCGATGAATTAATTCCCATGCAAAAATGTTGAAGGTATTTCATGCATCGTGAACGTTGAGGAAGAAGACAAAGAGCTTTGTCTTATTAGTGCCAGGGAAGAAGTCAAAAGAGGACAACGTATGGTTTGAAGTCACATAGGACACGGTGGTCCATTTGCGGTGCACGCTTTGCGAAGGCATTGGGAAAGGAAGAACCCACATTCAATTCTCATGGACGTACCAAGGAAGGTCTTTTTGTTTGCATTCGATTAGAGCACCAGGAATAAGAGAAAGAGCATGAAGTGCCCGTTGGTTCTCAAATCTATGCCTAACGTACGCGGTGGTCAAGCCCATGGCTAGAGCGCTTAAGGAGGTAGAGGGTGTGGGATCGAATCCCTCTAGTGGCAAAGGTAATTTTTGATTTAAATTTTGCCTAAGGTTTTCTTAAAAGGGTCTTTTGGAGTTATAAGGGTTTGTGTAGATTTATTTGTGTTTGGAGTTATAATAGCTTGTAAAGATTTATTTTTAATTAATTTATGTTTGGAGTTATAAGGGTTTGTGAAGGATTATTTTTATTTAAAATTGATTTGTGCTACTTGGATTTAAAAGGGTTTTTGAAAGATTGTTTTTTTGAGAAGGGATATATGTTATTTAGGTTTTTAAAGAAAGAGGATTTGATTCTTGCCAAAGTTCTTCTTGTCATTTATTGGTTAAAGAGGTTTTGAGTGATTTTGGTGGATGTTGAATTTATTTTTAGTTGGGAGTTTATAAGATGTGACTGGATAAATACTTTATGTATGTTGATGGTTGTCTTTGAAAGGTGGAGTGATAATGTGTAATTGAGTATTTACATTATATTGTGAGAAATATTTATATTCTAACCTTCTTGAGCTTGGCATAGAAGTGTTTGTGATTGTAACAAATTTATGAGATCCCTTCATCTTCAATAAAAAGGTAAGAGCACATTCTTCCATAATTGAGTTGATTTATTGGCTTTTTGGAAAACAGGTTTGGAGTGAAGAAGACTTGATTAGTGTTTCATTTTTGAGAGTTTTTGATTTATTGCTTCAAGGTTTTCTAGAATAAATAAGGTGTTGATAAAACCTTGTTTGATAAGTATTATTGTTGAAGCCAGTGGTTGTGTGAAGAACTTGAACTAGGGTTTGAAAAGGGCATGAGTATCATTATTATGTAAGATTTGTTGTTGAAGCATTGTTGGAAACATTTTGAGTTGGTGATTACATGCTTGGACTAGGATTTATAATAAAAGGGTATTTCTTTGAGTGATTGATTGAGTAGAGTTGGTTGAGCCTAGTCAAGTGGTTATGTGAAGTGATTATTCAAGTTCCTTAAAATAAACTATTCTATATTTTTATTTGAGTTGATATTGAGCTTTGAGTTGAAACATATTGGGTCTCTAAATATTCTCTTTATATTTCTATGAGATTGGACAAGTTATGTGTGGACTTGTTAAGAAGATTTGAGGCAAGTCTTTGAGAAGACTTGTGGGCAATGGATAGATAAGACTTGTTAAGCAGAGAGTATAGTAGTCTCCAATGGATAGAGATCCATCATTTAGGGCAATGAGGATAGGTCTTTTGAGTGGGAATAAGATTCTTTAGTGGAGAGAGATCCACAAGCCAGTGCAATGGAGGTTGTATTCTTCTAAAGGATCACCAACCAGAGCAAAGGAGAAGGAGTTATCCTATAGATAGATATCCACAAACTTGTTTTAGGTGATTGGTATCTCCTTTGGATATAGGTCCATAAATATTTTAATAGGGAAATATTCCCAAGATATTGATTGAGAAAATTTTAGTGAAATATTTTCTCCGTGGAGTAGCCCACATTGGGTGAACCACGTAAATTGTGGTGTCTTTATTGTGTGTGGTGATTTGTGCATTATTTTGATTACTTCTATTGGCATTGCTATATATACATTGTATAATATTGATTTAGAAATAAAAGTAAAAATTGGTCTTATACTGTTCACCCCCCCTCTCAGTATAAGATTGTGTTCTTCATACCCCATGCCAAATCTAGGCAAGTATCCAAAGAGAAAAAAATACAATAGCAAAAATACCTAAAAGAAAAAGTGGTTTTTACCACTAAAAAAAGCAAAAAGTAAAATAAATAGTGGTTCTCACCACCACCAAAATCTCTTGTTCACCAAAACAAAAATGAGCAAATCCCTGGAGTAATTCAAAAATAAAATAAAAGTAAAGGAGTACTAAACTTTAATATGTGGAATTCTTAGTATTTAGCAATAATGAGGTGATCTACATTACAAGATGGGTGGTCTTATACTGTTCACCCCCACTCTCAGTATAATTTTGTGTTCTTCATACCCCATGCCAAATCTAGGCAAGTATCCAAAGAGCAAAAAATACAATAGCAAAACTACCTAAAAGAAAAAGTGGTTTTTACCACTAACAAAATCAAAAAGTAAAATAAATAGTGGTTCTCACCAGTACCAAAATATCTTGTTCACCAAAACAAAAATGAGAAAATCCCTAGATTAATTCAAAAATAAAATAAAAATAAAGGAGTACTAAACTTTAAAATGTGGAATTCTTAGTATTTGGCAATCATGAGGTGATCTGCATTATAGGCTATGTGGCATCAAGCCTATCGAGAAATGGTAGTATCCTTATTCATGATGATATGTCTGTCACATTAGAAATCTTCTTTTGTATAGACCGATGTCATCTTGTGGATGAGCTAGCTTTTGGTAGCCTGTATTACCTAATGATCTAATCCAACTAACGTATAAAACTCAATATCATGATACTCGCAAGGTGATATTCAATATAGATGGACTGCATAAATCCTATTTGGCACTAGATAACTTTATGCACTATTATAGAAATAAAATTACATGCACACACAAGGATATTGAATATCTTGGTCATCCTAGCAGATTTATACCTTGTCAAAAAGTCTTGCATGGTTAATATAAAAATTTTGACTAGTTCACTAGAGTGTTTGAGTCTCATGAAAACCTCAAGAACATTCTATAACATCTTACTATTCATTGCATTCCATACCATTTATCACATGTTTGTTAGTTTACATTTTTACAATTTATTACATAATCTTATGATAACATTAAAAATGAATAGATAAATTTTATATAGTCTATGGTGCTAGCATCTATTGTGTCAAATAGTATTCAAAATTCATCATTATAGATTAACAAATCATCCATTTCATTATGGATACACACATGTAGATATCATAAACTAACATTATATTACAATACATGCATCCATGATAAGAATCCATAAAATCATCAGTAAAGTAAACATAAGTATCTCATACATGTAATAAATTAGTAAGAAACACATGATTATAATAGAAAAAATCATGTATACATATATATGTATGGAGCAAAAGGTTACATCATAATCCAAAAAATTCCCATAGGCTACAATCACGTGGATCCTGAGACCCCATGCTTCCAAAATAAAAAAAATAACCACAAAGTGTCAAAAGCCTTGGTCATGTAGTACCGCCACCATGACTCTCACCACCATACTTGGTCATTTCTTAGCTTCCATATTTGCTCCTCCTTGACCTATCTGATCTCCTCATAAATCTAGGATCCCCAATCCTTATATAAAATTACCTCAAACCACTTCTTCTACTCTTATGGGATCCACTAGAAGAAGGACGAGTTGGTAAGTGCTCTCTAAGGCACACTATATCATCCTCCAAATTTTATGTGTATGATATCCCCTCTCGATAATGATCTTGATAGTCACCTAATAAATTCTAGAGCTATGTCACCTCTTTCCATAGCCTAGCTACCTTATCACTATCCAATACCCCTTCGCTTGAGCTACCATCTCTAACCTATGACTAAAAATTATCTAGCTCAACTACCTGCCCCTCGATCATTTTTGTTTATCTCTTAACTTGGCCTGAGTAGTCTACACCTATTCTTGTAGGAAATCCCTCTCCTCTATGTAGTCTCTCCACTCATGTCTCCCTTTGGCCAGCTCACCTTGTATCTCAATAATGGTGGCATATTGTGCTACCAACTATACCTACATTTACTACTCATCAAAAGCATCCTCATTATAATCCTCCTATTGATTCTCCATATCTATGCTATCCATCCACTCATAATTTTGTCGATGATACACATGTTGCTCCCTTGAGTCTATCTCCTCATATTTTTTCTCACATAAGTTTGGATACTCCTAATTTAGAGCCTCATCTAGAACCTCATCTAGACCGTCCTCATGAGCCTCATCTATCACCGCATCTATACTACCTCCTAGCAGTCCCTCCCCTCACCATTGGTGCATCATACACTAGGAGTCATATGCTATTTTGGTCCCAATATCATCTCGTTCAAATATGACCTCTATAGGATCCACCTCCTCTCCAAATACCTCCACTATAGGCCAAGTGAGTCTCCTCTTATTATCACGACATCGGTAGATCATTGGCTCACTAGGCAACCCCTAACATAGCCCAAACTACCACATCACTTGAGCATATGGGAAATACTCTTGCTCAATCTTGTTTTGACCTATGAACTATCTCCCTCATCATATCTATTGAAGCTACACCTCAGTATTAGGCCATGATGGACAATCTCTATATTATATCTAGGTAACCACATCTTCCTTGAGTTGTGCAAATGAATTTACATAGTGACCAATCCTACATACATAAGGATGGATCTGACCCCTCTCCTGGTCCCACTACCAAAGGATACCATATCCTATCTCCACATCTATAATCTATACTCGCATCATCTAAGGTAGTCTTCACAGTTGATCCATGATACTATGCTACCATCCCCACACCTATAGTAGAAAATTATAGCCTAATCCTTTCCACCTATGGTAATGGATATCATACATCTCATAAAAAAGTTGTGCTAGAAAAGTAGTGCCTCATGCTATCACTAACAACCTATCTATGGTGTAGTCCACCAGTAAAAATACTAACTCCAAAAGGTTCCAAGGGAACATGGCTCTTGATGAGTCTGACAACAACATGTTGGAGATAAGGGTCATCAGCAGGACATATCTCTTAGTCAAGACCTCTACACCATACCATAGCTCCACTAAAATACCTCCTCTAGACAAGTCTTATAATACCTCGTGTCAGTCCGCTCTGAAATACCTTTGCAAAATAATATCTCTAAGATATTTATGAGTAGACATAGTTTAACACCCTTCTATCAAAATTTGTAAAATTTTATAGATGTCCTCTAACATCAATGTCATCTCCTTGGTTGGCAAGTGGAATATGTTTGTGCAAGGATCTCATATATGTATTAAATTTATTAGGTAGGCTCTGTCTCCCATCACTGGCTCTAACTGTGTCACTTACTTGAGACCAATGGTGTCAATCCATTCCTATTCATCCTCTATTAGTAGGTCCCTAGTGGTCTGAAAGAGATTCAAAAATTGATACCAGCTCTTGATCACCTAGCAAGAGCAAGAAAGCTTAAAAAAAAATCCACCTAAAAAGACATATTTTCTTTCAAACTCATGGCCATCCCACCTAGGAACGACCACCAAATTTGAAATTGTTCCACCTAGGGGTGGCCACCAATGGCTATCCCAGCTAGGGATGGCCTCAAAAATGCTCAAAAAATGGCATCCTCACCTAGGAACAACAAAAAAAAAAAAACATAATAAAAAGCAAAGAAAAATGTTTAAAAACCACCAAAATCTTAACAAAACTGATAAAATTCACAATGGGAAAATAAGGAACCCTAATCATGTCATATTGATCAATTAACTCATATATTTCATCACTAGGCATTCCCTCATTGACTTGTCACTTGAGTGGGTAGTCATAATTACGAATTCATAATCAAAATCAACACTCAAACACTCAAAAGTGTAACTTGCATGCATTCAAGAGAATTATTGCCAAGGACAATTTCAAGCCTACGCTAGGGCACATAATTCAGCACCAATTCCACATAAATAATTCTTGGTCTCCTTTAAGCCTTAATACAATTCCCAAAACAAGCATATAAGCAAAACAAGGAACCAAGACCAAGTTTACCTTAAGCCCCAAAACCTATCATTATAGTGCGACTGAAAGGTATACCAAAATAAAATCCTTTAAATATGTCAAAAGTAAGGATTCCAAGAATGTATGCTCCTTCCATGATGCGGGCATCTAAATTTGGTTAGGTTACTAAATAACCTTAATCAGTTGATAGTTTAGTCATCTATTTTTGTTTTACGTTGTGTTTTACACAATGTATCCCAAAAATGGGTACTTGTAGATACTAAAATTGTGTATATTCGATTAGACTACCAATACATACTCTTATTAGCACCATATGGCCTCCTTGGACAATCCTAAAGGGTTATATAGTGGCTCTTACCACTTTTTGGAATTTCTACCCTACTTTTAGGATGTTTTGGGATACGCAACCATGGTCATCCCACCACGAGATGACCACAAGTTCATGGTATTTCTACCCAGGTTCAACCACCAATAACCACCCCTGGGTGGGATGACCAAGCCCCTGGACTCTCAAAAAGTCAAGGGTGGGATAAATATTAATCAAAATATGTTATTTTTCCCACCTATTTATTTACAATGGATTGAGAGTGCACCAATTCACTCACAATATGCAAATTAGAGACCCAAATTAGAGGTTTCTTCCACCCTATGCATGGAAAGATTTTTATAAATGGTAGCACTTACCTCACATGGCCAAACTTACCTATTCAACCTTGTGCTCTCTTGAGATATAAAATGGAGCCAATCTACCCAATTCTAGAGGGACTATTTTGCAATATTTTATAACAAAGTGCTATCGAGATTCTATCCCATTTTTACCGTGTGTTTTCTCTCAAAATTTCTATCAATTGAAGGAGGTTTCCAAGTGATCTCAAATAAGTAAATCCATCTCAAAAACAACCTATTTCAGTGAATTAGATCACCAAATTCTATGACAACATCTCTAGAAATAGTTTAAACCAAATCCTAAAAGAATTGGAGGTAAAAACCACTAGTTTTGGTGGTCGTCCCACCTTGGGGTAGTTAACAGTACCAATTAGAACACCCAAGGATGGTCATGGGTTCTACATCTAATTTCATTTTTTTTTCAACATAGATCATTTCTAGACTAGAATATATGCATTATACTATGTTTTGGTGTCATTTTATGTAATTTTACACCTTGTAGTATGATTTTCACTTTTTATATTCACTATTGCATACATCCCTTTGATTTCATTTCAATTTGCATATGCTATTAATAAATGTAAGTTTTTGTGTAGATCCAGGTATTTAAGCGTGCAAGGAAGGAGCTACAAGTTTGAATACATGTAGATCATCACAGTGATATAAAAAATTCACTCTTCAATTCGTGAGTGTGAGGAAGACCTTGAACCACATCTAAGTTGTTGGAAGGATTGTATCAATTCAAATCCCTCAAGGGAAAGCATTGTAACCATGAATTTGACAAGTTTATAAATATAAATAGGACCCCATTTCTTATATACATTGTTATCATGTTTATAATTAAATGTCACTTTTTTATGCTTAAATAAATAGGTGCAATTCATTTCCCTTTGCTAGATGCGTTACTTTTTCTCTCTACATAATTTATGATAACACTACATTTCCTTTTATTTCCAATAAACTAAAGCTTACAATTTCAATTTATGAAAATGAACTAAAATTATATTTACTTACAATTTAAAGTCAACTACTAAAATTATAAATAAACATTTTCTTAATTTATTAGCAAACCATAAATTAAATATTTTCAATGGAAAAAAATATAACCCCCTTGAGCATGACACCTTCAGATGATGCATGCTCAACCAGGTAACCTACAAAAAAGGTGAGAGATCCTCCTAAAGTCTAAAAAACCCTGTAAAGAATGGCAATTTCATGGCCTAGACTAAGGTAAAATGACAGAGAAGTTTTAGGTGGTTTCGAACGCTCAACAAGTGGTCATGTACACTAAAATAGAGATGGTATCATTTCAATACACGTCTCGGAATGGAAATCTATTGAGAGGGAATAATTACACCCAATATTACAAGTTATCTAACAAATGGAACATGCAATGAGTCACCCAGTAACAACACATAGGTAGATAAGGGTACCTTTGATTTGGTAAACAAAAGAATAAAATGACTCCATAACATTCAAGAGTCTCCAATATCAGCATAATAGCGTCAACCTAAGGAATAATACACTTTACTCCTATTTAGGAAACATAACTAATGTTATGATGGTAGCATGCAAGGAATCCCATACTTAAACATAAAGAAGGTTTAACATGAGATAATGTCTCATTAGCACATCCAAAAAGCTAGCAAAGGTAAACCAGTAAAAACATAAGGTCAACATGAACAACCATATGCATCACAAAGGAAACAATGATAATAGGTCCAACCTAGTGTTAATCGCTCCCTTAAAATTGATGCGGTGGTATTTCTCTAGTCAGGTGCTTCCTAAGGTTCTCCTCATTTCCTGTCAATGTTCATTATCTCTATTTCATAGTCCATCCCCTTTATCCTTTCACTATCCAATATTTAGATCTTTTCTTCCCTCCTTCCTTACCTACCCACCACCCCTCATAAATCCTCTAGCTACCCTAACACAACAACCGGTGGAGGAAAGTATTTTTAATGGTTTGGATGAGCTCCATCATAAATTATGCCCATCCCTCAAATGATGGTAGGTGCTTCTCACGTCATCTTGAACGTCCACTTGGAGTTCATCCAAATTACAAAATATCTTGCATTGGATTAATATGGAACTTAATCATTATGCAAATAATATTCTGTAAATGAGGCTCAATTATTATTTAAAATAATTCTAAAATGTTATTTATAAACGAAACTCAATTAGCGTTTAAAATAATTCCAACATATTATTTATAAATGAAACTCAATTATCATTAAAATAATTTCAACATATTATTTATAAATGAAACTCAATTATAATTTAAAATAATTCTAACATATTATTTATAAATGAAACTCAATTATCATTTAAAATAATTCCAACATATTTATAAATAATTGTTTCCTCTTTTCCTAAACTAGTGATGCAAATAGTAATGAAGTAAAAGATAATTAAACATATGCAACAGATAAAAATGGGAATATTTCTATCAATTTAGTCATCTATCTCATCCTCTAGAACTTATGATATCTACTATCCTATCATTCTAGGGCTCAAGATGACTATATATTGATGATTATCCCTAATAGAATGCATACCTATATGAAGGTACCCATCCTTGTTACCTCTAAGTTGCCTTATCATCACTTCCTAAATGTCAAGTACCCTCACCTTCAGTGTATGACTCAACTTCTTCCACTTATGAGTTTACTTGATCATACATATTGGTAATTTTTTAGCAGTATCATACTATAGACACCAAAACAGCACCAATCCGATTATGTGACTGCAAACACTGATCGCTTTGACACACATAGCCCCCAGGGCAGCCCTCAGAGGTTAAACAGTGGTCCTAACCACTTTTACAGCAATTTTGGAAGGTCAAAAAGCAATTTGGCACCTTCAGACACTCTGCTCCAAATCCGTCCCACCCTGGGATGAATTCAAAATGGGATCCGCCCCACCCAGGGACGAATTCTGAATTCGCTCTAGGGTAGGACGAATTCCAGGTTCAACGGGCAAAAAGAGAAATTGCACCAAATGGCAGCCAAGGACAGTCAATTAATGCCTCCTGCCTTGCATGCGCGTGTAGGTGGGCAGATTGGACGTTAGAGGACTGTCACAAGGGTAGTCATGGAAGCCCAAGTCAGGGAGGACTCTCCTCCCTCATGGGAAGGCATGACTGCCACATGGCGCCCATGCATGCCCATCCAAAGAGACCCCTTGGGTCTATAAAATGGTGAACTTTCTCACCCAAAAGAGGATAGGTTGGAAGCATTTTCAAGCAATGAAGTGCTGCCAAATTGATACCACGCTTTACCTTTTGATTCACCTCTTCCACATCCTTGATCTCTTTCGCAAGGGAGGTCATTGGGTGGTTATTGGAAGTGTGAATCCGGATCCAAAACCCGACACTTGACCACATTGATCTACCAATTCACCGACAACCCATTACAAGAGATTTTGGGCCCATCCCAAGTGGATTGGTGCCGAAATCAGGTTCCAACGGTGGGCGGCCCGCCCGGGCGCCCCGCACTCCTGCGAGCCTAATCTTCTTTTTTAAGAACGATTGGGAATTCATGGCAGATTGTTCTTTTGTCATTTGTTTATTTTGCATTCCATCTTATGCTATTTAAATAGCTTGTAATTCCGATTTCATAATGCTTTGATCAAATCTTATCATGTTTTATCGCTTTTGTTGTCCTCACTAACTTGCAGGTAGCAACGTCAAATTCCCATTGATGGAGGTCAAATTGGGGAAATCTGACCATCTGGGTCTTCCCAAAATGCCCCCAATTAGCTAACCCCTAAGTTTGTAGGTCTTTTGGAGCTCCCGAGACGTGACATTTGGGCAGTATCACTTCGGCACTTTGTCGCAGGCGAATTCGTCCTACCCCGGGACGAATTACAGTCGAATTCGTCCCGCCCAGGAGCGAATTCGAATCGGCGGTGAATTGTCGAACTGTTTTGATGGCAGTGGCCTTCTGGTAATGTTCCCTGGTTCCTGTCAAATTTGCAGGTTGTTTAGAATCAGTTTATTTATCATTGTAATCAATCTTTTGCATGCATCTTCCATTGTTTTTAGAGAACAAACGTTTCATCTTTGCAACAGGTGCTACTAATGATTTTGTTGTTTCTTTGAATGCAGGAGGAGCAGCAAGGATCAAGGATTCATTCACACCAGCGGCGACAACACTTTGGCCCACCCATTTTGCATGTGGGCACGCGGAAGAGAGATGACTTTCCATTGATGTGACCAAGAGACAAGTTTGATGCTCCTCTCCCCTAAAAGGGAGGAAGCGAATTGTAACCGAATTTGAAATACATCAATAAAAGAAGAGGGTTGTTTCATTCCATTTGGGTTCCAATTTGTCTATGCTTTCTCCATTTTATGCATTTCTAATTTGTAGCATCAAGTTTAGTTTCGTTCTTGCATCGTGTTTGGAGTTTTCTCTTTTTGTTTTCGGAATCTCGTGCTTTCAGTGGCGATCACGGTGGGACTCTGTCCCCTAATTTTTGAGATCAAGAAACTGATCAAAATTTGTGTTTTTGTGCTTACAGGTACCATTTTTTGAGCACTGACTGTGGTTCGTTCCAGCCTGTGGTGAACACAGTACTGGAATTCATCTGACCCTAGGACGAATTCGAATTCGTCTCAGACTGGGACGAATTCTGTTCTGTAATTCGTCTCACCCAGAGACGAATTTTTGTCTGTGCAGTTTTAGGGCCGAGAGTCAAAAACAACCATTTTGGGCGGAAAAGAGGTAACAGTTTCTAACTGTCCCTATCATTTTTTTTTGTTATGTTTTTGTTTTCTGTCAATTTTGCCTTCTTAGGGAAAGTGGTTGCTGCTTGTTTCATTTTTTAATAAAATGAACCCCACACACATCACGTGGCATTTTTAAACCAAGGAGCTGGTCGTAAGACCCCAGCCCTTGATCAAGACCAATGGTGGATTTCATCACCACCTTGGCTTGATTTTTGCATCCATTACCCCGATTGTCACTGTTGCTAGACGTAAATCCTGATGAAAGCTGATCGAGTGTCGCTGGGGTGATTCCCAGCATGCGAGGATAAGTCTTCTATGGTAGGTGTCATAAACAGGACAATCCCCCTTCCGTACCGCCTATGTTCCATGTACCATCTGCTCTCACGTACCTATAGTTTCCCTCTCGTAAGGGCGGGTATATAGAGAGGTTGGTATATCGGCCTGGCAATGGTATATCGAAGGGGCGACCATTTATGGGAGTCATAAGAGCCTTCATACTGCATTTAAACGTTCTTCAAAAAGTTTTCAAAAACAAACATTAAAACACATGAAACCAGATTTAGGGCACACTTTTAATCTTTAAAAGAGATAATCATCGCTTGCATGTGTGTGATCTTTTCTATTTTGTGTAGCATAAAAATCAAAAAATCATAAACAAAAGATAAAAATTTACACATTTTGTAGAGAAGTATCACAATGGTGTTCACCCGTAGCCAAGCCCAATCACGGGCGGATGCTACGAGGAATATCCAAGGAGGCACAAGTCACCTCCGGTACAGCCCCAAGGATTTGGTCATACCACCTTGGCGGCCTGACACACAAGGCAGTCCCCTCTGCACCCTGACGAAATGGGACTATAAGGGCACCCCTTCTAGGGGCACTCCCTGCCAGCACAACACCCAGCACACACCCGTTCAGGAGAGGTATACCCATGGGAGAACTCCCTTAGATGCCCGCTATAAGTGGCCACTGCACGATGAAGCGCTAGAATGGTAGGGGGTCCATAAGGGGGGGCCACATGATTATGCCATCCCTCCTACACCTCGCATCATTGTTAGCAACAACCGATCAAATCCAGAGCGCACGGCTCTTCAGGTAGGGTGAGCCAACTCTGTCCGTCCCTTTTTCACTTATGAAAGAGAGCACGAGGAAGACCCCTACCTTCCTCGAGAGCAATATACAGTGTGGGAGCAATACGCCTCCGCACCTGCTATCTATCAGGACCACTCACTGAGGCCAAAGCCTCGAGGGAATGCCGCTACCCCCAATAGAGGGAGGTGGCCTATAGAGATCTCGGATCACCATGACCGAGATAGATATGTAGGAGAGGCATCTAGCCCTTCTAGACATGAGACGATGGGACCAACTATCTTAGAATTTGCCAAACATGTCGCCCATCGGGCGCAACTCACGCAACTTGAGCTAGAGCGACTATAGTTAGAGGAACTGTACCATATTAACAAAGAGCGCCTTCAGTTCCAGAAGGATGAGTTGTTCCAACACACTATGCAGGAGAGGACTCCAACCCCTCACACGCATAAGACAAAACATTATGAGAGGCACAACCCCTGGGTGCGAGACAAGTCTTCGTGACCTTATCAAGCACCGCCCCCGATGCCTCCTAGACATGAGCGGGAGGCCACTCCTATAACCAATGATGGGTGCCTTCCTCAGGAACCCACTCAGGTTTATGGGCCACCCTTAGAAATTCCTCAAGAAGCCTCTAAGGAATCTGAGCAAGAAGGAGAGCGGGATGAAATGCCCTACCAAGGCATGGGGGGTGCTATCTGGCCACCCCTCCATAGGCCCCAAGTTCCTCAATAGGAACCAACCAAAGAGGAGGAGCTCAAATCCCCCGATACATGCAAAGCACTAGAGCACTTAGAGTCGGTAGAGACCAAGATTTTGGAGCTCCCAAGGCCCAACTTACATGAGGCTCCTTTCGAAGAGGATCAACCTCTGACCATAGAGCTACCTGATGATGCAGTCTTCCATGTCTCAGAATCACTAGATTTTGATGAGCTAGACTCACTGGCCGAAGGTGAGGATAAAATAGAGATGGCCCACATCAATCACATGCGACAACATCAACACCCCATGGATATTGATGACGCACTTCAATAGCTAAACATAAGGCTAGGGCATGAGTGGCGCGTTAACCCAACGCAGTGGAACCAACTGTTGAATCCACCACTTTGGGCATACAGAGATCAACTTCCACCTAGAGACCCCATAGCAATATCAGTATCGAGGGTAGACCCTGTCCTCCTATCCATGCATAGGGCCGATCCATTCATGCCAATACCTCCAGAGCCAGATCCGAGCACAAAGATCATCAAGCTGGGGGTACCTCTATCCCCTGAAGAGCCATAGTTCAAACCAAAAAGCTCCAAGGATTACCGCAATCGCTTGGTCAACCCAAAAAGCTCCAAGGATTCTCATAATCGCTTGGTCATCCCCAAAATGCCCCAAAGGTGTCCATGACCCCTTTGGTCAACCTAAAAGCGCCCCAACGGTGCCCATAAATGATGCATGAGCATCCAACGAAATGTGGGAAATTTTATTTTTTCCTAAATTTTAGTGCATTTTGTCGGGCCATAACTTCTCAACCGTAGCTCCGATTGATGTGAAATTTGACAGGGAGCTAGTTGGGAGATTTTTAAACAAATATGACTCCCTAGAGTCCTATTTGCCTAGAAAACCCAGTTTTTGGGGCCAAATTCCATCATCTAGTGCCCCGAAATTAGGTTTTAAAATTACTCACCTAATTTTTTATGCTTTTTGAGCTGTTCGGAGGTCTATATCTCCTAATGTATTTAGAGTTAGGACTTGAAAATTTATTTTTGGCTTGTCTATTATAAGAGGGATGCGCACCCCAATTTTGGACCCCATCCGACTCATTTTAATTTTTAGGTTTTTTTGGCTATATAGCCACAAAATGAGGGTTTATTGATGGAGAGCCAAGCTTGCTCAAACCAGTTCTCATTCAAAACTTGGGAAATATTACCTCACAAAGATAGCACTTCATTGCACAAAAGCTCCAAGGATTCCTAAATCCTTGGTCAAAACCAAAAAGCTCCAAGGATTATCGCAATCGCTTGGTCAAACCAAAAAGCTCCAAGGATTATCGCAATCGCTTGGTCAAACCAAAAGCTCCAAGGATTATCGCAATCTCTTGGTCACCCCAAAAAGCTCCAAGGATTATCAAATCCTTGGTCAACCCAAAAAGCTCCAAGGATTATCGCAATCGCTTGGTCATCCCAAAAAGCTCCAAGGATTATCGCAATCTCTTGGTCAACCCAAAAGCTCCAAGGATTATCGCAATCTCTTGGTCAACCCAAAAGCTCCAAGGATTATCGCAATTGCTTGGTCAAACCAAAAGCTCCAAGTATTATCCAATCTCTTGGTCAACCCAAAATCTCCAAGGATTATCGCAATCCCTTGGTCACCCCAAAAGCTCCAAGGATTATCGCAATCGCTTGGTCAAGAAAATCCAAAAACAAACAAAATCATCAAAAACAAACAAAATCTGCATCTCAAATTCATGCATACTTCAAAATTCAAAATACAAAATAGCTGCATAAACATTGCATCCATCCATTGCATATTGTTGATCACACAAGGCAAAGGCACCATAGACTGTCATTACTTGGCAAATCCACCACCTTTCACATTTTCCATTTTGAAAACAATACAACAAAAATAAACGACAATCACCATTTCGCCATATCATAAATCAGTTGTCATCCAATGTATCTAGAGTTTTCGTCATTCAGCTGTCATTAGATCTCTAGCCAAGAATTGTACAAAGTCAAACGGATGTTACAACGGTAGAGTTTTACTTGAAATACACCTTGTTACGTAGCATCCCATCACAAGTTCAAAAACACATAAAAACAAATTCCCAAGTTGTGTCAATGAAAGATGAAACCTATAAAGCAATCTAGGATACCAAACAGTGAAAAGGTTATCTCGCTCATCCCCCTGTGCGAATGACCCCAAGAATGCTGAGAGTTGGCAAAAGGACAAGAATCTTCCCTACCCAATTCCCCAAGAATCCCAAGTTCTCAAAAGTTGCAAAACATCAAAAATTTGCAAAAGTCAATACTCCAAAACATTGACATCAACCCACAAAGTGCATACATCAAAAGGCACAAACAATAGTGATTCTCGTCACTCCAAATCCAAATCCCTTGCTCAAAAGAAAAAATATATAAAAATAAACAGTGATTTTTATCACTATAAACGAGCAAGTATCCCAATACAATTGAAGAAAAGAAGGGAGTTGAACTTGAATCCCTGGAACTCTCAGCATTCAAAAGGTCATGAGGTGAACCTCAGTACCGGTTTGGTGGATAGCCTATCGGTCACTCGGTAGCAAACCTCCCGCATGACGATATATCTGTCACATTAACTTGTGTGCAGATCAATGTTTGCATGTGGATGAGCTAGCTTATGGTATCCTAGATCGCAAAATAGATTAATCTGACTAAATACAACAAAGGAGTTAGTGGAACTAATCAGGTGATCCTCAGTACAGGTTCGGTTGAAAGCCCATCTGGCACTGGCGGTATCCTGACAAATACCACAAAAACAAATTCAATTGCACACATAGGGATGTGAAATAACTTGGTCAAAAACAAGCACGATTCATACCTTGTTCAAACATCTTGTAAGACAACAGTACAGTCTTGGCTAGTTAGTTAAACCATCTGAGTCTCAAAAACACTTAGCTACATTCTACGCCAACCATTGCATATAATCCATCCCTATATCACCATACAAAAAAAAAAAGAGCAACATATATACACAAAAGCATTTACCACAACAATCACCCAGTACACAAAGCCATAAGTCCTGTATAGTCTATGGTGCCAATGCAAAGTTATCAACAAATCATTTCATCCATTCCATTACCTATCATATAAATCAACAACATTCGCATTTATCATACCATATGCATACATCAATATAAAGTAGCATGCATCCATCAACATCAATCATTGTGCATAACATGAAATTATGACATATACACAAAGCAAGAAAATCAAAACAACAAAAATAGCAAATATCCACAAACAATAGCAATAAAAGTGCCGAACAAAGGCACCTTTGCGCCTGACATTCAATGGCATAGAAAACTGATGTCGGGGTTTTAATTGTCACTATCCTACTCCCTAAGAAGGCTACCATAGCCGGACCGCTCCATGGGAGATCGGATTTTTGCCAATTTTATCCTAAATGGCATCCCAAAATGGGTCAAAGCCCACTCAAAAACAACAAAAAATCAAAACAACAAAAATAACAAAAAATGCAACAAAAATAGCAATAAACATTGCCAAACAATAGTGCTCTTGCACTTAACCTCTTGGCATAGAAAATCGATGTCGGGGCTCAAATTGTCACTCTCCTACTTCCCCAAGAAGGCTACCATAGCCGGACCGCTCCACGGGAAGACGGGTTTTTGACGATTTCACCCCATTATGGCATCACCAAAAGGGTTTTTACCCACCAAAAATAGGTCCAAATGTTGGGAAATTGCTTAAGCTTTAAACGGAAAACATCTGAAGACACCCTCACCTAAGTCATCTTGGGTCAAGCGACTCGTCGCTTTTCTCATGAAGGTCATTCCCTCATCGATTCGTCGCTTGAGGGGGTAGTCACACTTAGTCACCAATCAACAAACACACACCCAATCAAGGCAATGGCATGCATTCAAAGAATCATTGACAAAGACAATCACGCTCCTGCTTGGGGGAGTAAACAAGCAATAATCACAAATTGATCAAACACTTGGCATTCCTGAAGCATGAACACAAGGTTCCCCCATGGACAAAAGGTTGCGCCCTTTGCCTATTCATGATCGATCAATGTCCAAGCTCAAGTCACACCTCACCAAAATAGGTTAACACTTGAAATCAAATTCCTTCGCTCGTCAGAAGCAAGGATTCAAGAATGCATGCCCTTTCCATGCTTGGGGCATCAAAAGTTGGTTAGGTTACCAAGAAACCCTAATCATTAGTGCTTTGGTTATCTATTTTTGCTCGATGCTATGCCATGCACAGCACATCCCAAAAAGGGGCATCTATAGACACCAAAACAACACCAATCCGATTATGTGACTGCAAACACTGATCGCTTTGACACACATAGCCCCCAGGGCAGCCCTCAGAGGTTAAACAGTGGTCCTAACCACTTTTACAACAATTTTGGAAGGTCAAAAAGCAATTTGGCACCTTCAGGCACTCTGCTCCAAATCCGTCCCACCCTGGGACGAATTCAAAATGGGATCCGCCCCACCCAGGGATGAATTCTGAATTCGCTCCGGGGTAGGACGAATTCCAGGTTCAATGGGCAAAAAGAGAAATTGTGCCAAATGGCAGCCGAGGACAGTCAATTAATGCCTCCTGCCTTGCATGCACGTGTAGGTGGGCAGATTGAACGTTAGAGGACTGTCACAAGGGCAGTCATGGAAGCCCAAGTCAGGGAGGACTCTCCTCCCTCATGGGAAGGCATGACTGCCACATGGCGCCCATGCATGCCCATCCAAAGAGACCCCCTGGGTCTATAAAATGGTGAGCTTTCTCACCCAAAAGAGGACAGAGGTTGGAAGCATTTTCAAGCAACGAAGTGCTGCCAAATTGATACCACGCTTTACCCTTTGATTCACCTCTTCCACATCCTTGATCTCTTTCGCAAGGGAGGTCATTGGGTGGTTATTGGAAGTGTGAATCCGGATCCAAAACCCGACATTTGACCACATTGATCTACCAATTCGCCGACAACCCATTACAAGAGATTTTGGGCCCATCCCAAGTGGATTGGTGCCGAAATCAGGTTCCAACGGTGGGCGGCCCGCCCGGGCACCCCACACTCCTGCGAGCCTAATCTTCTTTTTTTAAGAACGATTGGGAATTCATGGCAGATTGTTCTTTTGTCATTTTTTTATTTTGCATTCCATATTATGCTGTTTAAATAGCTTGTAATTTCGATTTCATAATGCTTTGATCAAATCTTATCATGTTTTGTCGCTTTTGTTGTCCTCACTAACTTGCAGGTAGCAACGTCAAATTCCCGTTGATGGAGGTCAAATTGGGGAAATCTGACCATCTGGGTCTTCCCAAAATGCCCCCAATTAGCTAACCCCTAAGTTTGCAGGTCGTTTGGAGCTCCCGAGACGCGACATTTGGGCAGTATCACTTCGACGCTTTGTCGCAGGCGAATTCGTCCTACCCCGGGACGAATTACAGTCGAATTCATCCCGCCCAGGAGCGAATTCGAATCGGCGATGAATTGTCTGACTGTTTTGATGGCAGTGGCCCTCTGGTAATGTTCCCTGGTTCCTGTCAAATTTGCAGGTTGTTTAGAATCGGTTTATTTATCGCTGTAATCAATCTTTTGCATGCATCTTCCATTGTTTTTAGAGAACAAACGTTTCATCTTTGCAACAGGTGCTACTAACGATTTTGTTGTTTCTTTGAATGCAGGAGGAGCAGCAAGGATCAAGGATTCATTCACACCAGCGACGGCAACACTTTGGCCCGCCCATTTTGCATGTGGGCACGCGGAAGAGAGATGACTTTCCATTGATGTGACCAAGAGACAAGTTTGATGCTCCTCTCCCCTAAAAAGGGAGGAAGTGAATTGTAACCGAATTTGAAATACATCAATAAAAGAAGAGGGTTGTTTCGTTCCATTTGGGTTCCAATTTGTCTATGCTTTCTCCATTTTACGCATTTCTAATTTGTAGCATCAAGTTTAGTTTCGTTCTTGCATCGTGTTTGGAGTTTTCCCTTTTTGTTTTTGGAATCTCGTGCTTTCAAATACTCTTCAATATCTACTAACATCACATAGATGCTTAACTACACAAAATCAAGTATTAAAGCACCATAAATTAACACATTATTTTCCATGTCAAAAGGTCCATCTAGAAGGGTCATGACACTATCACCAAATATTAATTTCTAATGGGTTAAGAACCCTCGAGGATAACCCTTTTGATAATTTATAGGAAAAATTATCAAAAGTATGTAGTGTATATCCATTGAGAAGACATTTTTGGGTATTGGCAAGAGCCTATGACACCATGTATTTCTATCTCACAATTAATAAACCACAAATCATCATCCTAATAATCTTCACTTTCATATTCGTATTTGGATTCATATTCCAATTCAGATTCACATTATTGTTGGAGTTGGGGATGAGGATGTGGTTGCTCCATACCTAAATCTATGGTAGGCATAACAAATCCAAAATTTTGGTGAAGAATACTTTTAGATGACTGTGTGGGTTTGTATAATCCCAAGAGGGATAGGTTGGAAAATTTGGGATCATGTAGTCAATAAGTAACTGGGAAAGGTTTTAAAATTTTGGAGTGTAGGTTGTATAATTAAAGAGGGAATAATTTATAATGTGTTAGATCTTTTAAGTATTATACCTCATTGGGTTAGAATTAAAAAGTATTTAAGATTTTGAAGTGTGGGTTACACATTTAAATAAGGAAATATATATATATATATATATATATATATATATATATATATATATGTGTGTGTGTGTGTGTGTGTGTGTATAGTCTTATCTTGGTTTGAATTTGGGTCTTGGAAGAGTTCCCATATCCAAACCATAAATATATAATTACACCGAGAGGTATTCCTACAATGGTAGACAGGGGTGTGGGAGGCAAAGAGGTCATACATGTCACGCCGTAAACAATTTTTTATTTATTAAAAAAATCGACATTAAAAAAAAATATTTAAAATATTTAAACTAAAACAATCGACTAACCAACCGTTGCAAATATTTAAAATATTTAAACTAAAACAATCGCCTCGAGATTGATAACTCTCGGTGTTTTTAGATATATATCCTTTATATCTATGCTAGTAGGTAGAATTTAGAGATATAACTCAAACAAATTTTAAGACTTCTTTGAGCAAATTGCATAATCAATGACCTTAGGATTACAACTACGTCAAATGTAGTATATAATATATTTATACGTGTAAGTGTGATTTTAAACATTTAAAAATATTTGGAAGTGTAAGTATATAATATTTTAATACATATATCTTTTAAGTTCCCAATATGTAATAGGTATGTCATAGAGATATAATCAAAAGGCTTCTAAGACTTCTTAGATCAAGTTGCACAATCAAAGATCTTAGGGTTACAACTAAAAAGACATTTAAGTGTTTATAGAGTAAGTTAGAAAATTAAAGGAGTTATATAATTGATTTATATGTGCATGTTTGGTTTTGTTTTAAAATGTTTGATATTATCTCTAAATCTTAAGGATTTTAACTAGTTGAATTATCACAATTTGATGTATTATACACTCAAATTGATCCTAGTTGTAAGAAATATTTTTAATGTTAAGAAGCAAAAAAAATCATAACTAAATTTTCATTAAGGAAAATTGAAGGTCAACTAAATCCTTTTGATAAAGATGAATGTACATTGAAAAGAATATAATAAACTTAATAATAAAATATATTATCGATTCCTTACAATCCCTTTAAGAGTACAACCTTAATATTCTAAGGTAGGATATTCGTTATCACTTTCTATTTTTATCATTTGATTAGCCTCATTTATTGTTGGTCTAAGGAATTCTTCACTAATTTTCATCTTCCATAATGTTTTTAATCCTTTTTAATATATTTTCCTTTTTGAAATTTATGATGGTATGAATTATCATCTATAAGACTATGTTACCTTCGATAACCTAAAGTGCAAGGGTAACCTCAAAAAAATAATATTGTTTTTTTTTCATTGTAATCTCTAAAGTACAAGGGTCATCCTTCATAGTATTTCCTATCTTATAATGTTTCAAAACCTAAGATTCACAATGGATATCCTTCATATATAATTATTTCTTATACTATGACGTGATTTATAATGATTAATTAAATAGAGAATATTTTAAAAACTCATAACATTATAATAAGAATGACATTTAACAATATTACTCAAAACCTCCTTATTAATAAGTTGTTATAGAATTAGTTGCAAGCTTACTGCAATCCACTTAGTGTGAGGGGACCAAGACCTATCATAAAAACCTATGTAAACTCATTGAAAAAATAAGTTATGGAATTCCAATATTACTAACCCACAATAGAATCTTTTAACAATTGTTTTGTCTCTATAAGGTAAATATCACTTTGTATTCTTAACTACAAATTATTTCTCTCCCTAAACTTAAGGCCATAACCCAATTATTTTATCCTTGAAATTGAAACATTATAATCTAGAATAGATTCTATAAGGCCCGATCACTAGTTGTGTTCACATTCACTCCTTGGAACTCATACTTACTCCCTTGTCATAATAGTTTATTATATTTCAAAGCACCATCTCTCTAGATTTATTGTCTAAAATATTCAAAATGTAAGTACTAATATCCTTAGTGGGTTATATAAGATTGAGACTGACCCTAACCATATTACATCATGACCATATAGGTATATTACAACAACTTGGTAATTAAACATTTATCACTTTTCATGATTTGAACCTTCATCTTTGCCTTGAAAGCTAAGGAATATAATTAGTTAAACTAATACCATTTGATCAAAATATAAGTGATAATTATAAAAGCTACAACAAAAACTAAAACTTAAATATAAAATTAAATGATGAAAAATATTAATTGGTTACTATTTTTCTAAGGTTTATCTACAACTATTTATTTTTTCTATTAATATTTTTTTATAAAAAACACATTAAATTTTGTATAAGATTGAAATATGAAATATATTTAAGTAGATTTTTTGTTGATATATTTCACAACCTCATAGCTATGGAGATGTTATTTAGAGCAAAATATATAAGGTAAATGAGATGTCACTAAGCTACATAAATTTATATTGAAATAAAAATAATTAATTAGAAAACATTGTCTATGTAAAGATTTCACTATTGAAAATTAAATCTAATAAAGTGGTTATATATATCTATGTATCTATATAATTGATACCTTAAGTATAAATCTAACCAGAATATATATACATAAGAGTCAAATATTTTTATATAGTTTAAATTTAATTATAAAGGCTTATAATAAAACCTCCTTAGGATTGAAAAATTTCTTCCGGGAGATGAGAGGGAAGAAAGTAGAGAGGGGAGGGCTCTGGTCCCTCCCCTGCTCCCCCTCCCATGGCTCCTGGTTCCTGCCCAGTCCCTGGCTCAACCCAGGTCATCCCTCCCGGTGAGTGGTTATTTGCAGATGATCTCCTAGGGGGAGATCCTTCTCCACTATCTGCGCCCCTCCCGACCGGCTAGGGTTTCCTTGGTTGTTTTTTTAGACTGGTGCTTCCCAGGGATCCCTGTTTGGTTGGGGATCCCTTCCCTTTTTCCCTCAGGCTTCCCCCTGGGGTTTTTTTGCAGGTTATTCATGTGGATCTGGTCCCATGCGTTTTTCGATGCGATGGAGGTGACGATTTAGGGTTTGGACATCTTCCCCCTTTTTCTTGTGAATCCTCTGCGGGCTCTGTGCTTGGACGGGATTCTTGATCCCTTGGCGGGCTCTGTGCTTGGACGGGATTCTTTGTCCCTGTTGCTGGGATCCTCTTTTGTTTTCCCAAGGTGGGTTCCTTGTGGTGCAACTCTCTAGTCACTTCTTGATGGGCTAGATCCTCTCTGTGCTGGTCGTCGGCTTCCTACAGGATGGCTCTCGCTGAACTGAATGTTTTACCGGTGGGCGGGATGGTTTCTCCACAAGGCGGGATCCGCCAAATCCGTCGGTTTTCCTGCGATGCGGGATCCTTTCTTTTCTGCTGGTTTCCCGGATGGCTGGATTTCCCTATTGCTTCCCACTAGGCGGGACTATTTGTGGTGGTTTTGACTGCTTCCCGCGAGGCGGGATTTTATTGTAACGGTTTTTTTGTGCTTCGTGCTGGGTGGGATCTTCTTGATGGTGGTTTTTGGCTACTCCCCGCTGGGCGGGATCTCCAAAACTACTTTCTTTCTTATTTGTTTGTTTCCCGCTAAGAGGGATTGTTTCATGCTTACTGTTACCGCTGGGCAGGATTTCTTTCTTATTTGTTTGTTTCCCGCTAAGAGGGATTGTTTCATGCTTACTGTTACCGCTGGGCAGGATTTCTATTTTGGTGTTCAGTGTTCAGTTTCAAGGGATTGATGCCCTAGGCCCATTGCTTATGTAATCAGGTTTTGGGATCCTTGTTAAAACTCGCTATAAATACAAACACTTATAACTATCAAAAAAAAAAAAAAAAACCTCCTTAGGATCATGTTACTTACTATTTTAACAAATTGCATAGTCCTAGCACAACACTATTTTAGATATTATATTTGTAAGATTATATTTTCGGTTTATACCTTGAAAGTCACATATTTAACCACTAACTCCTTAAACTGCATATTTAAATAATACTATATGCTTTGTTGAATACAAATACTAACTTAAAAATAAAATTATCTATTTATATTGTAGTAGTTAATACATTATATTTTAAATTTGAAACATTAAAAATTTACAAGATATTAAAATATCATCATAAAATAATATAAACCAGTATTATTTCTAAATAAACAAATTTAAAAATAATAAATATATAAAAACTTAAAAAAAATGTTATTCAAAAATTATAAACAACCATAAATAAAGATGATGGATTTTGTATATTATGAATACTACTTTATGAACAAAACAAAAGATAAAGGAACTCTTAGTCCTTCCATTTTCATTGTATTAGAGGAAAAATGATAAGATGATAAGATTAACTGGAATGAAATGAATGCAAAAACGATTAAAGACGACAAGTAATCAATGCATGTTCACAGAGGCTGCTCACTGTTACAAATTGTACAGTTGTTCTTTGGCAAGTTAATATTTTTTTTTTATTAGGGGTATTTGAAAGGCGCCCTAACGCCTTGATATAATCAAAAGAAAAGGGATGCATAAGAAACAAAGATGCATCTTAGCAAAACAGAAGAAAGGAAGAAGATGCAAGGAAATCTCAAAATGTATGCTAAACAAAAAAAAATAAAAAAGAAAACACAGAAAGACAAACAGAGGAAAACCAGAAGAACAGAAAACCTCGCATCCTAAACCAAAAAGAAAACACAGAAAGACAAACAGAAGAAAACCAGAAGAACAAGAAACCTCAGAGGATAGTTGTTCTTATTGACCAACCACAAAACTATTAGAAGCCACAAGTAATCAATTCATGTTCATAGAGGCTGCTCCCTATTACACAGCCTCCCTATTACAAACTGGACAGCTGTTCTTGTTGACCAACCACCTCTGGATACACTCCTCATGGTATTCATGCCCACAAATAAGCTGAAGCTGCTTCTTCTTCTTCGATTCTTGGCAGATAACACACCATGCATACGTAAAGTCGTTGCCATCCTTTCCAGCATTCATCACGGGCCGTGCCGCCAAAAAGTCGCCACTTGCTCTTCAGAGTTGGAACTGGAGAAAGTGTAGAAGTTGTCCAGTAGATTGTTAGACTGTTCAATGCTCATAATTTCAAAAGATTCCGATTCATACTCAGATTCGTGTTCGGATTCTATTTGATCTACTTCTTAAAAATGGCAAACAAGATCCGCTACATTTGACTCTATGTCCTGTGCGAGAATCTCCCATGTCAAATGTTCCCAGTCATATATAATTGTAAGTATTGAGTCACTCATTGAACCAATCTCCAAACGGACAGGAAGAGTATAACGTGGCCTAACCATAGAACTTGAGCTGCTTGAGCTAAGAGCTTCTTGATTGGCAATGGGATTGTAAGAAGTATTTATATCTCCTTCAAGAAGTCTCTGAGCCTCTCCCAAAAAACGCCAAGGATATTGATGTATCAATAGTGTAATAGTATGACTATTGAAAATTGAAGGTCAACTACATCCTTTTGATAAATATGAATGTAATTTAAAAAATAAAATAAACTTAAAAATAAAATTACTTATTTATTCTTTACAAGCCCTTTAAGGGTGCTAAGATACTATATTTGTCTTCACTTTTTATTTTTATGATTTGATTAGCCTCATTTATTTTTGGCCTAAGGTATTCCTCTCTAATTTTCAGCTTCCATAATGTTTTTATCCTTTTTAATATGTTTTCCTTTTTTAAATTTATGATGCTGTAAATTATCATCTATAAGATTATGTTACCTTAGAGAACCTAAAGTGCATATATAACATGAAGAAAACAATATTTTTTATATTAATGCGTATATTTTTATCTTGGTTTGAATCAAGGTCTCATGCAAGAGAGCCAATATCCAAACCATAAATATGTAATAGGTAGGTTATATATATATAACTCAAACAAATTTTAAGACTTCTTGGAGGAAATTGCGATCTTAGGGTTACAACTAAGTCAAAGGTAGTATATAATTGAAAATTTAGATGACTGTTAGGATATAAGGATCTATCTATAATTAAGTACCACACATTATTTAAACAATGATTCTAAAACTATAAAGATTATTTCAAACATACAAGTAACATCCAAATGTACAAATGAAATAATTAGGTCCAATATATTTCTAAGTTCTAAAAAAGCATACATGTTCTACAAGGTTTGTAAAGGTAGAATTGTCAACTCTATCACCATCTAATAGGAGAATGCATGAAAATTCCTAAAGAAAATTTTAAACATTAAATTAATTTTATGGTCTAATCCATTTTAATAAGACATCAATATCAAATAATTAAGTCCAACTAAATTTTAGAATCATCCAATAACATTAGCAATTTTCTTAAGATTTATAAACAAGCTAAGGGACATCAATGAAATATGTTCCCACCAATAAGCAAATTACACAAAATTTGGTATTTGAGAGAGCATTGAGACAGGGGGAGCAATGCCCTAGGGACAGAAGAACAAAGGAAAGGTCAAGTTTTCAGTTAAAATAATTTGGGTTGCCATCAATGACAAAGGGGGATATTTTTGGACATTTTGAGCTCAATTAGTTGTCATTGATGTCAAGGTGAAAAAGTCATCATTGATGCCAAAGTGAAAATATGAAGCCATCATCAACACCATGGAACACACCATTATTAACACCAAAAGCAATGTGAAGAGTTGAAGAATAAGTTGACAAAATAATATTTTATGAGGGTTTTTTGTAAACCCATGGTGGAAAATTAAATGATTTTTAATTAAAATTATTATAAGCATATAAAAGCATCCTTACAAATTGTGATGGTAGTGAACCCATGGTAGTAGAATATTTTAAATCAAATCAATGGATTACAAGTTGCAGGTTTAAATTTACCCCATGGAAGATTTTAATTTTATTAAAGTCAAAGGTTTTAAAATATAATTTATAAAATTTAAATTCTATTGGAATTTAAATAATTTATAACTTATATAAAAGGTTTAATTTAGTGTCGACAACATAAAAAATTAAGGAGCACCGACATCTAAATTCAAATAGTGGTTTTGTGTATAAATTAATTCCCAAAGGGGCATTTGAAACTTACCCCTTGACTAATTAATTCCCATGCAAAAATGTTGAAGGTATTTTGTGCATCGTGAATATTGAGGAAGAATACAAAGAGCTTTGTCTTATTAGTGCCAGGGAAGAAGTCAAAAGAGGACAGCGTATGGTTTGAAGTAAAATAGGACACGGTGGTCCATTGGTGGTGCACACTTTGCAAAGACATTGAGAAAGGAAGCACCCACATTCAATTCTCATGGACGTACCAAGGAAGGTCTTTTTGTTTGCATTCGATTCGAGCACCAGGAATAAGAGAAAGAGCATGAAGTGCTCGTTGGTTCTCAAATCTACTCCTAATGCACACGGTGGTCAACCCCGTGGCTAGAGCGCTTGAGGAGGCAAAGAACGTGGGATCAAATCCCTCTAGTGGCAAAGGTAATTTTTTATTTAAATTTTGCCTAAGGTTTTCTTAAAAGGGTCTTTTGGAGTTATAAGGGTTTGTGTAGATTTATTTGTGTTTGGAGTTATAATAGTTTGTAAAGATTTATTTTTTAATTAATTTATGTTTGGAGTTATAAGGATTTGTGAAGGATTATTTTTATTGAAAATTGACTTGTGCTACTTGGATTTAAAAGGGTTTTTGAAAGATTGTTTTGTTGAGACTGGATTTATGTTATTAAGGTTTTTAAAGAAAGAGGATTTGATTCTTGCCAAAGATCTTCTTGTCTTTTTTTGGTTAAAGAGGTTTTGAGTTATTTTGGTGGATGTTTAATTTATTTTTAGTTGGGAGTCTATAAGATGTGATTGGATAAATACTTTATGTATGTTGATGGTTGTCTTTGAAAGGTGGAGTGATAAGGTGTAATTAAGTATTTACATTATATTATGAGAAAGATTTATCTTCTAACCTTCTTGCTCTTGGCATAAAAGTGTTTGTGGTTGTAACAGATTTATGAGATCCCTTCATCTTCAATAAAAAGGTAAGAGCACATTCTTCCATAATTGAGTTGATTGATTGGTTTTTTGGAAAACAAGTTTGGAATGAAGAAGACTTGATTAGGGTTTCCTTTTTGAGAGTTTTTGATTTATTTCTTCAAGGTTTTCTAGAATAAATAAGTTGTTGATAAAACCTTTTTTGATAAGCATTATTGTTGAAGCCAGTGGTTGTGTGAAGAACTTGAACTAGGGTTTGAAAAGAGCATGAGTATAATTGTTATGTGAGATTTGTTGTTGAAGCATTATTGGAAACATTTTGAGTTGGTGATTACATGCTTGGACTAGGGTTTATAATAAAAATATGTTTCTTTGAGTTATTGGTTGAGTAGAGTTGGTTAAGCCTAAGCAAGTGGTTTTGTGAAGTAATTATTCAAGTTCCTTAAATTAAACTATTCTATATTTTGATTTGAGTTGAGATTGAGCATTGAGTTGAAAGATATTGGGTCTCTAAATGTTCTTTTAATGTTTCTATGATATTGGACAAGTTCTGTGTGGACTTGTTAAGCAAATTGGAGGTAAGTCTTTGAGAAGACTTATGGGCTAATTTTGTGTGAGCTTTTTGTGGAAGCTTACAATGAATATTTGGATAAGTTTTGTGTGGATTTATTGAGCATATTTAGATAAGTTTTGTATGGATTTATTGAGAATATTTGGACAAGTTATGTGTGATCTTGTTGTGCAGATTTGGATAAGTTCTAAGTGAGCTTGTTGAGTAGATTTGGATAAGTTATGTGTGAGCTTTTGTGCATAATTAGAAATGTTTTGAGTGGACTTCTTGAGAAGATTTGAGTAGGTTTTGAGTGGACCTGTTGAGTATATATGAGCAAGTTCTAAGTGGACTTGTTGAGTAGATTTGAGCAATTTTTTAGTGGACTTGTTGAGTAGATTTGAGTAGGTTTTGAGTGGACCTATTGAGAAGATTTGAGCAAATTTTTAGTGGACTTGTTGAGGAAATTTCAGCAAGTTCTAAGTAGACCTGTTGAGAATATTTGAGCAAGTTTTGAGTGGAATTATTGATTAGATTTGAGAAAATTTTGAGTGGACTTGTTGAGCATATTTGTGCTTGACCGAAGGACTAAGTTTAGTGCAAATTTGATACAAAGCTTTGGAGGTGACAGAGTAGAGAGGATAGTAGTCTCCAATGGATAGAGATCCATCATCCAGGGCAATGAGGATAGGTCTTCTAAGTGAGAATAAGATTCTTTAGTGGAGAGAGATCCACAAGCCAGTGCAATGGAGGTAGTAGTCTTTTAAAGGATCACTAGCCAGAGCAAAGGAGTAGTTATCCTATAGATAAATATCCACAAACTTGTTTTAGGTGATTGGTATCTCCTTTGGACAGAGGTCCATAAATATTATAATAGGGAAAGATTCCCAAAAGATTGATTCAAAAAATTTTAGTGAAATATTTTTTCTATGGAGTAGCCTACATTGGGTGAACCACGTAAATTGTGGTGTCTCTATTGTGTGTGGTGATTTGTACATTGCTTTGATTACTGCTATTGACATTGCTATCTATACATTGTATAATATTTATTTAGAAATAAAAGTAAAAAGTGGTCTTATACTGTTCACCCCCCTCTCAAAATAAGATTGTATTCTTCATACCTCATGCCAAATCTAGGCAAGTATCCAAAGAGCAAAAAATACAATAGCAAAAATACCTAAAAGAAAAAGTGGTTTTTACCACTAACAAAATCAAAAAGTAAAATAAATAGTGGTTCTCACCACTACCAAAATATCTTGTTCACAAAAACAAAAATGAGCAAATCCCTAGAGTAATTCAAAAATAAAATAAAAATAAAGGAGTACTAAACTTTAATATGTGGAATTCTTAGTATTTAGCAATCATGAGGTGATCTGCATTACAGGTTGGGTGGCATCAAGCCTACCTAGAAATGGTAGTATCCTTATGCATGATGATATGTCTGTCACATTAGAAATATTCTTTTGTATAGACCAATGTCATCTTGTGTATGAGCTAGCTTTTGGTAGCCTGTATTACCTAATGATCTAATCCAACTAATGTATAAAACTCAAGATCATGATACTCGCAAGGTGATATTCAATATAGATGGGCTGCATAAATCCTATATGGCATTGGAATAACTTTATGCATTATTATAGAAATAAAATTACATGCACACACAAGGATATTTAATATGTTGGTCATCCTAGCAGATTTATACCTTGTCAAAAAGTCTTGCATGGTTAATATAAATTTTTTGAGTAGTTCACTAGAGTGTTTGAGTCTCATGAAAAACTCAAGAAAATTCTATAAAATCTTACTATTCATTGCATTCCATACCATTTTATCACATGTTTGTTAGTTTACATTTTTACAATTTATTACATAATATTATGATAACATTAAAAATGAATCGATGAATTTTATACAGTCTATGGTGCTAGCATCTATTGTGTCAAATAGTATTCAAAATTCATAATTATAGATTATAAAAATCATCCATTTCATTATGGATACACACATGTAGATATCATAAACTAACATTATATTACAATACATGCATCCACGATAAGAATCCATAAAAGCATCAGTAAAGTAAACATAAGTATCTCATACATGTAATAAATTAATAAGAAACACATGATGATAATAGAAAAAATCATGTATATATATATGTATGGAGCAAAAGGCTACATCATAGGCTACAATCACGTGGATCCTGAGACCTCATGCTCCCAAAATCCAAAAAATAACCACAAAGTGTCAAAAGCCATGGTCATGTAGGACCGACACCATGACTCTCACCACCATACTTGGTCATTTCTTATCTTCCATATTTGCACCTCCTTGACCTATCTAATCTCCTCATAAATCTAGGATCCTCAATCCTTGTATAAAATTACCTCAAACCACTTCTCCTACTCTTATGGGATCCACTAGAAGAAGGACGATTTGGTAAGTGCTCTCTAAGGCACACTATCTCATCCTCCAAATTTTATGTGTATGATAGCCCCTCTTGATAATGATCTTGATAGTCACCTAGTAAATTCTAGAGCTATGTCACCTCTTTCCATAGCCTAGCTACCTTATCACTATCCAATGCCCCTTGGCTTGAGATACCTACTCTAACATATGACTAAAAGGTAGCTATCTCTACTACCTACCCATCGATCATTTTTGCCTATCTTTCAACTTGGCCTGAGTAGTCTGCACCTATTCCTGTAGGAGAACCCTCTCCTCTGTGTAGTCCCTCCACTTATGTCTCCCTTTAGCCAGCTCACCTTGTATTTCAATAATGGTGGCATATTGTGCTACCAACTATACCTGCATTTACTACTCATCAAAAGAATCCTCATTATAATCCTCCTATTGATTTTCCATATCCATGCTATCCATCCACTTATCATTTGTTCGATGATACACATGTTGCTCCCTTGAGTCTATATCCTCATATTGTTTCTTAACATAATTTTGGATCCTCCTCATTTAGAGCCTCATCTAGAACCTCATATAGAGCCTCCTCACGAGCCTCATCTATCATCGCATCTATACTACCTCCTAGCGGTCCCTCCCCTCACCACTGGTGCATCATACACTAGGAGTCATGCTATTTTGGTCCCAACATCATATCATTCAAATATGACCACTGTAAGATCTACCTCATCTCCAACTACCTCCACTATAGGCCAAGTAAGTGTTCTCTTATTATCACGACATCGGTAGATCACTGGCTCACTAGGCAACCCCTAACATAGCCCAAACTACCACATCACTTGAGCATATGGGAAATACTCTTGCTCAATCTTATTTTGACCTATGAACTATCTCCCTCATCATATCTATTGAAGCTACACCTAAGTATTAGGCCATGCTGGACAATCTCTATATTATCTCTAGGTAACCTCATCTTCCTTGAGCTGTGCAAATTAATTTACATAGTGACCAATCCTACCTACATAAGGATGGATCTGACCCCTCTCCTGGTCCCACTACCAAAGGATACCATATCCTATCTCCACATCTGTAATCTATACCCACGTCATCTAAGGTAGTCTTCATAGTTGATCCATGATAATGTGCTACCATACCCACACCTATAGTAGAAAATTATAGCCTAATATTTTCCACCTATGGTAATGGATATCATACATATCATCCTAAAGTTGTGCTAGAAAAGTAGTGCCTCATGCTATCACTAACAACTTATATATGGTGTAGTCCACCAGTAAAAATACTAACTCCAAAAGGTTCCAAGGGAACATGGGTATTGATGAGTCTGGAAACAACATGTTGGAGTGTAATCAATAGGGCATGTCTCCTAGTCAAGACCTCTACACCATACCATATCTCCACTAAAATACCTCCTCTAGAAAAGTCTTATAATACCTCATGCCAGTCCTCTCTGAAATACCTCTACAAAATCATGTCTCTAAGATCTTGATGAGTAGACATAGTTCAAAACCCTTCTATCAAAATATGTAAAATTTTATAGATGTCCTCTAACATCAATGTCATCTCCTTGGTTGGCAAGTGGAATATGTTGGTGCAAGGATATTATATATGTATTAAATTTATTAGGTAGGCTCTATCTCCCATCACTGGCTCTAACTATATCACTTACTTGAGACCAATGGTGTCAAGCCATTCATATTCATCCTCTATTAGTAGTTCCCTAGTGGTCTGAAAGAGATTCAAAAATTGATACCACCTCTTGATCACCTAGCAAGAGCAAGCAAGATTAAAAAAAAATCCACCTAAAAAAGACATATTTTTCTTTCAAAATCATGGTCATCCCACCTAGGAACGACCACCAAATTGGAAATTGTTCCACATAGGAGTGGCCACCAAAGGCTATCCCACCAAGGGATGGCCTCCAAAATTCTCAAAATATGGCATCCTCACCTAGGAAAAAACACAAGAAAAACATAATAAAAAGCAAATAAAAAGGTTTAAAAACCACCAAAATCTTAACAAAACTGATAAAATTCACAATGGGTAAATAAGGAACCCTAATCATGTCATATTGGTCAAGTAACTCATCTATTTCATCATTGGTAATTCCGTCATTGACTTTTCACTTGAGGGGGTAGTCATAATTACGAATTCATAATCAAAATCAACACTCAAACACTCAAAAGTGTAACTTGCATGCATTCAAGAGAATTATTTCCAAGGACAATTTCAAGCCTATGCTAGGGCACATAATTTAGCACCAATTCCACATAAAGAATTCTTGGTCTCCTTGAAGCCTTAATACAATGCCCAAAACAAGCTTATAAGCAAAACAAGGAACCAAGACCAAGTATACCTTAAGCCCCAAAACCTATCATTATAGTGCGACTGAAAGGTATACCAAAATCAAATCCATTAAATATGTCAAAAGCAAGGATTCCAAGCATGTATGCTCCTTCCATGATGGGGTCATCTAAATTTTTTTAGGTTACTAAATATCCGTAATCACATAGTTTAGTCATCTATTTTTGTTTTACGTTGTGTTTTACACAATGTATCCCAAAAATGGGTACTTGTAGATACTAAAATTGTGTATATCCGATTAGACTACCAAGACATACTCTTATTAGCACCATATGGCCTCCTTGGACAATCCTCAAGGGTTAAATAGTGGTTCTTACCACTTTTTGGAAGTTCTACCCTACTTTTAGGATGTTTTGGGATACGCAACCATGGTCATCCCACCACGAGATGACCACAACTTCATGGTAATTCTACCTATGTACAACCACAAATAACCATCCCTGGGTGGGATGACCAAGCCCCTGGACTCTTAAAAAGTCAAGGGTGGGATAAATATTAATCAAATTATGCTATTTTCCCACCTATTGATTTACAATGGATTGAGAGTGCACCAATTCAATCACAATATGTAAATTAGAGACCCAAATTATAGGTTTCTTCCAACCTATGCATGGCAAGATTTTTATAAATGGTAGCACTTACCTCGCATGGCCAAACTTACATATTCAACCTTGTTCTCTCTTGAGATATAAAATGGAGCCAATCTACCCAATTCTAGAGGGAGTCTTTTGCAATATTTTATAACGAAGTGCTATCGAGATTCTATCCCATTTTTATCGTGTTTTTTCCCTCAAAATATCTATCAATTGAAGGAGGTTTCCAAGTGATCTCAAATACGTAAATCCATATCAAAACCTACCTATTTCAGTGAATTAGATCACCAAATTCGATGACAACATCCCTAGAAATAGTTTAAACCAAATTTGATGACAACATCCCTAGAAATAGTTTAATGGAAACCAGTATAATCCCCTCAAGCATGACACCTTTAGATGATGCATGCTCAACCATGTAACCTACAACAAAGGTGAGATACCCTCCTAAAGTCTAAACAACCCTGTAAAGCGTGGCAATTTCATGGCCTAGACTAAGGTAAAATGGCAGAGAAGTTTTAGGTGGTTTCGAACACTCAACAAGTGGTCATGTACACTAAAATAGAGATGGTATCCTTTCAATACATGTCTTGGAATGGAATCCTATTGAGAGGGAATAATTCCACCCAATATTACAAGTTATCTAACAAATGGAACATGCAATGAGTCACCGAGTAACAACGCATAGGTATATAAGGGTACCTTCGATTTGGTAAACCTAAAAATAAGGTAACTAGCTAATGTGGTTTTCTAGAGAGCAACAAAAGAGTAAATGACTCCATAACATTCAAGAGTCTCCAAGATCAACATAATAGCATCAACCTAAGGTATAATACCCTTAAATCCTATTTAGGGAACATAACTAATGCTATGATGGTAGCATGTAGGGAATTCCATATGTAAACATAGAGAAGGTTTAACATGAGATAATGTCTCATTAGCACATCCAACAAGCTAGAAAATGTAAACTAGTAAAAATATAAGGTCAACATGAAAAACCATATGCATCACAAAGGAAACAATGATAATAGGTCCAACCTAGTGTTAATCGCTCCTTTAACATTGATGCAGTGGTATTGCTCTAGTTAGGTGCTTCCTAGGGATCTCCTCCTTTCCTCTCGATGTTCATTGCCTCTATTTCATATTCCATCCCCCTTTCTCCTTTCACTATCCAATATTTAGATCTTTTCTTCCCTCCTTCCTTACCGACCCACCACCCCTCATAACTCCTCTAGCTACCTTAACATGACGAACGGTGGAGGAACGCATTTTTAATGGTTTGGATGAGCTCCATCATAAATTATGCCCATCCCTCCAATGATGGTAGGTGCTTCTCCCATCAACTTGAACGTCCACTTGGAGTTCATCCAAATTACAAAATATCTTGCGTTGGATTAATATGGAACTTGATCATTATGCAAATAATAGTCTATAAATGAAGCTCAATTATTATTTAAAATAATTCTAACATGTAATTTATAAATGAAACTAAATTAGCATTTAAAATAATTCCAACATATTATTTATAAATGAAACTCAATTATCATTTAAAATAATTCCAACATATTATTTATAAATGAAACTCAATTATCATTTAAAATAATTCCAACATATTATTTATAAATGAAACTCAATTATCATTTAAATAATTTCAACATATTTATAAATAATTTTTTCCTCTTTTCTTAAACTAGTGATGCAGATAGTAATGAAGTAAAAGATAATTAAACATATACAACAAATAAAAATGGGAATATTTCCATCAATTTAGTCATCTATCTCATCCTCTAGAACTTATGATATCTACTAGCCTATCATTATAGGGCTCAAGATGACTATATATTGATGATTATCCCTAATCTAATGCATACCTATATGAAGGTACCCATCCTTGTTACCTCTAAGTTGCCTTATCATCACTTCCCAAACATCAAGTACCCTCACATTCAGTGTATGACTCAACTTATTCCACTTATGAGTGTACCTGATCATACACATTGGTAATTTGTTAGCAGTATCATACTCATTAATATCTACTAAAAACACATAGATGCTTAATTGCAAAAAATCAAGTATTAAAGCGCCATAAATTAACACATTATTTTCCATGTCAAAGGGTACATCTAGAAGAGTCATGACACTATCACCAGATATAATTCCTAATAGGTTAAGAACCCTCGAGGATAACCCTTTTGATAATTTACATAAAAAAGTATCAAAAGTATGTAGTGTCTATCCATTGAGAAGACATTTTTAGGTATTGGCAAGAGCCTATGACACCATGTATTTCTATCTCACAATTAATACACCACAAATCATCATACTAATAATATTAACTTTCATATTCGTATTCAGATTCATATTCCAATTCAGATTCACATTGTTGCTAGAGTTGGGGATGAGGATATGGTTGCTCCACACCTAAATCTATGGTAGGCATAACAAATCCAAAATTTTGGTGAAGCGTACTTTTAGATTATTGTGTGGGTTTGTATAATCCCAAGAGGGATAGGTTGGAAAATTTTGGATCATGTAGTCAATAAGTAACTGGGAAAAGTTTTAAATTTTGGAGTGTAGGTTGTATAATTAAAGAGGGCATAATCTATAATGTGTTAGATCTTTTAAGTATTATACCTCATTAGGTTAGCATTAAAAAGTATTTAAGATTTTGAAGTGTGGGTTACACATTTAAGTAAGGATATATATATATATTAATGTGTATAGTCTTATCTTGGTTTGAATTTGGGTCTTGGAAGAGTTCCCATATCCAAACCATAAATATATAATTACACCGAGAGGCATTCCTACAATAGTAGATAGGGGGGTGGGAGGCAAAGAGGTCATACATGTCATGCTGTAAATTTTTTTTTTTTATTAAAAAAGCCGACATTAACAAAAACATTTAAAATATTTAAACTAAAACAACCAACTAACAAACCGTTGCAAACATTTAAAAAATTTAAACTAAAACAACCAGCTCGGGATTGATAACTCTTGGCATTTTTAGATATATATCCTTTATATCTAATCTAGTAGGTAGAATTTAGAGATATAAATCAAACAATTTTTGAGACTTCTTGGAGAAAATTGCACAATCAATGACCTTAGGGTTACAACTAAGTCAAGCGTAGTATATAATAGATTTATATGTGTAAGTGTGGTTTTAAAAATTTAAAAATATTTGGAAGTGTGATTATACATCTGAAGGATTAATATATAATATTTTAATACATATATATTTTAAGTTCTCAATATATAATAGGTATGTCATATAGATATAATAAAAAGGCTTCTAATACTTCTTAGATCAAGTTGTACTATCAAAGATCTTAGGGTTACAACTAAAAATACATTTAAGTGTTTATAGAGTAAGTTAGAAAATTAAAGGAGTTATATAATTGATTTATATGTGCATGTTTGGTTTTGTTTTAAAATATTTGATCTTCTCTCTAAATCTTAAGGAATTTAACTAGTTGAATTATCATAATTTGATGTATTATACACTCAAATTGATCCTAGTTGTAAGAAATATTTTTAATGTTAAGAAGTAAAAAAAAAATCATAACTAAATTTTCATTAAGGAAAATTGAAGGTCAACTAAATCCTTTTGATAAAGATGAATGTACATTGAAAAAATATAATAAACTTAATAATAAAATATCTTATCGATTTCTTACAAGTCCTTTAAGAGTACAACCTTAATATTCTAAGGTAGGATATTCGTTATCACTTTCTATTTTTATCATTTGATTAGCCTCATTTATTGTTGGTCTAAGGTATTCTTCACTAATTTTCATCTCCCATAATGTTTTTTATCCTTTTTAATATATTTTCCTTTTTGAAATTGATGATCGTATGAAATATCATCTATAAGACTATGTTACCTTAGAGAACCTAAAGTGCAAGGATAGTCTGAAGAAAATAATATTGTTTATTTTTCATTGTAAACTCTAAAGTACAAGGGTCATCCTCCATAGTATTTCCTATCTTAAAATGTTTCAAAACCTAAGATTCACAATGGATATCCTGCATATATAATTATTTCTTATACTATGGGGTGATTTATAATGATTAATTAAATAGAGCATATTTTAAAAACTCATACAATTATAATAAGAATGACATTTAACAATATTACTCAAAACCTCCTTATTAATATATTGTTATAGAATTAGTTGCAAGCTTATTGCAATGGTAATTGCTTTAACCTCTTTGAGAGGTCCAAGGTTTAAACCCCACTTAGTATTAGGGGACCAAGATCCCTCGTAAAATCCTATGTAAACTCATTGAAAAAATAAGTTATGGAATTCCAATATTACTAACCCACAATAAAATCTTTTAACAATTTTTTTTTCTCTATAAGGTAAATATCACTTTGTATTCTTAATTAAAAATTATTTCTCTCCCTAAACTTAAGGCCATAACCCAATTATTTTATCCTTGAAATTGAAACATTATAATCTAGAATAGATTCTGTAAGGCCCGATCACTAGTTGTGTTCACATTCACTCCTTGGAACTCATACTTACTCCCTTGTCATAATAGTTTATTATATTTCAAAGCACCATCTCTCTAGATTTATTGTTTAAAATATTCAAAATATAAGTACTAATATTCTTAGTGGGTTATATGATATTGAGACTGACCCCAACCATATTACATCATGACCAAATAGGTATATTACAACAACTTGGTAATTAAACATTTATCACTTTTCATGATTTGAACCTTCATCTTTGCCTTGAAAGCTAAGGAATATAATTAATTAAACTAATATCATTTGATCAAAATATAAGTGATAATTATAAAAGCTACAACAAAAACTAAAACTTAAATATAATATTAATTGATTAATATTTTGTAAGGTTTATCTACAACTATTTATTTTCTGTATTAATATTTTTTTTATAAAAAACACATATTAAATTTTGTATAAGATTGAAATATGAAATATATTTAAGTAGATTTGTTGGTGATATATTTCACAACCGCATAGCTATGGAGATGTTATTTAGAGCAAAATATATAAGGTAAATGAGATGTCACTAAGCTACATAAATTTATGTTGAAATAAAAATAATTAATTAGAAAACATTGTCTATGTAAAAATTTTACTATTAAAATTAAATCTAATAAAGTGGTTATATATATCTATGTATCTATCTATATGGGTTTTTTTTGAAGAGAGCACAAACCCAAATCATAAGTAGGTTTTAATCTTTAAAGAATTAAATACCTCAATCATTAAGTTATCATTAAAAAAAAATTAAAATTTTTAAGCGTGGGTTAAAGAGGAATAATATATATATTTATGTTCATTGGGTTATCATAAAAAGTTTTAAAATTTTTGAAGTGTGGATTAAAGAGGAATAATATATATATTTATGTATATTAATGCGTACATTTTTATCTTGGTTTGAATCTGGTTTTTTTTTTTTTTTTTTGGGAGAGAGCCCAAACCCAAACCATAAGTAGGTTTTAGAGATATAACTCAAACAAATTTTAAGACTTCTTGGACCCAATTGCACAATCAATGGCATTAGGGTTACAACTAAGTCAAAGGTAGTATATAATAGATTTATACTTGTATGTGGTTTTAAATATTTAAAAATATTTAGGTTTGTGACTATACATTTGAAGGAGTAATATATAATATGTTAATATATACATCTTCTAAGTGTACAATATGTAATAGGTAATTCGTAGATATAATAAAAAGGCTTTTAATACTTCTTAGAACAAGTTGCACAATCAAAGATCATAAGGTTACAACTAAAAAGACTTTTAAGTGTTTATAGAGTTAAGTTTAAAAATCAAAAGAGCTATATAATTGATTTATATGTGTGTTTGGTTTATAAAGTTTTAAAATGTTTGATCTTCTCTCTAAATCATAAGGAATTTAACTAGTTGAGCTATAACAATTTGATGTATCATACACTCAAATTGATCCTAGTTGTAAGAAACATTTTTAATGTTACGAAGTAAAAAAAAATCCAAACTTTCATTAGGGAAAATTGAAGGTCAACTAAATCCTTTTAATAAATATGAATGTAATTTAAAAAATAAAATAAACTTAAAAATAAAATTACTTATTTATTCTTTACAAGCCCTTTAAGGGTGCAACCTTGATATTCTAAGATACTATATTTTTCATAAATTTTTATTTTTATCATTTGATTAGCCTCATTTATTTTATTTTTTATTTGCTAAATAAAAGTCTTCATTAATTACCGGGTTTTGCAGGTTAACCCAAAACCTATTACAACATCCAGCCTTCTATTGAGATTGTAGATCCTAGTCATCCTTGAAACTTTCTTACCATAAATTGTGTTGAATCCCCTACAACACCTTACTAACAAAGCACACCCATACCTAAACATAACTGTAAACATTACTTACATTGACAGGAATTGAAGTTTGGAACTTTGCACTTGTGAAACCTGTTGCTTGCCCATTTTCTATTCTCTGTTGGAATCTTCCAAGGCTTACACCCTATTACCTTCATTTCCAATTTGGTATAATTTAGAGGGAAACCCCATAGTTATTACCATCTCCATGGGGAAAGAACACCCATTCATATTTCTCCTTAACGGGTAGGTTTCTTTTCATGACTAATAATGTTTTCCACTTCACGTGGCACACCTTGTGTCCATGTCACCAAACTACCAACATCAACACCTATGTTGGATAATTTTTCAACTAACCTGTTAGCTTCACGGTACACGTGACGAGCCCTCCTATTCTATCTTGCCACATAAAGGATCCTCACTTCATGGATGACTCCCTCGATTCTCCATGGAGGTTTTTTGCCATTGGTTAACAGGTTGACAATTTTCATAGAATCACCTTCAATCATCAAGTTATCTTGAGTTGCTTGGGCTACTTGCAACCCTCTCCAAAGGGCTCTATCTTCTGCTTCGTTATTATTTTTGATTCTCAATAGTTCAGTGAAGGCCTTGACCAGATTTCATTGATGATCCCTGATTATTCCTCCAGCTCCATCTCTTCCTGAGTTCTCCTCGGCTGCACCATCAAAATTTAGTTTAAACCAACCCTGGGGGGGTGGCTCCCAAGAAATCCCATTTTTGGGATTTGGAAAAGGAATGGAAGGTTTGTCCTCAATACCTAAGGCCCAAGCTAATTTTTTTTCTTGGGGAAGAATTGAGTGGTTCTCATCCACTAAGGTGCTAAGGTTTTCTTTTGCAAAGACAATAATCTTGTTGAGGATGGTTTTTGGGTTGTGAATGGTATCCTTAAAGTATCTATGGTTCCTTTCTAGCCAAATCTGCCATAGAAAATGATGCCAATAGATTTTCCATAGGTACTTAAGTTTTAGGCTCACAAAGGGTTGATGTCATTGATGGAACACTTCAGATATAAGAGCAGGCTTAACCCATGAGATCCTAAAGGCTTGAAAAAGTTCATACAGGATGGACTCCACTACCGGACACTCCAAAAACAAGTGTTGGGTTGTATCCCATCCTGCCCTGCACATGTAACAACGGTTAGTAATAACCTACCTTTGGATAACATATTGTCCATAGTGAGGATTTGTCCTTGAATCACCAGCCATGAAAAAAAGGATATATTAGGAATTAAGCCTTTGATCCAAACCAAACTCATTGAAATTGTTAACCTTCCACATTGAGAAGTAAATTATAGGTAGACTTAACTGTGAAGTCACCACTTTCAGTCTTATCCCAAACAATGTGATCTTCATCCTCTCCAGAGGGAATAATTTGCTGAGTTAAAATGTTATAAAGCTCTCTAGACTCTGCTTCAAAACCCTGTACTCTAATATTTTTCTACCTGTGGATATTTATATCCTACCACATATAATTTGCAACCTTCTTCCCAATATGCTACTCCATATGCTCTTGAATCCTAGCCAAACGAGGATTCTGGGATAACTCCTCAGCTCTCACCCACCGATCCTTCCAAAAGTCTATTGTTTACCCATTTCCTAGAATCCATCTAAGACCTTTCTTGATAAGATCCCTACTCATGAGGATTGCCTTCCAAAAAACATACCCCCTGCTTGCTAAGTTGTCATTAAGGAAGTTCACACCTTGGAGGTATTTCATCCTAACTATGGTAGTCCATCCATTATTGACCTTAGTCAATAATTGCCATGCTTGTTTGGCTAACAAAGTTGTAATGAGATGAGCAACTCTCCTCAATCCTAACCCCCCATCATCTTTAGGTTTGCAAACATTGTTCCAACCTACTAAATGGATCCTTTTATTATCCTCAGTCCCTGACCAGAGAAATGTTTTTTGAAGCTGATCAATTTTGTGATACACCTTGCTAGGAGCTTTGAAGACTGATAGGAAGTAAACAGGTATACTTTGAAGTGAAGCCATAGTTAAAACTGCTTTTCTTGCTTGAGATAAGAGATGTCCTTTCCAACCTGCTAGCTTTTTTTGGATCCTCTCTAGAACTATGTTCCACATTGATCCTTCAGGTTTCCCCGTAAATAGGGGAAGACCTAAATAAGAGGTGGGAAGGGATGCAATATGACATTCCATGATCCTTGCTATGCTATTTTGCCTAGGAATGGAGGTATTGATGAAATAAAGTTTGCTCTTATCAAAATTCACTTTATTTCCAGCCGCTTTTTCATAAATTATGAGAATATTTTTAATCCTTCTTGCCTCAACCACAGAAGCCAAAGTCAATAGCAATTTATCATCAACAAATTGTTGATGTGTCACCGGAGTAGTTAGCGACATGGCCTTGATACCTGATATGAATCTAGATACCGTTGCTTCCTTAATGGTTCTTCCCAAGGCCTTAGCAACAACGATGAACATCATAGGACTTATGGGATCTCCTTGTCTTAAACCACATTTTCTTTAAAAAAAACCTGTAGTAGACCCATTGACCAAAACTAAAAAACAAGGCTTAGAAATACACTCTCTTATTAACTTGACCCATTTTATGTTGAAGCCAAATTTTAATAAAAATGCCTTTAGGAATTCCCAATTTATCCTATCATAAGCTTTGTTCATGTCTAACTTTAAAGCGATGACTAATTTTTTGGCCTGAGCGGCTGTATGAAGAGCCTCATGAATAGTAATAACTCCATCTAAGATTGATCTTCCTTGTACAAAACTTCCTTGACTTGGATCAATGATAATCGGTAGAACTTTCTTCAAACGGTTGGCTAAAACTTTGGACAAAATTTTATAGGATATATTACATAGGCTAACCGGCCTAAAGTCAGCCATAGTCTTGGGGTTGGGGCCTTTAGGGATCAAAGCAATGAAATTTGAATTGAAACCCCTTGGAATATGATTTGAACTTTGGAACTCCTTGATTGCAGCAATAACTTCTGCTCCAACAATATCCCAACAAACTTGGAAAAACCACGATGAAAACCCATCCGACCTAGGAGCTTTGTCAGGATCCATGTTAAACAAAGCCTCCTTGATCTCTTCATCTGAAAAAGCTTTTTTAAGAGACTTGTTAATCATTTCATCAATGAGTTGTAGAATGAATTGAAGGAGAGAGTCCTTTTCTTGGGCATTACAGGCTTGTTCTTCACCCAATAATGAACTAAAAAAATTAACAACCTTGTCCCTGATCTCTTGAATGTTTTGAGTTGAGGATCCATCCACCTTAGTTAAATTTCTAATATTATTGTTTCTTCTATTGCTCAATGTGGTAACATGGAAAATTTTTGAATTAGAGTCCCCTTCCTTTAGCCATAATGCCCTTGATTTCTACCTCCAATACATCTCTTCACAAGCTAAAATATTATAAAACTCACAAAGGGTTTCCTTCTCTTCAGTCCTTGTCACCTCATCATAGGTTCCATTTTAGATTTTTCTTTCTATTATTCTCAGTTTTTCCCCCACTGCTCTCTTATTTTTAAAAATATTTCCAAAGACTTCTTTACCATATTCTAAGGCTGTTTTTCACCATCTTAAGTTTTTGAGATAGTTTTAAGGAAGCACTTCCCTAGATAGGCTACTGCCACCATTCCTCTATTAATTTCTTAAAGTCTAGATGTTTAACCCACATTGACAGAAATATGAATGGATTTTTAAAGGAGTTAGCCTGAAATGCTTCCCATAGAATAAGATTATGGTCTGAAGCGCATTTAGGAAGGGCTTGTAACACTGAATCACCAAACATTGTTGTAGCTTCCTTGGATAAAAAAAACCTATCCAACCTTTCTTGAATCAGCTGACTTCCTATCCTCTTGTTACTCCATGTAAATTTGGCTCCTTTTAGTCTTACATCCATCAATTCATTTGTGTTAATGAATTCATTGAAGTCCTCCATGCTCCTTGAGGGTAACCCAGATCATCCCTTCTTATCATATGGGTAAAGGGGGGTATTGAAATCTCCTCCAATCACCCAAGGAATGTCTTTAAAAGCTTGGCTCAAATGCCCCAAAAAATCCCATAGTTCAGACCGCCCTTGGTTTTTGGCCTAAGGTATTCCTCTCTAATTTTCAGCTTCCATAATGTTTTTATCCTTTTTAATATGTTTTCCTTTTTTAATTTATGAAGGTGTGAATTATCATCTACAGAATTATGTTACCTTAGAGAACCTAAAGTGCATATATAACATGAATAAATTAGTATTCCTTATGTTAATGCATATATTTTTATCTTGGTTTGAACTGAGGTCTCTTGCAAGAGAGCCAACATCCAAACCATAAATATGTAATAGGTAGGTTTTATATATAACTCAAACACATTTTAAGACTTCTTGGAGGAAATTGCACAATCAATGATCTTAGGGTTACAACTAAGTCAAAGGTAGTATATAATTGAAAATTTAGATGATTGTTAGGATATAAGAATCTATCTATAATTAAGTACCACACATTATTTAAACAATGATTCTAAAACTATAAATATTATTTCAAACATACAAGTAACATCAGAATGTACAAATGAAATAATTAGGTCCAATATATTTCTAAGTTCTAAAAAAACATACATGTTTTACAATGTTTGTAAAGGTAGAATAGTCAACTCTATCACCATCTAATAGGAGAATGCATCAAAATTCCTAAAGAAAATTTTAAACATTAAATTAATTTTATGGTCTAATCCATTTTAATAAGACATCAATATCAAATAATTAAGTCCAACTAAATTTTAGAATCATCCAATAACATTAGCAATTTTCTTAAGATTTATGAACAAGCTAAGGGACATCAATGAAATATATTCCCACCAATAAGCAAATTACACAAAATTTGGTATTTGAGAGAGCATTGAGACAAGGGGAGCAATGCCCTAGGGGGAGCAGAACAAAGGAAAGGTCAAGTTTTCAATTAAAATAATTTGGGTTGCCATCAATGACAAAGGGGGATATTTTTGGATATTTTTAGCTCAATTAGTTGTCATTGATGTTAAGGTGAAAAATTCATCATTGATGCCAAAGTGAAAGTATGAAGCCATCATCAACACCATGGAGCACACCATTATTAACACCAAAAACAATGTGAAGAGTTGAAGAATAATTTGACAAAATAATATTTTATGAGGGTTTTTTGTAAACCCATGGTGAAAAATTAAATGATTTTTTATTAAAAACATTATAAGGATATAAAAGCATCCTTACAAATTGTGATGGTAGTGAAGGTTTAATTAAACCCATGGTAGTAGAATATTCTAAATCAAATCAATGGAGTACAAGTTGCAGGTTTAAATTTACCCCATGGAAGATTTTAATTTTATTAAAGTCAAAGGTTTTAAAATATAATTTATAAAATTTAAATTCTATTAGAATTTAAATAATTTATAAATTATATAAAAGGTTTAAGTTAGTGTCGACGTCATCAAAAATTAAGGAGCACAGACGTCTAAATTCGAATGGTGGTTTTGTGTATAAATTAATGCCCAAAGGGGCATTTGAAACTTACCCCTCGACTAATTAATTCCCATGCAAAAATGTTGAAGGTATTTCGTGCATCGTGAACATTGAGGAAGAAGACAAAGAGCTTTATCTTATTAGTGCTAGGGAAGAAGTCAAAAGAGGACAATGTATGGTTTGAAGTCACATAGGACACGGTGGTCCATTGGTGGTGCATGCTTTGTGAAGGCACTGGGAAAGGAAGCACCCACATTCAATTCTCATGGACGTACCAAGGAAGGTCTTTTTGTTTGCATTCGATTCGAGCACCAGGAATAAGAGAAAGAGCGTGAAGTTCCCGTTGGTTCTCAAATCTACGCCTAACTTACTTGGTGGTCAAGCCCATGTCTAGAGCGCTTGAGGAGACAAAGAACGTGGGATCAAATCCCTCTAGTGGTAAAGGTAATTTTTTATTTAAATTTTGCCTAAGGTTTCTTAAAAGGGTCATTTGGAGTTATAAGGGTTTGTGTAGATTTATTTGTGTTTGGAGTTATAATAGTTTGTAAAGATTTATTTTTTAATTAATTTATGTTTGGAGTTATAAGGATTTGTGAAGGATTATTTTTATTGAAAATTGACTTGTGCTACTTGGATTTAAAAGGGTTTTTGAAAGATTGTTTTGTTGAGACTGGATTTATGTTATTAAGGTTTTTAAAGAAAGACGATTTGATTCTTGCCAAAGATCTTCTTGTCTTTTTTTGGTTAAAGAGGTTTTGAGTTATTTTGGTGGATGTTTAATTTATTTTTAGTTGGGAGTCTATAAGATGTGATTGGATAAATACTTTATGTATGTTGATTTGTGCTACTTGTGAGCTTGTTGTGCAGATTTGGACAAGTTCTAAGTGAGCTTGTTGAGTATATTTGGACAAGTTTTGTGTGAGCTTGTTGTGCATATTTGGAAAAGTTTTGAGTGGACTAGTTGAGCAGATTTTAGTAGGTTTTGAGTGGACCTGTTGAGCAGATATGAGCAAGTTCGAAGTGGACTTGTTGAGTAGATTTGAGAAGGTTTTGAGTGGACTTGTTGAGTAGATTTGAGCAAGTTTTGAGTGGACCTATTGAGCATATTTGAGAAAATACTGAGTGGACTTGTTGAGTAAATTTAAGCAAGTTATAAGTAGACCAGTTGAGAATATATGAGCAAGTTTTGAGTGGACTTATTGATTATATTTGAGCAATTTTTGAGTGGACTTGTTGATCATATTTGTGCTTGACCAAAGGACTGAGTTTAGTGCAAATTTGAGACAAAGCTTTAGATGTGACAGAGCAAAGAGGATAGTAGTCTTCAATGGATAGAGATCCATCATCCAGGGCAATGAGGATAGGTCTTTTGAGTGGAAATAAGATTCCTCAGTGGAGATATATCCACAAGCCAGTGCAATGGAGGTAGTAGTCTTCTAAAGGATCACCAGCTAGAGCAAAGGAGGAGTTATCCTATAGACAGATATCCAAAAAATTGTTTTAGGTGATTGGTATCTCCTTTGGACAAAGGTCCATAAATATTATAAGAGGGAAATATTCCCAAGAGATTGATTGAGAAAACTTTAGTGAAATATTTTCTCCTTGGAGTAGCCCACATTGGGTGAACCATGTAAATTATGGTGTCTCTATTGTGTGTGGTGATTTGTGCATTAATTTTATTACTGCTATTGGCATTACTATCTATACATTGTATAATATTGATTTAGAAATAAAAGTAAAAAGTGGTATTATACTATTCATCCCCCCTCTCAGTATAATATTGTGTTCTTCATACCCCATGCCAAATCTAGGCAAGTATCCAAAGAGCAAAAAATACAATAGCAAAAATACCTAAAATAAAAAGTGGTTTTTACCACTAACAAAAGCAAAAAGTAAAATAAATAGTGGTTCTCACCACTACCAAAATCTCTTGTTCACCAAAAAAAAAATGAGCAAATCCCTGGAGTAATTCAAGAATAAAAGAAAAATAAAGGAGTATTAAACTTTAATATGTGGAATTCTTAGTATTTAGCAATCATGAGGTGATTCACATTACAGGTTGGGTGGCATCAAGCCTACCTATAAATGGTATTATCCTTATGCATGATGATATGTCTATCACATTATAAATATTCTTTTGTATAGACCAATGTCATCTTGTGGATGAGCTATCTTTTGGTAGCCTGTATTACCTAATGATCTAATCCAACTAACGTATAAAACTCAAGATCATGATACCTGTAAGGTGATATTAAATATAGATGGGCTGCATAAATCCTATTTGGCACTGGGATAACTTTATGCACTATTATAGAAATAAAATTACATGCACACACAAGGATATTGAATATCTTGGTCATCCTAGCAGATTTATACCTTGTCAAAAAGTCTTGCATGGTTAATATAAATTTTTTGACTAGTTCACTAGAGTGTTTGAGTCTCATGAAAACCTCAAGAACATTCTATAACATCTTACTATTCATTGCATTCCATACCATTTTATCACATGTTTCTTAGTTTACATTTTTATAATTTATTACATAATCTTATGATAACATTAAAAATAAATCGATAAATTTTATACAGTCTATGGTGCTAGCATCTATTGTGTCAAATAGTATTCAAAATTCATCATTATAGATTATCAAATCATCCATTTAATTATGGATACACACATGTAGATATCATAAACTAACATTATATTACAATACATGCATCCACGATAAGAATCCATAAAAGCATCAGTAAAGTAAACATAAGTATCTCATAAATTTAATAAATTAGTAAGAAACACATGATGATAATAGAAAAAATCATGTATATATATATATGTGTGTGTGTGTGTGTGTGTGTGTGTGTGTGTGTGTGTGTGTGTGTGTGTGTGTGTGGAGCAAAAGGCTACATCATAATCCAAAAAAAATCCCATAGGCTACAATCACATGGATCCTGAGACCTCATGATACCAAAATCCAAAAATAACCACAAAGTGTCAAAATCCATGGTCATGTAGGACCGACACCATGACTCTCACCACCATACTTGGTCATTTCTTAGCTTCTAAATTTACACCTCCTTGATCTATCTGATGTCCTCATAAATCTAGGATCCTCAATCCGTGTATAAAATTACCTCAAACCACTTCTCCTACTCTTATGGGATCCACTAGAAGAAGGACGATTTGGTAAGTGCTCTCTAAGACACATTGTCTCATCCTCCAAATTTTATGTGTATGATAGCCCCTCTCAATAATGATCTTGATAGTCACCTAGTAAATTCTAGAGCTATGTCACCTCTTTCCATAGCCTAGCTACCTTATCACTATCCAATTCCCCTTGGATTGAGCTACCTACTCTAACCTATGACTAAAAATTAGCTAGCTCTACTACCTTCCCCTCGATCATTGTTGCCTATCTCTCAAATTGACCTGAGTAGTTTACACATATTCCTGTAGGAGAACCCTCTCCTCTATGTAGTCCCTCCACTCATGTCTCCCTTTGGCCAGCTCACCTTGTATCTCAATAATGGTGGCATATTGTGCTACCAACTATACCTGCATTTACTACCCATCAAAAGTATCCTCATTATAATCCTCCTATTGATTCTCCATATTCATGCTATCCATCCAATCATCATTTTTTTGATGATACACATGTTGCTCCCTTGATTCTATCTCCTCATCCTCTTTCTTACATAATTTTGGATTCTCCTCATTTAAAGCATCATCTAGAACCTCATCTAGAGCCTCCTCAAGAGCCTCATCTATCATCGCATCTATACTACCTTCTAGTGGTCCCTCCCCTCAACACTAGTGCATCATACACTAGGAGTCATATGCTATGTTGGTCCCAACATCAACTTGTTAAAATATGACCTCTATGAGATCTACCTCCTCTCCAACTACCTCCACTATAGGCCAAGTAAGTGTCCTATTATTATCATGACATCGGTAGATCACTGGCTCACTAGGAAACCCCTAACATAGCTCAAACTTCCACATCACTTGAGCATATGGGAAATACTCTTGCTCAATCTCATTTTGACCTATGAGCTATCTCCCTCATCATATCTATTGAAGCTACACCTCAATATTAGGCAATACTGGGCAATATCTATATTATCTCTAGGTAACCTCATCTTCCTTGAGCTGTGCAAATGAATTTACATAGTGACCAATCCTACCTACATAAGGATGGATCTGACCCTTCTCCTGGTACCACTACCAAAGGATACCATATCCTATCTCCACATCTGTAATCTATACCTGCGTCATCTAAGGTAGTCTTCACAGTTGATCCATGATAATGTGCTACCGTCCCCACAACTCTAGTAGAAAATTATAGCCTAATCATTTCCACCTATGGTAATGGATATCGTACATCTCATCATAAAGTTGTGCTAGAAAAGTAGTGCCTCATGCTATCACTAACAACTTATCTATGGTGTAGTCCACCAGTGAAAATACTAACTCCAAAAGGTTCTAAGGGAACATGGCTCTTAATGAGTTTGGAAACAACATGTTGGAGATAAGGGTCATCAATAGGGCATGTATCCTAGTCAAGACCTCTACACCATACCATAGCTCCACTAAAATACCTCCTCTAGACAAGTCTTATAATACCTCGTTCCAGTCCTCTCTGAAATACCTCTACAAAATCATGTCTCTAAGATCTTGATGAGTAGACATAGTTGAACACCCTTCTATCAAAATATGTAAAATTTTATAGATGTCCTCTAACATCAATGTCATATCCTTGGTTGGCAAGTGGAATATGTTGGTGCAAGGATCTCATATATATATTAAATTTATTAGGTAGGCTCTGTCTCCCATCACTGGATCTAACTATATCACTTACTTGAGACCAATGGTGTCAAGCCATTCCTATTCATCCTCTATTAGTATTTCCCTAGTGGTCTTAAAGAGATTCAAAAATTGATACCACCTCTTGATCACCTAGCAAGAGCAAGCAAGCTTAAAAAAAAAATCCACCTAAAAAATACATCTTTTTCTTTCAAAATCATGGCCATCCCACCTAGGAACGACCACCAAATTGGAAAATTTTCCACCCAAGAGTGGCCACCAATGGCTATCCCACCCAAGTATGGCATCCAAAATGCTCAAAAAATGGCATCCTCAACTAGGAAAAACCACAAAAAAAATAATGAAAAGCAAAGAAAAATGTTTAAAAACCACCAAAGTCTTAAAAAAACTGATAAAATTCACAATGGGTAAATAATGAACACTAATCATGTCATAGTGGTCAAGTAACTCATCTATTTCATCATTGGGAATTCCCTCATTGACTTTTCACTTGAGGAGGTAGTCATAATTACGAATTCATAATCAAAATCAACACTCAAACACTCAAAAGTGTAACTTGCATGCATTCAAAAGAATTATTGCCAAGGACAATTTCAAGCCTACGCTAGGGCACATAATTTAGCACCAATTCCACATAAAAAATTATTGTTCTCCTTGAAGCCTTAATACAATGTCCAAAACAATCTTATAAGCAAAACAAGGAACCAAGACCAAGTATACCTTAAGCCCCAAAACCTATCATTATAGTGCGACTGAAAGGTATACAAAAATAAAATCCTTTAAATATGTCAAAAGCAAGGATTCCAAGCATGTATGCTCCTTCCATGATTGGGGCATCTAAAGTTGGTTAGGTTACTAAATAACCTTAATCAGTTGATAGTTTAGTCATCTATTTTTGTTTTACGTTGATTTTTACACAAGGTATCCCAAAAAGGGGTACTTGTAGACACTAAAATCATGTAAATCCGATTAGACTACCAATACATACTCTTATTAGCACCATATGGCCTCCTTGGACAATCCTCAAGGGTTAAATAGTGGTTCTTACCACTTTTTGGAAGTTCTACCCTACTTTTAGGATGTTTTGGGATACGCAACCATGGTCATCCCACCATGAGATGACCACAAGTTCATGGTAATTCTACCTATGTAAAACCACCAATAACCATCCCTGGGTGGGATGACCAAGCCCCTGGACTCTTAAAAAGTCAAGGGTGGGATAAATGTTAATAAAATTATGCTATTTTTCCCACCTATTGATTTACAATGGATTGAGAATGCACCAATTCAATCACAATATGTAAATTAGAGACCCAAATTAGAGGTTTCTTCCACCCTATGTATGGCAAGATTTTTATAAATGGTAGCACTTACCTCGCATGGCCAAACTTTCCTATTCAACCTTGTGCTCTCTTGAGATATAAAATGGAGCCAATCTACCCAATCCTAGAGGGAGTATTTTGCAATATTTTATAACGAAGTGCTATCAAGATTCTATCCCATTTTTACCATGTGTTTTCCCTCAAAATATCTATCAATTGAAGGATGTTTCCAAGTGATCTCAAATACATAAATCCATCTCAAAACCTACCTATTTTAGTGAGTTAGATCACCAAATTCTATGACAACATCCCTAGAAATAGTTTAAACCAAATCCTAGAAGAATTGGAGGTAAAAACCACTAGGTTTGGTGGGCGTCCCACCTTGGGGTAGTTAACAGTCCTAATTGGAACACCCAAGGATGGTCATGGGTTCTACATCTGATTTCATTTTTGTTTCAACATAGATCATTTCTAGACTAGAATATATGCATTATACTAAGTTTTGGTGTCATTTTAAGTAATTTTGCACCTTCTATTATGCTTTTAAATTTTTATATTCACTATTGCATACATCCCTTTGATTTCATTTCAATTTGCATATGCTATTAATAAATTTGAGTTTTTGTGTAGATCCAGGTATTTAAGCATGCAAGGAAGGAGCTACAAGTTTGACTACAGATAGATCATTGCAACGATATAAAAAATCCACTCTTCAATTTGTGAGTGTGAGAAAGACCTTGAACCACATATGAGTCGTTGGAAGGATTGTATCAATTCAAAGCCCTCAAGGGAAAGCATTGTAACCATGAATTTGACAATTTTATAAATATAAATAGGACCCTATTTCTTATATACATTGTTATCATGTCTATAATTAAATGTCACATTTTTATGCTTAAATAAATAGGTGCAATTCATTTCCCTTTGCTATATGCGTCACTTTTTCGCTCTACACAATTTATGATAACACTACATTTCCTTTTATTTTCAATAAACTAAAGCTTACACTTTCAATTTATGAAAATGACCTAAAATTATATTTACTTACAATTTAAAGTCAACTACTAAAATTATAAATAAACATTTTCTTAATTTATTAGCAAACCATAAATTAAATGTTTTCAATGGAAACCAATATAACCCCCTCAAGCATGACACCTTCAGATGATGCATGCTCAACCAGGTAACCTAAAAAAAAGGTGAGAGACCCTCCTAAAGTCTAAACAACCCTGTAAAGCATTGCAATTTCATGGCCTAGACTAATGTAAAATGGTAGAGAAGTTTTAGGTGGTTTCAAACGCTCAACAAGTGGTCATGTACACTAAAATAGAGATTTTATCCTTTCAATACACATCTCAAAATGGAAGTCTATTGAGATGGAATAATTACACCCAATATTACAAGTTATCTAAAAAATGGAACATGCAATGAGTCACCCAGTAACAACACATAGGTAGATAAAGGTACCTTCAATTTGGCAAACCTAAAAATAAGGCAACTAGCCAATGTGGTTTTCTAGAGAGCAACAAAACAGTAAAATGACTCCATAACATTTAAGAGTCTCCAAGATCAGCATAATAGCATCAACCTAAGGTATAATACCCTTAAATCCTATTTAGGGAACATAACTAATGATATGATGGTAGCATGCAGGGAATCCCATACGTAAACATAGAGAAAGTTTAACATGAGATAATGTCTCATTAGCACATCCAACAAGCTAGCAAAGGTAAACCAGTAAAAACATAAGGTCACCATGAACAACCATATGCATCACAAAGGAAACAATGATAATAGGTATAACCTAGTGTTAATCGCTCCCTTAACATTGATGTGGTGGTATTTCTCTAGTTAGGTGCTTCCTAGGGTTCTCCTCCTTTCCTCTTGATGTTCATTACCTCTATTTCATAGCCCATCCCCCTTTCTCCTTTCACTATCCAATATTTAGATCTTTTCTTCCCTCCTTCCTTACCGACCCACCACCCCTCATAACTCCTATAGCTACCCTAACATGATGACCGATGGAGGAAAGTATTTTTAATGGTTTGGATGAGCTCCATAATAAATTATTCCCATCCCTCCAATGATGGTAGGTGCTTCTCCCATCAACTTGAACGTCCACTTGGAGTTCATCCAAATTACAAAATATCTTGCGTTGGATTAATATGGAACTTGATCATTATGCAAATAATAGTCTATAAATGAAGCTCAATTATTATTTAAAATAATTCTAACATGTAATCTATAAATGAAACTCAATTATCACTAAAATAATTTCAATATATTATTTATAAATGAAACTCAATTATAATTTAAAATAATTGTAATATATTATTTATAAATGAAACTCAATTATTATTTAAATAATTTCAACATATTTATAAATAATTGTTTCCTCTTTCCCTAAACCAGTGATGCAGATCGTAATGAAGTAAAATATAATTAAACATATGCAACAGATAAAAATGGGAATATTTCCATCAATTTATTCATCTATCTCATCCTCTAGAACTTATGATATCTACTAGCCTATCATTCTAGAGCTCAAGATGACTATATATTGATGACTATCCCTAATCGAATGCATACCTATATGAAGGTACCCATCCTTGTTATCTCTAAGTTGCCTTATCATCACTTCCCAAACGTCAAGTACCCTCACCTTCGGTGTATGACTCAACTTCTTCCACTTATGAGTGTACCTTATCATATACATTGGTAATTTGTTAGCAGTATCATACTCTTCAATATCTACTAACATCACATAAATTGCTTAACTGAACAAAATCAAGTGTTAAAGCACCATAAATTAACGCATTGGTTTCCATGTCAAAAGGTCCATCTTGAAGGGTCATGACACTATCACCAAATATTAATTTCTAATGGGTTAAGAACCCTCGAGGATAACCCTTTTGTTAATTTACAGGAAAAAGTATCAAAAGTATATAGTGTATATCCATTGAGAAGATATTTTTGGGTATTGGCAAGAGCCTATGACACCATGTATTTCTATCTCACAATTAATAAACCATAAATCATCATCTTAATAATCTTCACTTTCATATTCATATTCGGATTCGTATTCTGATTTAGATTCTGATTGTTGTTGGACTTGGGAAGGAGGATGCGGGTGCTCCATACCTAAATCTATGGTAGGCATAACAAGTCAAAAATTTTGGCGAAGTGTATTTATAGATAATTGTGTGGGTTTGTATAATCCCAAGAGGGACAGGTTGGAAAAAATGGGATCATGTAGCCAATAAGTAACTGTGAAAGGTTTTAAATTTTGGAGTGTATGTTGTATAATTAAAAAGTATGGTTTTAATATTTTAAGAATTAAATACCTCAATCATTGGGTTATCATTATAAAGTTTTTAAAATTTTGAAGTGTGGGTTAAAGAGGAATAATATTATCATTAAAATTTTGAAGCGTGGGTTAAAGAGGAATAATACATATATTTATATATATTAATGCGTATATTTTTATGCTTGTTTGAATTTGAATTTTTTTTGGAAGAGAGCCCAATCTAAATAATAAGTAGGTTTTAGAGATATAACTCAAAAAAAATTTAAGACTTCTTGGACCAAATTGCACAATCAAAGATCTTAGGGTTACAACTAAGTCAAAGGTAGTATATAATAGATTTATGTGTATGTGGTTTTAAATATTTAAAAATATTTGGATTTGTGACTATACATGTGAAGGAGTAATATATAATATGTTAATATATACATCTTCCAAGTGTCCAATATGTAATAAGTAGTTCTTATATATAATCAAAAGGCTTTTAAGACTTCTTAGAACTATATTAGATATAAAGGATATATATTTAAAAACGTCGAGAGTTGTCAATCTTGAGGCTGATTTAGTTTAAGTATTTTAAATAATCTCGAGGTTGTTTTAGTTTAAATATTTTAAATATTTTTGTAATCTCAAATTTTTTAATAATTTTTTTTTTTTAGGGCGTGACATTTATGACCTCTTTGTCGTCTATCGGCGTAACAAGTTGCACAATCAAATATCTTAGGGTTACAACTAAAAATACTTTTAACTGATTATAGAGCTAAGTTGGAAAATCAAAGGAGCTATATAATTGATTTATATGTTTGGTTTATAAAGTTTTAAAATGTTTGGTCTTTTCTCTAAATATTAAGGAATTTAACTAGTTGAGCTATCATAATTTGATGTATCATAAATTCAAATTTATCCTAGTTGTAAGAAACCTTTTTAATGTTAATAAGTAAAAAAAATATTCAAAATTTCATTAGCGAAAATTGAAGGTCAACTAAATCCTTTTGATAAAGATGAATGTAATTTAAAAAATAAAATAAACTTAAAAATAAAATTACTTATTCATTCTTTACAAGCCCTTTAAGATACAACCTTGATATTCTAAGATACGATATTTGTAATCACTTTTTATTTTTATCATTTGATTATCCTCATTTATTTTTGGCCTAAGGTATTCCTCTCTAATTTTCATCTTTTATAATGTTTTTATCCTTTTTAATATCTTTTCTTTTTTTAAATTGATGATGGTGTGAATTATCATCTACAGGACTATGTTACCTTAGAGAACCTAGAGTGCATATATAACATGAAGAAAATAGTACTATTTATGTTTCATTGTAAACTCTAAAGTACAAGGATTATCCTCGATAGTACATTCAATGTTTTAATATTTTAAAAATCTAAAATTTACAATGGATATCCTTCATATATAATTTATTCTTATACTATAGGATGATTTATTTATTTTTTTGGTAAGTAAGAAACTTCATTAACTACCAGGTTTTGCAAGTTGACCCAAAACTTGTTACAAAAATCAGCTTTTTGCTGACATTGCGAATCCTTGTCATCGTAAGGACTATGTGTCCTTTACTACTTTTGACCTTCCTAAAATGCCTTGCCAGCAAGGGAGAACAATCACTGATCCTACCACATAATAGATCACACAAAAGTAAACAAAACACCTTCAGACGCAAATCAAAACATTGAAAGCAGGCATCCACCTTGAGAGGATCACTTCCTCTATACATTATGTAAATAAAAAATACAACCGGCATGGCCTAAGGAACCTTAAGCCTCATCTTCGATGTCCTCCTCAAGCTCCTCATCCTTCTCGTCCTCCTCATCATCATCATCATCCTTGACCTCCACTTTCGGCATGTAACCCTCATTGAAGAAGACCTGAGTCAGGGTGTCATGGGCCTCCTGCATTTGGTGAATGATGCTGGCATAGGATTTCAAGACAAAACATTTCAGGACCATGATCGTAGGTCCCTCATCCTCCATATCACTCGCACTCACTTTGGAGCTTGAATTTGTTTGTTTTTCAGCCTCATGGATGATCTCGTTGTGGGTTCCTCGATCCTTAGCCTCTTCTTCACCATCCCTCCTCTGTTGATTGGCTCTCCCTATATTTTATTCTTTGGAGATATGGAGGTAGGCTTGATGGTTCCCAAGATAGCTCCTTCCCCTGACCTCTCTGCATGATGGCTAGGCGGTGCCTCCTTAATAGCCAAAGGTTCAATATTGGGCGCCATGACTAGCACCCATTTGTATATGACTTTAAATAGCCCCTGGTGCATCGGTATAGTATATCCCCTCTTTCTGTGACATGCATTAATTTTGTAATTCATTGAGTTCATCAAAAAATGAGGTATACTTATCAGGTTGACATCCTGAAATAAATTCACGAAAGAGTAATGAAAACCTAGTAGGGTCTTTTTGGGATCCTCCACCGTGACAAATTCCATGACATTTTTCATGACCCCATTCCATGGGGTGGGCAAATCCATTCTAGTCAGCCCATTTTTAGCCTCCTTAAATATTTTGGGGTTATCTCTAAATTCCTTCAACTCAACCTCCCAGTGATGCTTCTATCGATGAATGGACCGTCCTCTTACTATTTGCCCTATCACAGTGGCAAGCAGGTTCACATAAATAACAATATCTCTTCCCTGAATCTCCACCCTCCCATATTCCCAAGTTTCCATCATCGCCTAGGTGATGTCCTCCTTTGCCCCTGAGAATAAATCAAAAAATTGAGTGAACCTTTGCTTAGTGAGGATTACTAATTGAATAGAGCATATTTTAGATACTCATAACATTATAATAAGAATTATGTTTATAATTTTTGTGATTCATATGCTTTCTCTATTTGAAAGATTTGCTAAATGTAAGAATTAAAAATTTAGATGATTGTTAGGATATAAGGATCTATCTACAATTAAGTACCACACATTATTTAAACAATGATTCTAAAACTATAAATATTATTTCAAACATCCAAATAACATCATAACATATAGATGAAATAATTAGGTACAAGATATTTTTAAGTTATAAAAAAACATACATGTTCTACAAAGTTTGTAAAGGTAGAACAGTTTTGTTCTAAAAAAACATACAAAGTTTGTTAAACATTAAATTATTTTTATGGTCTAATCCATTTCAATGAGACATCAATATCAAAAAATTAAGTCTAACTAAATATTGAAATCACCCAATTTCATTAGCAATTTTCCTAAGATTTATGAACAAGCTAAGGGACATAAATGAAATATGTTCCACCAATAAGCATATTACACAAAATTTAAAATATTGTAATCCTTCACTTGTTATCCAAAGGATAAAGAATTAAAATAATAATTTCAAAAAATGATTTGGGATATGTGTTCCTATCCATGACCTCCTTTAGCAACATGCTTTTTCTTATCTCACTATATTCATATTACTAGGGTTTTTTAATGGTGAATTATAGGATATTTTAATCAATGTAATTAGTATACCTCTCAATAATGCCTAGAATGTTAGAAAGGTATCATTTAACCTTCTAAGCTAGAAAGAAAATATATGTAACAACTTTGTGAAGAGTCAAAATGATGAAAATACTCTAACGTGTAAAAATAATAATAAGAAAATACCTAACAAGAAAGCTAAATAATGAGAACACAACTCAACCAATGTAACCATTTTTTTTTGGTAGATAAGATACTATAGCATTAGTATCGGGTTTTATAGGTTGACCCAAAACCTTTTACAAAAATCAGCCCAAGGCTGTTGATGAACATGTCCTTACTAAGGATCCTATATATGTAAAATCTACATGTTGCCAAAGCCATTACATATGGTAAGGCACATAGCCTATTATCAAAAAGAAACTTCCCATACAAAATTTTGGGTATATCCCGAGAAAACACACTTGCATCATAATTACAAAAAAAAAAACAGATACAAATCCCTTCCTTGAAATAGTGGAGAAACAAAAATTTGCAAACACACATAGCATAGTACTGAAAAAACTCCCACAAGCTCTGTATTGACAATTACTCTTAATAATTATTTGGTAATTGCTTTCTTCTGTATATGACATGATTTGGGATGACATCCCATCTTGGCCAATCAGCGTTGGAGAAGTGAACCTGTTGGCTAGATTTATGGCGGTGGCTATCTGGTGGTCCACGTGGCTCTAGTTCAAAGTCTTATATTGTCATTTCTTTCCTGCCTTGTGATTATCAACCAACCTCAAATTACTAAGATGACTAGAAGCCATGTTATCTGACATGTGAATGTCCCCATTAGTATTTGTGGTATTTCCAAGCAGCATCCACCATGACTGACATCTTGGATAATTTTTATTATGAGTCCATTTCAAAAAAGAGACGGGAATAATCATAGCCTTCGAACTTATAGTGCCTTTACTATTGGTAAATTTGACTATCATTCTTGGAATTATTGTTGAATAATCTCCTCTACTTCGCTTGGGACACCATGTTCCAATTTAAAAAGTTTGTCACCATCGACACCCAAATTGGCCAGCTTATCAGCAACTTTGTTAGCTTCCCGAAAGACATGTTGGGATTTTCTGTCCTGTCTTCCCTAGAAAAGGATCCTAGCCTCTTCAACAATTGTTTTAATCCTCCAAGGAGGTGTTTTCCAATTATTGAGGAGATTTATAACATGCATAGAGTCTCCTTCTACAATAAAATTGCCTTCTAAGTCTTGAGTCATTTGAAGACCTCTCCACATAGCTCTAGCTTCAACTTCGTTGTTCGTCCTTGTTCCCAAATATTTAGAAAATGCAAGCATCATATTCTCATTATTATCTTGCATAATACCACCATTGCCTACTCTTCCAAGATTTTCCTTAGCCGCTCCATCAAAATTAAGCTTAAACAAACCCATAGGAGGTGGGGACCACTTAACATTGTCTTTGGGGTTGACTAACCTAGGCACAGACTCATCTAACAAGGTTAAGCTTAAATATTGAGCAATCGTGGTCTCCTGCAGATGAGGTTTACAACTATCAAAAGGGATAAGGTCCACATTCTCATTGGTAAAGGATAGGATCCTGGCAATGAGAGTTTGATGATCATGGATAGACTCATTAAAGACTTTATGGTTCCTTTCTAACCACACCTGCCAAAGATAGTGATTAAGACAATTTTTTTGCTTGTATCTAAGTCTTTGGCTTGAAAATGGGCAAGGCCACTGGATGAATAAATCAAGCATGGTGGCGGTTTAACCTAGGAAATATTGAAGGCCTAAAAAACCCCACTTAGGATAGTCAAGGAAAAAGGGCACTCAAGGAAAATGTGATAAATGGTCTCCTAATTAGCCCTGCATAGATAACAATGATTAGTGATACAAATACCTTTATGCATCATATTATCAATGGTTAGAATTCTTCCTTGGATAACCAGCCATGAAAAGACTACAATTTTTGGAATTAAATTTTTTATCTAAATTAAGTCATTTTGGAGGACAAAATCCTCGTCATCAAGCAGAAGCTTGTAAGTTGATTTAACAGTGAACTACCCATTTTCCATAGGAGCCTAGGTCACTTGATATTCCTTGGGTCTCATGGGGATAAACTATTTCCCGAGAATGTTACAAAGATCATTTGATTTTGCTTGAAATCCCTAAATCCTTATTTGTTTCCACTTCATTCTATCTCTGTCCTCAACCATATAATCGGAGACTTTTATGCCAATGAGTTCTTTCATGATATCTTTGATTTGGGCTAAGTTAGGATATTGCATCAGTGGTTCGTCCTTAGCCCACCTATAATTCTAGAAATTTATCCTCTCACCATTGCCTAAACCCCATCTTAAACCTTTTTTGATGATTTCCTTACAATTGAGAATTGCTTTCCAAAAAAAAAAAACTCTGATTGGAACTAAGTCACTTAGAAATTCCATATTTTGAAGATACTTTCGTTTGATGATAGCTATCCAATCATTTTCTTCACCATAAATGATGTGCCAGGCCTACTTAGCTAGTAAATCTAAATTTATATAAGCAATTCTCCTTAGACCTAAGCCCCCATTTTCCTTGGGTCTGCACACTTTGGTCCATCCTACAAGGTGTATCCTTTTTTTTCCTCTAATCCAGTCCATAAAAATTCTTTTTGGATTTTCTCAAATTTCTAGAAAAACTTCACAGGGGCTTTGAAAATTAAGAGGAAATAGACTAGAATGCTCTGAAGAGAGGCCTTAGTGAGGGTCAGCTTTCCTGCTTGATATAGAAGATAACCTTTCCATCTACCAAGTTTTTTTTTAATTCTTTCAATAACCCTATCCCACATTGACTCTCTCGAAGAACCAATGAAAAGTGGGAGACCAAGATATGAAGTGGGGAGGTTTGCTATATCACACCCTAAATTTTTTGCAATCTTTCCTCACCTCTAAATGGGGGTGTTCAAGAAATATAACTTGCTTTTACTAAAATTAACTTTCTGACCAGTAGCGTCCTCATAGAGTTGCAAGATGTATTTAATTATTTTGGCCTCAACCACCAACGCCTTAGTCAATAGAAGGGTATCATCGATGAATTGTTGGTGAAAAATAGCCCTAGTGAGAGATGTTGCCTTGATTCCTGATATTAGCCTTGAAATGCAAGCATTTTTTATGGTTCTGCCTAAAGCTTCTGCCGCAATGATGAATAACATGGGGCTAAAGGGTCCCCCTACCGAATTCCTCTATGACTTTGAAAGTAACCAACAGTTGTTCCATTAACCAGAATCGGGAACCATGCTTTAGAAATGCATTTTTTGATCAAATTAACCCATTGGTGGTGAAAACAAAACTTAAGGAGGATAGCAATAAGAAAGTCCCAATTTAGCCTATCAAATGCTTTGTTCATATCAAGCTTGAGGGCAAAAATAGACCTGTTAGTCTTATGAGTAGAGTGCAGAGCTTCATGAACTGTGATAACTCCATACAAGATTGACCTACCCTAGACAAAGATTCCCTGGCATGGATCTATGATGTGGGGTAGAACATCTCTCATTCTATTTGCAATGGCTTTAGTTAGGATCTTGTAAGAAACATTGCATAGACTAATTGGCCTGAAATCAACCATAGATTCAGGGGTTTGCTTCCTAGGAATTAGAGAAATAAAAGTAGAGTTGAGACCTTTGAATATATCAAATCTTGAACTTTTTCATTTTAAGTTTGTAGCTTCAACAGAAGAACTTTAAACATGTAAAAATTAAATCAAACATGAAGAGCCCAAGGGAATTGTTGCAATAAACTACAACTTTTCAATTATGACAACCTAAACTCTAATAGATATACTAGATTATATAATCCAATTATGAAATCCAAAGTATTAGGGAACATTTTACATTTTACAATGGTGAAGCTTCTATAAAATGGTAGAAAAATAAATTTTATACATCAATTCAAACACAAACCCATTATTTAATAGACTAGACCACCTTTTAGCAAGAAATACTCTCTCATAAACTTTAAAGTTTATATGAAAATTTGGAAGAAAAAACCTTGGTTAATGTTATCCCTTCTATACTAAAATTAGAACATAAGGGTGAATTAACCAATAGGTTCTAACATTTTTAATTTGATTGCATTGAGGTATTGGTAGCTATGTAATTGTATTTCAATTTAGATATACTTAATTTTTTGAATACCAATTTTTGAGACTATAAAGCTTTCACTTGGTCTTTTCTTTTTTCTATTATTCTTTCTAGATATGATGTTTAGTATGGAGTTCATTTAAATATTTCAATATACAATGTAATTTTGATAATTCCTCTAGTATAAATTGTATTTTATATAGCGAATACTTATATATTATAAAACTTCTAAAAGGATAGTATATTGTCTATCCATTTTTATGATAATTTTTTTTATTATGCTAGCATTAATAAATCCAAATATTTATGGAGGTAATCCAAGATAAAATTCATAGATCCAATATATTGTAAAACAATATGGAATAATTGGCTTAGATAACCAACTACCATTGATCACTCAAAATGTAGTTTTTCACATGATTTATGAGACATCATACAATTTTCCTAAAATCAGTTGGTTATAGTCCAATGTAATCTAAATTTTACCAATTATTTTAGTCTAAAGGAAAATATATTAGAAATATAATCCTATTAAAAATTTATGAATTCTAAGATTAATATATGATTTCATCCTCACTTCATTACAAGGCCTAGGAATCAAATTTAGAGGACATCCATGATATCTAAGAAATTTTTGATAAACATATGGGATATTCAAGAAGAATAAGTTCTATAAATCATAAACACACACTTTGTGTCTCTTGAATATACAATAATATCTCTCATTATCTCTCTATACATATATGCATGCATAGAGATGATTATAGGTATGATAACTTTATTAGAATATATTACATTATTTGATACATAAGAAGATCAAGGGTTACTTAGCCAAATGTCATAACAAGAAGATTAAAGGTCATTTATGAAATCTATATTATGGACTCTAAGTTCCATATATGTTGGTACAAGTTCTTTCAATATTAGAAAACTCCATGCATTGTCTCTCATTTGCTGTGTAAGTTCCATTATTATTTGATCTTGCGATTTTTTTATGATATTAATATTAAGTATAAGGCTTCAAAATCCATCAGTGGTATTAGAGCTACAACAAGCTTACTTGCAAAATATTTGAGTTGAAGTAATTAAAGGTAGAAGGAGACCCAAGAATAATAGGTCCCATAGATTGTAGAGATAGGAGACCCAAGGAAAAGTTATCCCATATAAGTCATAGATAAATAGAAGACCCAAGAGAAGAGGTCCTAGAATTTCTAGATATAGAGTATTCAAGAATGTGTTCCCATTAAGCCATATAAGTTAGAAGAAGAGACCCGACCATAGTGGTTCTATTGACGATTGAAGATTGAAGAGTGTCCATTAATCACATTTTTGAAGTAGAAATAAAATAGAGAAATAAGATATTCAAAAAAAGGGTGCTTACACTTTCTTCTTCATATTCTTCCTCATATTGGCCCCTCTAGGATGAGTAGAGTGAGGATATATATGTACCTCCTACATGATAAGCATCCTTAAGTTACTATTTTTTGGTATGATAACCCTATATTTAAAGCAAGATAGTCCATCCTTAATGCTAAAGTTTCTAGGTCCGAGGTGTAGACCAATTGGTTCATCCAAACCCCATAAGGGGGGCGGAGGTCCAAGATTAAAATCGTAGGCCTCGTCGAACTGAATGCTTTTCCCTTTCCTAATGGTTTCAGTGGTGTAAAAGGTTTTAAATGATTGTGACATGGTGGTTATAGGGGCGGACTCCGCGAAGATCTGTGTGGCGGCTTCTGGGGTGGACAACGTAGAATACTATGGTGGCCATAAAAGCTGGACAGCCTACCCGTATTTGTGGCGGCTACCGATTCCACCATGTAAATACAAAAAAAAATGCTAAAGTTTTTTTTTATAAGGATTTCTTAGTATTTTTGCCAAAATATCCTTGCAAAACTGATCTTGGGTTATAACATCTATATGCCTTTTCATGTTCAAGGTATCTACAAATTTGTTTTCCTTACTTTTGATATATTCAATATGAAAGTTGTATTTATCTAGGGAATCAATCCACTTTATTTTTATATCATTAAGCATAGGTTGAGTGAAGATGTACTTCAAACAATGATGGTTGGTCCTAAGCTCAAATGGTCTCCCTAGCAGGTAGTGTCACCACATCTTGAGAGAATGTACAATTTTTACAAGTTCTAAGTCATATGTGGCATAATTAACCTCATGTTTCTTGAGTGTTCTTGATTTACACACCACAACTGATTCATTTTGGGATAAGACCCCATCTAACCCTTCCAATGATGCATCAATACATGCTAAGAAGTTCCCTTGTTGATCTAGAATTTTTAGGATAGATGTTATAGTGTGTTTCTATTTATGTAACTCAAAAGTTACCTCACACTTATCTATCCTTTTTTTTTTTCTTTCCTCTAAACATTGATTATTGGGTAGGCAATCTTAGAGTAGTCTTTCATAGCCTTTGATGCCCATAAAATTCCAAACTTTGGATATTTTTATGGGTGATGGCCAACTCAAAATAGTCCCAGTATTCCTAGGGTCTAATGCAATTTCCTTCATAGATATGATGTGTCTAAGATATTGTACCTCCAAAACATAAAAGTCATATTTTGATAAGTTACCATAAAATTAATTTCCCATTAACAACTCAAGCACTATCCTCAAGTGCTTGCCATGCTCTTTCCTAATCATATAATATATCAAAATATCATCTATAAAGGTTAATATAAATCAATCTAAATACTTACTAAATACATTTTTCATCAAGTTTATGAATACCACCGGTATATTGGTCAATCCAAATGGTAACACTGTGAACTCATAGTGCCCATATTGAGTCTTGAAGGTAGTTTTATGAGTTTATTTATCATGTATCTTTAAATTATGATATCCTAACCTCAAGTAAATTTTATAAAACATGGTTGCCACCTTCAATTGATCAAACAAAACCTCAATTCTAGGCAAAGAATATATATTATTGATATTCGCTTTATTCAACATTCTATAGTCAATACATAATCTAAGCAATCCATATTTCTTTTTAACAAAGAGTACAAGAGCACCCCATGGAGACACAGTATATTTAATCAATACATTATCTATAAATACTTGAAATTTTACTTTCAATTGTTGCATTCCTATAAGATTCATCCTATAGGGATTTCTATGTATAGTTTTAGTTCTTGGCATCAGTTTGATGGTGAAATAAAATTCTCATTTTGGTGGAATACCAAGAAGATATTTATGGAACACATCCCTAAATTCCTACAACATTGGGTGTTTTCCAAACACATCTTTCTTTTTATCCTTCTCAACCTTGTAAAGCGAAAACAAAAACCATTCCTCCTTTTCTCATGGTCTTATTCAATTAGATAGTTGAGAGTAACTATGATTAAGAGGACCCTTGCTTACTTATAATTCATCATATTTGCTTATATTTATCGGTGTAATCAATCCATCTGTCATGAAAATTGATAACAACATCATGGTCTTCAATCGGTTCATCCCTAAAATAATATCAAAGGTATGAAGGGGATCTATATACAAGTGCCATTATATGAATCCATTGGATATGGTGATTTTAATGTTAGTAAAACATTGATCCATGGAGTAGGTTTATCTAGAACTATACTCTAATTTCCACCCTTCTGCCAAAAATATCAATTTTTTTGGTATATCCTTGACTATATTAGATGAGATAAAACTATTTGTTGCTCCACTATATATCAAAATTTTAACATAACTATAAAAAATTGTACCTTTTAGGAGTAATGAAATTGCTTGTCCATATAGATTCTAGCTACCCATGATTGCATAAATCCTATGATTGGGCTCTTCTAGTATTTTTTGGGTCCTACTCTATGTGGATTTTTTTGGTATGATAAAAACCTTTATAGTTGAAGTAACCAATCTTGGTTGTAGGATGTTTGCTTGGTTTTCTTCCTTGGGTATATTTTTTAGTCTTTTTTTAGGTTACCTTTTTGGGTGAGGATTATTATTGTTATTATTATTTATTTTCTAGAATTTATTTTTTATAATCCCCTTGTTTCCTATCATTCTTCTTTTGTAACATGTATTTCTCTTGATTTTCTTATTTTGATCATTTCCCCTTGGCATGAAACTAGTGTTAGAGTAAATATTCCATAATTTGGATATTTTACCCTTTCCCTACATTAGGTAGATTTTATTTACTACATGGTAAAAAGTAGCTTGTTACTTTTTACCACTAGTATTTACTTTTACTACTAGGTTAGTTACCTTTTACTATTTATTGTTTACCTTTTGGATATTTATCTAAATATCCTAGGTTAGTCGTAGTCAATTTGACTACGTAGTTAGTTGTTAGTGCTTATTCATGATGTGTGTTTGTTAGCTAGGTTAGTGGCAGATATCTCAGGATATCTCCTAACATTTAGAGCAATGTATTATTTAAACATTTGTTTGATTAATACTAAGGTTAATTATTCAGTGCATATTTTTGTTTTACTAACATTGGTATCAGAGTGAAACTCACCTGGGCATCCTTAGGCATTGGACAAGGCGGCTTAGTCGCTCCAGAGCTAAGGAGGTGTAACTGGACAAGGCGAGAGGAGAGGAGCTCCTTTCGTTCCAGCTAGTCATAGGATTGGGACCCCTGGACATACATGCTTCTTAAGGCTCGGGCATCTAGAACCTAGAACTACTACTCAGGATATACCTCCTAAATAGGAAGGCATAGTTCTCGAGGTTTTTGATAGACTATGGGCTGCTGATGTCACCCACAATGGACCGAATAATCACCTCTGACAACTGGGTTCTGGTGTGAGCCCCACCAGTCGATAGGCCCAATGATTGGGATTTGAGAGGGCAAGAGCGCCCTTCGATCTCTGATGATCAGACATCGATAGGCCCGATGATCAAGATTTGAGAGGGTAGGAGCACCCTCCGATCATTGGTGATCGAACGTCGACAGGCCCAAAAATTGGGATCTAAGAGGGCAAGAGCGCCCTCTGATCTTCGGTGATCGAACGTGGTCGACCGACGGTCAACCAACACTAGAGACCTGATAGCTCAAACTTCAAGACAGACAAGTGGAAGATAGCCACTGGATGTTGGACCGAGACCGACAAGTGGTGGATAGCCATTGGACGTTGGACATGACAAGGGACTGACAGAAGCATGACTATCGAGGGCTACACCTGGCAGGACACGTGGCATATTGCTATAGGCTGTAATTAGCGACAAAATGTTTCATTGATGTTATCAATTTCTCGAAGGTAATCGATAACGTATGGGTGGTAGAGCGATTTTATTCAGCTCAAAAATCTCAGTAGGATATATGTGGGACTAAATGTCCCACAATTTTTTTTTTCCTGTCGCTATTCAGGAACAAAGATAAAATGAAGGTTATCACACCTTCTTCCTGTCTAGTGTCCTAGATGATATGGTTTGTCGTCCACAGCCAAGGCGTTGTAGCTTGAGAGGTCACGGGCTCAAATCCCGCCCGTGACCAAAAGTATATTTTTTTTGGTGTCACACGGATGGGACAACAATAAAGATCACATTGTGCTTTTTTTGTCTCATCGGCAATGGTAGCTACATCAGTCAAGCAACGACGAGTAAGGTGCTCAGCCTTTCCAAACAAAGATTCAAGCCCCCAGCGACTTATTTTTTCCGTAGTAAATATAAGGGAGGGGCTTTTTCAAAAGTAAAAAAAAAAACCTTTGATATTTTTTTTAAATGAAAAATTTTCATATTTTATTTAATGATTCAAATATAAATATTTGTTTTTAAATCACTTTTATGCCTTAAAATTGATTTATTTTAACAAATATTTTATTTTTATTATTAAGTAAAATATTTTGATTATTATTTTTTTTAAATTAAATATGAAGGACCACAACCAAGGTGTTGTAGCTTGAGAGGTCGCGGGCTCGAATCCTGCCCGTGACCAAAAGTATATTTTTTTTGGTGTCGCACGGATGGGATAGTAATAAAGAGCACATTGTGCTTTTTTTGTCCCACCGGCAATGGTAGCTGCATCAGTCGAGCAACGGCTAGTAAGGCACTCAGCCTTTCCAGACAAAGTTTCAAGCCCCCAATGACTTATTTTTTCTGCAATAAATATAAGGGAGGGGTTTTTTCAAAGGTAAAAAAAAAACCTTTGATATTTTTTTTAAATGAAAATTTTTCATATTTTTTTTAATGATTCAAATATAAATATTTGTTTTTAAATCACTTTTATGCCTTAAACTTGATTTATTTTAACAAATATTTTATTTTTATTATTAAGTAAAATATTTTGATTAATTTTTTTTTTTAAATTAAATATAAAGGACCTATTTTTGCAACATAAACCAAATTGAGTGCTTTTGTTTTCTCCAAGTGGGGATATAAGACATAGAAGAGCACCTATTTTTCTTGCAAATTAGAAAGCCCTAAATTCTTCTCAACATTCGAAAACAAGGAAACACATATTGTAAAAATCAAAGGCAAAATGTGCATTTGATTTCTCTAAAAAGGAGATATAATTCATGTACTTGCACATTCTATTTTTTTTTGCAACATTGACAAGAAAGAAATAAAACTAAGTCGTGTGTCGACTAGTACTAGAAACCTTTCAAATGCGAGTCATGTGTCGACTTGTCTTGGAAGGGGTGCTCATTTTTTGTTTATTTTACAAATTAAGGGGGGAAGACAACACTTGTAATTCTTATGCAAAATTGTAAAACAAACATAAAAATATCATTCTTGCATAAATACACATTTTTGTTGCAAAATTTTGCAATAAGGTGCATTCTCAATTTTACTCGACACCTTCATTTCAAAATTGGCAAAATATTTGCATTCTCGGTTGCATCCGACACCTAAGTGATAATAATTTTGTGGGAATTCTTGTTTGATTATTGCATTTTCCTTTTGCAATTATAAGTCATAGAATCAAGAATGCACCATAACAAAAAATTTCACACATTTGTGTACCTCAAACAACACAATTAGATGTCATTTCTAAATACTTGATAAATTCTCCTAAATCAAAACAAAACCCCTAATTCACTCTTATTTGTTTGGCTTAAATTCCTCTAACTTTTCATCCTTTTTTGAAGGGTGTTAAGTCAGGTGCCATTAAATAGTTGTTTGAGTGAATTAAACCTTTAAAAATCTTATGTGTTTGGCTTAATTTCCTCCACCTGATTATCTCTCTTCAAGATAATATTCAGGAAGGTGCCATTAAATACCACTTGAGAGTGAAAGAAATATCATCTTAGTGCATTGTAGGACCTTCCTCATGGCAAAAATTAACAAATACTTGAGTGAATCTCAATTGCAAAAAGTTCATAACTATACAACTTGGAAAACTAATATGAAAGCCATTTTGACTGTAGAGGATTTGTAGGACTTAGTTGCTGGAACTACACCAAGACCCACTACATCAAGAGATGATCAAAGAGAATGGGATAACAAGAACAATCATCTTCTCATGTTAATCCTTCTAGCAACTTCTGATGAGGTACAATCTCATATTAGTGAGGCAAAGAATGGAAAATATGCATGGGATTCCTTGTCCACCATTTTGGAAGGAAAGAATCAATCCACGGTTCTCAACCTTCAAACCCAACTTCATACACTACATATGAAGTCGGGTGATTCAGTAGCAACCTTCCTCTATAGAACTACAGAACTGAAGACTAAGCTTAATGCTTTAGGGGCCAAAGTTGAGGATGCCATTTTGACTTCAGTTATCTTGAGAGCCCTTCTTGAATCCTACAAAAGTTTGATTACATATCTTTCTATTTCACAAAGAAATCTCACCTTTGTGGAGTTAGTCAATTTGCTTCAAACTGAGGAAGCTAATCAAATCCAAAAAAAATGAAGCATCTAATAGTTCACTTTATTCACACAATAAGGTTGAGAAGAAGAAAGAAAACTATAACAAGGGAGGATCCTCCTCAAAAGGTAAGGGAAATAAATCTCAAAAATGGTTTTGCTCATATTGTAAGAAAGATAACCATGACACCAATCGGTGTTGGTTCAAAAATAAGCAAAACAAGAAAGACAAAGGCATAACACAAAATCAAAACAAAGGCAAAATTTCTAGTGAAGTGTCTAATTCAGATTATGATTCTGGTTCAGAAAAAACACAGAGAGTGTTCATTGCTAAAACAGTATTATAGAGGGAAAACACATGTTTGCCACATTGGGCAAAGAACCATTCTCCTATCTCTCTTTTTTAGGTTTCATAGAATAGCATAAGTTTTTTGTTTGAATTTCTTACAAATAAGGGGTGATTTGTACCTCTTTTAGGCTTCATAAATAGCAAACTCTTAATGTTTGAAGTCCTTGTAATAAAAAGAAGAGATTTTTTATGGTGTAAAATTGCCTAGGAGGCAATGTTTGTAAAAATCCTTTACAAAAACTCTTGAGTTGCACATTTTTTTTGTAATTAATGGGGGATAAACATTTCTTTTCTTCACAATTTTTTGTAAAAATGGAAGAAGACTTATAAGGGTGCATTTTTGGCTGCGACCAACACCTTAGTCACTCTTCTTTCAAAAATTAGATACATGTTTTACAACGAGAAGGGGGGAACTTATAAGGGTGCATTTTTGGCTGTGACTGACACCTTAGCAACCTTATCTTTTGCAAAAACATATTGTAAAATGAATGAATCTCGTATGAAGTGATCTACTCTACTACACCTAGCGATTGTAGCGGCTGGTTGCCCATGCAATTCGGTTGGATGATGTGATTACTATAAGGACATTCATTGGTGTGAAGAAAAAGTGAGGAATGATCCATTTTTTTGCTTAGAAGTAGCCAGAGTACTGTGACATAGCAAGAACCAGTAGATCAACATCCTTTTCATTGTATTGGGGCAGTTATATACTTTAACCAAATATTGTTGTATTAGAGGATATGTATGTATTACCCAAATAATGTAATAATGGGGGATGTTAGAGTAAATATTCCATCATTTGGATATTTTATCCTTTCCCTACATTAGGTAGATTTTATTTACTGCATGGTAAAAAGTATCTTGTTACTTTTTACCACTAGTATTTACTTTTACTACTAGGTTAGTTAACTTTTACTATTTACTGTTTACCTTTTGTATATTTATCTAAATATCCTAGGTTAGTCGTAGTCAATTTGACTATGTAGTTAGTTGTTAGCGCTTATTCATGAAGCACATTTGTTATCTAGGTTAGTGGCAGATATCTCGGGATGTCTCCTAAAATTTAGAGCAATGTATTATTTAAACATTTGTTTGATTAATACTAAGGTTAATTATTTAGTGCATATTTTTGTTTTACTAACAACTAGTACTATTCCTATTTCTCCAAGCCTAATGATATTCTTTAGTAAAATTGATGTAACTGAAGTAAGATATACTTTTTTGTATGTTTAACTCATATTTTCAAGCCATATAACAAGTCGTTTGTATTATTTCTAGCTTAAATATATTTACAAATGATCTTATATTAGGATCTAATCCTAAGATAAACTTGTACAGTTTTATATTTTCCTCTGAATCTCATATAGGCCCATATTTGAGAAATTTGACAAAAGTTTGATAATAGGTTTCTACTATCTTTGTCTCTTGTACGAGTGTGGTAAACTCTTCAAATTGTTCCACACAAAATTACTTTTTAATAAACTTCTTTTATAAGGCTACCACAAATCCTTCCCAAGTCAGACTCACTACCTCAATCCAATGACCTCTCCTATATGTTTCCCTCTAGCCCAATCTTATATCCTATAGGTGTAGAGTTTTCCAAATAGTTCTAGTCATTGATGAATAGTTATTCATGGTGAAATATGCCTAACTCACTTAGTGAGGCTTTGACTACTTTACTACCTTATTTTGTATTGAATATGAACACTTTCACATTCTTTAGATCTTTATCCAACTCCACTTCAATATGAGATTTGGCTTCTTGTTCTACTATTGCTGAATTCCTCCCTTGTATGAATTCAAAATTTCTATTTTAAGAGTTCTAACTGAATAAAATCTCCATTATTTGCCTTTTCTATTCCATTTGATATTGCAAAAGAGACAACTTTTGTGATATTTACTACTTCTTCGATTGGATTTTCCATGTTCCCTCCTTGGTGTCCTATTGGTGTATTATTTGTCCTGATTAGTGGTGATGGTTGGCAGGATATTCCTCTTCCCCTACCTCTTCCTATTTGTAGTGTTGATTATATTCTTCCTAGCCACACAAGTGACTTAGGTTAGGTACCATTCCATGTACCTCCATCTACTTAGTTTGTTTTATCCTTCAAATAAACTAACAACCAGTATTAGCAATCATTCAAGAGTATCATTAGTCACACTTACTTCACATAATATTCCCTACTAAGAGTTTTTTCAGTCTATCGATTGATGTCTAGTTTACTCCATGTAAACCACCATCTCCATGGGAAGATTATTTTCTTCCTAATACACACATCAAAATTGGTCACAACTAGGTTATCTCTATGAAATATTCTAGTCATACAACCATGCTCTGATACCAATTGTAACAAACCAATTCTATTCAGCTCAAGAGAGGATACTTTTTTTAAAACCATAAGTAAGGTTTACTAAATATGTTCTAGATAGATTCAACAAAATATTTCAACCACATTCTAAGTTCTAGATATTGTAGCATCCCTCGGGTGGATAGGAGTGGCCAAACTCCTGTATCAACTCTAGGGTTCACATTGTACACTTCCCGTATAGCTTAAAGGATGTCTTTACATGGTATACCCATTTTATTACCTTCCTTTGAAGGATGTTTTTACCATGACATAGTTATTAAATCTATCTTTTTATTTTGAGAAAGGATGCCAATTCCACAACTAGTCTCATTTGATATCGACTAGTACCTAGGTGTAAAGCTTCTATATTTTTACCTACTACACCATGTGTAAAAATATTATAATACATTAATCCATTCCCATAATAGTTTAATTGAGGTGACTATCAATTATGTCACATGTAAATCAAGGTTTCTAGTGATTGTCACACCAAATAACATCCCTCATATTTTCCCATTATCAATAAGATTCCTATGACTATCATTCATATGACATCGCTTACATTGATACCTCACAGTCCATTGGAGTTCCATCACACAAATCTAGTTACAATAGTATACAAGCTTATCCTGCCTTTAGGTCTTACTTCAATGGTCCTTTACTAAAGTACACATTGTAACCCTAAAGGATTTCTACATCACAATGCTCTTAATTATAGTACTATCCTATAGGGTCTAGCTAATATGGAATCCTATAGATAAACCCACCTGATGTAACACTTATATCCCAAGGAACCTTGGCTCTTTCTCTCTCTCCCTCTCTTCTTCCTTTATTATAACATTTAACCTTTTACAAGTTTTATGCATAAGGATATCTATGATCCACAATAAGCATGTCATAAAGCATTAACACCAATATATATCATTTTATAGTCAACTAAGATTCAAGATATAACATGCATATATTGATTCCAATGCAAAATCCATAGACAAAGATAATCAATATATAAATAATACATCATATATCCTAGGAAACCCTTCCAGAAAAATCCTAGCCTCGCAACATTCATATTTATTGCATAGGTATAGTAGGCATTGATACAACTATATAAACAAATCCCTTATTTATTTTTCCAATATATCAAGGTCATTATATAAGAAACTCATAATTCTTATGTCCCTAAAACACAAATATAATTAATTCACTTTATAAAAATAGGGAACCCCATAATTTACTCAAATGGATTCCACATTCATTCTTCTAATCATAGATACTTAAGAATCCCTTCTTAAGTATTTTCCCAAGGATAATATTGGAACCCACCCCTGAAGAAACACATGCTTATACTAAGAGAAGGGTGAATAGTATAATATAAAACTTTTCCTTTCAAAATAATAAAAAAAAATAATATCAATTCAATAATCAATGCACAGTAAACCACACACACATAAGAGACAACGATTTTATGTGGAAACACCCTTTTGAGAGAAAACCATGGAAAAATGTTGCTTCTATTGCTTTCAAAAAGAGTTCATGGGAAACAAATCATAGGAGACATCAATCTCCTTATACAAATACGTAAGCACCAACCTATGGGAGACACCAATATTCTTATACAAATACGTAGGTACAAACCTATAGGGGCACCAATCTACTTGAGGTGCCAACCTCTAGTCTATTGCAAAAATACTCACTGAATGAAGTATATTTTTATACCTTTGAAGATGGATTAGTAGAAGGCTTCTTAAACTCAATCCTATTTGGTAGCCACTTTGACTAATCTAAATTTACTATTACAATTATCACATTCTTAGATTCTCTCCTATATGTATCATCTAGCTTGAACACAATAATATTCTTTTCATTTGTAGTATCCCCTTATGATTTAAACTTGAACAACCTTGGATCTACCTTAATATTTATAAGACCGAACCAATGAGCTAGAACCTCATATTAAATAGAATATGTGTTATTTGCAATAATAACCATCTCTATAGCTATATTTGATACATCTATATAGTGTTTTTTCACAATGCTTCTATTTTACAAGCCAAATAACACTCGATGATTATTGTTCCTTGAGATACCATAAAAATCTTGTTGTGTTGACTGTCATGTCAATCCTTCACCAATGATTACCTCTGTCTAGTACTCTTGTCTACCACTTTACTACTATTATTGCACTAGTCTACATCCACCTTCGCATTCTCAAAATTACTTGACCCTCTTCTTCAAGGACATGCTCAAATCTTATGAATTTGAACCAGCTTTCTAACTTATCCTCTGTTGTGGTGTGCTCTCTCTAATACATCCATTGGTTATATTCAACTGTGTAATAGATTCAAAAAATTTCTACATGGTGTTACCTATTGTATAGATGTTTTGACCACCTTTGATAGCCCCAAATCTTCAACATTGAAATGCATAACATACAACAGTATCCACTCTCTAAACAAAAATTGGTTCCATCATGTCACCTATAACAGGTATATCATTTGCTATGCCTACCTTATGAAAGAGTTATTTAAATTCTCACTATGTAGGTTTGCCTCCATGCTTATCACACCATCATCAAATGAGCCAATATTGTTGTATGAAATCTACAAATTTATAGGTCTTGATAGGCTACTTGGATGCTACAATAATAAGCAAACAAGAACCTACACACACACATTGAAACCTAATGTAGGATGAGTTGAATTTGAAATATTTGAAGCCCTACATTCTTGAATTTTTATTAGAACCACTCAAGAGTTTCATACATACAACATATTACGTAGCTATCAAGTTTCAATTAAATAAGTAATATACACATAGGACATTCAATGCCAACATTTGATCTACCTTGGAATTTATCCCACTCGCCTCGTTCTACCAGTAATTTTAATGCACAACCAAATAATACAGAAATTGAAACTAATCAAACTAAAGCTTTAAATTTGACTCTCTATACACATTATTTCAATCAAACTATAATGCCTTTACTTGGAACTCATTTCACTTAATCTCCTTTCTGAATCTTGCATGTCCTTCTTGTACACATTCTCACATCATTTTCAGAAACAAATATCAGTATCATATAGCAAAAATATGCATTACAACATTTTATTATTCGATGGATTCCAAAAGAAAAATATCTACAATCTCTAGTCTACCCTCCCACTACATCTATGCTTTATCTCACCAAACTATTTGGGATTGCTCTTGCTCATGTATATCAAGGCATTCAATGATTTTACTCCGCTTTTACATTCCCCAATGTGGCATCCTTTTCAGTCTACTTTTGAAACCATAATCCACACATCTACTTTCACACTATTAAAGATGAACCTATAACAACTTCAACTTTACAATTGATTTTCATGCTTGTCTCTTCCTAAAACAATGGTCAAATAATTATACTTCTATTGTACTCCTTTTTTGAGATTCAAAATTGATTCAGTGGTCTTCGAATGTTTTAAAAACACATAGTACAATGTTGTCTTTTCTCTACTCATGAAATACTCCACAAGACATTCACTAAATTATTCAACCTCTAAGTAAATTACACGTCTCTCGCTTGGACATTAGAGATCAAGGTCATTGAAAATTCATACATTCTCACTCCACCACATTGAAAATTTAGACATTCTCACTTTGTTGCTATCATTTCCTCTTTTCATGCATATCAAATATAATAAAAAATCATATTCTAAAATAAACTTTAGCCTCTATTTATATGCAATGTTTTTGCCTCACTTTTGGTGCCCAATAGGTTGACCACCCATCTTTTTTAAATTTAATTTATATTTTATTTTTATTTTCACCTTATAATATTATGGTCAACACTTTCACCTTATAATATTTGAAATTTATATTTAAATATTATGACCCATACACACATCACAAGTACACCATCATTTTCTAGCAACCAAGTCGACCTTTGTGACATCAATAACAACTCAATAATTCTAACAAACTCCATAAGTTCCAATATCACTATTGGACTTTATGCTCAATCACATAAATATACATTTTATTTTTCAAAATCACTAGCATAATCTCTTAACATAATTAATAATTCACCAATTAATTTAAAGACACAAAAACCATAAAGTATACCCTAATATCTTGGAATAATAAAGCCGCAACCATCAAATTATTTAATCTTAATCCCTTGATAATTTTTATTTTTAAAAAAACAAGGATATAACTAACAATATCATTTCATTTGTGACTAATATAAACAATTTAATTCATTTACCAATGTACTTCATTTCCTAAAACCCTCATGAAATGGAAGAGTTATTTTTTATAACTTAAAGCTTCCAAAACAATGAAACATCATGGATAATTTTGTAGAAAATAAAATCAAGGTTATCCCCTTTTAACAAACCTAACCTCTTGGAGGAGTGAGATCTCTGGAAGAGAAAACTAGGGCATCAGTTGGGTAGCCAAAGGGATTTTTGGTTACTGTGGACTTGAAGACAATATTGGTACCCCAATATGACCTAATGGGGATACCTCTGGATGCTCTTTTATAGAGAAAGTTCTTTTGCATGTTTTTTAAAGGATAAATCTCCATCAGAGACTGAAGAAGCACAAAAAACTACATTAAAAATGCTCTTACGGCTAATGGAAATAGAACAACATCTCAATGAGTTAATGGATGCTTGCCATAGTCAGAATCAAGGCCAAATATTTTCATTGATTAAAGGATAGTCAAATAAACATTTTTATATAGATCCAATCATGATTTGATCTGTAAATTCATGGGTATTCATCCTACCTTGAATTTTTTGCATTCTTGGGTCTAGTAAAACTAGGAGCCTCTTGGTGAGTATTCTTTGTGGTTTATTAGCAATGTATATTTTATTGTTAGTTTCTCTTCACTTGCCAATAGAAATAAGACTTTAAAATTAGAAAATAGGAATTATGGTCCAATAGGTTATTTGTTCAACCTTGGAGAGTGGGATCTGATCCTCAAATTGAATCCGCTATTGTCCTGATTTAGGTCCATTTATATGCACTTCCAATGGATTTTTGGAGTGAGCAGGTATTGGAAATTATCGATAATTCCTTTGGAAGACATTTGGGTGTTTTCAAAGACAAAATTGAAGGAAACACAACTGTTTAAGCAATATTTTGTTTGGAAATGGATCTTAGTCAACCTTTATCGATAGAGGTGGAACTCAAAGCAAGACTATCTTGGATTTAACTACTAGATTATGAGGTATTTTACAAATAATATGAACATAAAAATGGAGGCTCCTATGGGAATGTCAAATATTCCAAAGTAGGGTAAGTCAACAATCAGTAAAGAAATAACCAATATTTCTTAGGGCAAAGAAGCACAGGGAGATGGTTTTGAACAACCCAAAATAAGGAGAAGGTAAAAGAAAAAATATGGTAAAGAGCAAACCCAACTCAAGCCCTCCAATAGGTATGATATATTTAATACACTAATGGACCAAGAAGAAGAACAATTCATAGAAATATTGGATGGGAATAATGGAAACAATAACAACCATGTTCAAGCCCATATTTCACCTCCTCCCATCATAGAGAAGGTAATTGAGTGTAGTGAGTTATCACAATCAAAGAGTGTAGGGGCATTGATAGTGCATAACCAAGAGCAACTGATAATTAAGGATGTCATCATTGGTATAACAGAAAAGAATAGAGAAAGAATAATTCTAGGGATAACTCAAGTTGAAAAGAGATCAAAACATAGTATCTCTCAAAGAGTGGGTAGAAAATCAAATAAGGAATTGATAGTAGTTCAAGGAGATAAACTGATCACTAGAGGATCGATGAGACCAATGGATTTTTATTACTCTCAAGGTAACCAATGATTATACAATCATGGAATGTTAGGGGTTTGAATAGTAGAATCCATCAATATGATATTTGAATACTCTTAGAAAAATATAAAACATATTTTTTGCTTATCCAGGAGACAAAAATATTGTTGGATATTATGTGTAAAATAATAAATAGACATTGGAGGGGTGTTGGTCATAAGGAAGTGGCTATCCAAGGAGACTCAAGGGGGATAGTTACTCTTTGGAAATATCTTTAATGGACTGCAATAGAACATATAGCATGGATGGGTGTCCTCACATCAAATTTTAGGAATAATGTCACATTTGAACATGTTTTAATCATAGACTTTTTTGGGGCTCAAAACCTATATGGTCAGATGCATCAACGGAAAGTTGTACATAACATGAGAGTCTCAAGGAAAGATATAGACTAGATTATTTCTAGGGATTTTAATTCTATATTATCCTCTAGATATAAAAAATGGGTAACCCCAATTTTAGATCCAAGGGATTGACTTATGATTGCCCAAGTCCAAGCATTACACTTGGTGGATATTAAATATCTTGAAACCAATTATAATTTGACTAATAAGAGGAGGTAGCCACATAGAAGGAAGGTGAAGTTAGATTATGTTTTGGTTTTAGATAAACCATTTGTAAAATGGAATTTAAAATTTTAGATTTTGGAGGATCCAGTTTTATATCACTTTCCCATTTTGTTGGAAGGGTGGATCAAGACAATGCAACATCAAAAACCATTTAAATTTGAAAATTTTTGGTTATAAAAAGAGGAAATTTGAAATAAAATTCCATAGTGGTGGTAAAAATGCATCCCAATATATGGAACAATAATATTTAGATCCCACAAACAAATTCATTATGTCAAATATCAACTAAAACAATGGAGGTGAGCTAACAAGATAGACTTCCAAGTCCAAAGAGCTCCATTGGTGGCCATATGGGATGAGGTTCAAAAATACTTTAGGGAAGGAACAATTACAGAGCAGCTCAAACAAGAGGATGATGCATTGCATAAAGTGGTTGAGGATATTAGCAACCAAGAGGAGACCTACTAGAAAGAGAGAACAAAAATCACTTGGTTATCATAAGGTGATAAAAATACAAAAACATTCAATTGAGTTACTTGTTCTAGGAGATAGACAAACAAGATGGAAGCTCTTCAACATGAGAAAGGACACTCCTTTGATATAATTCTAGGTATGCATTTCCATTCAATGGATTATTTTTCTAAACTATTTAAGGAAAGTATGGTGTAATATGAAGAGGCTCAAAAAGAAGTTCTTGTTGTCATACCCTTTATTATATCTAAAGAAGAAAATCAGGCCCTAATTAAACCTATTGATAGAGAGGAACTAAAGAATGTAGTCTTTGGAATAAGAACCAGAAAAACACCAGGTCTATATGGCTTTCCAAATGATTTTTTTAGGCCTTTTGGGACAACTTGGAGGAATATGTAGTGGTTGTTATAGAGGAGTCCAAAGGTAGTAAAATAATTCTTAAAGTATTAAATCATACTTTCATTGCCTTAATTCCAAAATGGGATGAGGGGATGCATATTTCATATTATAGACCTATTGCCTTATGCAATGTCATATATAAATTAATCACAAAGGTAATGGATGAGCAGCTAAAACCTATTTTATATAGAATTATATCCTCAAAGCAAGGGGTTTTTGTAGAAGGTAGGTATATCTTGGATGGTGTGGTTCTAGCTTAGAATGTAATCTATTCAATACAAATATCTGTTAATAGAGGAATGTTTGTAAAATTGGATATGTCAAATGCTTATTATAGGGTGGAGTGGAACGTCTTGTCAAATATGATGGCAACCTTTGGTTTCTCTTGGGATTGGATAGAATAGGTCATGAGCTATATTTCTACTCTAATAGACTTAGTGTTAATCAAGGGTATTTCCTTACAACCATTTGGAGCTACTTGATCAATTAATCAAGGATATCCTTGTTCACCCTATATTTTTTCATATTGGTTGAAGGCTTGGATAGAATCATATTGAGGAGAAGACAACAAGGTTTACCAATAGGTATCAAGGTGGGTGAGGAAGTTTTGATTCACCTATAGTTTGTGTATGACGCAAGACTGGTGGGAGTGTCCAACTTCATAGAAGAAATAATGATTAGAGATACACTTAATTTCTATCTTAGGGCTACAAATCAATTCATCAATGATAAAAAATCCAAAGTGGTATTGTTCAATATTTATCAAATGATTCAGGACTGAATTTTAGAGATCTTTGAATTCATAAGAACTTCTCTCCTAGTGGTATACTTTGAAGAATACAAGCTTATACTGAGAGGGGGTGAACAATATAAGACCACTTTTTAATTTTTTTTCCCAATCAATATTATGCAATGTAAATATAGCAATATCAATATCAATAATCAAAGTAAAGTAAAAATCACCACACACAATAGAGAAACCATAATTTATGTGGTTCACCCAATATGGGCTACTCCATGGATAAAATATTTCAATAAATTTTTCTCAATAAATATCTTGGAAATCCTTTCCCTATTACAATGTTTATGGACATCTATCCAAATTAGACACCAATACCTAATCAAGTTTGTTGATATCTATCCATAGGAGATACCAATATCCTAACTCTGTTATGGCCGATGATCCTCTAGAAGACCTCTACCTCTCCTACCCTTAGCAAATGGAAATTTATCCATAGAAGACACATGTCCTTTTTACTTTGGATGGAGATCTATGTTCTCAACTCTGTGACCTCCAAAGATCTATCTCAAATATATACTAAACACAATCCTTTGGTATAGCATAAATCTCTCCTCAATCTCTATCTCTGGTCTAGCACAAACCTATCCTTAAATTTACACCAAAATATATCCTCTATTCATTACTAAACATAGTCCTTCGGTCTAGCACAAATATGTCCTCAAGACTTATCTCAAAGCTTGATTCAATCTCAAATAAACTCTATTATATTTGCCTCAAATATTAACTCAATGTTTGAACAAATCAATCAATCAACTCTACTCTCAAGTCTTCTAAATTTTTTTTCTCAAATATTCTTTGTAAGATTCTTCAAAAGCTCACACCAATCTGTCCTCAATTCTTCTCTAGAACTTGTCCAATTTGCTCAATAAGTTCTCTCAAGAACTTATCCAAATTTGCTCAATAAGTTATCTCAAGAACTTATCCAAATATACTCTCAATCTGTATTGTAAGCTTTTACAAAAGCTTACTCAAATCTATCCACAAGTCTTCTCAAAGACTTACCTGAAATCTACATAACAAGTCCACACTATAACTTGTCCACTCATAGAAATATAAAGAGAATTGTTAGAGACTCAATATGCTATATATTCATAACAATGCTCAATCACTTTCAATCACTCTTTTAGAAACATATAGAGAATTTTTAGAGACTCAATATGCTTCATGTTCACCTTAATACTCAATCACTTCCAATAAATCTTTTAGAAATATAAAAAGAATTTCTATAGACTCAATATGCTTCAACTCAATACTAAATCACTTTCTCAAATGGATTTAGAATATATAATAGTTTTTTTATGGAACTTGAAAAATAACTTCATACATACACTTGACTAGGCTCAAGCAACTCTACTCAACCAATCACTCAATGACACAATCCTTCCTTATAAACCCTACTCCAAGCATATGATCCTTTACTCAAAATATTTCCAACAATGCTTATCAACCAATCTCATATAACAATGATACTCATGTTATTTTCAAACCCTAGTTCAAGTTCTTCACTCAACAACTCACTTCAACAATAATGCTTATAAAACAATCTTCACATAACAATGATACTCATGTTCTTTTCAAACCCTAGTTCAAGTTCTTCACTCAACAACTCACTTCAACAACAATGCTTATAAAACAAGGTTTTAACAACAACTCTTTATTCCAGAAAACCTTGAAGCATTAAATCAACACACTCAAAAAGAAAACCTTAATCAAGTCCTTTTCACTCCAAACTTATTTTCTAGAAAACCAACCAATCAACTCAACTATGGAAGAATGTGCTCATAACTTTTCTTGATAATTAAGGAACCTCTAAAATCTTCCACAACCACAAACTTCTTTTCTAAGCTCAAAGGAGTTAGAAGATACTAAACTTTCTTAAAGATACAATGCAAGTATCAAAACTCACACACACCTTATCACTTCATATTAAAGAAAGCATCCATCCACATATAAAAAAATAATTGACCAAATACACCTTATAATTTCCCAATTAAAATAATATTCAATACCAAGAATAATATCAATACAATATCCTTTTCAAAATAACTCAATGCAAGAATTCCTCTCAACACTTTAAATCTCCAATAAACTAATGTGACATAAATCCTTTATTCAAAAATAAATTTAACTCCTTATTCCTCCAATTTACCAAAAATAATGATTAATTAAAAACATTTTTAAATAACCCTTTTAACTCCCTAAGACCTCATGTCAAACCTTAGCAACATAAAAATTATATTCAAAATTTATTACCTTTGCCTTGGTGGGACTCGAACTCACGACACAGCCTCTCCCAGTGTCCTAGCCGTAGCTCCAACCACCGCATGAGCTAGGCATTTTCTTTGGGAGTAAAGAGCACCACATGCTCTACAAAGCTTCCCCTATAAGCTTTAAAATATATATATATACCGCTTCCTTCAGCATTTCCAACATAACCAACAAAACAATGATACCTCCATGATTTGATCGTAGGTCACTCAACGTGCAAGATATCTATCATATGTCCACTTGCCACTAGGCCACGCTACCTGGATGGATCTTGAATTTTGGTGCTCATCAATTTTAACCTTATTTACTGGAATTTAAAACAATGTTCTTGTATCTTTCTTCGCACGATTTCTTACACATGATTGCACATTTTTATCATTCGAGCAAAAGGATGATTAAATACCTCTAAAGCATCTTGTTTTTATATCAATTTCCACCTTCAACCTTAAATTTCGATACTTCGATTTTCCTTCAAACTTAACGGTGGCACTTCATTTTTATTCAAACTTATTAATTTATAAATTATTTAAATTCTTTAGAATTTAAATTTTATAAATTAAGTTTTTAAATCCCTTTGGATTTATTAAAGCATTTTTTATTTTACCACTTTGTATAAATAATATTTATTTATAAAATTTAAATTCAATTTGAATTTAAATATTTTATAAAATAAATATTAAAACTCCCTTGGGCTTTTATGAAAAACCTTTTATTTTTGCTCACCCATGGTTTTAATAAAAACCCTTCTAACTTATGCTTCCACATAATATTAAAAATATTATGAAGCTTTTTGCCTTTAACCTATGCATTGTTCCTCTTGACATTTTGACATCAATGGTAGCTTATTCCTTGACATCAATGACAACTTGATTCCTTGACATCAATGACAACTTTGACTCAAAATTTCCAACATACTTGGGGGTCCTTTTGCATTTTAAAAAACTAAAAATAGATATATCGAGGAATATTTTAAACTATATCAAGGAAATAATTAATCATTGGTCGTAAAAATAGTTAAGCTATGGGGGTAGATTAAATTTTTTATAGCCAATCATTCAGTCCATGCCAATTTATAGATTTTCTATCCTTTCTACCCCACATACCATATGGAAAGAGTTGGACAAGATGACTATAAATTTTTATGGGAAGGAGTAAAAGGAGAGAGAAAATGGGCCTTACTAGGTTGGGAGAAAGTAAGCCAATATAAGGTAAAAGGATGTTTAGGACCGAGAAGATCAAAGTTAAATAATTAACCTTTGGCTAGAAAGCTTTACTAGAGGTGGATTTGCCAACCAACTTCTTTATTCAGTAGAATTTTAACTAGAAAATATTTGGGATATGTAAACCCAAATAAGGTGGGTTGTTTAATTTTATATGGTAATGGATCCTTAGTGTGGTATACTATTATGTTAGGATCTCATATAGTGAAATATGGATTATTTTGGAAAGTGGGGAGATGGGAGAAGGTATGATTTTGGATAGATTCATGGGATCAATACCCACCTATCATTGTTTAATTCCTTGAATAAAAACCAATAAAAACAACCATGGAAATCAAGGATTGCTTCTAAATTGAAATTTATTTTAACACCAATCATCTGGGGGATTATAAATTTAAGTAGTTTAATAAGTTGAATGAGTGACCAATTTCAATCCTTCTGGACTTGACACCCATGATGACTAAAATCTTGGCAGAAATATTTCTCACAGGTAGATATGAGGAAGATGAATTAGCTTGGGGATATGGGAGACTTGGTGTCTACACAATTAAGGATGAATATGATAATATCCTTCTAGATCCTCCTCCTCATGCATATCAGGTTGAGGATTGGAGAAATATATAGTAGTCCAAGGGTTGGACGAAAGTAAACTTTTTTTAACTGGCAGTTCATGCATAATGGAATTCTTACTTTTGATAATCTTAGATGTAGGGGAATCATTTGTTCATCTCAATGTTTTTTATGCTACAAGAGTGAGGAAATAGATGATTACTTGATGTTTGAGTGCCCATTCATGCACTAGATATGGGAAATATGGTTTTTATATTATAAAATTCAAGTTAATGGTGATTTGAATTAGATTAATATTTGGAAAATATGGAAGAGGGGTAGATTTAAATCTAAAGTTATTTATATTGGTTGGGAGCTTGGATTAATATTTATTTTGTGGTAATTTTGGTTGGATAGAAATGGTAGAATTTTTAGAGAAACCTTTTCATATTTAGATGGAGTTTGGCAGGTCATTTGGAGAAAAGTCATAGAAATTGTGGTAGTGTATGCTAAATAGGAAACTCAGGTTGTTATAGGGACAATGGAGAAGGAATTTGAAGTGCATGAGAGGTAGGATAGACCTATTTGGAAACCACCCCTAGAAGTTTGGATTAAAATTAATATTGATGGAGCTACAAAAGGCAATCCAAGTAGAGAGGGAATTGGAGTGGTTTGCTAGAATCATGTTGGAATAGTGCTCTATTAGAAACTACAAGGCTTGGTAAGGTCCATAAACAATGAATCAGAAGCCTTAGATATAAAATATGCTCCTATTTGGGTAGTAAACAAGGTTATAGGAGGATAATACTATAATCATATTCTCAAATAATGGTTGGAGCTCTAGATTACAGGAGGAACTTTACTTTGAAGACATAGAGGTTGAGGATTCTTGTCATTCAAATTAAGGAATTGTGGAGGTAATTAGATGATGTGATTCTATTTTATGTGAGTAGATATCTAAATAAAATTGTAGACTTCCTAGCTAATATGGGCACTAAGAAGGAGGTAGGGGTTCAGTGGCACAGTGACATGGCTATTGAGGATGATATGATTAGACAGGTTGGTGAGCAAATCCAATGTTTAGCTAATTTATAAAACCATTCTATAAATATGTTTTAGGATACTTGTTCTCCAATGTAGACTTTCTTTTAAAATTGTAAACAGGTGAACAACCATTGTTATGGTTTAAGATATTTGACTTCAATACAAATCTTCTTTTACTATTGTAAACATGTTTTATCTTTGGCTAAGGCTGGGAGACATCTCATCGCAACTTGTAAATGATATTTGTTTTAATACAAGTTATTTCAAATTATTTTTCAAAAATAAAAATAAAACCTCCTACCCATCCATAATAAATACTCACTTGGATAAACCTATCAACTATATAAACTATATGTTGCTCATTTCTATGGTCATACTTATCCAACAATTGTTCTTTAATAAATAATATAAATTCTATGTTAACACATTTTATAACCTCATATAAAATAAAATCATATATTTAAGCAAACATTAACATGATATGCTAAGAAAGAAAACCTGATAATCCGTTCTTCAACAAAGAATACAATCATTTCCCGTATCTTAAAAGCAAGAATTAACATTCCTGATGGATATAATAAAAATAAATACTACTCATTTCAAAACCTAAGACAAGAAAATAACTCCCTTCTCTTTTGTATAAACAAATAGTCCACATATATATAAAAAACAAATCAATCAGTATAGTCTTTATATTTTCCAAAGGAGAAGTCTTACGCAAGCATGAACAATTTAATTAATGCCTTGATGGCACAAGCAAGGTCAACCCTTCATGTGGTTCCTTGTGACTCTAGGGCAAGAATGACCTACGTATTTTAATTAAAATTAGGGCTAATTTTAATTTAAATTTGAACTTGCATAACATAAAAAGGGTATACTTGAAACATGGACATGTAGGGTGAATCCAATGTCATATTAAAACGAGTGATCACAAAGTTCTACTTCAGTTTTTATGATCACAAACAAACAAATGAATATACAAATTATAAAGGGTGTTTTAAGGGGAATCAAAAGTCAAATCAAAGAGTGATAGTGTGCCATGTTGACATCCACAAACTACGACTGAATATGGAAATCAATTATCAAGTAATAAAAACCAATTTTGTTTTTTTATATATAACAATTTTAAAATAATTTTTTCTATGGTTTACACACCTACAAGCATACTATAATTGCTTTGTAAAATATAGTGGAGACAATTTTCAATCGAGATAATTTCAAATAGTAAGGTAATATAATAAAGTACCTTTAATGTCTCATACACTATTGGGTATGGATCATGTGAGTTATGATAGGAAAAATCTCATGTTGCACCTTACGTAATATTCCAGAAGCTCTATCATTCACTACTTGAAAAAAATCTCTTTTACCCATCATCCTCTTTCCATCCTCATTTTCATGGGTTATTATGGTTAGAGGATAAGTCCTTATCTATCTCTCGAATGGATTCATTTAACCACCCATCCAACCAACTTGATCATTCTTTCGACCAAGTGTTAATAAATTATTACCATTGTCTTTGGATGATAATTATTTAATTCTTCTTCTCTAATATTTTAGACAAATATATTAATAATTAATATTTCATTTTTCTAATGTCCAAAACATTAGTATTATTATTTCTTACTAATATATCCTCTAAATAAATTATAATTCTCTTTTTAAAATCCAATCATAAAGGACATTAATAGGTGATACCTATTAATATAATTTCTTAAGAAAACTAATGTTGTGTGAAAGGTTAATAATATAAAATATTAATAATTTTTTTTCTATTATCAATTCTTTATACGCAACCATCAATAATTATATGTTACTTTATATCTATTTAAAGTAATTCAAACCATAAGAGGATTCAAGAATGATAACAAACACTCAAATATAGTATGTTAAATATAAAATGTAAAGTCATGAACTAAGTATAAAGTAGATATCATGTGTCAGATTATTTTGACTACTTTATCCATCAATCCTCTGCTCTCTCACAAGGATATATATTCATGCAATCATACAAATCCATTAGCAACATCATATTCCTTAATAAAATTAAAAATTTATCATTGTGTAGCCATTTAATCTATCATTAAAAACAACATACAAATTCATAAGTCCATCATATGAAAAAAATGTGCCAAAAAAGTATGACAAATAATTTATCTTTGTCACAATAATTCAATTTATAATCCCTTAAAATGTGTCTAACATCATAATACTTATAATATTAGAATCCAATATTTTTACAGACCACTTTTTTATCCCATTCTCTTGATGTTAATGTAATGTTAATTTACTTTGAAAAATATTTTAACTATCCATGACAACACATGTTCATATGTGCATGACATACCCTTACTCCTCAATAGTAGGGACTTGCTAGATGAATCCAATGAAATATTAACAATATTACTCAAAACCTCCTTATTAATAAGTTGTTATGGAATTTTTCCAGTATTCTTATCTAGACTCTCTCCCTCTATAACCTATGGCACTTTGATCGGGTGTCCTCGTGGCTTGGTGTACTAATGTACTGACATCCTTTGTTTAGTGGTCCCTCATATTTCAAAAGGATTATGTTTCATCTTGCAATTTGGATGATTGCTTACCTAGTAGGGGATGTCTCTTGTGGTTGAGTGGGACCAATATCTCATATTTTTAGAGAGAATACTAGCGATCATGTGGACTCTTCTTGGATGGTGTGTGGGCCAGATGGCACCTGTTGGGTCCACATTGGTTTCATTAGTCACCCTTTCTCAAGGAGTATTGGTCCTTACATCCTTTCTCATGGTGGGAGTTGTCTCCTCATGGATATGTCATCATTTTCCATGGTGGTAGTTGTTCTAGAATTTATTACTTGAGTGATGAAGTTCATCTCCTTAGGTATGAATGCTTTAGTTAATTTCCAGATGTTGCCATGAGTCATCCTGAGTTGAGGATTGGTTTTTGGTTGGCGTTAGGTTGTATCCTAATATTTTTTTCTGCCCTATATGTAGGTGTTTTTTATGCCCCTTTTTTGGTCCCCTATGGGATTGGTTGTATATGGTTGTGGGTTCCTATCAAAACCATCATTGCTTAATTAATAAAAAAAGTTATGGAATTAATTGCAAACATATTGGTATTGGTAAGATATTTGACCTCTGTAAAGCAAAAAAAGATCAAAACCTAACAATGCAAGTGTAGAAACATATAGTATAATTATATGGATTTTATTCTTTCTATTTGTTGTTACACATCAATGTGTTCCAAAGTGATTGGGGGCTTATTACAATGAGTGACTATTTATCTCAAATCACAACAAATCAAAAAAAGGGACAAAACCCTTTTTGTGGATCAAGCGAATTGGGGTTTCTTCATATATTATTCACTCTAAAAAAGGGTTGAGTGGGATTGTGTATCCTCTACAGAGACACTTCAAACTACAATAGCTATCAATAAAAATATCTCCTACACCTAAATACAAATAATCCATAAAAATAGATTAGTATTACATGTGAGGGCTCCATTGTGTGAAGACCTCTATATAATGCAGATCTACAAAAATCCTAAGTGTAATACTTATGAAATATAGGGAAAACTAAATAAGAAACAATCAATAACCATGTAAATACCCGAATCATTGAATTTATGCTTCTATTGGTTTGATATGAGGTTGCATGGACATCCAAAAGTATTTGAGGGCTTGGTGGATGCAATGTGGTAGCTTGCAGATGCCCTAGAGTATTAATAGACTATTGTGTTTGCCCTACAACATTCCAAAAATGCTCTACAACATTGAGGGAATACCCTAAGCCATTTACAGGTTGGATCATATACTCTATGATATTTGTATCCTATTTGCATAAGCTTAGAGGGTCAAACAATGGATATAGTTATGGCTAGGGTTTGTGCATGTGCAAAGGGAGAATGTGATAATAGAATGTTTAACCTCTTAAGATTGTTTTTTATCCTCATTCATGACAAGTGAATATATTTTATGATTTCCTTTGATTCATGTTAGGGTTTCGATGACATCAATTAGTAACTGAGATTAAAACATGATGAAGGGTTGAGATTATGATTTGAAAAGTAATATGGATTGCATTGAATGAGGGACCAAGATTAATATATGATGAGTGATTGATATTTATTCACATATAGCTATATCTATATCTATATATATATATATAACTAATGATGAATGGTTGTGATATTACGTTGATGAGTGGATAATGAGTGGCTAATATTTGGTGTGTACAAATGTCCCTTTTTGTATTGAATTGTGTGAAACACAATACGGTGCCAAAACAAGAGACATCTAGTTTGGTGGGATGGAATTTTTTCTTAGCACATAAGAAGATTCTAAAACATTCGTGATCGTATCTTACCTCCTAGATTGGTAAGTGAGTGAATAATAAATCTCACAAACCAATTGACATAATGTGGATGATGCAATGAATGTGAATAATGTAATGGATGTGATGGATTGATTGATTCTACTTTTGCCACAATAGAAAAATGTTTTTTTATTTAGAAGGTGCAATGGATGCATGTGATGTATCTTGATGTTAGAAATAAAATTCAAATTTGGTTGCCCCAAGTTTGGGATGATTCTATGTTGTTGAAAAATATGCCTTTTGGCATCATTGAAATGCAAAGTAAATGATGAAGTAAAGGAATCCAATTCACTATCCAGTAATCCCAAAGATTCCTTAATACAAAAATTATGAAGTAGGAATATTTTGTATTTGTAACCCCATGGAGAGGGTATCAATGACAATGTTGAGAAAATTAGTCTAGACATAGTCTCACTCAAGAAATGAGGGACCAAAATGATTTTGTTTTCGAACAAAAGGATGTTGGATGATGATATGAGCAAGCATCCTTACGGTGCTATATCTATCCTATCAAATTTCTTGGATAACTAATCATTGCAAACAATATAAGAAATAGAGTTAATCACTAGATACAAGGTTCACTTGATAAGGAAAGTATATTGAAAATGTTGAATGAAGATGTAAATGGATTGATGAGTGAATTTGAAAATGTTGAATGAAGATATAAATGCATCGATGAGTGAATTTGGAAGTTTTGTGGAATTTGGAACTATGTTTGAGACTTTTTGAAGCAATATGGGGCATTTTCATGACTTTTGATCATAAATAAGAATAAAACACCCAAATCAATTTATTTTTGTCATGTTTTTCAGTCATTTTGTAACTCTTTGAAGCATTTTAAGGATAAAAATTGGTCGACATACATATATACATAGACACAAGAGGATGTCTATCAGTCTATAGATTGACGGTGCAAGGTGGGATTTTGAAGCCCAAACCCAAATTTAAAGAATTATCTAAGCATTCCTAACATATGCCCTAGAGCATTTAAGAATGCTAGATCAACTATAAAATGAATACATGAGAAAAAAATCATTTCATTCTTGCATTTGAAAGTTCTAGGAGTGGCATTGGATCAAATAAGAGTGCAAGTGTTTGGTAAAGGTGATGGAGGGAGCGAATGTGATGCAGGGGGTGAATGTGATAATTGTGGAGGGAAAGAGTTCATCTAGCCCTTATTATTTATTTGTGTAATTTTTTTTTGTGCAATGGATGAGATGCTAATATGTATTTAATTTTACGTTGTGTTATAGTTAAGGATTTTGGAGGCTTGACATCAATTCTCACCTATCCTATCAGGGATGAGAAATACATTATAGGGGATTGCATCGAAGTGGCTGAAGTAGATGGGATTGGATGGGTATGATTGGATTGATGTGGTGAGGGTGGATGAGGGATACCTATTTGCTTTAGTAGAGCAGTGGGATCCACATAGAGGGACCTTCCAACTCTCAACAGGGGATATGACAATGAAACTAGAGGATTTGTACCACATCTTCCATGTACCTGTAGAGGGACTATATGTTTGATTTGAATACAAGAAGGGATATGAGATGAGTCAATTTTTTTGTGATGGCTAGAGATATTTGAGGATCAATGGTAGTGGTATATGATACTTAATATGTACATGTAAAATAATTTAGATGCACTACCAACCTATGTCATTTTCCTATTGGGTAATGTGTTGGTGCCTAACAAAACTGAATACCAATTCCTTTAGAACATGATTTTATTGCTATTCTATATGATCAATGAACCTTAAGTATATTCTTGTAAACCTAATTTGCTAGCATAAGAATACATGAAATTGTATGAGATGAATAAGTAGAGGTGAAAGAGATTGGGCTATAGTGTGCTACTTTAGATCTGAGTTAGGAGCATTTTAGTATAGATCATCCTATTGGCCTACCATATGAGTGGAATAGGTATCAATCCTATGTATTGAGATGGTCAAAAAATGAGGAGATACAACCAATTCATCCTAGTTAGAGTTACTAGGATTGTAGAGATCCATGGGTAGGTTTGACACTTGATCAGGTGTATAGATGACCATGGTGAGATGCTATATAACCCACTGATGGGGAGTAATTATAGTGTATTATATAGGCTATATGGGTGCTTGGTTAACATAATAGTGAGGTGGAGCTAATCCAATTCTTGTAGGTTTTATGATAGTTTAGGATATGGTAGGAGGTATCTAACACTTGAGTGTTGTACATGCATCGGGATGATGATACAAGCTTACCCTGTGCTGAAGCATGGTGAGTGGAGTATGAGGATTATGAGGATATGGATCTCTTGGATGTGGATGATGTTGGGACCACTCTAGAGTATTATGTCTGGTTTTCTTCAAAGACTCCATGGGTACCAAGTTAGATGCTGGATGAGGATAGTGGGAATGATGGGAAAGTGGTGGCTAAGGTAGAGGAGGATTTCCTATGATAGAAAAACCATAAATATAGTGATGGGGGGAAGCCATTGAAGGCTATAATTATCAACCTCTAAATATTAGAGATGACAACAAGGGTGTGGGAGTTATGAAGGATATTTCAAAGAGACTTCCTAATCAGAGGGAGGAATGGGATATACTCTAGGCTAAGTGGAATAGCATAGTTGTGGAGTAGGATCAAGTCCTGCAGATGTTGATGGAGCTAGATGTAGTGATAGTAGCTCAAGATGTCAATATTCCTTGGCTACAATATGGAGATAAAGGGTGTTGTAGGTGGAGGTGAGGATAATGATAATGGCTAGGATTCGAGCAGAGTTGGCATTGAGGGACACTCATCAACGATAGGATGTATCAAGACTTTAATCCCAATATGACTACATTTAGAATGTTGAGGATCACCTTATGCAAAATGGCATTATATTGTCAATGTGACCTTCCTCCTCCATATTTGGCTTTATTAAGCATAGTGACTTTAGGTATAGTGAGTCTCACTCTAGGAATCCTTGTGTTCTAGATCCTTTAGGATGATAGGGGTCTACTTTTGGGTGCTAGCTAGGGTCTATAAATTTTTATATATGAGCCTTAGTGATCCATTGTATACATCCTTTGGGCATATTTTGTACATGTCACATTTATACATTTACATATATAAACACATGGTTTTTTCTTGTGTATTATTTTTGTGTGAATGCATGTGTATATATTTTATCGATGTATTATGATGACAATGCGAATATTTTATGATGATAATGTAAGTGAATTGATGCTCTAATAATCATTTATAGTATTTTATATTGTGCTTGACCATATTCATTACATAATCAGGGACACCAACATCTAATGGTGGGATATGAAGTGGAAGACTCATGTGGTGATTTGACTATGGTATGGATACTATATTTTGACTTTCATATGATTGATCTAGGCTAGTTTTACATAGAATCAAACATCCTAGTGATTTTGAGCAAACTAATTAAGTTCTATTGAATATATTAGAGACCAAGTGTGTGTAGTGAATGTTTTTTTACCAATCATGAGCATGGTGATGAATCAAGTCAATTAAGAACTAATGTGTATGCAAATGAATTCATTTATCCATCTTGAGTAAAGTGATATCGAACCTATCATGGAGAAGACCAAAAATTTAGCTTGTACTTATATGCAGAAATAGATCTCTTCAAGAGAGACATGTCACCATGCATGAGCATACTCCACTACAATTCAAGCATATATAGCCCTAGTGGAGATGAGTTCCATAGTCCACTGAAGTGTGTATCGCTCCAAATTTTTCGCATCCCTACCTTTAGGCTATTGGATCCGCGCCCGGAAGGAGGATGGGAAAAGGATGGTGCGGTACCTCGTACGAGAGGACTTTGCGAAGGTCCCGCCTCTCAAGGGAGGTGCATTTTGGTGATTTTTCAACGGATGGTGGGTTCACCAGGAAACATTTGATGGTAGTTTCCACGCCTAGGTTTTGGGAATGAGTTTTTATGAGTTCGTTTTATTTTTAAACATTCATCCTAGGTTTGGCCGAATGATTCTAACTTAAACTACATGAAAATGCAATTTAAATGAATACAGCAAACAGAAAAGAAAGCAAAAACAGAGAATTTGGCAGGAGGCCAATGAATATTACCTGATCCGGAAGTCTGATGGAGTTTCTGAAGCTTGAAGTAGTTTGGATCGTCTGCAATTCAACAGAATCGCCTTCAATTTGATAAAATCGTCTAAACTGACAGGATCGTCTGCAATCTGATGAATTTGTCAGACGAATTCATCAGAGACCTGCAAAATAGCAAACAGATGGGAAATACAAGAAATTCTATTTTACAAACAGGGGCAAACTATATGAAACAGTAATATGAGTATTGAACAATATGTAAGAACAAAAGTAAATGCAAATCATTGTGTTTAGATAGCAGAATATGATCTTAATATGCAAACTAGACAAAATGGGTGAACTCCAGATGCAATATAGTATAAAAACTGAATAAACAATCTAATTTATAGCATGAAATGACAGAGAAAAGAGAAAGAAGAGCAAAATCTAGGAACTAATTGCCTCGATGTGTGCTGTAGTCGAAATCGTCTTGCATCAGTACAAGATCATCCTGAATTTGATGAGATTGCCTCTGATCTTGATAGGTTCGTCGGCTGCGATAGGTGCTGGCTCCGACTGAAAACCAGTGGTGTACCTGCAATAAAATTAATATAGGACTAGTGCAAGAAAAAATTTGAAGTGTTTTTAGCGCATAGGGAGTTGATTTACATAAATATTCAGCCAGGGGTTGGGGAGGGAAAAGTCTTAGAGTTAAATAGGCATAGGATAGTTGTTGGGAGGTTGGAGATTATCCCAATTTGGGAGATCTCCAACGGGGGAAGGGTCCCAATGGCGCGGACACGCTTCTGCCTGGATTGGAGACCCGTTGGAACGGATTCCAACTATGCAAATTCAATTTTGCAACGAAATCGTCTGGACGTTCTAGTCCAGACGAAATCGTCAAATCTGGGGCGATATCGTCTGATCGGAGACGATATCGTCAAACGGTCAAAACAACTGCTAAAAATGGTGCGGAAAAAGAGGAAACGGGTTTCTCGATGGTTAACGGGCGGTTTGGGAGGTTAAATTTGAATTTAAATTTATTTACTAAGGTGAATGTAATTATTCCAATTTTACTGCGCCAATTTTAGGGTGCTACAAAGTGATATTTAAGATTTGGGGAATAAAACTAAATAACCATATGGATGAATATATAGTGCTATCCTTACTACTTGGATATCTATAATGTGTGATTTGTAAAAGACTTAGAGATTTGGGGAATATAATTCTCAATCTAGATGTGATGAGAGTGTTACCCAATCCTTACTACTCATTATTTTATCTAGAATGTTTTTTAGTGGTGAAGACCATTGTTTTGCTTTTGGACTATGTGCATAATGGGATAAGCATAAATGAATTTTTTACTTTGGGGTTCAACCCAATCATGGTGTTATATATCTTTGACACCATATATTAATAGGTGTTGTATGTGTTTAGTTCAAGAATTTTAGAGTCAATTACAAAAAAAAAATAGTGAAAATATGCTTTGGTTCTAGAGAAAACTTGATATACAATGGAGGTTGCTTGGAACACTAGGAGTGGTTGAGTGACGAAAAGTACCTAGGGGTGATGGAATTTTATGGAAAATGATGACATGACTTATGAAATGGAAAAACAAGATGCATATTAACTTGAGGGTACCCCTAATTAAGGTAAAAAGACACATTGGATTAACAATTATCTAAACTAAGCAAATGATCCCTAATATGGTGGATGACATGTGCTAAAATAAAAATGAATGTGATTGTGTGAAATTGATGTATAAAATGCAATGTGTATTTCTTTTAGCCATGTATATATGTCTATATATAAATCATATTAAGTATATAATTCTCTCAAGTGGATAATGTTAAATAGTTTAGACTCTTCTACTCCCTCTATATTGGCAAGCCCGTATTGTCAGAATTGATGAATCAACCTCGAGAACCTAGATAGCAACAAGAAACATGTATAAATACAAATGACTAGGATATGCAAATTTAAAAAAGTAAATTTTTTACATATTTACATAATTTTTTTGTGATATGGATGAGGTGGCCATGGTGGTTCACTGGTTAGATTTGGTCTCTCCCTTGGGAGGACCAAATGGAAGATGGGTTGACAGATGGAGAGAATTTTGAGATAGTAATCATAATATTTCATGAATAGAGTGACTACAGTTTATTCTTCTTCAGATGCATCTGAGGCTATAGATATGATGTCATATTTCTCATATGATTCATCCTCAAAATCATCATTATCATTATCCTCTTATTCTTTAGGGTTTAAATTAAGACTTTGAAAAGCTCATTCTAAAGTGAAAGAGGAAGGTTATAGACTATATCCTAGTCCATAATAGTCATGTGCTTCTCCATATTGTAATTCAATGACATAATTCATGCGATGTTCATATCATCCTAAGACATGTCCTTTTCAGTTAATTTGACAAAAATATCATGATGGAAAATCAAGGTTAGACACATGCTCAGTATTAGCAACAATTGGCTACTTGGATTCATCTGGAGGGAGTGTATCAGATGATGAATTGACCCCTCCATATATAAAATTAATTTTATTTGGGGATGAACCCATGTTATACATCACTCCTATGTATAGGGTTGGATCACATGGATGACCATAAAATCTTTCAGTTTTTATGTTGAATGGTGTGACTGTAACATCTTGAACCACATACTCACTAATACTAGGACAAGTGAGATGGACTACAAATTATCTAGATGATCATGTGGATGTAGTGGATGTGGATATGTGGGACTCAAAAGTATCTTATGGTTCGAATAAGAGGATAGATGTATGTTTGAATGGTATCTCATAATATATCAAATAGACTTGTAATATATAGCTAGTGGATATGGCTTTTATTTAGGAATTTGATGGATGGATGGTGATTCCAGTGTGTATAGAGTGGTGTTGAGTACTTTTAAAGTAGCTTGTGTGGATTATGAAAAATGAGTGGTGATTGGTGATGTGGAGGAATTTCCTCCTTGCAATGGATGTTGATATTTATGATTGGGTTTGACTACAAGTACATGGTGTCGATTGTGATGAAGGTTGGGGTGTGGAAGTGGAGGCCTGATGTGGATCAATAATGGGGAGTTACTCTAGCATAGGTTATTTGTATGAATTATTATGATGTGAAGTTGATGGTGGGGTTTATGGAATGAAGTACAAGTAGGTGGATAGGAGTGAGGAATTATATGGGTTGGAAATGGAATTGTAGTATTTGAGTGGCTCAATGTTTATATGTATGTAATGTATTTTTCCCTCACGTATAAATTTCAAACATTGTTGTAGTATTGAGGGAACACATTTCATTTCACTTATCCAAGGACATACAAGGAGTACATTGTAGGCCATAGCCCCTTCTAGGATATTGAACATGGTGTGAAACATCTTGAACCCCACTTGTACAGGGAAGACCACATTGCCAGCTATAGAATATAGAGCATAATTGAATTCTTGCATGGTGAAGCTATATTTGGTGATGTGGGAAAGTGGAAGATTGAGATGGTGGAGTGCTAAAATTTTAATGATGTTTATTGATGAGTAGGTGTCAATTAATACTTGTTTAAAATATTACCTAATAAACTAATCCATGATATGTAATAGAGGATCTGGTGATTCTGATGATATTGATTTTATTTCAAAATCATAGAATGTGATTGAAGGATCCATACATGTTTAGATTCTCCTCACAAAATTTTTAAAGGCATTATATTATTGAGTTTGAAGTTTGATATTTTTCAATATTTCCATCAATAAATCCTAATGTAGGGGAGATTTTTGTATAATATCATAGATAGATAATTTGGCTAAAGCTATTTTGAGACTATTTGTCAACCAGATGTTTAGTATGATGATAGGTCTTGGTGGATGATATTGAAGGTGAGTGGGTTGATATGGATGAATTGCCAGGTTAGTGGGTTGAGATGGATGAATTGGCGAATTGTGGATACATAGTTTTTGGAGTTGCCATAGGAGAATAAACTACTTGAGGTTGCTCATTTTGATTATTTGTGCTTTTTTGACCTTGGGTTACTACTTGAATAGAACCCAAAAAACCTTGGTATTATTGCACGTGGTTGACTTGGTTAGGAGGAGTTATAGAATTTGATCTCCCTATTGTTTGTTGTGTTTCCTCATTATGATGAAGTGGAGTTAGGTAAATACCAAGGTTCTAGTTTTCTTGTGCTAGGGGACTATCCAATTTAATAGCCCCTAGTTCTAGCAGGTCTTGCAAAATGTATTTAAATGAAAAGCTATTACTAATATCGTGACCCTTATGGGGATCTAAGGGATAGAACAAGTGATCCTTATAGCCCTTTCTACGTTTAGTTGGATCCTCAAGTTTAATTTTTGGCAAGGTGATTGCTTGTGTATCATACAACCTTAAGAATATGGAGGTATATGATTCGAGTAGTGGTGTGTAATTGTGATTTTGATAGATAGACTATCGGTGTTGATTATTTTACATGGTTGGCACTAGTTTGTGCAATCGTTATGGGGTTGGAATCACTTTATCTGACACTTGTTGTGGTGGTTGTTGTGTTTATGATTGTTGTTTATGATGTACATGGGGTGGTTGAGTCATTGTTGGTTGACTCAAGAACACTTGATTCAATTGTCCAAATTTTTATTGACCATTATAGTTTCCTTTGGATTGGTACTTGTGTTTCCATTCTTTATTTTTGGGTTTAATATCACTCTCTTGAATATTTATTTATTTTATAACTCAGACTTGGGTAAGAGCCTCATACAATTTTATATATTGTTGTAGTTGAAGCAAAAAAGAGATAGGTTTTAGATAACCCCTTGTGAAAAATAATGTTAATTCTTCCATTAGAAGGATGAATGAAAATTTGGTAATGACTACCCTCCAATGGTTTTCAAAGTTATAAACCAAATTTTCTTCAAATTGTCTATGATTATATAATTTGATCAACGTAGTTTTATTTCTAAAATTGTCTAAGAATTTGTTTGCCAATTTCTTTTATGTATAAACATTGTGATGTGGTAGATGGTTGTACCATTCTAAGGCATCCCCCATAATGTATGAGGAAAATTTCAAAGCATTAAGGTATCATTATCTTGGATTTTAAAATATGTACGGATGAATGCACTAATATGCTTTCTAGGGTCCTCAAACCCTTTGAATTTATCAAAATTTAGTAATGTAAAATCGGTAAGATAAGATGGCGATGGTACCAAAGGATGAATTGGGTGATTGATAAGCTATCTCAGGGTGGTTTTTAGTACATCATACCAAGTGTATGCATGATCAGACAATCAATTTATTTTTGTAAAGCTCATATTTTAGGACTTCCATTGGTGTTTGAAAGCCTTGGTTTACATGATGGGTGTATATGGGTGGTGTGTGTTGGGTGATGAATTATTGGGATAAAATGAGATTCTAGTTCGCCAATGGATTAATGGATGTAATTATATGGTGGTGTTGGATATTTTGTTGGAATTGGTTATGGAATGATTGGTGTTGATGAGGTGGAGATGGAGTTTGGGGGATTCTAGTGTGTTGGATGGAGGTGTAGGTATAGTGACCATAGGATATTGTGATACCCAAGATGGATTAGAGGTGAAAATATATATTTTTTGGACATGGATTAAGATTTGAAATCTACCACCTATGATTGTTTTTGTAAGAAAGCATAGATATTTTAATTGGTATTACCGAGCAATTGGTTTAAGTATTACCATGCTTGTTGTATGGTAGCAATAGATATGGGTTGAATAGTTGTATGGGGGATGGAGGTTGATGTGTTTTAAATATTTACAACATGGGTTGAGATTGGCAGGGAATAAGTTGTAAAAAGAATCACAATCAAATGTGGATTGTCATGCTGGTATGAATTAACAAACCCGAATGATATGTGTGGGATATATGAAGGTATTTATGAAGTAGTGGTTGTTTGTGCTTCATAGAGTGGGTCAGAATGGATGGTCATGTAATTGGATGGAAGGAAAGTGCATTGGCTAAATTATGAAGGTAAATATGGATTTGGGGGTTTAAAGTTAGTCTCTAAGAGAAGATTAGTGAAGACATAGTACAAATGCAAAGTTTCCTTTTAAAATGTAGGAACAAATTATGGTGGAATTTTTAGGGGTTTTAGAACTGAATCAAATGGTATTAAATAGGCTTTGAATTAAAATATATATAAGTAATGCGATGATCAGTGGGTGTAGATGGCTCAGTTTTAGGAATAGGAGTGTGAATTATCCTTCACATCACATATCCATCTGAAATGGATATTGTGTGAGAAGGTCTAGCATACAAGTCAAAATACCTTGTTTGTGCCACATCGGTTGGGTTAGCCATAAAAGTTACTAGGGAAGGAGTGGAGAACTCCATGGATGAGGTTGGCTAGCTATTGGATACCTAAATCATGGCTCTAGATTGATTTTTATTAAATACCATTAACTATAAATAGGTCGGGATAACGATATGTGGGGTACGTGTGTGAAAAGTGTAATTGTAATGAAAAATAAATAAACACGAAAATCAATAAAACAAGTATGTCCTGTCTTTGCAATTTTCTTTTAATATTTTTTTTTTTGTTTTATGTATTTTTATTCTAAGGATCCTAAGCCTAAAAATAACAATGCAAATTAAATTATGAAATGTAACTAAAATGTGTATTTGATCCCACTATTATGATGAATGAATCACAAACAACTAAAAAATGGCTTCCTAAAGGTATTATTGGATCAAGGTAACCTTATGGGAAAAAATTAAACCTTGAAGGTTTTGCACTATCTAATGTGTTGCTACCGACAAAGCCTCACTTTCACTTAACCCATGTTTTTAAGGCATGCACAATAACGATAGCTCCATCCACTAGTTATTTTAGAGAGCCCTATGATATAGGGGTACACTAACCTACCCACATTGGGTGCACCCAAAAGTAGGGGACTTTTGGTGATGAAGTCAAAAACTCCACTCGCTTGGGGCTACTCGGGTGTATAGGGGGCAAGCCAATTGATGGAGATGATTCTCACCATCATTGGTCTCCATCAACGGTTGGTGATGAAATTCAACTTATCGATGTTAAAAGTGAAATGTGCAGTGTATGGAGTTTCTTTTAAGTTTCTAATTTATGGTGTTTTCTTAAACATTAAAAAACAAAGAAAGCTATCCTAGAATGTAGCTACTATGCATTTCTCATTTTTACCTAAATCATAAGCAAAAGCACACAAAGCATAAAACAACACAAAATAATAGAAAACATAAACCAAATGTAGTGAATGAATTCCAAATAAACCTTAGAATATGTCCAAAATACAAATTCATAAATAGACTAAAATGAATTTTAAAACCCTATTGCAGCTAAAAATGTATTTGCAAGTGCAGATCTACCCCTAAATGCAGGCTATATGACTTTTTAGAAACAACTAAATTACTTATCCTAAAATATAGTTCTTTTATTTTTTTAATTTTTTTTATGAAATTCCTAATATTCTTAAGATGCCTAAGAATACTTGGTGTATTACTTTATAAAAATAGAAATATGAATACTTATTTTTTTAGAAAGAAACAAAATATAGGTAAGGTTTCTAAAAAATGACTTACCCTGGAGTTTATGTATTTTTCCCCTAGCTTGGCAAACATGATGTTGAATCTCCTTGATACAATGTCAAATCTCCTAGATATAGTGTAGCATATCCCAGATGCATAGTGGTATCCCCTAGATGCGGTATGGAATCTATGCAAGCACAAATCTAACTCCAACAACTTTTAGAAACCCTAGTTTTAGGTTTCATGATTTTTGCGCAATTGATTTTTTGAAAACCTACAAAAAATAGAAAATATAGATTAGAAATTCGAGATATGACAAGGCAAATTAGAATATGAAACCATTTGTTTGTCCCACCATGATCACCATTTTGTAAAGCAAAAAAATATCAACACCTAATAATGCAAATGAAGAAACAAATAGTATAACAGTAAAGAAGATGATAATCATACAAATTTTATTCTCTCTCTATTATTACATAGCAATGTACCCAAAAGTGATTGGAAAATTATTAGAATGAGAGATTGTTTGTTTCTAATCATAATAAATCACAAAAAGGGATAAAATCCTTTTTGTGGATCAAGGAAACAAGGGTGTCTTTAGATCTTATTCGCTCCAAAAAATGGTTGAGTGGGCTTGTTTATCCACTACGGTGCCACTCCAAGCTACAAAAACTATCAATAAAAATATCTCCTACCCCTACATAAAAATAAGCCACAAAAATGGATCAATAGTATATGTGAGAGCTCCACTTTGTGAGTCCCTCTATATAATGTAGATCTACAAAAAAACTAACTGTAATGTTTGTGAAATGTTTTTTTTTAAGAAAAAAACCCCTTGTAGGGCCGCGTTGGTCTGAGAGACCACAAACAAGGGATTATACACCATCAAAGTCACTCGAGAGTCACACCTGACCCTACTTGCACCAACATTATCAATTGGATTTTAGATACCCAATTCAGCTTTTTGGTAGGGTGGAGATTTGAACTTGGGACCTCCCTTGGAGGATTGCCCTCTCCTCTCCAACTCACCTACAACACTTGGGTAATGCTTGTGAAATTTAAATGAAATTCAAGGAAACACAAATAAAAAACAACTTTGAAAGCACGAGATTCCGGTCAAAGGAAACACCAAGTGCGATTGCATTCAAAATTAAGTACGCTTAAGTCCTAGAAATGTAAATTGCATGAAACGGAAAAGAAACACATTGGAAGAGACACAATCAAATAGAGAAAACACAGCCCTTTCATTAATTTCCCTTGATCTACTGTTACAATGATGCCTCCTCCCTTTTCAGGGGCTAGGAGCGCAAATAGAGTTTGATTACAATCGTTGAATGATTCCTCTTTCCGCGTGCCCACGATTGCAATGGGCGGGCCAAGATGATGTCGCCGCTGATGTCGATGAGTTCTTCGCCTCTGCTGCTTCTCCTGCGAACAAAGAAATGACCAAGACGTCAGTAGCACCTGCTTGCAAATGAAAAGCGTTCTCTCTCTAAAACTAACGAAATATGCATGTAAATATTTGCACAAAGCAGTGAATACGGTGAATCCAAATTGCTTCAAAACTTGACGAGAAGGTAAGAAAAGTTACCGAGAAGGCCACTGCCACCGAGGCGGCTGGCCAATCCACCTTAAGCTGGAATTCGTCCCAGGGCGGGACGAATTCGGCGTAATTCGTCCCTGGGTGGGACGAATTCTTCGAGTTGGAGAAACCGACCTGCTCTTTGCTCCAATGTCGGATCCCGGGACCTGCAAAACGCACGCAAACAGGGGGTTATGTAATTGGGGCCATTTTGGGACGACCCAGATGGTCGGATTTTCCCAATTTGGCCTCCACCCTCAGGAATTTGACCTTGACACCTGCAAGTTAGCGAAACGACAAAGCAATACAAAACATCCTAGAATCGGACCAAAAGTTACAAAATTGCAATTATGGACTAATCGGACCTAGTAACACGAATGCAATCTAAAAAATAATCTAAAATGCTCAAAAACTAAAAATAGGACTTGGGAGGTGCGGGGGTGCCCAAGTGGGCCTCCCACCGTTGGCCCTCGATTTTGGAGCCAATCCACCGGGGATGGGCCCAAAACCTTTTAGGATTGGGGGGTCGGCGAGTTGGTAGGTTCGGGTGTCCATGCGTTGGATTTGGGTAAGGTTCGAGCTTCCAAAGGCCACCCAACAACCTCCCTTGCAAAAGAGATTGGTGGATGTGGGAAGGTGAACCAAGAGGGATGCAAGTGGGTCTTCAATTCGGCGGCACTTCGTTGCTTGAAAACTCCTTCAACCTGTATGTTTTGGGTGAGAAAAGTCCCACCTTTTATAGACCCAAGGGGTCTCTTTTGGGAGGGAAGCACAAATGCCATGTGTTGGCCATAGGCGCCATGTGGCGAGTCTTGTCTTCCCATGAGGGAGGGAGTCCTCCATTGACTTGAGCTTTGATAAATGCTTTTTGTAACGGTCTTCTAACGGCCCCTCTGTCCACTTACACATGCGTGCAAGGCGGGAGCCCTTAGCGAGCTATTACGGGCTGCCACTTGGCACCATTTGCCTTTTGCCCGTTAAGCTTGGAATTCGTCCCACCCGGGGACGGATTTAGAATTCGTCCTGGGGTGGGACGGATTCTATTTTGAATTCGTCCCTGGGTTAGGCGAGTCTTGGGCAAAGTGTCCAAGTGTGCCAAATTGCTTCTTGACCTTACAAAATTGCTATGAAAGTGGTTAAGACCATCTGTTTAACCTCCGAGGGCTGCCACAGGGGGCTGTGTTTGTCAAAGCGATCGGTGTTTGCGGTCACATAATCGGATTGGTGCTGTTTTGGTGTCTACGAGATGCCCCTTTTTGGGAAGCGTTGCGGGTGACGCGTGCTTGAGCAAAAATAGATAACCAAAGCACTAATGATTAGGGTTTCTTGGTAACCTAACCAACTTTTGATGCCCCAAGTATGGAAAGGGCATGCATTCTTGAATCCTTGCTTCGACGAGCTAAGGAATTTGATTTCAAGTATTAACTTGTTTTGGTGAGGTGTGACTTGAACTTAGACATTGATCGATCATGAACAAGTGAAGGGCGTTTTTATCCTCGGGGGGAACCTTGTGTTCATGATTCACGAAATGCCAAGTGTTTGATTGATTTGATTGTTGCTTGTTTCTGCCCCAAGCGGGGAGCGTGATTGTCTTTGTCAATGATTCTTTGAATGCATGTCGTTTTCCTTAATTGGGTGTGTGATTGTTGATTGGTGACTAAGTGTGACTACCCCCTCAAGCGACGAATCGATGAGGGAATGACCTTCGTGAGAGAAGCGACGAGTCGCTTGACCCAAGATGACTTGTGCAGGGTTGCCTTTAGAGGGTTTACCGTTAAGCGTGTGCAATTTTTCCAACATATGGACCTATTTTTGGTGGGTGTTAACCCTTTTGGTGATGTCATAATGAGGTGAAATCATCGAAAACCTATTTCCCGTGGAGCGGTCCGGCTATGATAGCCTTCTTGGGGAATTAGGAGAGCGATAATTTGGACCTCGACATCGATTTTCTTTGCCTAGAGGCTAAGTGCGTGAGCACTTGTGTCCGCATTGTTTTTTTGTGTTTTTGTTGAATTTTGTCTTGTTTTTGTTGTTTTTGTGACACCATTTGGTGATTGAATTGTCGGCAATCCGTCCTCCCGTGGAGCGGTCCGGCTATGGTAGCCTTCTTCGGGAGTAGGATAGTGACAATGCAAACCCCGACATCAATTTTGCTATGCCAAGAGGTTAAGTGCAAGAGTACTTGTGTCAGCAATGTTTATTGTTTGTTTTGTGTTGCATTTTTTGTTGTTTTGTTGTTTTTTGTGACACCATTTTGGGATTAAATTGTCAAAATCTGTCTTCCCGTGGAGCGGTCCGGCTATGGTAGCCTTCTTAGGGAGTAGGATAGTGATAATTTGTGACCCCGATGTCGATTTTGTATGCCCATGTTGTCAGTTGCATTTGCAGTTCTGTCAGGCAGTTTTATTGTCTGTTTTTAGTGCATTTTTAGTCATTTTCTTGATTTTTTTTGTCTTTGCCCTGAATTCGTCCCTGGGTGGGACGAATTCCAGTGAATTCGTCCCTGGGTGGGACGAGCGCTGATCGAGCGCTCGTCCCGGATCAAGGATGAATTCCGGTGCAAAGGGCCTATTTAAGGGCCAAAACTTGATTTTGGGCTCATTTGTGTCATTTTTTCTTGCGATTTTGGAGCTGCGGGAGGAGGAGGTAGTTCTAGAGCGAAGCGCTCCTGGAATTCTCTCTGCCATCATGAGTGCACAAACTGGTTCGAGCGGCGGAGCCGAGGCGAGACCTGTAAGTGACCCTAGGGTTTATTTTGCTTTAATTTAATGCATTGTTTTTGTGTTGCGCTTTTCAAAACTTTAAGATTTTTTGTGATGTTTTTGTTTAACAACTAAGGTTAGAAACCCTAGAACTGAAAATTTTATCTTTTTCATTTATTTATTTATTTTTTTTTTGTTTGCTTGCAGGTTGTTAGGAGCCGCTACCGTGTACCCTTGCCTTTCTGAGGCGCGGTTGGCCTTGACCGATGATGAGTGGGAATGGCTTGATGCCCTTGGGCTCAAGCGGGTGGCTCGGCCGGAGCCTGTGGTTTCGGATCGGGCCTATCGATCGGCCCCGATCAAGCTTTGGGATCCGTGGACCAATACTTTCCATCTCCCGACGGGGAGATGGGTGACTCTTGAGGACGTCTATCGGTTGCTTCGGATTCCGATAGATGGTTCGCCTATTAGGACATCTCCGTTTGATCGGTGCTATACTCACGAGATGTTTTGGGCATGGGGGGGTGTAGCGGACCCGGTGGAGACAGCGAGCGGATTGCAGTGGCGGGATTTTGGTTGGGTGGAAGGAGAGGGGGTGTTAGGAGTGAGGCACGCATTCTGATGGGCCTCATTTCTAACATTCTTCTCCCCGATTCGTCGAGCGCGAGGTTCCGTGGAACCTTCTGGATTTGGTGTGGCAGTTGGCGAGTGCCCGATAGAGGCACCGTTGATCTTGAGATGGGGACAGACTTTGTTGGCACAGCTTTACGGGGAGCTGTACGGGGTCCATTGTCGACAGCGGAAGGGTGTCAGTTGCAGCTTTTGTTGCAGTGCTGGGGTTGGCAGCACATAGCTGTTGAGAGGCCTACCGGGTTACCGTGGACGACTCGGGCGGTGATGGAGGATGAGGAGATTGGTTATGCGGCTTTGTGGCGACGGTCTGCGGAGCGAGGCGAGGTCGGCGATGGGCGGTGCCGTTGAGCACTACATTGATGCCTTTTCGTGGCTCACTCCGGGGAGGTGTTTTGGCGTCCCTATCGGGATTCCGGCTGCTGAGGGGAGAGTGGCTCCGACGGGTACGGAGGGAGCGATGGTTGGTGGGCGGCACGGGACGGAGCATGAGTTCTTTCCGTACCGTCGGGTTACACGACAGTTTGGGGTGCGCCGGGGTTGCCTGGTGAACCCGTAGGCTATCGACGTCGGGGAGATGAGAGGGATCCGGAGCCACCGGTCCTCGTGCCATTGGGCGAGGAATCGGATGCGGTGATTGAGGTGTTGGATGTGGATGACGTCGGTACTACCAGAGTATGACTCGTGGTGGGTATTGCGGCGTTGAGAGGAGAGGGTCCATTGGGAGGCGTTGAGGCAGCAGTGGAGGATTCTGAGGCGACAGGGGGGATTGGGGGGGGCCGTTGGATGATGCAGACATGGTGGATGTGGGAGAGGAGGATGTGGACTTGGGTGTTCCGGAGCGCCGGACATGCGGGATGTGGAGGAGCATTTGGATCCTGAGCAAGCTACTGTCCCCGCGAGTCCTATGCGTCCGGCAGATACGGAGGAGGTGGGGTCGGATGTAGGCGATGAGGTTGCACGACTTACGGAGCTGCTACGGATGCGGGATTTGGAGAGGGATCTTCTACGGGCTCGGTTGGCAGAGCGGGATAGAGTTTTGGCGCGGCGCGATGATGCATTGTCTATCTATCATCGACGGGAGGCGAGTGGTGTACGTACCGGATAGACTTGGAGAGGGAGGTCATCCGCCTTGGCGGGCGGCTCCCCGAGCCTTCGATCAGTGGATCTTCTCGACGGACGAGGGATAGTCGGCGAGCGATCGGCATCATCTCGCCGAGGCGGTTAGATGAGGGGGTGGTAGTAGGCATGATGCGGGGGCTAGCAGTAGCCGCCCTGCAGGGTCCCGTCGGACCCACACCACGGGGGTAGTTCCCGTCGCACCGATCCTGCGTGATCATGGTGGCCGACGCCTTAGGTTGGGTTTTGGATATGATTGCGGGGTCTGAGGACCGGTTCTGTAGCCTGCGGGCATCTTTTTGTTGATATATATATATATATCGGTTTTATTTTGGATTTGTACATGTGATGATGTGATTGTTTTTGTTATGCATGTTTATTTATTTTGATGAATGCGAGATGTTATGATGAATGCAAATGTTTTAGATGTCTATGTGATATGCAAATTGAAATGGATGAATGATATTTGTGATGATTGCATTGTAGGTTTAGGAGCTTTTTATTTACATGTTTTTTGTTTTTGTATTTTCTGATGGTATCATAAGGATGATAAGTAGCGCAGATGGTTTTGGAATGAATGTAAGATTTTCTGAGATTCAGACAGTTTTAACTCACTATCCATGACTGTACTTTATCTTACAAGACTTTTGAACAAGGTATGAATCGGACCTATTTTTGACCGAGTTATTTAACATCCCTGTGTGTGCAATTGAGTTCATTTAGTGGTATTTGTTAGGATACCGCCAGTGCGAGATGGGCTTTCAACCGAACTGTACTGAGGATCACCTAATTAGCTCCACGAATTCCTTTGTTGTATGTACTAAGATTAATCTGCGTTGTAATCCAGGATGCCATAAGCTAGCTCATCCACATGCAAACATTGATATGTACGCAAGTTAATGTGATAAGATATATCGTCATGCGGGAGGTTTACTACATTACCGATAGGCTATCAACCAAATTGGTACTGAAGCTTGCCTTATGACCTACAGAATCTTTGAGAGTTCCGGGGATTCAAGGTCAACTCCCTTCTTTTCTTCAATTGTATTGGGATACTTGCTCTTTTGTAGTGATAAGATCACTGTTTATTTTGATTTTTTTTTTTTGAGCAAGGGATTGGGGATATGGAGTGATGAAAATCACTGTTGTTTGTGCCTTTTGATGTGTGCACTATAGTTTGTCAAATTTGGAGTTTTGACATTTTGCAAATTTTTGTGTTTTGCAACTGTTGAGAACTTTAGGGATTCTTAGGGAATTGGGTAGGGAGGATGCTTGTCCTTTTGCCAACTCTCAGCATTCTAGGGGTCATTCGCACCGGGGGATGAGCAAGATAACCGTTTCGCTTGTGGTGACCTAGATTATTTTGCAGGTTTCGTCTTTCGTTCACACAATTTGGGAATTTTAGTGTTTTGATTTGTGTTGGGATGTTACGTAACAAGGTGTATTTCAAGTATGACTCTACCTTTGTAAAATCCGTTCGACTTGGTACACTACATGGCTAAAGAGGAAAATGATGACTGAATCACTGAAACTCTTGGTACATTCCCAGACCATTGACTGTAGTGTGGTAAAATTTATGCTTGGTGTTTTTGTTGTTTTTTGATGAATTCGAGTATGCCTAGAATTGAGATGCAAATCTTTGTTGTTTTTGATGATTTTTGTTGTTTTGTTTTTGTTGAATTTTTTGATTTGTTTTGACCAAGAGATTGCGATAATCCTTGGAGCTTTTGGGTTGACCAAGAGATTGCGATAATCCTTGGAGCTTTTTGGTTGACCAAGAGATTGCGATAATCCTTGGAGTTTTTAGGGTGACCAAGAGATTGCGATAATCCTTGGAGCTTTTGGGTTGACCAAGAGATTGCGATAATCCTTGGAGCTTTTTGGGTTGACCAAGAGATTGCGATAATCCTTGGAGCTTTTTAGGGTTTGACCAAGAGATTGCGATAATCCTTGGAGCTTTTGGGTTGACCAAGAGATTGCGATAATCCTTGGAGCTTTTGGGTTGACCAAGAGATTGCGATAATCCTTGGAGCTTTTGGGTTGACCAAGAGATTGCGATAATCCTTGGAGCTTTTTGTTTGTTTGTTTTTTTTTTTTTTTTTGGTACATGGCTTTCTTAGATATGAAATGGTCGCAAATGATTGATATTCAAGGGTTATGTTTCCTTGATACCGTCAAGAGAAGCTAGTTTGTACGTTCCTGGTCCTATTTTGCTATCAATGACATAAGGACCTAGCCAATTTGCCATGAATTTGTCTCTCATATGGGACGGCAAATTAGAGTTTTGTTGGTTTTCCTTCAGAACCAGATCACCAACCTGAAAGTCTCTTAGGTGAACTTTCATGTTGTAAGCTCTCTTAAGCCGCTCTTGATAGATACGTAAGTGCTCGAGAGCATTAACGCGTCTTTCGTCAAGCAACGTAAGTTGGTCTAACCGGGACTGCCGTGCGGTGTCATCATCGATGAATTCCTGCATTGATATGCGGAGGGAAGGAATTTCCAACTCGAGAGGCATTACTGCCTCACGAGCCATACACTAGTGAAAACGGAGTTGCCCCAGTGGGCGTCCGAATGCTAGTGCGATAAGCCCAAAGGGCAAGTGGGATTTGTATGTGCCAATCCTTATGATTGTCTGCGACGGTCTTTTTAAGGATGGCGACTAGCGTTTTGTTTGACGCCTCTGCTTGCCCATTTGCTTGCGGATAATAGGGTGTTGAAAAGTTGTGCTGAATTTTGTACTTTGTGGTTAAAGCACGCACGTCTTTGTTCTTGAATGATGGCCCATTATCCGAGATTATTTTGGATGGAATACCAAAACGACATATGATGTAATGCAAAATGAACTCCGTAATGCGGGGTCCTGTCGTAGAGGTTAACGGAATTGCTTCCACCCATTTGGTAAAATATTACGTGGCCGTTATGATAAACGTGTGACGGCTGACGATGCGGGGAGATCTTTTCCGATTAGATCGAGGCCCCACTACGAAAATGGCCAAGCGGTGGATGTCTGTAGGGCTGGGAAGGTGCGTGCATTAAATTGGCATGATGTTGACATTTTACGCACCTCTTGACATACGTGCAGCAATCTCGCTCTAAAGATGGCCAATAATAGCCCATGCGAAGAATGCGCTTTGCAATGGCCATACCACTGAAGTGGCCGCCACATGTACCGTCATGCGCTTGGGTGACTGCCCAAGTGGACTCTTCTTGGTCCAAGCAACGAAGAAGAATTCCGTCGTAGGCTGCGACGATACAAAATGTCTCCTATCAAGACATATTTTGCCGCTTTCTGTTTGAATGTTCGTTTTGCGGCTTGCGTCAATCCAAAGGGTAGATTACCTAACTTGAGGTAGTCTCTTATGGGTAAATACCAGTCCTGTTGATCGGATACCTCGACAGTTTGAACAGCCAATCCCTTTTGGAGTTCTTCCCTAACAAATGCTGATTGGGATAGAACTTGTAAGAATAGCGTTGTGTTGCTATTAATGGGAGTGGGGGAGAATAAAGACCCCCAGTTGGCATGTTTCAAATAGTCTCGGATTCGAAAGAACTTATCCGAAGATGGTTCGATCTGGATCATGTGGATTCCTGGCGTCAAGTCTGAGCTTGCGCGCTCCATCGCGGGTTGCGATAAGGTTTTGACTTGAATGGTTGTTATATCACCGGAAAGGTCTTGCGGGATTAGTGACCCTAAGGAGGCCATTGTGTCCGCAAAATGATTCGATGATCGAGGGAGTGCCTCGATGTCATACCACTCAAGTTTTGCCGGGAATTTATCCACGAGGGCTTTATAGGCCTTCAAAACTGGGCATTTGCATTGATATACCCCTTTGACTTGATTGACGATTAACGGCGAATCGCCAAAGATGTTCGATCTTTTGATGTTCATGGCGATTCTTGTCCGAAGACCTAGGAGCAAGGCTTCATATTCTGCATTGTTGTTGGTGCCTTGGAAGTTTAATTTAAATGACGGGGGCATTGGAGCGCCTCTGCGGTGTGAAGAATACAATTCTGCGCCACCACCTTGCTCGCATTTAGAACCATCAAAAAATAAGGTTATGTCGGCCCGAGACTCAGGCTCTTCAGAATCTGGCGATTACGAGACATGGAAGACCTCATCATCGGGTAGTTCTATGACTAGAGGCTGATCGTCTTCAAGAGGAGCCTCTGCTAGTTGATCGGCTATGACTTGTCCTTTTATAGATTTTTGCCCAATAAACTCAATGTCAAATTCCGTCAACAACATGATCCATTTCGCCGTGCGGCTACTATGATAAGTACGACTCATCATGTATCGCAATGGATTCTCCTTAGACACAACATACGTCGTGTTGCTCAGCATGTAATGGCGTAGCCTCTTTGTAGCAAACACCAGCAAGCGAGTTTCTCAACGTATGCATAGTTAAGTTCGATAGCCCGACCGGGTGCGGCTAAGATAATAAGTAACCTGTTCTTTGTGAAGTTCATTCTTAGGGCTAGCATTGCGCCCGGTGCCACCTCGATGCTGAGATGTATAAGTAGAACGGCACACCTGGTCTAGGCGGTGCCAATGCGGCGGCGAAGCCAAGTATTGTTTGATTTCGTCAAAGGTGGTGGCACTCGTCATCCCAATGAAATGTGACCCCTTTGTGCAATAGTTTGTTCATTGGTCGGAATTTTTTAGATAATTGCGCTATGAAGCGTTTAATCGACGCGACCTTTCCTTGCGGACTTAGAGTTGCTTGATAGTGGTTGGGGGAGCCATTTCAAGGATTGCCTTGACTTTGTTTGGGTCCACTTCGATGCCTCTCTTGGAGACTATAAAACCCAAGAGTTTTCCGGATGTGACGCCGAACACGCACTTCTTGGGATTCGATCGACCTTATGCTCTATGAGGCGATCGAGAATCTTGCTTAAGTCACCGAGATGATGCGAGCGCAAGTTAGACTTGGCTAACAAATCATCCATGTAATCTTCCAAAGTTTTGTGCATGTAATCGTGGAAGATATAAGTCATAGCACGTTGGTATGTAGCGCCGGCGTTTTAAGGCCAAAAGGCATGACCTTATAACAAAATGTCCCCCAAGGCGTTGTGAATGCCGTTTTGAGTTGGTCTTCGGGATTGATACGAATTTGATTGTATCTGAGAAACCGTCCATTAGGGAGAGCATTTCGTGACCTACTGTAGCGTCTACCAATGCGTCAATGTTTGGCAAGGGAAATCATCCTTAGGACTCGCTTTGTTTAGGTCTCGAAAGTCGGTGCATATGCGAATCCTCCTGTCGGGCTTCTTGACGGGAACCATGTTGGACAACCATGGCGGATAATCCACGAGATGACAAATTGTGCATCCAACGGCTTTTGCAATTCGTCTTTGACCATCAAGGCCCTTTGTTGGGTGCATCTTTCTTAGTTTTTGCTTTACAGGCTTGATTTTCGGATCAAGCGTTAAGTTGTGCATGACTAGCTGCGGGTCTAGTCCTGGCATATCTTTGTATGACCATGCAAAAACTTCCTTCTTTTCTTTAAGAAGGGCAATGTAATCGGCTTGCTCTTCGGGGGAAAGGCTTACCCCGACTTGAGAATCCGTGGATTCATTGGATCGATGCCGATGTCTACGTCAGTCGTCTCTTCGGCCGACATGTGAGATCCGTCCTCCAAGCGATGTGGAGTTGGGATTAAATGGATATCATCGAGTGAGTTAAGATCTACGTTTGGGACCTCGGGTCCCTCTTCACTGAAAAATATCTTGAGTTGTCCTTGGGGTAAAATGAAGCATTTCACCGAAAGGCCGAGTACTACGATGGTGACAATGGTGAATTGACGCGATCCCTAGTCAATGGCATCCATGTTTAGATGCAATGACCGTGATGGATCGGTCGGATTGCGGATGGGTGTGGTCAAATCAATGGAGATCATGTGGATGGAATGAATTTGGTCTCCAGAACCACGGGTGTGATGACTTGATTCTTTTAGATGTTCCCTATACTCTGGATCTGGCTCTACGGGAACAGGCACGAATGGATCCTCTCTAGGTGCAAATTCATCTCTATGTGTGAAAAGGAAGGCGGGGTCTTCCCTCGGTCCTGCTTGTCTGATGGGATCTCGAGGTGGACGATGCTCATCTTGAATTTGGAGCCATAGGCCTAACACTTGGTCCCACCTCGTTGGGTCTACGTGCCATTCATGTCCTAACCGTATACCCATTTGTCCCATTAGATCTTCATGAGTTAGAGCGCGGTGATGTCGTCGCGCATGTACGAGATAGTCCATTTCAGTTTCGTCTTCTGAATCACTTTCATAGATCCAAAATTGTTCATCCTCTTCAGCATCCGTTGCTTGCGACATTGAGGACTCTTCCTGTTCCAGTGAATTAATCTGGTCCCATTGCGGTTGTTCCACTCTTAGTGGAGGGACCTGATTCTTTTGAGACTGTGTTATTTCATCCGGAACCTCTAAGGGGAACAGTTTCAGAAAAATGTCCGGAAGCCGTTGTTGTTCTCTTTGAGGACTGCTCTACGAACTTTCACCTCTCTCTAGCAAAGGAGAGGGATTATTGCTATTTCCAGGGGTGTTTGTAGACCATGGGAGATAATCCCCCAATGTGTATTCTGTGTTTGGATTGGCGTACGGGTCTTGTGCCAATCCCCCCTGTTGCCTATTTCTAGGCCTTGCATATTTTCAACCAAGATGTCTAATGGCGGGGGATGGTTGAACCCTACCCCTGACTTGTCATATGGCATCGATATCTTGGTTGGCAAAGGATCCGCATCCCTTGCTCATATCTGCCTAGCCCATACCCATGCCAATTGCATTGTTCGATATATTTTAGGGCAAATTATGGGTTCGACGAGATAATTGATGTTTTCGACAAAAGGCTCTTCATCTGTTTCCTTTTGTTCGCATGGTTGAGAACCATGATCAAGGCCCCCATACACAAAATTCATGTGGTTCGGTGGGTATCCTAGAGGGACGATTGTTCCAATGGGAAGGCGAGGTCTTCCCATGTCTTGTACTGACTCCGGTGTGGGGGTTGCCACAACATTTTGCACTATGTATTCTCCCAGGCCTGTACTGGCCATCTCAACGGTGATTGTTGATGATTGGGTAGGAGGAAACGGTAGTCCTTCTCGAGTCCATTCCATGTTTGGTGGTTCAGGAATCTTGGTTTGTGTTACGTTGGGCGCTTCCTCTGTTGATATCGTTGAAATCGTGGGCAACCCCTCTTCTAGAGGCTTAACCTCTTCCATGATTTGCTTTCCCTTGTCCTTCTGTTGGGCCACGATAGGTGGCGTTGATGATGAAGGAGCCGATGATGAAGTCTCACCTGGCTGGGATTTTGCCTTGTTGGCCACCAGTGGTACTTGCGGTATCGGACCCTGTTTAGATGGATTTAATTGAAAATCCAAATGCGTTGATGGGAGGGTCGATTGAGGTATGAATTGTACCGCATTGCAATACTTGAAGGGCTCTAAGTCCATTGGGACTACATGTATTTGCCCTTCATAGGCATACTTCAAGCAGTTGGTGTGCGATCGAGGGGACACACTTCATGTCCACGATCCAAGGCCGCCCTAGCGGTATGTTATAAGCCATTTCGCCTTCCGGCCACATGGCACGGTGTGGGTATTGACTTTTGTCCTACTGTATAGGCGAGAACAACCGTGCCGATTGTCGAGCAAATTGCATCGTTAAAAGCTCGTGGTGTGTACGTGGAAGCGGTGATGTGAGAGGTGGCGGTTTTAAATGTTTTAATGCTGCGGTGGTTATAATGTTCTTGGGACGAGCCGGTATCTATCGGCACTCTCTTGTACGGGATCCCGTTGACCCGCGCGATAACGTGCGGGGGTGGATCCGGCATGTCTTTTGATATCGTTTTGACCTCGTTTTCTTTGAATGTGATGACAGGCTCCGTACATTGTTTCACATGTCCCACGAAGGCGTTGAAAGAATTTGCTTCGTGGGGTTGTACTTCAATGGCTTTTAAAATGTCCATAAGAGCTTCTCTATGGGGAGCTGATTGTTGAATAAGCTCGTAGATGGACAACCTAGCCGACGTGGTCCGCAAACTCTGCGTGAGTTTGGTTCGTATCGTGACCTCAGGTCTAGGCGGAGGTAGCTGCGTTGGGCGTTGTTGAGGCTGCGATGTCGACGGAACTTCCCTCGCGGGTACCTCGGGGGCAACTATTGGGTATTTTCTGTTCCTTGTTACAATGCTAATCATTCCCACAAATCCTTGCGCGGGAAGATCTTGTCGCACCTCGTTAATTTGGAGCGGTTTTGTCTGCTGCCTCGTGGGCGGGGCAAGGGGTCCTTGAATACCCCCATTTGTTGGTTGTTAGGTGCGATGGGGTTGTCCACGACCAATGTTCGGTTGTCGATCAAATCCTGGACTAGTTCTTTGAATTTCCAGCACCCATTTAGGTCATGTCCTCTGCGCCTATGGAATCTGCAATACAATTCCTCCCTATACCCCCTAGGCTTGGGAACGTTAGGGTCAAAAATTTGGATTTCTGGCAGAGTAACTAAATTTGCCGCTGACAAGCGGTCAAATAAGGAGTCCCTAGACTCCGCATACGGAGTGAATTGTCGCCTAGGGCGACGCTGCTGATATCTTGCTCTGTCTCCTGTTATCTCTTTCGTAGCGGGAGGCCTTTGCACAGTAGTTAGCCTTTTGAGGCTGCGTTTCTTGCACAAGCGCGGGGACATTTATCGCAACTTGGTTGGCTACGGCGTGTTGTGGTTGCGTTGTCCCGATTTTAGTGGTTTTATTCCACTCTTTCTTCTTAGGCTTGGCAATTGCGCCTTCGCCTATCTTAATATCTTCTATGACTTTGGCTTGCGCCAAAGCTTCTTCTAAGCTGTCGTATTATCGCAGCAACAATAGACCAGAGATTGATTTTAAACAACTTTTTGCGAACATTTGCGTGAGGTCCGACATGGGAGGACGGTAGGGTAACTTAGAAAGCAAAGCTCTCCATCGGTTCCCGTACGCTGCCATTGTTTCCTCCTCAAATTGTTTAAGGCTAGCAAGATCACTAAGTGATGCCTTCTTCCTTGTGTTGAAGGCGAAACGTTCAAGAAACGCATCTACTAGCTGATCTAAGTGCTTATCTTTGTGTTTGGGCAGTTGTGTGAACCAATCCGAGGTGGGGCCTGCGAATGTGGTTATGAATGTTCTAAGCAATAATGCGTCATTATCTTGAATGCCGAAGCATTGGCTTAGAAATCGTGTAACGTGTTCTGTGCGTCCTCTTCACCTTTAAAAGCGCCAATTGAGGCAACTTGAAGTGTTCGGGGTAAAGAGGTGTAGGCACTGAGGGATGCACCGGATTATTGCGGAGTAGACGTAATGTGGGTTTTTGATGCCCAGCAACTTTTGTCTCCACCGACTCCAAACGCTCCAATAGCGCTTGGTATGCATCGAAAGATTTTATTTCTTCCTCTCTTGTTCGCTCTTGTTGCAAGTTACGGTAAACTGGAGGCCTATGGAGGGGTGGCCGAATGGCATCCTTCCTGCCTTGATGAGGAGTTTCAATATATTCCTCTTCTGGTTCATACTCCTCGTAAAATTCTTGAGGAGTCTCGAGGCGAAACCTATGACCCTGATCAAGCTCTTCTTGAAGGTACCCATCATTATTTCGGGGAGTTGCCTCCCTCTCGAATCTATGGGGTCTTGGAGGCCGAGCTTGACGAGGTCGTGGAGACTGTCTTGCGCCAACGGATTACGCCTCTCATCTTGTTCGGCTCTTTGGATGCGAGGGGTTGGCCCCCTCTCAGGTATTTCATAGCGTAACTCATCCGCTTCGCGTTGCATGCGTTCTTTATCCAAGCGGTATTGATACTCTATCTCTTGTTGACTTTGTTTAAGCCGCATGATTTGGGCTTGACGGGTGGTATATCTGGCGACAGCCGGGTCAATTTGATCTACCCTATTTTGTTCAGAAGGTTCAAATGTTCCTCCTATGGGTTTACCTCGGTTTTGATGCTCTAAAATCTCAAGGGGTCGCTTCCCTCTCGTCGAGGTAGGCGGTATGTGCTCGAGGTTTCGGCCTCAAGGGGTGATCATGATATCCTGTTGGTGCGGAAATGCAAGGTTCCCGCATTGTTTGTTGCCCTCGAGGAATGCGATGGTTTTCCTCATACTCCCTTTCACGGGTGTAAATGGGATGGGCGGAGTTAGGTCGCCCTATGTAAGGAGCCCTGCGCTCCGGATTTGGTCTCTCTGTTCTGATGATAGGTAAAGAAGGGACGCCATATCCACGTTGCCCCTCCAAATGGACAGTGTGCCTGTTTAGCGCTTCATCGCGCGGTGGCCACTCATGCCTAGCTTCAAGAGGTGATTCTCTATTTATGTCAAGGTCTACATGTAAGGCATCTTCCCGAAAGGGGCTGCTTTGAATAGGCATACCCCAAGGGATTACGATTGGATTCTTTTGTAGGTTTGACCTATAAGGCGGTATGACCAAATCCTCAGGACTGAAGTGAAGGCGACTTGCGCCTGCTTTTTGTGTACCTTCCGGAGCTTACGCCCTTGATTGGGCTTGATGCGGGTGTACACCATTGCGGTGCTTCTATGCTATCTAAATAAGTTTTTATCTCGTTTTTATGATTTTTTTTTTTTGTCTACACTAAGCAAAATTAAACACACACATTCACAAAACCGTGATTATCTCTTTTAAGGATTCTTGGTGTGTCCTAAAGCTGGTTTAGTGCATTTTGATGTTTTGTTTTGTTTTTGTAGGTTTTGTAGAACGTTTAAATGCATCATGTAGGCTCTTATAACTCCAAAAAGGTCGCCCCTTCAATATACCTGCCAGGCAGATATACCAACCTCTCTATATACCCGCCCTTACGAGAGGGAGACTATAGGTACGTGAGAGCAGAAGGTACGTGGTACGTAGGCGGTACGGAAGGGGATTGTCCTGTTAATGGCACCTACCATAGAAAACTTATCCTCGCGCGCATGGGAATCACCCCAGCTACGCTCGGTCTGTCTTCGTCAGGATTTACGCCTAACAACAGTTGACAATCGGGAAATGGATGCAAATCAAGCCAAGGTGGTGATTAAATCCACCAATGGTCTTGATCAAGGGCTGGGGTCTTACGACCAGCTCCTTGGTTTAAAATTGTTTCGTGATGTGTGTGGGATTCGTTTTATCCAACAAAAATGAAACTAGCATACATGACTTTTCCTAATGCAATGCAGGATTAAATGAAAACAATTAAAGAAACAGAAATAGAAATAGAAAATATTTAACGAGAGATCATGAAAATCCCTACCTCTTCTCTGCCTGCTCCTGTTGTCTCTGAATTTTTCTCTAAAAATCCTGAGACGAGAATTCGTCCCTACGGGAGACAAATTGCGAGAAATTCGTCCCTCCAGAGAGAATTTGAATTCGTCTCGGGGTCGGAGAATTGCGAAAAGAATTCGTCCTGTCGAGAGACGAATAGCGATCTGCAACAAAAAAAATGTACTGTCAAGCACAAACACAAAACTTTGATCAGTTTTTGTGATTTCAAAAACCAGGGAACAGAGTCCCACCGTGATCGCCACTGAAAGCACGAGATTCCGGTCAAAGGAAACACCAAGTGCGATTGCATTCAAAATTAAGTACGCTTAAGTCCTAGAAATGTAAATTGCATGAAATGGAAAAGAGACACATTGGAAGAGACACAATCAAATAGAGAAAACACAGCCCTTTCATTAATTTCCCTTGATCTCTGTTACAATGATGTCTCCTCCCTTTTCAGGGGCTAGGAGCGCAAATAGAGTTTGATTACAATCATTGAATGATTCCTCTTTCCGCGTGCCCACGATTGCAATGGGCGGGCCAAGATGATGCCGTCGCTGATGTCGATGAGTTCTTCGCCTCTGCTGCTTCTCCTACGAACAAAGAAATGACCAAGACGTCAGTAGCACCTACTGCAAATGAAAAGCGTTTTCTCTCTAAAACTAACGAAATATGCATGTAAATATTTGCCTAAAACAGTGAATACAGTGAATCCAAATTGCTTCAAAACTTGACGAAGGTAAGAAAAGTTACCGGAAGGCCACTTGCCATGAGGCGGCTGGCCAATCCACCTTAAGCTGGAATTCGTCCACTGGCGGGACGAATTCAGTAATGTCGTCCCTGGGTGGGACGAATTCTTCTGGTTGGAGAAACCGACTCTGCTTGCTCCAATGTCGGATCTCGGGACCTAAAAAATGCCCTGCAAACAGGGGGTTATGTAATTGGGGCCATTTTGGGACGACCCAGATGGTCGGATTTTCCCAATTTGGCCTCCACCCTCGGGAATTTGACCTTGACACCTGCAAGTTAGCGAAACGACAAAGCAATACAAAACATCCTAGAATCTGACCAAAAGTTACAAAATTGCAGTTATGGACTAATCAGACCTAGTAACAGAGAATGCAATCTAAAAAATAATCTAAAATGCTCAAAAACTAAAATTAGGACTTGGGAGGTGCGGGGGTGCCCAAGTGGGCCTCCCACCGTTGGCCCTCGATTTTGGAGCCAATCCACCGGGGATGGGCCCAAAACCTTTTAGGATTGGGGGGTCGGCGAATTGGTAGGTTCAGGTGTCCATGCGTTGGATTTGGGTAAGGTTCGAGCTTCCAAAGGCCACCCAACAACCTCCCTTGCAAAAGAGATTGGTGGATGTGGGAAGGTGAACCAAGAGGGATGCAAGTGGGTCTTCAATTCGGCAGCACTTCGTTGCTTGAACACTCCTTCAACCTGTATATTTTGGGTGAGAAAAGTCCCACCTTTTATAGACCCAAGGGGTCTCTTTTGGGAGGGAAGCACAAATGCCATGTGTTGGCCATAGGCGCCATGTGGCAGTCTTGTCTTCCCATGAGGGAGGGGAGTCCTCCATTGACTTGAGCTTTGATAAATGCTTTTTGTAACGAGTCCTCTAACGGCCCCTCTGTCCACTTACACATGCGTGCAAGGCGAGGAGCCCTTAGCCGGCTATTACAGGGCTGCCACTTGGCACCATTTGCCTTTTTGCCCGTTAATCTTAGAATTCGTCCCACCCGGGGACGGATTCAGAATTCGTCCTGGGGTGGGACGGATTCTATTTTGAATTCGTCCCGGGGTGAGGCGAGTGCTTGGGCAAAGTGTCCAAGTGTGCCAAATTGCTTCTTGACCTTACAAAATTGCTATGAAAGTGGTTAAGACCACTGTTTAACCTCTAAGGGCTGCCCTGGGGGCTGTGTTTGTCAAAGCGATCAGTGTTTGCAGTCACATAATCGGATTGGTGCTGTTTTGGTGTCTACACAACCAATAACCTTGTCAATACCTAAATTACTAAATCTATGCTTTTGCTAGTTTGATCTGAGGAAGCACGGATTCCTAGAAGCATATGAGGGCTCAATGGATGTAATGTGATGTCTGTAAGATGCCCTAGAGAATTCATAGACTATTTTGGATGCCCTATAGTGTTCCAAAAATGCTCTACAACATTAAGGAAATTCCCTAAGTAAGATGGATCAGATGCTCTACGATGTTTGTATCTAGTTCGCAAGAACTATGGGGGTTGAATGGTGAATCTGGAGATAGCTAGGGTTCATGTGAGTGCGAACAATGAATGTGATAACATAATGTTTGACCTCTCAAGACTTTTTATTTTTGATCCTCATTCATGACAAATGAATGATATTTTGTGATTGCCCTTCATTTATGTTAGGGTTTTAATGACATCAACGAGCGACCAAGATTAAAACATGATGAAGGGCTAAGATTACAATTTGAAAAGTGGCACGGATTGCATTGAATGAGAATCTAGGATTCATACATGATGAGCAACTAAAATTTATATATATATATATATAACACTAATTATGAATGTTTGTGATTATATACTTGTAAGATTATATATTTGGTTTATACCTTGAAAACCACATATTTAACCACTAAATCCTTGAGTTGCAGCATTTTAAGAATACTATATGCTTTGCTGAATACAAATACTAGTATAAAAATAAATTTTTTTATTTATATTTTAGTAGTTAATACATAACATTTTAAATTTGAAGCACTAAACCAGACCTATATCAACTTTAAATAAACAAATTTAAAAATAATAAATATATAAATTATTAAAAAAAAATCACCATTTTAAATTAAAATTTTTATTCAAAATTTAATAACAACCATAAATAAAAATTCTAGATTTTGTATATTATGAATAATACTCTATGAACAAAACAAAAGATAAAAAAACTTTAAATCCTTCTGTTTTCATTGTATAACACCAAAAAATGATAAGATGATGGGATTAACTGGAATGGAATGAATGCAAAAATGATTAAAGACAACACAAATAGTCAATTCATATTCATAGAGGCTCTTCACTATTACAAAGTTGACAATTATTCTTATTTACCAACCACCTTTGGATACACTCCTCATGGTACTCATACCCATAAATAAGCTGAAATTGCTTCTTCTTAATCGATTCTTTGCAGAGAAAACACCATTCATATAGAAATCCAATGCTATCCTTTCCAAAATTCATCACGGGCAATGCCATGAAAATATTTGGCACTTGCTCTTCAGAGTTGGTACTAGAGAATGTATAGAAGTTGTTTGGAATATTGTTAGACTGTTCCATGTGCATAATTTAAAAATATTTTACTTGATCTATATCATAAAAATGGTAAAAAAAGTCCATTGTATCTGAATCTATGTCCTGTGTGAGAATATCCCATGTCAAATATTCTCAGTCATCTAAAATTGTAAACATTGAATCCTCCATTGAACCAATATCCAAAAGGATATGAAGATTATAACGTGGCCCAACCATAGAACTTGAGCTACTTGAGCTAAGATCTTGTTGATAGGCAATGAGATTGTAAGAAGTATTGAATTCTACTTCAAGAAGTATTTGAGCCCCTATAAAATAAATTAATGAATATTGATGTATCAATAGTTTAATAGTATAACTATTTAAAATCACACTCGAGCATGCTATCATTATCATGTGAAAAAACCACATGATAAATATCACTGTAAACATCATATCACACTTCTATGATCTCATTAGGTGTTTCATTATCTATAATGATCCTAAATCATAAATAAGAAATCACACAAAAATATGAAGATAAAAAAAAAATTGATTAAGGAGAGGGATTCATAAACCCCTAATCAACCTTAGGTTAACTTGATGTTTAGCAAAATCCATAAGTTTCTCAAAAAATATACCATACAATATTCCCTTCATGCAAGTCCCTTATGCGTAGGCATATCTCATGTTATGCACATAAGTCCATCCATATCATCATCCTTGATGATCTAGAATTATCACCTTCAACCATTAGAAGGTGTACACGCATCTCCATATCCTACACAAGCCATTATTGGTGAAGATCAACAAGCAAGAAACACACCATCCACAAGTGTTTTCCCTTTGATCATGTCAGAAACCAGCACTTTTCATTCCTTTTCAAAAGAAGAGGATAAAAAAATAAAAAAGCCCTTTTATAATTATGAATTTTCTCTCTAATACCCTGTTTTCCCATTTTCACTTCTAAAACAATGCATTTGAAATTTGGATTTCTGAGGCAAATTTTTGAGGGTCATAACTTTGCGCTCATTGCTCCGATTGACTCGCACAAGACATTTTTGGAAAGGGCATGAGCCAAAATATAAGGAAGAAGACTTAACTAAGTCCTACAACCAATTTTAGAATTGTCAAATTTGACTTCTAAGACCCTCAAAATCCACCTGCAAGATCAAGTACCTTAATTTCACTATTTTTGGTAGGATTTGGTCATAAAACACACATAACTCCCAAACCGTTTAGGGTATTGGGGTGATTCTTTCGCCACTAGCTCTATTTTTCTATCCCCTAGACAAATAAATACAATTAGAAATAATTAAAGCTATTACAAATTTTGGGTGATGCAAGATCACTCTTACACTTTTGGATGTTCCTGCATCAATTATGCATAGGTATACTATGTATACTTCGATTTAAGAAATCAATCTAGTCCTATAACAAGTTATATTAACTCAGGTACAATATTCTATAAAGCTAATTACCATTCTCCCTAAGGGATTCTCAAACCCTTAGGTTATCCTCCAAGTTCATCCTAGAACTTACTATTCAATTCTTATGAAAATTTGAAAAAAGAAAATAAAAGATATAGCTAGATACTAAATCTAACAAAACATAGATATTAAAAAAGCAAAAGATAACTAGAAATATCAAATAATAATTAAGTAATAAAAATTCAATAGAAATCATTTAAATACATTCACAATATTTCAATTAGAATAGAAATATACTTTTTCCACATTCATAATTTATTACATAAGTATATATGGTAAAACCTCCATACACTTAACAATACATTATATCAATTTAATTAGGGAAATCTTCCCACAAGACTTATCTAATAACATAAATAAATAAGATGTAAAGTAGAGAGTAGATTTATGCATTGGTCCATCTGTAACGTTGGTCCTCCCGCTCTTCCATTGATCAAATGAGGATAGTAGAGGATCAAAACACTCATAGTTCAGGATAGGCATACCTCTAAATGCATTTACTTTATTTACTTTGCCAAATTGCAACTATACAATTTACTCAAGTCTTTAACCATCTAATAACATAGTTGATATCATAAAAGAATCATTACTTTTACTATCTCCCCTAAAATACCTTTAGAGAGCTTTTCAACATGCATCATTTAAATCATGGTTATTACTCAAATCAAATCTAGTCTTGTCTTAAAGCATTAAAGCCCAATACCTTTAACCTTTAAACCAATCCTTTTGTTTATTCACTAAATTAAAGCCCCATAACTTTAATTTAAAATAAACCCTTTTCTCGTTCATTCATAAACTAAATTCCATACCTCCAATTTATAAGCAACCAATACTATTTATTCAATGACTATCGCACAACACACCCCAAATTTGAGGACCCACTTGAAATTTTGATGTTTATATGGAGTTTTGGTTTGCATTGAATAATTGTTGGAGTTTACCATGGTCTTAGCAGTGGATATTTTTGTGCTTGATCTCATTGTTCTCATGTAGTTGACCTCATGTTTTTACCACTGTAGTCATCCCATTTTGAATATCAAGATTAGTGTCACTCTTGCTTTACCATATGATGAATTCTCCTAATATTTATATAGCATATTTGAATTTTGTTTGGATTAATTTAATATTTTATGTTAAATTATTCATGGGTCCAATATAGTCATTACCCATGCATTAAGAAAAAACTAAAAAATAAATAAAAAGAGAAGAATAAATAAATAAATAATAATCATGAAAAAAATAAAAAATAAAAATAAAAAATAAATAAAAATAAAACTATATATATATATCAAAATAAAGCTACCAATGCATATTTTAGAAAGTTTAATTTAATTTTATTAATGGTTTTGTTTTGGAAATTTTTAATTTAATTTAATTTATAGTTTTGTTTTAATTTTATTTTATTAATAGTTTTTTTTGGAATTTTTAATCTATGTGTTCTTTATTGCAGGCTACTATTAAAAAATAAAAAAAATGGTAGCACTCTAAAAGGAAAAAATGTTACCAATAGAAATGATTATGCGACAATTACAAGTTTGAGGAAGATAAAGAAGGAGTCAAAGTGTAAAGTTAAAATGCTACTACTAAAAGAAAACAAAGTGGGAGCACTCTAAAAGAAAAAATGTTATTGTTAAGTGGTGATTTTGCCCAAGTGCAAAACCACGCTCACAATTAGGATTTCGTTATAAAACCCTCTCTTGCAAAGAAGTATAAACTTCTCCAAGGTTCATTTTACTTTAATGTGTGTATGTGTGTGTGCCAAATAAGTGCATGGAATACCTCAGTGCCCTGTGAGACAACTGTTAACAAGGGGCCTGTGATGGGGTTGTTTAACTTAATATGCTAATATTTTTCATTTTAGACCTGAAAATAGAAGATTCAATCTATCTTCACCATGTAAAAAATCTGAAAGTTATGAAGGAATCTCTTATGTAGCTTTAAAAACTTTGATTTGTATTTTTAATAATCATATTTAATGAAATTAATTTCCATAAATAAAACCATCTTATTACTTGAAATGTCTTGCAAATTCCTCTCTTCAGTGAAATTATGATTTTCATGAAAAGAGATCATTTATAATGGCTTACGAATCTTCCAAATAAATTATCCCATGTTTATGAAATTATGATTTTCATGCAATGGGAGTAATTTACGAGTGCTCTCAATGAAAACAAAGACTAAAATATGGAACTGTGCCAAAACTGAGCCCACGAAATTCCTTTTAAGATTGCAAACTTAAATAGAATGCTCAAATGTAAACTACTCTAACTAAAATATTAGAGACTCTTATTTTGGATTGATATCTCTATTTTTGTAATTTTATATTTTATATTTTATATATTATATTTTATATTTTTTTTTAATTTTACAACCATTAAAAGAATTGAAAAAGATAAGGCTCAAAGAAAACAAAAATAAAAATAAAATAAAATAATTCTGAAATAACATAAAAAATGCTGCAACTATAAATTCCATGGACCCTGCATTCGTTAGTATTCTGCACAGACAAACCAGCATTAAGGTGATCCAATATGCATGCAATCTAGCCTATAATGTGATGTGATCTCCTATGGAACAAATGCAATACAATAAAACAAACATACAAGTAACCATAAAAAATGCATAAACATGCTGTGTTCCAATGTATTATAGAAAAATAAGATTTTCAATTAGCATACGAAAATGCGTAATGCAAACTTTGATTAATAGCATCCTCTCGAAACAATACAATCCAGCCTGTAGAAAAAAACTTCAAAAGCAGACCCAGTGCCAACATTGTTAACTGCAGTCATGTTCCAACAGTTTCCCCTCTGGGTTCTTCGTTTCCCTCCATATTTATGATCTTTCATGCCTTCCTGGACGTCCTCCTATTCTTATTTGAAATGCTTCCTACCAACCTATATTTCCTAGTATACCCGAAATATTTTGATTACTTCCCTTAATCAAAATAAAATCATGAGTAATGTTATTTTTTAGCCCAATATTATACTTTGTAAACCCTTCGGATGATTAATCGCTTAACTTTAACCTCCCTCGTGGAATATGATATATGGACTATTTGTTTCATTGCTACCTTGTAAATATTTGACATGTTTGCCCCTAGACATCTATGGTTTTTGTTGTAGCATCCATTGGCATATCCAACATATAGTTATACGTCCACGTCACTTTCAACGTCAACCCACTTGCCTGCATTTTCTTAAAAATGCCCTGCTCGCCATTTCGTAACGCCATGCTCCGCATGCTGGCCCTCACCAAATGTCAAACGAGATCTTATTTAAAGGAATAACCTTTCCATCATATCTCTTTTTGCAGCAGCAGAAGCCTTCTACGTTACTGCTAGTCATGGCATTGTCTTCCCTATTCGGTTTTGATTTACCATTGAAGCATTCTATCGTTACACTCAATTTTTTGCCATGCATGCCATAATAACTGAATGTTTGCAAACATCTCACTGTGCTATTTTTGTTCGTGACACGACCGATGCCCTTTTTTATTTATAACCATAGCTTATGGTTAATTTAACGCCTATGCCCACCTGCTAGACATGCCTCACAACTATGTTGGATTATTCATGTCCCTTAAATCACTGCTATTTAGCCCATCCAACATTGCTGACGTCAATATATCCTATTGAAACTCATGCCCGACTATGCTGTCCAGTGAACCAGGCATCGAATACGTTTATTTTTGAGCATTCAATTCTGGCTTTCGACTACCTACGAGCTACATCACTGCATGTCATTAATTCATCCGGATCATCCATATGGATGTCCACGTAATGTCCACGACGTGGCTTATCTAGCTTATCTACCTTACCGCTATCGTCCACACCCTAGTAGCCTGTTGTGTGGTATTATTGGCTTGCTGCTAAATTCTAAAATTCTTCATGATTACAATCGATAAATTACCTCTAGTGCACTATGATAGGCACGATTCACGATACTAATATTGGTTGCAGGGAATATATGTCATCGTCTAGACTATCTTCTCTTCAAGCGGCTACGATTTCACATCTTCTTCATCGTGATGCTATAACCTCCCATACCTACATGCTTCATTGTAAAACTGCCATTGAAAACCCTCATCCATGCTGACTCTTCCATGATAGCTGGCACTTCATAATTTTGCATGTCCACGTCTGCGAGTTCCCGATTCGGCATTCATCTTTCATGTAATCTTTGCGTCTGTGTTGTATTACCATGCCAAGCCATGTTTTGGATTGCTTGATAATGTTTATGCCTCCCGGTGTTTCCGAGTTCTTCTCCACTCCAAATCTGAATGGTGCCATGTGTAATGAAAGTTTCCATATTGACCGTGTTGAAAACTGAAATTGCCTCCTGGAATATTAGCCGGTGACCCCATTTAAATCCCCATGCTTGGTAAAGGAACTTTCCTCGATAGTCCACGCTGGTGCTATTTAATTTTGCTATGCCTATGTGGCATGCATCTCAAATCCATGTCACCTTGACCTGGGGTTCGACACCGCTATCCACTGTTGATATGTCGCTAAGTTGTACACTGTTATGCTAGCTGTTGTATCATGGTCTCCATAACCCACATATTTTCTTCATGTCGAGCTGTTTATACAAGAAATTTCCACATCTGGCTGTTCAAATATGCAGTGTCTTCGTATCTGCCGATTATACACATGCTGTCAATTGGCATTCATTCGCGTTGGCTATCCAGGTCGGATTATCGCTGATGTCGTGTTATTTACTACGATCCCGTGTGTATTGTCGATGAGCCCTATTCTAGTCCTTACCTTGGGAATTCGAAATCCAGTCACTACTTTCGAATACGAAAATGCAATCCAACTCGGCAACATCCACCGATATTAGCCCATCACCCTTGGATTACTGCCAAACAGACTATCATCATTGACCAATTGTCGTAGGGGTTTTTTCGAATGTCCGTCATGGTATTCTGGGATGCCATGCTAGCATGATCTTATCCATATGTGAGACATGCCAATCCGACCTCGAGTTTGACATGGCATTCACTCAAGCCAAAGAGTATGAACGCCTACCGAAGATCTTCTACAGGTCCACGTCCATGCAAACTCTGTGACGTACGCAATCAATGCCGACATCGCCTGCCTTTTATCTGTATTACCCACACCAAGTAAGTCCAACATAAAGAGAAAAAATACAAAGCTAAAGTAAATGAAACCTAAATTCTAACACCCTAATGGTAAAACTTTAATCTAAACTAAAAAAAAAAACTAACATTCTAATTCGAACATTTTTATTATTTATTATTTTTTATTTTTTATTATTTATTTTTTAATTTTATATTATTATTTTTTTGGGAACTTATATATATAATGACATGCATAAATATATAAATTCTTTTAAATTATTTTGTACTTTTTATTTTCATAAATTTATACATATAAAAAATATATATAAATTCAATTTATTAATTCTAAAGGAAACATCATCACATCTAAATATTTCCACAAAACCCTAAGCAAAAGAGAAAACATAAACAAAGAAAATAATCTTCCTAAACATCTGCAAAGTCAAACAAGCAAAACAAAACCCCTCAAAGGATCTTGGACTCCATGTTGTCATTCAAGAGAAGGAATTTTGCTAAATTCGCGCTCAAGGAAGACCAAACCTCACAAAACTCAAAACAAAAGGTGGGTCCCCAATATTTGGGGATGGTTGTGGAGAAGGCCACAACAAATGGTGACTCTACTGGGGAATGCTCCCGAGCATTCCGAACGAAAACCCAGAATCTCCGGTTCTGAAACCCAACAAACCAAAATATTAGAAATAAAATTATTCAACAACATTCACAGATGGTGGGGATAGACAACTTCAACTGAAAACACATGAATAATTGTTTTAGATGTGTGTGTGAAAGTGATTTTGTTTTAGCATTCCTGAAAACCATTTAGAATCCATCAATCCTTTATGCATTAGGCTATGAAGTATATCTCCTGAAGTGAAGAATTTTACAAAAAGAGCCCCACTGCCAGTCAAGAATCTATAGCCCCAGTGGAGTTTTCATAAACTATATGACAGGCTTCGAAAAGTCTATTGCATCATTTATACTAATGAACTCTTGAAAAAGCATCAAGTTCCACTAGGTTAGATAGCCAAAGTGGAGTGTTTTAGATTTTTTCCTAGGGCTGCATAGTCAGGATAACTTCATCTTTCAAGATTCCAAGAATGCCCCTTAATATTATGTGTTCATGTGTAGCTTTTAGCAAAATGATTCATGGCTTCCAAAATTTACTATCTTATTCCCCAAAATATAGGAGTAATTACTAAATAATCCTATCCCTTTTCTTGACTGTATATGATAAGCACTTCATCCCCCAAGAGTCCACACATTAGTAGTTGTCATAGACCACAACCACCAATAGAGGATCACCTCAAAACTTAAACTTGCAAACCAAATCCTAGAAACAACCCCCAAACCTAATTTAACACAAAATTGCCACAAAATAAAACACAAAAATCACCAAACCAAAATTTGAAAAGAAACCCAAAACTGAAAACCAAAGCAAAAACATGAAAACCAAAATTATATACAACAATATACAAGATGATGCCAAAAAATTGGACCATCATTTCCTTGGGTCCCTAACTTGATTAGCACCTTTTAAAGCACACTAGTCATGATATGTGATCCAAGCCTTACAACAATTCCACCAAAGCAGGATTGGACCAAAGAACGCAATAACTCTCATCTTGCCTCTCTCACTTAACCACTTAAATTCAAGTTTATTAGCAATTCAATGTTGGACACATGATTCATTAAACTTGCAAGTGAATGCATGATTTTCAATAATCTTTCACTTATTTGATGAGATGCCAATTTCAATATTAGATTCATTTTCACAAGCATGTAGGCTTTCTTCCAAACAATAGGCTATTTCTGAAAATTTTAAAGCAACATCATCATCCATGTCTTTAGGCCAATCATATTTATGCAACAATTTACAATTATCTAAGATGCTTACTAAATAAAAACTATTATAATCTTGTATCCTATGTTCAATTGTTAGTTTTTGATGAACATGATTCAACAATTCAAGCATGCCCACTTTTCTATCATTGAGAAAAGTAATATATTTAGTGGTATGGTCAAGAATCCATTCTAAATCTTCATTTACTTCTAGTGTCATTTCATCATAAATAGCATTTGAATCCAATAAAAAATTAGACAAATTTTCACCTGAATCTTGGATGCTTGGAAACAAAAGGTTAGATTCTACCTCATGCACATTTTCATTTACCAATACTTGGTGATCCATTGTGATATTTTCTTCTTCATGGGTTTCATCATCATTTTGTAATACTTCCTGTGACATCACAATTCCAACATCTTGCATATAAAATGACACAAAACCTTTATTAGTAGGAAAGTGAGACACAAAAAAATCTTCATAATCTCTTTAGTGGTATGGTCAAGAATCCATTCTAAATCTTCATTTACTTCTAGTGTCATTTCATCATAAATAGCATTTGAATCCAATAAAAAATTAGACAAATTTTCACCTAAATCTTGGATGCTTGGAAACAAAAGGTTAGATTCTACCTCATGCACATTTTCATTTACCAATACTTGGTGATCCATTGTGATATTTTCTTCTTCATGGGTTCCATCATCATCATTTTGTAACACTTCCTGTGACATCACAATTTCAGCATCTTGCATATCAAATGACACAAAACCTTCATTAGTAGGAAAGTGAGAAACAAACAAATCTTCATAATCTCTTTAGTGGTATGATCAAGAATCCACTCTAAATCTTCATTTACTTCTAGTGTCATTTCATCATAAATAGCATTTGAATCCAATAAAAAATTAGACAAATTTTCACCTGAATCTTGGATGCTTGGAAACAAAAGGTTAGATTCTACCTCATGCACATTTTCATTTACCAATACTTGGTGATCCATTGTGATATTTCCTTCTTCATGGGTTTCATCATCATTTTTTAATACTTCCTATGACATCACAATTGCAACATCTTGCATATCAAATGACACAAAACCTTTATTAGTAGGAAAGAGAGACACAAACAAATCTTCATATCTTCCGCATCCATTATAATAATTATATTTTAAGCCCATAGGATAAATTTCTATCACACTTTAAAATGGCACATGATTCTCTAAAGGTTTAGAAATTGTAGGATCTTCATAGAGGATAGCATCTTTAGTGTTTTTTACATGAGATGAAATTTTTTATCGATATTCATGAAAGGAAAACATTCCTCATACTCTTCCCAAAAATCATCAGAATTACCAAATTCTATCAAGGTTTCTGTATAATCATAATATTCAACCATTGATTCACCCTCTTCAACTTCAAATAATTCATCTTCCTCATATTCATCTTTCTCAACTTTGAAAAATTCATCTACCTCGAATTCATCTAATGGTGGATCGAGGGTTTCTTCCATGGGATCTGTTATTGTATTTAAACTACTAAATTTTTGCCAATCCTCTTTTGTAAAAAGTAACCCTAAGCCAAACTCTAGACTTTGATCAACTTGATCATCACCATACTCATTTTCTTTATTTAAGACTTCTAGGTTTGAAGGTTGGTATTGGTTGGAATCTGTTACTATTAAAACACAATCCATCATAGGATAAGGGTCTTACTCAACTAGATCATTTGGTAGCATTTGATTAGGATCTTTAGGATTTAGAAATGATAGTTGACCCACATCCAAACCTTTTAAAATGAATCGTTGTTTGACCATTATTGCCTCACTATAGGATATAGTCAAGGACGACTCTTTAAGGACTCAACCTAGAAATGTAGAGGTAAATGGGTCTAAGGCTTCTAGGTACACTTGGATAGATTTTTCTTCCAAAATGATGTAATGACTTTCCATATCAATGTACAACCTATGGAATCTATCATTAAATTAGCTTGTAGACTCATTAGGCTCTTTACAAACAAAAACAAACTGATTTAGTATCCTATTTGGATTGATCATTTTTCCAAACTATTTGAGAAATGCAACCCCTAATTGATACCAATAGGTGATAGAACCTGTAGGTAAACCGATATACCAATCATAAGAAGCATCCTCTAAAGTGGATGGAAACATCCTACAAACAACATCTTCATGTATGATTTGCAAATGAATTAAAATGCTCTTATATCCTTGAATATGCTCTTCAGTAGATTTCATCTCATCATGCCTAAACTTAGGTAGATTATTCAAAAGATCTATGGGCATAGGATGTGAAGGCCTAGGTATATTTAAAGGACAATCTACCCTTAAAGATGCAAGAAATGCCATTATATAACCTCAAAGAATTAGACTTTAAAATCAAATTTGTTAGCCAACGAAATATTTTGCAATAATCCTGAAATGAATAATAAATCTCAACAGATATGCACCAATTAAAACATGTCATTAAATATCATTCTCTAATATGCAAAAGGTTAGCATAAATGTATAATAAATTGGAGAACTTTCAACACAATAGATATGATCAATAAAATTTCATTAGTCAAGATAAATGCATTCAAATAACCTTTTCGAATAACATGAGAAAGTTAGCATTTATAAGAAAACAACCAATTCAGGCCCTCCTTCTAGCACCAAAATGTTGAGTGATGATTTTTCCCAAGTGCAAAACCACGCTCACAATTAGGATTTCATTATAAAACCTCTCTTGCAAAGAAGTATAAACTTCTCCAAGGTTCATTTTACTTTAATGTGTGTATGTGTGTGTGTCAAATAAGTGCATGGAATACCTCAGTGCCCTATGAGACAATTGTTAATAGGGGCCTGTGATGGGGTTTTTTAAACTTAATATGCTAATATTGTTCATTTTAAACCTGAAAATAGAAGATTCAATCTATATTCGCCATGTAAAAAATCTGAAAGTTATGAAGGAATCTCTCTTATGTAGCTTTAAAAACTTTGATTTGCATTTTTAATAATCATCTTTAATGAAATTAATTTCCATAAAGAAAACCATATTATTACTTGAAATGTCCTGCAAATTCATCTCTTTAGTGAAATTATGATTTTCATGAAAAGAGATCATTTATTTGCCTTTTAATATAATGGCCTATGAATCTGCCAAATAAATTATCCCATGTTTATGAAATTAGAAATTTCATGTAGAGGGATTAATTTACGAGCACTCTCAATGAAAATAGAGAATGGAATATGGAATTGTGCCAAAACTGAGCCCACGAAATTCCTTTTAAGATTGCAAACTTGAAATAGAATGCACAAACATAAACTACTCTAACTAAAATATTAAAGCCTCTTATTTTGAATCCATAATTCTACTTTTGGAATTTTATATTTTGTTTTATTTTACAGCCATTAAAAGAATTGAAAAAGATAAGGCTCAAAGAAAACAAAAATAAAAATAAAATAACGTAATTATGAAATAACATAAAAAATGCTGCAACTATAAATTCCATAGTCCCTGCATTCTTTAGTATTCTGCACTGAAAAACCAACATTAAGGTGATCTAATATGCATGCAATCTAGCCTATAATGTGATGCGATCTCCTATGAAACAAATGCAATACAATAAAACAAACATACAAGTAACCATAAAAAATGCATAAACTTGTTGTGTTCCAATGTATTACAGAAAAATAGGATTTTCAATTAGCATACAAAAATACATAATGTAAACTTTGATTAATGGCATCCTCTGAAAACAATACAATCTAGCCTATGGAAGAAAAACTTCAAAAGTAGACCCAATGCCAACATTATTAACTACAGTCATGTTCCAATAGTTTCCCCCCTGGGTTCTTCATTTTCCTCCATATTTATGATCCTTCATGCCTTCTTGAATGTTATCCTATTCTTCTTTGAAACGCTTCCTACCAACCTATATTCCCTGGTATACCTAGAATATTTTGATTACTTCCCTTAATCAAAACAAAATCATGAGTAATTTCTTTTTAGCCCAATATTATACTTTGTAAACCCTTCGGACAATTAATCACTTAACTTTAACCTCCCTCGTGGAATATGAGATATGGACTATTTATTTCATTGCAACCTTGCAAATATTTGACACATCTACCCCTAGGCCTATGCGGTTTTTGTTGTAGCATCCATTGGCATATCCAACATATAGCTATACATCCACGTCACTTTCAATGCCAACCCACCTGCCTGCATGTCCTTCAAAATGCCCCGCTCACCATTTCGTAATGCCATGCTCTGCATGCTGGCCCTCACCAAATGTCGAACAAGGTCTTCTTTAAAGGAATAACCTTTCCATAATATCCCTATATATAGCAGTAGATGCATTTTGTGTTACTGCTAGTCGTGGCACTGTCTTCCTTGTTCGGTGTTGATTCACCATTGAAGCATTCTACCATTACAATCAATTTCTGCTATGCACACCATAACCACTACACATTTGCAGACATCTCACTATGCTATTTTTGTTTGTGACATGACAGGCACCCTTTTTTCTTCATAACCATAGTTTATGGTTAATGTAACACCTATGCCCACCTGTTAGACATACCTCACGGCTGCGCTGGATTATTCGCGTCCCTTATATCACTGCTATTTAGCCCAGCCAACATTATCGACATCAATATATCCTATTGAAACTCATGCCCGACTATGTTCTCAATGAACCAGGCATCGAATACATTCATTTTTTAGCATTCAATTCTAGCTTTCGACTACCTTCGAGCTACATCACTACATGTCATTAATTCATCCAGATCATCCACCTAGACATCCATGTAATGTCCATGTCGTGGCTTATCTACCTTGCCACTACCATCCACACCCTGGTAGCCTACCGTGTGGTATTATTGTCTTACTGCTAAATTCTGAAATTCTTCACGATTACAATCGATAAATGCCCTCTAGTGCATTGTGATAGGCACAATTCACGGTACTAATATTGGTTGCAGGGAATCTATGTTGTTGTCTAGACTATCTTCTCTTACAACGGCTATGATTTCACGTCTTCTTCATCGTGACACTATAACCTCCCATACCTACATGCTTCGTTGTCAAACTGCCACTAAAAATCCTCATCCACGTTGACTCTTCCATGATAGTTGGCACTTCATAATTTTGCATGTCCATGTCTGCGAGTTCCTAGTTTGACCTTCATATTCCATGTAATCTTTGCGTCTATGTTGCATTACCATGCCAAGCCATGTTTTGGATTGCTTGATAATGTTTATGCCTCATGGAATATTAGCCTGTGACCTTGTTTAAATCCCCATGCTTGGTAAAGGAACTTTCCTCTATCGTCCATGCTGGCGCTATTTAAGTTTGTTGTGCCTATGTGGTATGCATCTCAAATCCATGTCACATTGACCTGGGGTTCGACACCACTATCCACTGCTGATACGCCACTGAGTTGTACATTGTTATGCTAGTCATTGTATCATGATCTCCATAACCCACGTATTTTCTTCATGACGAGCTGTTTATACAATAAATTTCCACATCTGGTTGTTCATATCTAAAATGTCTTTGTATCTGTCAATTCTACACACGCTATCAATTGGCATTCATCTGTGTTGGCTATCCAGGTCAGGTCATCACTGATGACGTGTTATTTACTACGATCCTGCGTGTATTGTCGATGAGCCCTATTCTAGTCCTTACTTAGGGGATTCAAAATCCAGTCACTACTTTCAATTATGAAATGCAGTCCAACTCGATAGCATCCACCGATGTTAGCCCATCATCCTTGGATTACCGCCAAATGGAATATCATCATTGACCAATTGTCGTAGGGGTTTGTTTGAATGTTCACCGTGGTATTCTAGGATGCCATGCTGTCCTGATCTTATCCATATGTGAGACATGTCGATCCGAACTTGAGTCTGATGTGGTGTTCACTCAAGCTGAAGAGGATGAAAACTTGCCAAAGATCTTCTATAGGTCCACGTCCATGTAAACTCTATGACATACATAATCAATGCCGACATCGCCCGCATTTTACCTGTATTACCCACACCAAGTAAGTCCAACATAAAGAGAACAAATACAAAGCTAAAGTAAATGAAACCTAAATTCTAACTCCCTAATGGTAAAACTCTAATCTAAACTAAAAAAAAAAAAACTAATATTCTAATTCGAACCTTTTTTATTATTTATTATTTATTTATTTTTAATTTTGTATTATTTATTTTTTGGGAACTTATATATATAATGACATGCATAAATATATAAATTCTTTTACATTATTTTTTACTTTTTATTTTCATAAATTTATACATATAAAAAATATATATAAATTCAATTTATTAATTCTAAAGGAAACATCATCACATCTAAACATTTCCACAAAATCCTAAGCAAAAGAGAAAACATAAATAAAGAAAATAATCTTCCTAAACATATTCAAAGGAAAAAAGGCAAAGCAAAACCCCTCAAAGGATCTTGGACTCCATGTTGTCATTCAAGAGAAGGAATTTTGCTAAATTCACGCTCAAGGAAGACCAAACCTCACAAAAATCAAAACAAAAGGTGGATCCCCAATATTTAGGGATGGTTGTGGAGAAGGCCACAACAGTTACCAATAGAAATGATGAGTCAAAGTGTAACATTAAATGTAAGTGCCACTTGGTAATAGCGTTATGAGAATATGAAGATATTGTTTGCCACATGCCACATCGTAGAAGGAATTCCAACCAAACAAGAGGAAGAGGGAAACGAATAGCCAATGTTGGAAATTTTAAATAGCCATTGAAGCTCATAAAGGGGGGTTAGAATTGTTTTGGATGAAAATGCATGAAGAGGATTGGAAGGATCGGAAGCTACCGCCAAACATATTTTCTCATCTTGTATGCAACCAAATAAGGTTTTGAATATAAGTTTTATTACAATTTTCTCACCTACATGTATTGAGTTCATTCGATGATGTTTTATGCATGGATATGGTAGCATCATTTAATGTTTTTAATGCATGCTTTTATTCCTCAAACTCTTGCACTTAACCAGATTTAGATTGTGTGGATGCAAGTCTAACCTGGTTTTGTTTTAGTGTTCATGATATTTCATTTTTTGTAGAATATGAGGGAGTAATTTATAGTACCTCACTTTGATCACTTTTCCACATTTTTTTCATCTTATTTTAGAATTGTATCATTTTTTCTCTAACCTTAGATTTCGTTATTATTTATATTTTAATTTAATTTTCTTTAAGTTCCATCAAACACTCAAAACCCTAGAAGGTTTATATTTTTCTAGATTAAAATTTTGGATTTTGGAGTAATTAAAAATATCCAAATAATTATTTCTTCAAGGCTAAAAAAAATTAAATTATTTGGACACATTTAATCAAGACATTTCTTAAGATTTTAAAATAGCAAAAAATCTTGCACTCCATAGGTTCCATTAATTTAAAATTTGTTAACAAGGCAAGATAAAATCTATTTAAAGAAAAATCAAGATAAAATGAATTAAACTGCCATTCCGGGATTCACATTTCAAAGTTAAATTTAGTCATTTTATTTTATTCTCAAATAAATATTAACATAACAATATAAAATTCATAGGTCCGAGGTCCTGGTTCAAAGGTCAAAGCGCTTCTTTCAGAGCGGGGAGACCAGAGTTCCATTCCCTCGGGCCTCGTCGGACTGTACGCCTGTTCACTTATCCAGGAGCGACAGCGGTGTAAAAGGTTCAAATTGGCGAGGGTCTGGTGGTATAGGGGCGGTTTGCACGAGGTATCTCTGGTGGCGGCTTCTGGGGGTGGAATGCGCAAGAAACTGTGGCGGCTTTCCGATGGCTAGCCCAGGACTCGTGGCAGCTATCGAGTCCACCAAGCTAAAAAAAAAAAAAAAAAAAAAAACAATATAAAATTCATTTAACAAATAAATATAAATTTTGTTTAACATATAAGATAAAATGAATTAAATCACCATTCTAGGATTCACATTTCAAAATTAGATTTAGTCATTTTATTTCATGCTCAAACAAATCTTAACAAAACAAGATAAAAATTGTTTAAAAAAGAAGATAAAATGAATTAAATCACAATTTTGGAATCATCATTTTAAAGTAGATAGTGGATCAATAAATACACATTTTTAAAAATCACATGAGCAACAAAATTCTTGCAAATCAAATCAATACTAAACCACAAGCCCCTTGTTAATAGTTACTTGCACATCTAAGGTATTTTAGCACATTTTATTTTTTTTTACAAGCATTCAAGCAGACATTAAGCAAATAAGAACCTTGGAGAAATTCTGATTTTTTTTGCAAGAGAGGGTTTTCTAACAATATCCTGACTATGATGGTGATTTTGCAATTGGGAAAAATTATCACTCAACACTACCCTAGAGCAATGTAAAGAAACAACACTAAGGGTAGTCAAATAATAGTAAAATAAAATCACCTATCAAAAGTGCACATATATCCATTTTAAAATATATAAAGTAGCAAAATATAAAGTTTAGTAGTGCCAAGCCAATATTAATACTACATATTTCAACATCCCCTTATCCAGAATGAGGAGTATCAGCAATGACCCATATAAAACATCCCCTACAAAGAACATTTGAATCCTCTAAGATGCTTATGTAACTACATAAAAATATTTTTTTATATTGCCTTGATTAAGATATCTCTAATATGCTTTTTTTAAAGACATGCAGTCTATATTAAGCATCACACAAGCATTTAGATAGTAAAAATAATGCACTAACAAGCCAAATAAATTAATGATCCAAAACATATAGTTCTTGTAGACACCAAATTACAACCACTAATCCTCCATCCTAACCATTCCACCACCCACTTGTCCACCATACACCCTTCCCGCCAATTATTTGGCCCAATTCCACCTTTCTTGCCATCCATTCCACCATTTTAGTCCTTTGCCGCCATTTCCTAGCCTAATTGGGATTATTTTAATATTATTTTATATTATTTAATATTTAATATAATATTATATATTATATTATAATATATTTATTATAAAATATATATTTATAAACTCAATTAACCACAGCCATCCGATCCAATCTAATCCCCACCGTCCATCTTCATTAATCCATGCCACATCTAAAAAGTAATCTCAACCTTAGGATCTAATTTAATCTTAGCCACACGATCAAAATTGTAAGGCTAAAACCCTAATAAAACCCTGGGTTGGATTATAAATAAGGGCATTTGTAAATGCTCAAACCTTGGAATCTACTGGAACTTGAAAATTAGACATTTGCACCCTAAAGAAATTATTGGTGAATCCCTAACATAGAATCCTAAAAATCTGAAGCTCTAGCTCACCGATAAGACTTATGTTGTTCCAACTATCACCCATTCATCCTCCATCACTGTCACAACCCCCATCCATCCACCGCATTCATCGCCATCACCTAGATCTTCTTCTACATATTTTAACCTAACTTGCAAGTACCATCCAAAGCTTGCAAGGCTCACTATAGAGCCTATGAAGCGCTCACCAGAGCCTGTTGTATACCATAGGTGCTCTCTAGAGCCTATTGTATCCCACATGTACACACCAGATCCTGTAAACCTTGTGTCAAAGCCTACCAAGTGTGTGTTTGAGCCTGCTGCAACTATAGAAACACGAATATTAGCCTACTACACCATGCCATGAATAATAACTGAACCAAAGCAAGGTATATATCATTTTAATGTATTTTATTTAATAATTTATTGATCTTGCATGCTCTCTTACTTCACTATTAAACTAGGGTTTTATTGATGTCCGAGGGCCTCACACTTTTGAGCCCTCACAGGTATTACTAACTCTCTTTGTTCTATTTTGTGTATGCATATCTACAAATTTCACACATTATTTGATGGCTGTTGAAGCTGGAGTGGCCCAATCTTGGATATTTGAAGCCCACTCAACCTGTTGGAATCAAGGACACACCCAAATATGAAGACACTTTTGTTGTTGTTAGCTAGGGTTTCAGAGAACCCTAGCACCATTGTAATCTGTTGTATCAAATATTCGCATGGAACACTGATTGTAATAAAAGAGTTTATCGGCTCCACTGTATTTTATTGAATATATTATTTTGTGCAATCTTTGCACCTCACTACATTATTTGATTTCTTGTTATTTTATTGAAGTGTTGTGTTCTTGCATTCACAAATGGTGATCATGGTGGGACCCCACAAGGGTTTCATTATTTGATATATCTACCTTGCTAACTTAATTGTATTTTTGTTCATTGATTGATTTACAAAAACATAAAAGTTATTCCGTTCATCACTAGGGTTTATGAAGCATTCTACAATAGTTCCAGGGATCACGCAAGCACTCTTCCATGCTATGTAGGAATTCTTGTGTTCCTATAAGGTGCTCTTCTATGCTTACACATGTGCCCATATGCACCTGGAATTAATTTGGAGTAGAGTTGAGGCTTCCAGGTGAGTTTTGTAATCCTAGTTCTCCATTTAACGATTTATGTATTCTATTTTCTACTGCTATTTTTCACTGTTTTTGGGATTAACATTAAGTAATATGGGAAAGAATCTACAACAAGTTACATTTAGTATTTTTTTGTTTTTCATTATACCAAACTTATTTATTGTTCTGAATTTGTAGATCTAGGTGATTTTTTGGATTTTTGAGTGCATATGAAACATAAAAGCATCCTAGATCTTGCATTTTAGGGTTAAATATCACTTTAATTTTGCATATATAAATAGAAACAACATTTTGACACATAAAGTAATCCTGCCCTAGGTTGTCCCCTTTGGTAGAGAGGTGGATGAACCCTTTGGTTGCTCTTGTGATTTTAATTACTTGTAGGAAGGGGATTTTAAGGGTGTACTTTGCACTCTTTAGGTGAAACTTGCATCTTTGTGTTGGCTTCTGATTTATATTAGTGAAATTAGTAATCTTTAATATTGTTTGCACATCATAGAGAATGAGAAATCTAATAAAATAAATCACACACACCTACATGCTCCACTTTTTAATAGTAATAGTTGGATTTCATCACCAACTATTGCTTGAGGTTTGGTGACAGGGGCATTCATCTCCATACATAAAATATCTGCCCCTAGACACCAGAGCAAACTTGTTGGAGGTCATTACCAACAAGAATCTCATTGTCCCAACCAGCCATAGTTTTTACCTTTTTTTCATTAAACAATATTAAGTTACATCAAAACACACAAGCCAACAATTCTAAAAGGAACTTCACATTAATGAAAGAAAATAATTAATGAACAAGGTAATCCACACAAGGTGAACCCTAGGATTGGTTGTTTTATTTGCTTTAAATTTTGGAAATTTTGTTAATCTATGTGATTTAGATAATCTTGAAATATTTGGTTTTATTACTTTATGGTGCTAACACGACAACAAAATAAAATAATAAACCAAAGTAGTTTAATAGAAAACAATTCCCGTGAGACTACTACTTTGGTAGCCCCATCCAATATGGTTCAGACCACTTTGTCTGGATCATCCCATCCACCCCACTCTCAAGTAGAGACACATTCACATAATGTGGAGACAACCACCACCTACATAGACATGGATAGAGTGCAAACCCTTTACAAGGATTCTAACTATGTCTTAGAACCCCTTAGCCAAGAAGGTTTGGAAGAATATGAATTGGCTGCCACCTACCTTGCCTAAGGATATCCTAATTCAAATTATGAATATGTTATGCCTTCCTCCACGAGCCAACAACCGCAAAGCCCAAGTGTTCCAAACACTTACCTCACATTCACCTATACCAACCCCTTGTATGAGGATTATGTCAATTCTGCCTCACAAGTCCCTAGCCTCCAAGTTGTAACATAAAACACAACTTGCACCATACACATGTCCTCTCATCCATCATCATCCACACCTCCATCATCTCACTTAGCCAACATGACCATGACTAATCACCCATCATCATCGACTCATCCATCATCTCATCCAACCACAACCCCATAATTTGACACATGGTCAAATCAGGAACTTACGAATACATTAGGGCTTATCAACAGGTTGCTTTCATAATGAATAAAATGAAAACTATCAGCTCACATAGACCCTATGACCCAAGGAGTTCCAAATCAACCTCTACTCACCAATCAAAATTCAGCATGGGTTCCTCAATATTCCATAGTGTCCATCCCCAATCCACCACCACTCCACACATCCACCATACCAATCAACATTTCCACTAACCAACAACACAATGTATTTCTCCATCATCATCTTCATCAATCATTCCCATATTTCAACTATCAATATTCTCCACATACCCAACCCAATTCATTCCACAACAACATGTTGGTCACACCCCAACATCTACCATCCAACCCATCAACCAACCATCACATAATCCAAGTTCCTCACATTCCAGTAGAAGATCTTAGATTCCAGGCAATGCAAAAGCAAATCGATCAGTTGATGCAAAAATCACCAAGGGTAACGAGCCAAAAGCTCACATTAAGCCAACTAATCCACCAACCAATCCATCCATCGATACCATCACCTCCTTATCCGATAGATTTTATGATACAAAAATTTGATAAGTTTAGAGGAACTAAGGATCCTAAGGAGCATGTGAGTTCATTTGTCCACATATATTTTTGGATTAGCAACGATAATGCTCTTATGCTCCAAATGTTTCCTCAAATATTAGGGGATATGCCATTAAATGGTAAAATCAATTGCCCACACATAGTATTTATACTTTTGATCAATTGATAGATATATTCTTGGAACGCTTCGCCCTTAACATTAAAAAGAAGCTGTCCTTATTGGATATATATTACTTGAAACAATGCGATGAGGAACCTATCTATGATTTTGGAAACCATTGGAGGGCATTCATCACAAATTTGCCATTCTCCCTCCCAATGGAAGAAATTATCAAACTTTTTACCAAGAGTTGCTTAAAACCCCTCTCTTGGATGCTTCAGCTCAATACTTATAGAAAATTTGAGGAGGCTTTAACATAGGCTAGTGTCATTGAAAAGATAAAAATCCAAGAGGATGTCATTAAGCCTAAGAAGAAATAATGGCAAAATAGAGGCCAATACCGAAACAATCAATCTGGCCAAATCAAATCCACACAAGCCTCAATGGCTAACACATATAATAAATTCAATCAAGTGGTCATGAGCCAGCCCGTAATGGCTCAAAAACTAGTGCAACAATAAATTTCCTATCATGTGGTCCCATCAGTAACCCAAGCACCAATGGTACAAAACACAGCACCAACTATGGAACAACCTACCCGTCACCAATTCAATCAACCTTAGCATCAATACACTCCCTTAGAGGAATCATATTTAGCCATATTTTGAAGGTTATATGAGACCAAAAAATTAGCATTGCCAGAAATTAGGCTCGATGATCCCACCAAAAGGCTTAAAGGTTATAGATAGCATTTGTTTTGGTTATATCATCGACAAAATGGGCATGATATAAATTCCTACCATGTATTCAAAAATATAGTGCAAGACCTCATAGACTTAGGGGCCATTAGTGTCGATAACCCCTTAGCTCCACAAAATCAAAATTTGGGTATATATCAGACACCTCTACCTAACCATGAGGAGGTCCAACATAATGTAGGGGGTAACAATCAACAACCACTTCCTAATCAAGTAAATCATGTCCAACAATACCAAAACTTTGTAGGAGTAGTCCATGTGGTCATTAGAGGGCAAAGGAAAAATTAATAAAATTTTCAACAACCTTAAAATCCACCTCCCATCCAAAAATTTCCAAATCCATCTCTGCCAATCAATCTATCCAACCCATCCAATCCCCCCATCCTTCGTCTAATAAGGCCAGTAGTAACTTTAACCAGCTGGTTAACCACTAGTTTGAAAATGGCATCAGCAAAACTTTATGTCTATGAGCTTATCCAATAATCCCCTAGGCATAGAGAAGCTTTAATGTAAATAATCAAGTAAATTGAGTTAAAATCCCAAGACTCTAATGCCTTTAAAAACTTTGTAGGGAGTGTTAGAACATGCATGGAACTATCAATTACCTTCTATGAATTTGAGATAAAATCAATGAGTTCAGAATTGGTGGACCCTTCACTACACATCATGGCCTTAATAGATGGAAAGCCATTCAAACAAGTATTAATTAATACCATCTCGTCAATAAATATCATTACTACTGCTGCTCTTATCCACCTCAAAATACCTCCATCCCACATTTCAAAATCAACATTCACCCTCAAAGCATTTAACAATGCTTTGTGCACCATAGTTGACACTGTTGTTTTACCTATAGAAGTAGGGGCCAGAACATTGCACACCATGTTTCACATCTCGGAAGGAGCCATGGTGTATAATATACTCCTTATTGGATGAGGGAAATGAAATGTGTTCCATCAATTCTCCATCAATTCATGAAATATGTTCATAATGGACAAGTCCATTTTTCTTGGTGCCATCATCGAATCCATCCACATCATCTCTTAATTCACCTTCTTCTAATCCATATCCATCTTCTTCTAAGTCTCCCATCATAGAGGATCTACCCATCATATCACCTTCTCAAAAATCCATTTCTTCTTGTACATGTGGTCACAGTTAGTCTACTGTTAGAACATCGTACATCACACCTACCCCTTCTTATATAACCACTTATTTTATTCCATCTCATCATTCCACACTGCCATCCAATACCACTCCATCAGCTGGTGTGTCACAAGTCAAACTTTTATATTGTGCCATATTTGACTCGCCACCATCCACAACCAATCTAGAGCCACTTGAGGCTTCACCATCCACCTTATCAAGCCAAGTCGAATTCCACATCACTAATCTAAGCATTGGTGATTATGTGGTCCAAGACGTCACCATTACACCCCTAGCCATTCCCACAACTAAGGATTTTGGATGTCCTCGATACCGTCCTTTATCCATAGGTGTTGTTTACGACATGAGTGCCACTCCAAATAGCATCAAATTTGTTTAAGGGGGGTTGGATTTCTCAACTGGGGAAAACCCACCCAAAGAACCAAAAGAGCCTAGTCATCCCAATATACCTAACATAGAGGAGTTTCCAGCTCAATACTTTAATATTTTCCATTGGCAAGGTCAAGGTCTAGGTTCCCATGAGCAAGGGATGCATCATATCTTAGAGGTCCCATATAGAGGTACCCATGATTGTTCCGGTTTAGGCTACACCCAATTGTCTTCCACCGCTTCTCTTGAGAAATCCTTTAAAAAGCTTACACTCAATGATGAATATCACCCCATCCACCCACTACCCTCAACATCTTCTCTTGAATAGGCCCTTCAAGAAATTTTCATGGATGAAGTAAACGAATATGATCCCATCAAATTTTCATATTGTCTTTGATTTCGATGATGAAATTTATGAAGAATTTGAAGTCATATCAAACACTTATGATGATTTTGAAGAGGAGTCATAACCCATTGTCCCCATCACCCAACATGAAGAGTTTTACCTTCGAATGTTCCCCATCCATCATCCCATATTCTGCTTGCTTCTTCCACAAGAACAAGATGATCCACCTAGCAATCCACCTTGAGCCCCACATAAGCCAAGAATTGTAACATATGTAATTATTTCAAAAAAAAAAACCAAAATCAATAAAACATCTTAAAAAAAAGTGTTGCTCTGATGTTTTCACGTACACTATTACAGGGATACCACACCTCGAAATTGACTCTGATTCAATTGTTCCATCTGCCCATTTGGTCAAACCATACTACCTTCCACTAGGTCAATATGAAACCTATTGACTTATTCACCCCACTCCGTAATCCATACAATTTGGCAAAGCCAATTCCCATTGATGCCATCCTTATTGATTTGGACTGGATTTCCTCCTCACCCTCCTCTTCAGAGTTCGCCCTATCCGAGGAATTTTTAAAGGCTTTAGTCAACTACATTCCTCCTTGACCACCACCTTTGCCTCATTCAGCTTCCACTAATTGTCCCAAGTTCTTTCAGGCAAATTTAGATAGCGATAAGCAAGATGAATTAGATGACACCCTAGACTATCCCGACTGGCTCTCAAGACTAGTACCAATTTGTAATCTTAATGGAGCAATACGTATTTGCATCAATTTTTGAGATCATTCTTAGCTCTTCCTCATCTAGGGGGTCTTATTCTATGCATGACTATATATATGTATATATACATGGCTAAAAAAAAATCAAAAACAACAAAAACAAATTGCATGCTTTCACATAGGCATTACCACATTGCATGTTCATTTACATCTAGGTATTTTTCATTTTAATTTTGATTCGCATACACTACATCATACATATTCCATTGCATTGTACAATTTCCACTTACATATCAATACTCCATTGCATTAGGTATATACATTCATCCCATCCCATGTCCAATGATTTGGCATAGTAATGATGATATGACCATACAACAAAAATTCAGGTTTTAACGATTGGGGGTACCTAATTTGGAAAATTCATGTAACTTTGAAAAAATTCATATGTCAACCACATAACATGTCACAATAGCCTAAATTTTTAGTCACTCAACCATTACTAGTGTAACAAACAACCTCAAAATGGATGTTCGATTTTCTTTAGGACCACAAACACAATTTACACACTAAGAAGATATTGAGCATGGCCAATTGAACCTGAGTACAATATTGAACCAATCACATTCCATCACATCTTAAAAACATTATGAGCCAAGGAGGGTTAGTACCATACTTGGGTAGTACCTTGAAGTGAAAAGGAATAATCCTCGCTTGTCCCATCATGCAACATAGTCCAAAGCAAAAACAATGGTTCTTACCACTACCACAATTACTCTTCGAACATAAACATAAAAACATAGAGTAGTAAGGATAGGGTCAAAATTATCATCATACTTCATTTGATAATATGATTCTCCAAAGCTCTACCAAATTAACAAATAAAATCCCAAACACCCTTGATCCCTAAAGTTGTAAGGATCGTACTACATGTCCCTGACAAGGATGGGTAGTAATCCTCAAGGTCTAAAATATAAAATCCCATTGGACTATGGGAGTGAATATTCATCGGGGCTATAGACGCCTGACTGGTAGTGGAGTAAGCTCATGTGAGGTGACATGTCTCCTTGGAAAATAGAAAGACCTCTAATCGCACATAAGGACAAGCTAGCTTCAGGTCATCTCCATAATAGGTCATGCCCAATTTACTCATAATGGGTCAATGAACTCCACATGCACACACACTGGTTCCTGATTGGATAGGGTCATTGTCACACTAAATATTTGGTATATGAACCTCACTTGCACACAAATTGGTCCTAAATAAATTTAGACAACCCTAGTGAGTTTGATTGATAATACTAGTATGTCTGAGTCTTTGAAAATTCTGTATCTTCTTCCATATCAACATCCATATCTTCTTCCATATCAACATCCATATCTTCTTCCATATCAATATCCATGTCTTCTTCCATATCAACATCCATATCCTATTGCGTATAAACACCCATGTCTTCATAGTGAGTCAAGTTGCAGAACACCACCAAATTTGGTACCCTTGATTGCCAAACAATGGATAACAAAAATGGTCAATAAAATTTCTGAACTGTAAAATATCATTCAAACAATATGCATTCCTCCAATATAGTTTATATTCATTTACTTCCATTAATCATCCATAACATATCATCATTAATAACACATCACATAGCTAGCATTTTAGATTAATCATAGATTTACTTGCATTAAGCATCCATAGCACATAGCTTGCATACATCATTCATATAACATTAGGCATATACATCATTATTAGCTTGCATTTCACATCCATAATATTCAAAAATTATTCATAAACATGCATCAAACATTAATCAAATAAACATAAAAGCATCCACACAAGAGATAACACATATATATGAAAAAGCCATGTATATATATATATATATATATATATATATATATATATATATATATATATATATACACATATACAATCAATGCCAAAATGCTACAATGGAATACCAAGGCTCATATATACAAAATAGTGCATCTATGCACTAAGTATACTATCCATGAGAAAAATCTTGAGACCTAGTAGGAGCCCTCGGCCTAGTACTCTAACTAGACTCCATATGCCTAGATGACTCAGCTATAGAAGAAGAAGGAGGATCCAACAATGTAATATGGTGTTGCATACACACATCCTCCAAGGAATGTACGTATGCCTCACTAGCTCGAAGACATTGTAAATCCATCTGATGTCATCGCTCCTTCACTAAAATCTCTGCCTAGAGCCTCATAACTATCTCTTGATCACTAGCCACAGTCACTGCCCGCTTGACCTCTAGCTGAGCTATAGTCACCCTAGCCTCCCTCTGAGACTCAAGCATAGTCTCTCACTCCTCACGTAGCTACTCTAGCTCCACCCGTATCCTAGCTACCTCAGATATCTCACCCATATTCTCATCATCCTCCCTCTCCCCCTCTATCAATCCAACCTTGGGAGCCTATTGGGCTACTCCCCTCGACTACCTCTGACTTGTCGATCATTGGGGCCTCATCCTCTTTGAAGTCATCCTTGACCACGTAGCTACCACATCTGCACCTACAACCTTTGACACCCATATCTTTTGGGCACCTAACCACTCCATATACTTTGGAGTCATCCCAGCATCATCCACATTAGGCACCTCCAGATGCTTGTCCTCCTCCATCTACACCTACCATAGCTCCATGCAAGGAAGCATCCCCTCATATATTCGATGCTGATACAACACCGACTCGTCTGGCACATCTTGAGGCAATATGAATTACCTTAACACCCACGAGTACTAGAAGTACTCCACTTCCTCATCCCACTACACAACCAACCATCGAGTCTACCTCAATCGATGTAGCTACCTCATATCTCCATCCCATCTAGCTCCTTTCCATGGCCTCCATATCGCATATGCCCAATTCAATCTTGACCACATGTCCTGGTACCACTGCCCAATGTGTACCTCCAAACTTGGGTGAACCTCCTCAGCCACCATCCATATCCTAGCATAGGGCTCCCCCATCTGCCATGACTCACATGGAAACCCCTCAGATTGAGCTACCACAAAATTCTCCCAAGCCCAACACTATAGGAGGAAGCTACAACCAATCCCCTTTCCTCTTCCTCTGAATCACCTCATATAGCTCTCGATACAGCTGTCCCAATAAGGCAGAAGCCCATGCATACTCCTTTGAGTCAATGAGTAAATCACTCACCAACCACAATAGATTCCAAGGGAACATGCAGCCAGTGCTATTAGGTAGTGCTATGTTCGCTAGCATGAGCATGATAAAGGTACGGAGTGCATCTAACTCCTTTGCCTTGTACATGCTCAAGTAGCATATCCCTTCATCCCCCATCCGAGCCTCTCGCCATCGATCCCAAAACATTCTCTCTATATTCACCTTCTTATCCCTCCCAATCACCACCTTCTTTGCTTCTACTAGAACCTTGAGAATGCAATAGATATCCTCAAGAGTGACAGTAGCCTCCCCAGCTAGCAACTGGAATATCCCCCTATCCAGGTCCCACCTCTTTATCAAAGTAGAGAGATACCCCTCATTAGCCCTCACCACATCAAGCCTCACCACACCCTTCAAACCCACCCTACCAAACAAACCCCACTCATCCTTTGAAAGCTTCTTCCTCATTCTTGGAATAAGAGGAGAGAAGTGATGTCGAGGCTCAATATCCCTTAACTGAAACAACAAAAACGCTTTGTTAGCATTAAAACTATGTTAAAAAAAATAAGACAAAACAATTTTTTCTTTTTTTGCATAAAGGGAATAAATGATCTTACTGGGACAAAGGGTGACCCCACTCCACCAACAACATCAAAGCCCTCTACTGCCATCACCTTAAGTAACACACTCACTAGCCTCACAAACTCACAAACTCACTCCACTCCTCAGATGCAGCTCCTCGAAGTCAACAACACATGAATGAGCCTAAAAGTTCACTTAGAAAGCTTATTATAGCTTTCCTTAGTGCATTCAGGCACAGACCTACACCTACAAATCATGAGTGTGATTGTGCACCTATAGGTACACTCAGGCGCACGGGGACACTTGCAAAATAGGCTAGGTGCAACCACACACCTGGCAACCAATAAACATGAATACAAAATCCCTAAAAATGGTAGCTCCCCTCATCCAACATGCACCAAATTTCATCCACACATCATGCACATCATAAAATTTGATTTTGTAAAAACACAAATAGTTTTGCATGCATATTTAGTGAGAACAAGAGCAATTTCTACAAAAAACATGTATCGCATTGTAAAACATAACAATCAAGGTCAAAATTTCACAAAATTGCAATTCCACAATTCATCATCATATGCTTCATCATCTCATCCACTTCGTGCATATTGGAGTTGATATGACCGCTAAGTCACTCATATTTGCCACAAAGCACTGCAAATACCAACAACATGCCAAAAGCACAAATCAATCAACTCCACAATCAGTCACAACATTGTATTACTCCATCAAGCATTCTTCCATCATCATCTTTCATATATCACTCATCACACAACATATTTTGTCTGGTTAAGTCAATAATAAGTGAACTCCGTATCTAGTATGTTATTAATAATGCACTAACAAGCCAACTAAATTAATGATCCAAAACTTATAGTTCTATATTACAGAAAGAATAACAATATAGAAAGAATCAAATAATATTTACTAAAGTATAATAAAATACAATGCAAGTAATCTTTTAAAATAAATGTAAGGGTAAGACATTGATCATATAAATAATTTAATTTTTATTTTTTATATGAAATAAATTTATAGGGGAAAAAAATATTAAGAAAATATTTAGATAAACTAGGACTCTATGATAAAATACCTCCAATTAGAGGATGCACAGCTTAGTTATTAGCATAAAATATCAAATTCTAACAAACTATATTTTAGATTATAGTTCCTCATGAGTGGTCATATTGACCATTAATGAAGATTACAAGAATGTGTATAAATTTATTATTTAAATTTATTGTCATCATCAACATCCATGTGATTATTCTACTTTTTTGAGGTCATCATCTTGTCCTTGTATGAAATAGTTTCATAAAATATAGAGGGCAACATAAAAATGTTTGACTTTTGCGTTGAATTATATAGAATAATTTTCTCATAAGTAAGAGGTAATTCATTATAATTTAGAAATATTATTTAGTTTCCAAGAGAGCCTTTCTTATGTGTGTTGTGCTCATATGATATTTACTTTTCTTTGTGGAGTAATGTGTTGATTTATTTTGATGAAAAATACTATTTATATTAAATTAATATAATAACCTTTAAAATAAAAAAAAAATGGGTGGGTTAACACACCCCATGGGAAATCAAACTAACCCTCATTGATAAGGGTGAGGAAATAAAACTACCAACAAAATACAAGTTTACCAATCATAATTGATCAAATAAAGCATATCAAATTGAATACTATACCGTCCTCTATAAATTTCTAGTTATTATTATATGGGAATCCATTCATCCACATCACAATTATAATTAATGCATTTAGTTACCACGTTGCTCCAAAAAATAACTAGCTGAGATGAAACTGGTTGAACATCATCTCACCCCCAACCTAGTATGACGAACAAGTAATGTCAACATTAAGCCTAAATGAAAAGGGTTAGAACCAATGCCTATTTGTGGGAGCACTTCTTACATATGATAGATATCGACGGTGAGAGCAGGATCAAAAACACTCTTGAGAAGAGCACTCTAGGGGATTCAATTGACTGTACTTGGAGAATTGGCTGAGTGTGCTAGAAGAACTTATAAATGATCCAAATCCATAGAAAATTTATCAGCTTAAGTACATATATGTAGCCACATGTCATTAAAAACTTCTAATTTATTCGCATGAGTAGATGTGAAAAAAGGTGTATACTATTTGAAAATAATTTTGTTATGGGCCTTTCAAATATGAAAGGGTAGGCTAATCCTAAAAAACTGCCACACCTCATAAATAAGGAGAGATAAAGTAAAAGAGTTCCCAAGAAGAGCTTGGGGTCAAGAAACTCTTACAGTTGTAAATGGAGATAAAATAAAAATAATCCATTCCCAAGCTTACCTAGATCTTCTACAGTGCCAAAAAATATGAGTACAAGACTTAGGTACACCACAAAAAGGATATTTAGGATCATGAATTCCAAGGTACTTAAAATTTTCTCCCAAGGGGAGACCTTCACATAAAAAGCTCCACACAAAAAATAGTGCTTGGGCTCAACATAAGCAATCCAAACATTCTAAAATCTAAAATTTCATCTAGTACATATAGAAAATAATTCCTAATAATTATTGGTATTAGGCACCATAGGAATATGAGGAGATGACCATTTATACCCCAAATAAGCCTTATAATTAAGCAAAGGAGTGTCAACATGTCATCTCCAGTTTGAACACAAAGGATGCAACGAGTGCACACCAATCTTGTGCAACTTAGAAAATGGGATGATATCAATAACATCATAAGTATATTTGCTCATACCATTCAGCCTGAAGGTGCATTTGAACTCATTCCATGGGATCCAAACCATGGTATCATGAGAAAATAAATCATCTATTGTAACAATATCCTTTTTAAAAAATCACTGAGTATGAATCCATTACACTTGAGCTAAGGTATAACCTTAATGAAGAAACGTGAGGGACCACCAAATATTTGTAAAATTAATGGATAAGCATTTATTGAAGGCATATCCTTTCCAATAGATCGAAGGAGTGAGTTATTGCTAGGCTTTCTAGATACTTTTAATAACAAAGGAGCTAGGAATATTGACAAAAACTGAAGCAACAATGAGAGAGGTAAAATCCAAACCTCTCCTTGCTCTATGGTTTAAGGTAAGACTAGAGGTAATGAAATTTTAAACCAAAACTTCCCAAGGTTTAGCTCCCTTTAGAGCCATGACCACCCACTTAGCACACGAAGACCTCACTATCTATAGTCCAGCAAAACCATTACACTAGACTCTCTAGGAAGACAATAAATATCCCAGGAAACTCTTTCAAATACCTTTGTTTTAGAAGAATTATTCTACAGAAAATCTAGGAGTTTAAGCATGTTAAGGAAACTAACAAGAGGAGTAGTATACATGAGTGGTAGCCAACAATTTAGATCAAATATGAAATTTCCTTGCTAATGATAACTTATTAGTAAGCCAAAATTGAGGAGGGAAGCATTGAAAGGCAAAAGGAATACCAAGAAACTGAAAAACATCTCCAAAAGGGATCCAATTCCAATGAAATCCTTGAATCCAAGGTGACATAGGCAAGGGAGACTATTTGAAGTAGAATATCTTCCTCCATTATATTCTAGAACTAAAGGCTTTGTAAAATATGTTCAGACAAAATATAGCATTAGAGATAGATTGATCCTCTTCCATTATAGTAATAAAGGAGTCATCAACAAAGTGACCATTAATAAGCTATCCCTGATCATTCAGAAGAGCAATTCATTTAATAAGACTTGTAGAAGCTTGAGCAGTCAAAAGATAGTTGAAGGCTTTAGTAGCAAGTACATACAAAGAGGAAGAAATAGGACACCCTTGCTAACTAGAAATAAAAATACCCACTACTTTAGACTATGAATGATTAAGATTGATAATAGTCAAAGTATATCTTAATAACATAGCAATTGTTTGAATGAAAACTAGCCCAAATCCTAAAGCTTTGAGCATAGCAAGAATGGATCTCCATTCAATGTGATCATAAGCTTTATCCAAATTAATCTTGATAGAAAGCATGTTCTAGTTTGATATACATGTTGATTCCATACCCTCCTAGACAACCAAAACATAGTCAAGGATGTACCTCTCTTGAATAAAGCTAGTTTGCTCTGATCTTACTAACAAAGGAAGAAAATACCTAAGGCAAAGAGCCAAAGCTTTGATAATGATCTTGTAGATAACATTCAACAAAGTAATAGGTCTCAAATTAGTGATCAACTTTGGGTCCCCATGCTTGGGTATGAATTTGATATGATAACTACTAATAATTGCTCCCAAATATCCTACTTGGAGAACCTCTAGATAAACTTTATGCAAATCAGGACCAACTAAGTCCCAAATACCTTTGTAGAACTCACAAGGAAATCCATCCATACCTAATGTTTTATCATTTGCCATTTAAGACAATGTATCCTATAGATCTTGAAGGGTGAGAAGTTTATCATACCCTACTCTTTGAGACTCTAAAACCTTAATTGGTACAACTACCATATAAGTTTCTAGTGCTTGCTCTCGCTAAGGGGAATAAGCTTGAGTGGCAAAAAAATTAGTATGGTTCTTGACAAAAGCATCAATTATCTTAGGAAGAGTGATAAGTCTTATTCCATTGTCTTGAATGGCCTTGAATTGAGTAGCTTACCTATGAGGGTGAAGCCTTTGAAAAAATTCTTTGGTGACCCTATAACCAACTTTAAGCCAATGAAGATGGGATTTAGTTCAAACTCCCCAAGCCTCATAAATTTAAACAAGTTTAAGTTCATGCCTCAGGTAGCCAACATGAGATTGAAGTTTAGGATTAAATGGATAGGTCTCAAGCCTGAGAGAATCTTTGACAAGCTCATCATGAAGGATAACATTAGATTGCATTTTGAAATTCACCATTTTTTCCAAAGTGTGAAGCAAGATAGTTGTACAAAAAATAGAACCATTCCACCATTCTATCCAACCCAACTCTCCAATAGATCTAGCAACTAGATTCCAGACTCTGCAGATATGATAGACCACAAAAGGGTGCTGAAGAAAGGAAGTATTGAAAAAAAATTGTGAATTTTAGGATCTTTGAGGTAGGGACTTCATCAAAACATTAAACATGATGGGTGAATGATCAAAATTAGTGGTTCTAGGAATGATTTCCATAAATGGAGTTGAAGCATTTCTCCTCTGAAATGAAAACTGCACATTATTTGAAAGCATGGCTCTAGCCAACCTTATCAAAATTCTTGCATGGACAAATTGGAAATTGGACCATTTATACCACAAATTTTTAGGAAAATCCTAGGAAGAAAAAAAATAATTAGGGTATAACAAACCCAATTTGTTTTTCATGAAGTAGTAGGCCTCTCTTTCCCTAGTAGCCCACTATATGGGAAGTTGTCCTATCTTGTCTACAAGATTTTTAGTCATATTAAAATCTTTGCACATAACCCAAACAATAGGTGGTAAATAGAAAGTACACCACTTCTAGAGGCTACAATGCTCTTGAGCATCATTAGAGGTATAAACATTAATAATGCCAAAATACAACCCACCAAAATCAAGTAAAACCCAAATTGCTTGATTGGAAGGGTCCACACCCTACGAGATAAAACTCTCTTTCCACCTAGCTACAAAAATAATGACAACTCCCTCTCTACTAAAGTAATAATTGGTGGCATAAAAAAAGCTACCTAAAAAAAGAAAAGGATAAGTACATTATAGAATAAAGTCAAAAATATTAATCTCTTGAACATAGAGAAAGTTAAGATTACCATAAAACCTGGAGCATAAAGTAATCTTATCTTGGAAAAAATATTTATGGACTAGGTTTTTTAGCCCTCTGATATTCCATGATAAAAAATAATGGAAATCAATCAAGACTCATATGTACTTTTAAAACTTTAGCGTATCGAAGGTTTGAAAGGGAATTATAATATTGCTAAGAAAATGCTCCTAACATACTTTCAAAAATTTTGTTTGATGTCTTTGGTATTGATGAACCAGGGAGTCTCATCGAGGTGGGTTACGGGATCTTTGTGAAGAACACAAGCTTATACTGAGAGGGGGGGTGAACAGTATAAGACCAATTTTTACTTTCTTTCCAAATCAATATCAATTAATGTCCTTAATTGCAATAACCAAATATAGCAGTGTGCATTAATAACTCAGATAGCAATAGTAAGCAAGAGCACAAGTCACCACACACAATTGAGACACAATATTTAACATGGTTCCCCCAATGTGGGGTACTCCACAAGTTGATCTCCTTATAATATTTCACACAAAAATATCCAATACAATTATTTCTTTGATCTTCTCAAAGCTAGGCAATAACAAGTTCACATAGAACTTGTCCAAATCTGAATAACAAGCTCACATAGAACTTGTCCAAATATGAATAACAAGCTCACATAGAACTTGTCCAAAGCTAAATAACAAGCTCACACAGAACTTGTCCAAATCTGAATAACAAGCTCACACAGAACTTGTCCAAAACTGAATAACAAGCTCACACAGAACTTGTCCAAATATGCTCTAGCAAGATCACCAAGAACTTGCCCAAAATTGCTCCAACAAGCTCACTAAGAACTTGTCCAAATATGCTCTAGCAAGCTCACCAAGAACTTTCCCAAAACTGCTCCAACAAGCTCACTAAGAACTTGTCCAAATCTACTCTAGCAAGCTCACCAAGAACTTGCCCAAAATTATCCCAAATCTATCCACAAATCTGCCCACAAATCTACCCCAAAACTATCCACAAAGCTTTCTCAAAACTATCTACAAATGCCTTCTCAAAGGCTCAATCAATCATGCTCAAGTAGCACTCAAATCTCATCCACAAATCTATCAAGGCAAAGCTCAAATATGAACTCAACAATGAATGGCAATGTACTCTTCAATGGATGACAACAATGATCCACAATGATCTCAACTCAACTCAACTCAAATCAACTCATAGAAGCATAAAGAGAATTGTTAGAGACTCAATATGTTCTAGGCTCAATCTCAACTCAACTCAACTCAACTCATAGAAGCATAAAGAGAATTTTTAGAGACTCAATATGTTCTAAACTCAATCTCAACTAATCACCACAAGGGACAATTCTTCCTCACACAACCCTAGTCCAAGTATGTATCAACCAACTCAAATGTTTCCAACAATGCTCAATTACAAATCTCACATAACAATGATACTCATGTTCTTTTCTAACTCATGTTCTTTCACAACCAATGGGCTTCAACAACTATGCTTATAAAACAAGGTTTAAACACAACTCTCAATTCAGAAAACCTTGAAGCATTCAATCAACCACTTTCAAAAAGGAAACCACAAACAATCCTTTTCCCTCCAATGATATTTCAAAAATCAACCACCATAGACAATCAATAGGAGAATGTGCCCATACCTTTTATGAAGATGAAGAAACCCCTTTGGAAAATCTGCCACACTCAACACACTTTGAAAAGAACAAAACAACCTTCACTTGAACCCTTTTACAAAAATAGAAATATCTCTTTATGTACACCTTATTTCTCCTTCTAAACAAAATAATAAAATAGACCTCAAAATAAGCTTTCCAACGATATATAATATGATATACTTCTTAAAAGGAAAATCACCAGAAATATTTCCTTTTCACAACATGCACCACAAACCTTATCTCTCCTAGGGCAACCTTAGAAAAATAAAATATTTGGAAAAATTAATAACTTGCCTTTAACCTCAGCGAGATTCGATCCCCTATCACTACCCCTGCACCACTCAAACCATGGTCTCAAAAACCACGTGAGCCAACCGCTCACATAGAAACCAAGAGCGCAAGACCTCCTTCTTGCTTCCTCTGAACTTGCCCTCAAAAACCACATGTGCAAAAGGTTCTCCCTTTTTACCTTGCAAAAACCAGCACCGACGGGATTCGAACTTTGGATCTACTGGTGCTTAAACACCTTACGTGCCTTCCTCTTGCCGCTAGGCCATAAGCACCTATGGTGATAGGTAAGGAACCTCCCTTACCTTTGTTCCCTCTTCTCTTCGTTGGTTTTCGAACGAATACGACACTTCTGCTTCCTTAGCGCTTCGAACGGATTATCTTCATCGAGGACTTAGGGAAAATAAAAAGTTTAGTGGCATATTTATATATGCCCACATTTTTATTTTGATGTCGACTATGACTTAATATTATTTGCCTCCTCCTTTTTGACGTCGGCAATAATAAAATATTAATTTTAATTTTAATTTTAAATTTAAATTTTAAATGATTAAAATTTAAACTTAAATATTTAAAATTAATTATCTCCTTCACTGGGGCACCTTTTTTGATGAAACAAAAAGCCAACCTGGGTTTTAAGAAAAACCCATTTCAAATATGCCATCCATGGTTTTAAATAAAACCTTTTATTTTTCCTACCTTGGTTTTCACAAAAACCCTGTAAATAGCCATGCTTTCCAAAATATCATAAATGCTTATTTATGAAATATTTTGGCCACCAAAACTCAATGTGATCCATGTGACATCAATGATCCATGTGACATCAATGACAACATAAAATGCCTCAAATTACCTCAAATTTCCAACAATCTCCCCCTTTGTCATTGATGGCAACACCTCTAATGCAAATCACCACAGTCACTACAAAAACCAACTATGAGAATCAAAGTTGCTCCCCCTGACTCAATACTCTCTATGGAGGCTGCTCCCCCTAACTCAATACTCTCTTTTGATGCTGCTCCCCCTAACTCAATTCTCTCCCCCTTACTCAAATCTCTCCCCCTTTGACATCAATGGCAAAAGGGACACCTATGGGGCTAAAAGATATGACTCTTAAGCTTAGCCCCCTCACCCCCTTCTCTCTTGAGGTGATTAATTTTGGGGTGGGAGTACTTTTACTCCCATATCACTTTGTTTCTTTCCTCTATCAACTTCCTTCCATGTTTTTTTGATATCCTTCTCTTGATGAATTACTTGATCTTCTTGTCTAGAACCTGTTTGACCTTCTTGCCTTGAACCTGTTTGACCTTCTTGCCTTGAACCTGTTTGGAATTGAGTCCTACACCATTTTGCAATATGCCCAAAGTTATTGCAATTGAAACACTTGATATTGTAGCCTTTGGATGGTGCCCATGTCTTGAATTCATTCTTAAAATAATTTCCATATCCATTCCTTTCCTGAACCATGTATTGTGAAGCTATGTTTTCATGACCATTATGACTTCTGAATTGTGTAGCTCTAAAACCAAAACCATGTTGCTCATTTCCTTTGCACTAAAAATCTTTATGACCAATCCTATTACATGAGAAGCAATGTCCCTGAAAACCATACCTTCTTCCTTTGAAGTTTCTTCTAGCAAAATCAAACTTCTTTGATCCATAGACCCTGCAGTGTATAGCCCTGTGTCCAAATCCATTACAAGAAAAACAATGTCCTTGAAAAGCCCTTTGTTCATGCCCTGGTTCTTCATACCTTTCTTGAACATTATCCTTATGATCATTTTCAACTTGTGCATTGCATCCTTGAACCTTCTTTGTAGTATCTAAAACTTCTTCCTTAGTTTCTTCCTTGCTTTTCTCTTCAAGAATTTATTTTCCTTTTGAACTTGATTCACCTATCTCAAAACAAGAACCAAACTAAATATTTGGAGCCATAGGAACTTTGGAACTTTCCTCACAAATATTAGGTGCTTCCTTGCTTTCATATTTTAGCACTTCCTTTCCTTTTGAGTGTGATTCCCCAAACCTAAAATATGAGACCTTTGGTGCTTTGGAAACTTCCTCTTCTTTCTCTTTATTTGTGTCAAGTAGCAAATTGGCACACATCTCTATAGCCTCTGAAATGCAAGTATCCATTTATGCTACTTCTTTTTCTTTGGGAACTGGTTCTTCCTTATATATTTCTGAAACAAAACCTCTTGATACAAATATAGGACCTTGTGTACTTATTTTTGATTTCCCTTCTTCATAACCAAGCCCTGTCTTTATAAATGGATCTCGTTGTAAATCAAAAATATTATCCAAAGTTTTTGAATTCCTTTGAAATTGTGCTAACTCATTTATGTAGGTCCCCAAACTTTTTTTATCTTCTTCTTTTAACTGATCACATATTTCTTTCCTCTCCTTTAGTTTCTCAAAAATAGTGATGCCAAGCTCTTTTGATTCTTGAAGCTCTTTTTCCAAATCTTGAATGTGTTGATTAAGCATCATATTGACCTTTTCATTTTCATGAACCTTATTTTCAAGCCTCTTGATTTTCTTTTCCAACCTCTTGATTTTATTTTCTTGTTTTGTGGAATTCTCTTCTTCATCATCATTGTTGTTGGAATTGTCACTACAACTGTTGCTAGAACTATTACTAAAAATGTTGCTTTCTTTTTCAAAAAATAAACTTTCCTTGTTGCAATTGTTGTAGTATGTGCAATCATCATCTATATGCCCAAAATCTCTACATATGAAGCATTTTAGTATCCTTAGACCTTTCTTGTACCTATTTTCTTGCTCAATGGCTATGGCAAGCTCTTCATGTCTTTCTTCAATAGATATATCCTCTTCTTTAACTTCAATACCTAGGAATAGGTGTTCTTGCCTTTCTTCACTTATTCCAAAGAATGTACATTCTTCTTCATCTGATTGGTTTCTATCACTTGCATCTACAATGTAGTAATATTTCTTTGCCTTACAAAAAATTTCTTCTTCTCATACCTGTTTTGCTTGAATCTGTCATCTTTGTCATGCTTATGCTTTCCATATTCTTTTCTTCTATGACCCTATTTTTCATCATCACTGTTTTCTTCATGTGGACACTTGTATGCATAGTGACCAAGATCACCACACTTGTAGCATCTAACTTTCCTTATATCCCTAAAATTCCTTGAGTCCTTATTCCTTTTGATGAAGTTAGCTTCCTCATCATTATCTAAAACTCTATCCATCTTTGAAACTTTCCCTTTCTCTTTTTATGAAGCCTTGAATGCAATCTCTTTTATTGGAACCTGATGCCTACTTACCCTCATCTCATAAGTTGTGAGAGTACCTTGCAATTCTTCCATTGTTAACTTGTTGATATCCATTGTCTCTTCTATTGTTGAAACCTTAGAATCATATTTCATGGGAAGTGATCTCAAAACCTTTTGAGTAACTTCTGATTCTTTCATCTCAAAACCTAGGCCTCTCATGGTGTTAGTAATCTCATCAACTCGAAGTAAGAACTTTGCAATATCTTCAGAATATTCCATTTTCAATTCCTCAAATATTTTTCTATGAGTTTGTATTTTTGCCAACTTTACCTTGGAATATCCTTCATAAGTATTCCACAACTTGGTCCACATCTCATTAGCTGAAGTACATACCATGACTTTTGCAAAATCTATCTCACGAAGCCCACTCAAAATACAATTCATTGCTCTTGCATTGATCTCAACCAATTTCTTGATAGTCTTATCTACCTCGGGATCACCTTCAACCCTATACTCTTTTTCAACCATTTGCCATACCTCATATCCTTGTGATATCAAGTAGTTCTTCATCCTCATGCTCCAAAAAGCATAATTGTTACCATCAAATAATGGAGCCTTATTTGTAGATGATCCATTCTGTGAAGCCATCTGTGTTCTTATAGAATCTTCCCTCAAGTTGTTAGCCTTTTTGAAGGAACCCGCTCTAATACCAATTGAAGAACACAAGCTTATATTGAGAGGGGGGTGAACAGTATAAGACCACTTTTTACTTTCTTTCCAAATCAATATCAATTAATGTCCTTAATTGCAATAACCAAATATAGCATTGTGCATTAATAACTCAGATAGCAGTAGTAAGAAAGAGCACAAGTCACCACACATAATTGAGACACAATATTTAACATGGTTCCCCCAATGTGGGGTACTCCACAAGCTGATCTCCTTATAATATTTCACACAGAAATATCCAATACAATGATTTCTTTGATCTGCTCAAAGCTAGGCAATAACAAGTTCACATAGAACTTGTCCAAATTTGAATAACAAGCTCACACAGAACTTTTCCAAATCTGAATAACAAGCTCACACAGAACTTGTCCAAATATGAATAACAAGCTCACACATAACTTGTCCAAAACTGAATAACAAGCTCACATAGAACTTGTCCAAATATTCTCTAGCAAGCTCACCAAGAACTTGCCCAAAATTGCTCCAAAAAGCTCACTAAGAACTTGTCCAAATATGCTCGAAAACTCACCAAGAACTTGCCCAAAAGTGCTCCAAAAAGCTCACTAAGAACTTGTCCAAATATGCTCTAGCAAGCTCACCAAGAACTTGCCCAAACTTATCCCAAAATTGTCCATAAATCTACCCACAAATCTGCCCCAAAAATGTCCACAAATCTTTCTCAAAACTGTCCACAAATGCCTTCTCAAAGGCTCAATCAATCATGCTCAAGTAGCACTCAAATATCATCCACAAATCTATCAAGGCAAAGCTCAAATATGAACTCAACAATGAATGGCAATGTACTCTTCAATGGATGACAACAATGATCCACAATGATCTCAACTCAACTCAACTCAAATAAACTCATAGAAGCATAAAGAGAATTGTTAGAGACTCAATATGTTCTAGGCTCAATCTCAACTCAACTCAACTCAACTTATAGAAGCATAAAGAGAATTGTTAGAGACTCAATATGTTCTAAACTCAATCTCAACTAATCACCACAAGGGACAATTCTTCCTCACACAACCCTAGTCCAAGTATGTATCAACCAACTCAAATGTTTCCAACAATGCTCAATTACAAATCTCACATAACAATGATACTCATGTTCTTTTCTAACTCATGTTCTTTCACAACCAATGGGCTTCAACAACTATGCTTATAAAACAAGGTTTAAACACAACTCTCAATTCAGAAAACCTTGAAGCATTCAATCAACCACTTTAGAAAAGGAAACCACAAACAATCATTTTCCCTCCAATGATATTTTAGAAATCAACCACCATAGAAAATCAATAGGAGAATGTGCCCATACCTTTTATGAAGATGAAGAAACCCCTTTGGAAAATTTGCCACACTCAACACACTTTGAAAAGAACAAAACAACCTTCACTTGAACCCTTTTACAAAAATAGAAATATATCTTTATGTACACCTTATTTCTCCTTCTAAAAAAAATAATCAAATAGCCCTCGAAATAATATTTCCAACGATATATAATATGATATACTTCTTAAAAGGAAAATCACCAGAAATCTTTCCTTTTCACAACATGCACCACAAACCTTATCTCTCCTAGGGCAACCTTAGAAAAATAAAATATTTGGAAAAATTAATAACTTGCCTTTAACCTCAGCGGGATTCGATCCCATGTCGCTGCCCCTGCACCACTCAAACCGTGATGCCAACAACCACGTGAGCCAACCACTCACATAGAAACCAAGAGCGCAAGACCTCCTTCTTGCTTCCTCCGAACTTGCCCTCAAAAACCACGTGCGCAAAAGGTTCTCCCTTTTTACCTTGCAAAAACCAGCATCGGTGGGATACTATTGGCTTAAACACCTTACATGCCTTCCTCTTGCCACTAGGCCACAAGCACCTATAGTGATAGGTAAGGAACCTCCCTTACCTTTGTTCCCTCTTCTCTTCACTGGTTTTCAAATGAATACGACACTTCTACTTCCTTAGCACTTCGAACGGATTATCTTCATCGAGGACTTAGGGAAAATAAAACGTTTAGTGGCATATTTATATATGCCCACATTTTTCTTTTGACATTGGCTATGACTTAATATTATTTTCCTCCTCCTTTTTGACATCGACAATAATAAAATATTAATTTTAATTTTATTTTTAAATTTTAAATTTTAAATGATTAAAATTTAAACTTAAATATTTAAAATTAATTATCTCCTTCATCGGGGCACCTTTTTTGACGAAACAAAAATCCAACCTGGGTTTTAAGAAAAAACCATTTCAAATCTGCCATCCATGGTTTTAAATAAAACCTTTTATTTTGCCTACCTTGGTTTTCACAAAAACCTTGTAAATAGCCATGCTTTCCAAAATATCATAAATGCTTATTTATGAAATATTTTGGCCACCAAAACTCAATGTGATCCATGTGACATCAATGACAACATAAAATGCCTCAAATTACCCAAATTTACAACACTTTGACCATTGATAGAAGCCCATTCAGGTTTCATGAAGTTGAAGGAATGTTTCCCATTAACATGTAGAATTGGAGAATATAACGACTAAGTAGGAGTAGAAGAAGTAATAATTTTAGGAAAGGAAGCACTATTTGGTGGTACATTAGCAACCATTTGTGAAGCCCTAGTACTGGTTACCATAATTTGCATGGTATGCTACTTTGTCACCACACCATTTCCAGCTAGTTCAAAAGACACAGGGGGTTGAGGTGAGTTGTTGGGAGTAGTCATAGGGTTTACATTTTTTCATTATTAACCTTCTTCTAGACTACCTTCCATTCATATTACCCCCTTTGGGAGTAGGGATACATCTAGTAGTAACATGAGCCTCAACTGTATCTTTAAATTTAATCTTGTATTCTATTAATGGATAATATTTTATCTTATGGGTAGTTGATTAGAAATGGTAACATATGTTAGGCAGGTTTATGTAAACAACAAGTTACTTGAACCTATGGTCACCAACTTGCATATCAACAGTATCTCAAATGTCTTTAGAAAGATTGAATTTGACATAAAAAATGCTTTCAAGGGCATGAGGTATAAAATTTATTTATTTCACAATAAAAAAATTCACCGTTTGGGGGCATAACATTCTAATAGTATGTCCAGAGTAGTAAAGGAAGACCAGGGAATTCAAACCAAATTGAAACCCACAAGAAAACATCATTAGTGAAAAAAAATCCTTGGTATAAGGTTAAAAAATGAATAAGGAGCTACAAACATACCAAGGCTCATGGCATAGGACTACTTTAGTCTGAGCAGGGTCAACAAAATGAAACAAAAAGAGCCTTTTGGTGAGGTTTTGAATACATTCAACCTTGAAACCATGCCAAGATTATTGAATCCAGTTTTGAAGAAGGGTTTCACCAAGGATGCAACCTAGAAAATACCCTACTAGCATATGGTTTTCTAGCCAAGAACAAGTATTATTAAACTCACTCGACAGGATAACCACATCTAAAGGAGAAATATTACATCATGATAAACTTTGGGAATGAACTTATGTGGTTGCTTGTTCACCTTTGGTACCATTGCTCCCTTATATAGCTTCAACATTGATGAGCACCAAAAATACTCATTTTTTGTATGCTTTAATAAAACAAATGTGTGACATTATTATATTAGAAATACATTTTTATGAGATTTTTGTATACATTTAATGGAAAATGATGTATTATGTCTAATGTGTGTTTTGAGTGAAAATTGTGTGTAGATGCAGTACCTTATGACTTTTTCGCAATTTTTAGTCAAGGTCCCATTTGGGCATAGCATTTTATAACATTCATAACATGATTAAGGAATGGTTAGGATTAAATGGTGATAGTGGTGATAAGGTATTCCAAAAATTCTAAGGTACGATGCTTGTCTCTTGGCCATAGACTAGAAGGTACCTTTCTCCCAAAAAAAATAAAGTGTTTATCTCCTAGTACACAAGAAAAGTGCCTATATCCCAAAATAGGTTGAATGACATCCATGTATCGATGATAGATTAAAGCACTCATTGTTTGACACCCAAAAAAAATAATGATATTCAATGAACAAGAATGTGCTAAATGTAGTGCCTTTATCCCGACGACAGGTCGAAAAGGTGTCTTTTTTATAGCGATGGGCCAAATAGTATGTGTACCCAACAAAATAAAAATGTGTGCATTGACTATAAAGTTCAAATACCATTATAAAATTACATACATTTTTTTAAGAAAGCATAGGGAACACTATGATTACTCTATAAGGGTTAATTTTAGCATAACTTCTCTTTTATTAGGTTTTTAATTAATTTATGTGCACCCACCATAGCGAGTCACATTAGCATGAATAAAATTAGTAGCATATAAATTTGTAACAAGGGATGGTTGCATTTTGTATAAAAAAGTGAACCGCCCCTGAAGAAAGGTAAAATTGCTTTGTAAAGTGGTACTGCATAATAAAATCTCAAGTATTTTTATTAATTAGCCAGGAAGATTTCTATAGGAGCCTGGGTCCACTCCAGGTAGTATTCCTCCCCTATTTTTCTAGCTTTCATTATTTAATTTTTTGTTGCAAGTCTGTTTTCCTATTTTATTTATTTTTTAACAGTGTGTTTAATTTTTGTATTTTTCTACTTTATTCAATTTTGCAAGTGTGTTTATTTTTCTACAAATTGCTTTTCTATAAATTTCCTTTCAGTCACATGTTTGATAGTTTAAATTAGTTTTCCTAAAATTTCTTGTAGGATTTATTTTCCTACAATTTAATTCTGTTAGTTTGACTGAACTCTAACTGCACCAACAACCATCCCCTACCAAACCAATGTTACACATAGGACTCATCTCTAGTTTACTACAAGCATATACTTTACACTAGTGCTTAGCAAATTTATGAACTTTTGGATTGATAAAATTAAATGGAAGCATAATTAACTATTTTAAAAAACATATTTTTGACTCACCATTTTGGCACCGTCGTCGAGGAGTGCCAACTATATTATTCAAATATATAGGTCAATAAAACTTAAAAATTATAGTTCATATTAGTTTACCCATACATTTTCTACTTGATATTGCATGATTCAACCAAGATTTTGAGGATCGAATGGTCATTTTTGAAAAGCAAAGATATTACTCCACAATCACCTGAAAAACCTTCTAAAATCCCTTTCAAAATATTTGGAATAAATATTAAAATTGAATTACCATATCTTATAGTAGTACATTAGCATAGTCACCCAATCATTGAATAAAGTTCTTCTCACCAATTAAGGCAAACAATTTTGATGGAGGACTAGTTTCAAATTTTGGTTTAGAAAATCTATTTGAAAGAACTCAATCTGAGGAAGATTTATTGAATATTCAATGGTGGAAAGTAGTTGAAGAAGGAACCATTTCAAAAATTGACCTAATAATACTTTTAGAAGATAAACAAAATGAGTGTGAAGCCTTGAAAGCTACCCTAGAAGTAGCATGTGTAGAACCTACATTACCTAACAATATGGATAAAATTGAAAAATATTAAATGAGCTTTGACTTCCCATTTGAGGAAGTATGGGGATAAACTAATATGAAACACATATCTCCCACTCATCTTCCTACCTTTAGGGGACTTCCAACATAAGACCCTGACCTATTCCTTTTTAAATTTGATGTATTATATAGGTCAGTAGATTACAAATCAGATTCCCAAAAGCTAAAAATATTTCCTTCCATCGTAGATTATTTAGCACTATGTTGGTTCATTAGTTTGGGAAATAAACATATTGTAATCTGGGATATATGAAAAGGATATTTATATACTAATACCAAAACTTTGGGAGGGCATGATATGTCAAGGAAGAAGTCTTGGATATGGCTCAAAAAGAGAAAGAATCATTGGAAGGCTATTGGTAAAAATTTAGCTTTAATCTAAAAATATCACCCCATACCAAGTTGGGTGATAAGTCCTTAAGAATCATATTATTGAGGGGTATCACAAATGAGTATCTATAATATTTGAATTTGATATTGGGATGGAATACTTACCAAAATAAAATGTTAGACATCTAATAATTGTATCAAAATTATTTATGCAAAAAAGGTAAACCAACCACCTAAGTCAAAAAGACCACAACCTCAGTAACTTAGATTTAAATAGGTAATATTGTAGATGATATGAAGAGTGAGATACTCTCATCTCTCGCAATCCAATTAGATTCACCCCTAATTTAGAAAAAGAAGCAAGAAACTGAAGTAAAACTAGTCTACTTTTGCCCAAAATGTAGGAGAAAATATCCTAAAAATGAGTGTCCAAAAAATAAAGTCAGAGTGTGTGCAATATATAAAAAGGATCATAAAATAAGGTTGTTCCCACAAATAATAAATTTTAAATAGGAACCTGAAGTAGAAAAAACCTAATTTATAGGTAATAGGAGAAACTAGCAATAGTTTCTTATGAGAAATAGTATGCTAGGAGGAGTGCCACCTTATGGTGGATTTAACTATATGAACTAAGGTCAAACTCAACCACCCAATATGGTATGGTGGGGTTAATCTCCTTATATGAATTCCACCAAAGGGTATACTTCTTAAAGCCTGTATTAATGGATACCTTATCAACAAACTAGACCACAATGATGGAATTACAATGCATGGACTTCACCTCCACAAAACTACAACTCAAGCCCCACTACAACTTTGTTTTATTGCACCTTCTACTTCAAGACGAATTCAACTACTTCAAAAACCAACTCCAAATTCAAACAACAAAATAAATTAGCCCACCTATCATTTAAATTAGGGTAGTTAAAAATTTAGAGGAATATTTATTTCATTTAAGTTAGAAAATCTTGTGGAAAGTGGGTGAGAACATGTCATCTATGATGAAGAATTCACTCCTCTCTATTCCTAGGGACCACTCTAACATTTTGGTTGAGCTTGCTCTATATTTCTACCTATATTTAAGACCACCTCTTGCTTTGAACTTATGCACCTCCGTTCACTTGACCCTGCCACCTCCAAGGTGGTTGAAGATTAATTTCTATGGGGCGTCAAAAGGAAATTTGGGCCATGCTGGTGCTGGGGGCATCATTTAAGATGAATTTGGCAATGTCATTTTGGCCTTTGTGAAAGATATTGGTGTTCAATCATATTTTTTTTTTTGAAACTCGGGCTTCATTTTTTAGAATTCAAATGCTTAAAGACCTCAACATTCATAGGGTAATTATTGAGGGAGACTCTTTAAATATTATTAATATGCTTAAAGGTGTCTATAGACTAGGATAGTGAATCTCCAATTTAATCGAAGAATCTAGAGCTCATTTATTGTCTATGGAGGATTTGATCATTAGGTACAAGTTTAGAGAAGGGAATGTGATGGCCGATTGCCTTGCTAATCTGGATGTATCTAGTCAGGGCCTAGAAATCTAGTGCACTGACTTTCCTCTTGAGTTAATTCACATTATCAATGATGAGAAGCCTTTATGATTGTCATATTACGTATGGGCTTTTAGTGCAACTTATTTCTCTTGGTGGGTGTTGGTTGTTGCTCTTTTCTAGGATGATGATAGTGTGTCTTTACTTCTCTTAGATACCTCATCCTTTCAAGCCCTCTTGGCTCACTGTTTGCTTAATGATATGCCAGGATGTCCCTTTCCCTCTCTTGCCTTTTGAATTTCAAATTTTGAATTCTTTTCTAACATCATCTCAGGTTTTCGGGTGGAGGGCCATCCTGGTTCTTGTGCAGTCTCTAGAACATTATTTGTGGGCACTTGTGTCTGTTGTTATTTTTTGTAGTTCCTAGCTGTATCTCCTTGGGAAGGTTACCTCATTTTTCTGGTTGATTTATGACATTTCTCTTCTTGGGGAAGTTAATTGACATCAATAAAAGAAAGTTGTGGAGCTCGTTGAAATTGGCTCTGGATATGTTTGAAAATGTTAAGCATTTAGCTACTTCTATTGCTTAGGATTTGGATAATTTGGTGTAGAACTATCTCAGTTCTCCATTTTTTCGTGTCCTAAGGGCCTGGTGTCAGCAGTATTTCTCTATTTTACCTCATGTCTGGCTGGTGAGGTCATGTTTTGTTCTTCTTTCCCTAGTGGCTTTTGTCTGTATTTATTATGGGATCCTTTAAAACCCTCTTTGTTATTGATACTAAAAAACAAAAAATTATCCCACCTATTAGGTAGACATAGAGATGTTTCCCATTAATCATATTAGATTAGATTGTAATCTTGTACAACTTAGATTAGTTATACAATTAGGAGTAGATTCAACTCCTCCTATAGTGGAGGAAGAGGATGTAGAATTATAAGTAGAAGAACGATCTTTAGTATAAGAGGTGGAATAAAAATAAACTATTGAGAAACACAAAAATGAAGGGGCTCCACCTTTTCTGAAAAGATTACAGGAACCCAAAAAGCTAGTGCAACTAGAATTTGATATTATGGAAGGCTTAAAAAACTTGAAAGTCATAATTCCCCTTTATCAGGACATTAGAGACATTCCCATCTACATAAATTCCATAAGAGAATTATGTATTAAAATACAAGAAGAAAACCATAAAAAGTAGTAATCGTGGTAGGGCAATTGGTTTATCTCATGTTAGGCAATATCATGTAGGAAACCTAATGCTAACAGCTAAAATTTTAGGATTACAATTATTCAACATATTAGTAGATCTAGGTATTGCTATAAACATCATGCCCCAAGAAACCATGTAGAAACTACAACTCACAAATATAAGATCAGCTAAAACTATCCTCTAATTGGTTGATCAATCTATAGTACTCATGGAGGGAATACTAGAAGATGTTGTTGTTATAGTGGATGCATGGGAGTATCCAAAATATTTTCTAGTGTTACAATCTACATCTAGATTGGGTGGTTATCCACTTATATTATGAATACCTTGGGTGGCCACAGCTAATGCTTACATAAGTTGTAGGACAGGACAAATGATAATCTCATACGAATAAAATATCAAATAATTGATCATTTAAGTACTTGCATAGTCCATTGATTTGTTGGAAGAACCAAATTGTGAAGTCTTAAATAATGATGCCTTGTTGATGCTTTAACCAATAATAGATCTAGACAAGATTGAGGATGACACCGATGAAGAACAAGTCATAACACACTTTTTCCAAGGGGAATCCTCACATCCTCCTCTAGAATCTCCACTTGTAGGCAACAAGGATAATCATGTCAAACAAATAGAGGTAGCACCTGGTAGAGTATTGAACATTGATAATGAGTTATCAATTATTCAAGAGGATAAATTAAAGGAAATACTATTCAAACATCAAACTAATTTTGGATGGGATTACACAAATATGAGGGGGATTGCACCTTAAGTCTGCACAATGTAAGACCAGTAAGATAGCCCCAAATAAGAATGAATCCAAAAATTAAAGAAATTATCAAAGTTGGCTTACAAAAAATTTTGTCATCTAGATTTATTTATCTGATATTAGATAGTAAATGGGTATCACCTTTAGTGGTGGTGCCTAATAAAAGTGGTAAGTGATGCATTTGTGTTGATTACAAGATGCTTAATAAAGCCACTAGGAAAGAAAATTTCCCCTTACACTTTATTGATTAAGTCCTAAATACCTTGGCAAGATAATTTTTTTTTCATTCCTAGATGGGTTTAGTGGATACAATCAAATTAAAATAGAGGATGAATACTAGGACAAAACCATGATTACCTATCCATGGGGGAATTTTGCTTATCATGTCTTACCATTTGGGTTGTGTAACACACCTACCACCTTTCAATGGGTGGTGCTTAGTATCATTTTAGATGTGGTTGGAGAAATAGTAGAAGTGCATTTATGGCAAAACTTTTTAAGAATCTACAACCAATTTGGAGAAAGTACTCCAACATTGTTAGGAAATAAACCTATCCTTAGTAAAAAAAATGTGTTTTATGCTAATTCAATAATTTATAGTGTTAGGAAACCATATATCGGTTGAAGGGATTAAATTAGATAAATAGAAAAATGAAGTAATTAAAAATCTACCTACTCCCCAAACTCAAAGAGATGTTTGTAGTTTTCTAGGCTCTACTGGATACTATAGGCAGTTTATCCAATATTTTAGCATGACTACCAAACCTCTACATAAATTATTGTCTAAAATATTAATTTTTTTTGGACCATTAAGCATGAGAAAGCATTTCATATTTTAAAGGAAAAACTTACCATTGCTCCTATTCAGGGAGGTCTGAATTGGACCCTCCCATTTTACATTTACATTAATGCATATAATAATGTGATAGGGGTAACATTATAATAGAAATATGAAGATGAGTTGGATGCCATTTATTATATTAGTAAACATATTACATATGATGAGTTCAACTATACTATCATAGAGAAATAATTCCTTGTAGTAGTTCACACTATTAATAAATTATATCATTACATTAGAGGTTATAAGATTTTTGTGCATATAGATCATACAACCATAAGGTATGTGATGAATAAACCTATATTAAGTCATAGAATTATTAGGTGGGTTTTACTATTATAGGAATTTTATGTAACCATTATAGATAAACCTAATAGGGATAATGTGGTTGTAGATTTTCTCTTGAAGTTAATATCTCAAGACCATATAGCCACTAAGTATCTATTTCCAGACGAGCATATTTTTGCTCTAAATAAAAAAATTCCATGGTATTTAGATATGGCTAACTATTTAGCCACCAGTAACCTACACTTTCACCCTTAGAAGCTCAAAATTTGATAGGGAAGAGTGCAGCCTTCTCATGGATTGATGGATGCATTTTTAGAGCTGGGTATGATCAAATCATGCAGAGGTGTATTATAGATAATAAAATCACAAAAATACTCAAGGCTTGCCATGATGAACCATGTTATGGTCATTTTTTAGGAAGGAGGACTATATTTAAAGTTTTTAAGGATAGATATTTTTGGACTTCTTTATTTAAAGATGCATCCAAACATGTTAGTCAATGTGATTAATGCCAAGAAATGGGTAAACCAACTCTCTGAGATGAGATACCCATTTAGTTCTATGTACACATTGAACCCTATGATAAGTGGTAAATGGATTTTGTAGGGCCTATTAATCCACAGTCAAGAAGAAAAAGGTATATTCTGGTTTGTATTGACTATGTGACTAAATGGGTTGAAGTTTCGGCACTACAAGACTCGAAGGAGAATATTATAGCCAATTTTCTATATGAATCAATTTTCACCTAATTTGGTGTTCCTCGAGAAATTACCATTTATTAGGGGTCTCGATTCACCTCTAAAATGATTTAGGAGTTGATGCAATAGTATCGAATCTGACGCAACAAAACTACCCCCTACCATCCACAAGCAAACGGGCAAGTGGAAGTCACAAATTGGGAGTTGGAGAACATTCTTAATAATATTGTAGAGCAAAAATAGAAGGATTGGGAAACTCATTTATCAAAATTAGTGTGGGTATATCACACTACCTACTAAACCACCACTAGATTTACACCATTCCAATTGGTGTACAAGAAAAATGCCATGATGCCAATTGAATTCAATATTAAAACCTTGTAGACTACTATAGAATTAAATTTAAATATGGATGCTACATAGAAATATTGTATTCAATAGATCAAATAGCTGGATGAATACCAACAAAATTCTTTACAATGAACATATATCATATAGAAATAGAGGGATCGGTGGTGGCATGATCACCACATATGGCCAAAATTGTTCAAAGAGGAAGATTGGACATTGCTATATGAATCTTGATTCTAGAGTGAAAGGGGAAGCTTATGTAATGTTGGATGGGACTATACAAAGTGGTTGAAATTATCAATAATGGTGACGTGCACATCTTAACCATAGATGAAAGTGGCATAGTGTTGATATTTGATGACCACTAGTTGTGACCATATCATGCATCACCAATCCACATGATTATATTCAAAGTAGGCATGGGGGAGATACCATCATAATAAAATTATTTTCTAGTAGTTGATGGATGCGTATGCACTCGCAAAAAAAAGATAATATTTTTACTATTATTCCTTTAATTAGTATAAGTTCTTTTCTATTATTGTTTTATTTGTTGTTTTGCAGGAAATAATATCTTGAATGTAATCTATAAGAATATTTGGAAACCTAGGCCTATCAATCATAGGTCATGATTCCTATTTTATGCTTTACGTCTGTGTTTATTTTTGGCAAGATACATGACCTTGAATACAATCTATAGGTAGTCGGATAAAACTAGGCCTATTAGGCATAGGCCCTGGTGCCCTATATTTTTCAACTTTCTAGGAGGATAAAAAACTGAAAGAATCACCAACCATCACCAGAAGGGGGGTACTTACAATTATATGTGTGTACAAGTGTCTACTTCCTCATAAACAAATACTTGTATACGGGTCAAGGCAACAAATGCTGACTTTATCACCAAGGTAAAGCACCTATATTCATACTGATGAAATGATACTAACTATGGGTCAACCCAATGCATTTTGACTATCCAACTAAGAGAGGACACCTATATCCCACATATAGCAAATGCACCTACATTAATAATATTTTTAAGATGCCTATATTCACAAAAGGCACCTATCTCCCATATACAACAAACAAGAAGAAAAACTTACCTATTTATGAAAAGAAAAAGAAAATAAAAATATGTTATATTTTGTAGGTAACAATGTCTAGAATATTATAATAAAGGCACCTATATTCACAATAATAGATGGTTCCTGTATCCAGTAAGTCAAAGTAAGGCACCTGTATTCCAGCAAAATGGGTGCTTGTATCTGTAATACAAAGAAGGATGCCTATATTCCATTAAAATAAGGGTGCTTATATTTCAACATAGTGATTAATACTATATTTGGTATCGAAGAAGTAGTCAGAGCCATGTTGGCACCAAAATCCATGTGCAGTCAAAGTCAAAAAAATTCACGGATGAGAGTATGTTTGTTTTTCTTTTTATCGATGAAATTCATTTACTTCTCGATTGTTGATCGACAAAGTTTATGATTTTTTTGTTAGTGATCCATGCATGCTCCAAAGGAATAAATAAAATAGCTTCCAAGGAGGGACATGTGTCATCCCACAGTAAAATAAAAATTCCATGTTTTCTTTAGTTTTTGTACGAGACCTCGAGACTAATAAAACTACAGTACCCAATGACAATTTATTTGACACAATTACATCACAAAAAAAAATGCACACCATCCATTTTTCTTGAAGACATTGTTATCACGCATTAGCTAATAAAATTGCATCACTAGCATTTGTATATCATTAATCATAAAACACCATCCAAGTATAAACTAAACTTTTTAGTATGTGTGTGCATGATTTTCATAAAGAAAATATTTTTTTATAATGTGTCAGCACATGTCTCATGAACTCGTATCCAATCATACAAACTTCAAATATGCACTACGCCATGTGGTTCCCATAATATGGAAAGAAGTGGTTGTAAAGGTACCCATCCAAATTTGGCACATGATTTTAAATTTAATTAAATAGATCACCCATAATTACTATTAATTACAAGAAAATAGGTGCCCTATATGAATACAGTCACACATTTGGCATGTTTTAAACCAGATAATAGTACCTATTTTACAAAAAAAAAAAAATCTAGAGAAAAAATTAAATAACCACCATGGGAGGACCTTAAACTAATCATAATTTGAAGAATGAGCCTTAGAATATTTTGGGCATAATTGGGGATATAAAAAACTATTTTGAGGCTACTGGATGGATGGAGTATTGCCATATAGTTAGCTAAAACCAAGATCTTATGGCAACACATAAATTTATAGCCTCAATGGATTACGGTATCATATGGATGCACAGACTGACGATACTAGTCATAGAGGCATACACTGTGGAAGTGACTAGTCTTCCACACACAAGGAACCATACATATGATGATACTATAGCACGATGCATGCAACACTTTTTTGGGCAGCCATAAACATAGATAACACATGTAGGATTACCAAAATAGCATATGCCATACCTATGCATAAATATATTCAAGCAAGTGGTTCAATTTTCACTTGCACTGGCAAGTATTCTTGGTTGAATGCAAATCATTTTATATTTCTCAATCATCTATTGCATGGGGATAAAATCAATATTCACTATTACTTAATGTGTGCCCTAAAATATAAATCCAATCATTATCAAGCAGGGACAATGACCACATTAGGGTATCATGGGCTTATTTTAGCCCTAGTTCAATATGTTAAGGTGCATAGCGATGCATCGGCCACTGAAGAAAATGTTGTATACATAATAAAAGAGAAACATGAATATGAAGAGGATGAATAAGGTGTTGTTGTAAAGGTAGCTAGGGAAAAATAGGAGGAAGAATACACACCTAACTTCAATAGCCATTAAGATGCAAAAATATTAGGGTAGGTAGAATCAGGATATTCTCTCATAATACTATCACCTGCCTCCAAGAATGGCCATTCTATAGGGGAGGTAGGGTAAGCTAAAAAGAGTTCATCATGAGCAACATCATAAATTTTCTCCAAAAATTTAAATTAGGATGCATACCAAACTATTTCAATCTTATTTTAGGCTTTATCACCACCAACAACCAGTTAGAGCACATAATGAGCCTTTGGTTTATTATTTTTTTCTCAAAGAAGAAGACACCCCCATGATAGAGGATGAACTAGCTACTCAAGTGTTGTATGGCATGGCCAATGGTAACACATATTGTTGTATCACTCATGAAGAAGACCTTTAGAGCCAAATATATAATATAAAATAATAAGCTTCCAAATGGGAGAAAAAATATAAAAAGGAGCAGGTAAAATTTTAGGAATCCCAATGGGCTACCACAACAAGGTACCAGGAATAAAATGATGCTCTACAATAGCTATGAGATATGGTGGAATGGTTGTAAAATAAGGTCCAATAGCTGCAGGCTATAAAATCAGATAAGGTCAATGCTACTATGTAAATTGACTAGGCCATGGACACATAAATTTCTTCTATGGACACAAAGGAGAAATTTGTATCCACGTTATCATTTCACTCTAATGCCAAAGGGCATCAGGTGACTAGAATACTAAAATAGGGGACCAATCAGAGGCCACTATGAATACTACTTCCTAGGAATAGGGGAGCCCTATTATGCAACATGAACCCCCTTTAATTGAAATCAAATATAGCAAGGTTGGAGATTCAGGCAAAAAAATTATGACTACCTAATCAGATGGTCAAATACCAGATGACCAAGCAAGAACTGCCTATTCAGCTAGGTATTCTGAGGCAGAGATGGATGCCACTCAACCCATTGATGAAATAATTGTATATGATCCTACTATATAATCAAAGGTAGGGTGGGATAAAGAACATGATGTGGACTACCCAAAAGAGTTCTTTTATCCCACAAAGGTTGTATAGTCAATTGGTCAGCCATTGATTGACCAAATCATGACTGGTCAGTTTGATGAGTAGACTATAGTTGAACCAACTGTGAATACACTAATGGACTAGGATATGCAAGAAATATAGTATTCTAAGGTTAAATAAATACCACCTCCATAGAAGGTATAGGATGTTGGTCCCTTGACATACATAGATGATGCAGTAGCATCCAAAACAACCAAGAAATTATGGCCCAAATGAAAAATAGAGAGATAAACACAAAGAAGGCCAAATATAAAGACCAAAATAGTACCCTAGAAAAAGTAGAAAGCACCCCAATGAAATTTGAGGGTGCAACCATACCCAAACATAGATCAAGAATGGGTTTCATCCATGAAAGCTTTCACCATCTAGAGGGAGTAGTTCTAGGAGCTCAAGAAGGACCTAAAAAAGACTAAGAAGGAGTGAAATGCTTACAAAAGGACGACTAGAGAGCAATGTATTTCTATCAAACTTGTCTAACCAAGGAAATTTTAGAACTTGTTGTAGACATCCAAAAGTCACACATTGTCCTTCTCCTCATCTTCATGGTCAATCAATTTGCAAAACCCTAAAAAATTGAATAAATTGGATCAAAATGCTATTCATATATTAAATTTACTATTCATCATCGTTAGCCCCCTTAGGCTAGCTAAAAAACTTACTAAGATTAATAATGGGTCCTCATGTGACCTCCTCCACAAATCAACTAAGTTTGAATGCTCCAGCATGGTCAAAAAACACTTTTTGGATAAAAAGTCAACAAATCTAGAAAAAACTTGTTTTATGGCTAATCCTATGGTTAATTCAACTAATCATGCTTAGTATAAACCCTCCACCTCACCTAGTCTACTTTTACTAGCCTAGCCTTCCACTTCACCTAGCCTAGCCTTACCACCTCTCACCCAAATATTTCCTCCACCTCACACTCCCTTGGGTAATAAATGAGAAATGGAGACTTTTGAACATACAAAGAAATTATAAATTAGAAGAAATTTCCAAAAAGGTTTCAATAAATACCATTTAGAGACCATCGTCCAAGGCATCATGACCTGTATATGGGTGAGGTATTCTCTCACCTAATCTCATTTATGAACAAGGACACCTCAAGAGATACATCTTAGGTGGACACCTCACCACACACACATCACAAGGGACACATCATGGGACACTTCATCCCCTCCCTTAGCCTTGGCCAAGTCTATAAGTAGAAGGCCACATTTATCATTTTAGATATCCCCAAATTTAGCTTATAGAAACTCTACTAAAATCATTCCAGACTCATGACATTCATCACATATCCATCACATCCACATAGCAATAAGTTTTTTTCATATTCACAATATTCCTTGTGAGTTAGATAGGTTATTAACACCAAAATGTGACTTTTGGAGGTGACCTGTGGAACCAATAAAGGAGTAACAACATCATAATAACTCAAAAATCAATTTTTGCAAGTTTAGCTAGAAATAGTTAGGTTTTCATACCCCGTGTGAACTTCCAAGCTCAACCAAGTTTGCACCCACCCGTGCAAACCTCTACTATAGTAAAATAGAGTTTATAGGACAAGTGAGTATGGTTTAGTTTAGGGTTTATCATTGTTTTTATCAATTTTAGTTATATTTTAAGCTTATTTAAGGAGTCTTTTATGTTCATAAACATGGGGTTTGACTGAGGGAGGCCCCTAAACATTCTAACCAGATTTTGTAGGCCCAACAGGTACAAGAAACACATATAACCAGTGGTGGATCATGAGAAAGAAGCTCACCTACACTGAGGAACATCCAAAAGATAGATATTGATGCCTTTGGAACACATCAATAAGGGATTTCTTAGGGAAGATCCATTTGTAGCCTTCAAGAAAAAATTGTAAAAAGGATTGAATTTGTAACCCTCTTTTTTTCAATATAAAAGCAATGATTTTCTATAGTTTCATTTATGTTATGGATTGTAGTGTCTTTTGAATGGTTTCATTCTGGCACGCTCGATGGGACCCCCACAAAGCATTAGCTTAATTGTTTTCTAACACATCTTGTGGACTATTTTTGTATGGTAGGTAGTTGTCAACTTTAAATAATACCTCACTAAATTCCCTAATACATAGTTCAAGCCACACCACAAAAGGTCATTGGTGCACCAAGATTTTAAAGTTCATATAGTACACACTTGGGTGTGCAAACTTTATAATCTACCTCAAAATTGGTCCCTGAAGCACATGTATAGATTTTAGACACTCCAAAAACTGGCAAGGTAAGTCAAGTGAGGTTACAAACCTCATGTTCCTAGGCATTGGATGCCCCCATACCTAGACCCCAAACCACCTCTTACCATGGTGTATGTATGGTGAAATCATTCCTTGTATTTTTATGTAGCACCTAGTTAGTTTTCCAATTCCCAGTATTTTTCTTATTACAAGCGCATGCATGATATATCAAGGTTTTATGTATTCATTGTGAAAATATTTGACTTTTTGGCTATTTTTTGTGCAAGAAATTGTGTTAGGACCATCTAGAAGCTAAAAAACGTCATAAAAACCACAAAACCAATCAAACTAGTTCCAAACACCAAGTTTGCATGACCTCATGCAAACTTCTAGTAGAGGATAGATTTGCACCTTAGGGTGTGAACTTACCAAATAGATACAATATTAAAGAAAAAAGAGAAATAAAGGACTCTGGATACACTTGGATGTAGGTATTTTGCTAGTACACTATCAATTTTTGTATTTCAAGGTTAACTTATTGCTTGGGTTTCCATTTGACCTTTTGCATACACTTGGTTTTTTTAGTTAGTCTTTCAAATTATTTTTAGAATATATTTGTTCTCAAAAGGCATTTCCATTCCTGTATTCCACATTAGATTAGCTTGATTTCATGAGTACGCACTCTAGGTATTTTCATTTTTGAATATCATTTCCAAAAGCATTAGATTAATTTGGTTTCATGAGGAAGTCTTTTAGTCTAGTTTCATTTCCAAATGCATTTTCATTTCTATCTTTTATTTCCAAAATTCCTAGTTTATATTTATCTTAAGGAATCATATAATCTAGTCTCCCTTTTCAAAGGCATATTAGGTTATATTTCAATTTGAAAAGGTATATTAAATTATATTTATTTATAAAAATCATTTAGGGTAGCTTTGATTCTAATTTTTTTTGCATATAACACACACTCACATAACATTCACAATGTAAGGATTGGACTTCATTATAAATCCCCATTCGAGTTGGTGATGTGACTTCATATCCTTACACTAGATCATCCTTGTTTAATCACCATATTACGAATGAGAGTGGTTGATCAACCTTCATCACTAGAATATCTCCTACTCTTGAGAGATGGATATCTAGAATTAATCATTGGAAGGTACCTTTGGAGTCAGTAGCTTTAGAAATCCCCTTTACCATAGGGTTTTTAAAAATAATTAGTGGATGTAACTGATCATTACTATGCATGCCTTAAACATGAGGGTTAAGTGAAAGCCATGCTTAGCCAGTAGAAACACATTAATAGCATGACCTCTCTTCATGAGAGTATATTGACTCATTTGAGCATCTTGAGTCTCCCCTCTTTGGATACTTTTTTACTATGCTAGATTCCATTTAGGTTGCCACTCGCCCTTTCTAAACATAGTTCTATTCTACACGTCTTTGGGTTTTGTATGAGGTTCTACGCTATGCCATACCTGATTCAAGTAGTATTCATCTATTTCTATGGTTTGTTCTTAGGTCGGATACAATACTCTCATAAAAACACATAAAAACAAAAAGAAAAAAATTATTATTATTCAAGTCACAAAAGTGGTTACAATAGCATATTAAAACTACTAACAACTCACTTGCTATGTTGTCCATGGTCTCACAAATTCATAGAGCACTTCATAATCTATATTATGATGGTTTGCACTCCCCTATGTGAACTTCCAAATTCAGACATACTTCACATATCACTATGTGAACTTGTCTTCTATTGACCAAGGTGCAGCAACAGTATTGCCATTGTTGTCAACACAGTCAGACAAATCTATTGATGTAGTGGATAGGAAGTTCAAAAGCTATTCAGATGTAGAAGACGGGATTTCAAATATTATTCAGAGTATGTACAGTGATTTTCCAAGAAGACCGAAGTGGCCCATATGCAAAAGATCAAAGAAAAATACAAGAAAAGTGTCGCGATATCATGACATATACAGCAGGCAAGAAAAACTGTCGTGATTTCGTGACATGTTGGAAGAGAGAAAAAGCAGGAAAAATTGTCACGATTTCATGACATGTTGGAAGAGAGAAAAAGCAGGAAAAATTGTCACGATTTCATGACATGTTGGAAGAGAAAAAGGCAAGTGGAAAAACTGTCACGATTTCATGAAATGTTGGAAGAGAGAGAAAAAGCAGGAAAAACTGTCATGATTTCGCGACATGTTGGAAGAGAAAAGGGCAAGTGGAAAAACTGTCGTGATTTTGTGACATGTTGGAAGAGAGAGAAAAAGCAAGAAAAACTGTCGCGATTTTGCGACATGTTGGAAGAGAAAAAGGCAAGTGGAAAAACTGTCACGATTTCGTGACATGTTGGAAGAGAAAGAGAAAGTAGGAAAAAGTGTCGCGATTTCATGACAAGTTCGAAGAAAGAGAACAAGTAAGAAAAGTGTCACGATTTTGTGACATGTCGCATTTTCGCGACTAAAATAGGAGAGAGAAAGTAAGTTGGAAAAGTGTCACAATTTTGTGACATGTCGCATTTTCACGACTAAAATAGGAGAGAGAAAGTAAGTTGGAAAAGTGTCACGATTTCGCAACATGTCACATTTTCACAACTAAAATAGGAGAGAGAAAGTAAGTTGGAAAAGTGTCACGATTTCGCGACATGTCACATTTTTTTGACTAAAATAGGAGAGAGAAAGTAAGTTGTACGATTTCGTGACATGTCGCATTTTTGTGACAAAAGAAAGAGAGGAAAAGTACGAAAGCAGAACAGTCATGATTTCGTGACAAAAGTAGAAAGCAATAATTCAGAAGTAGAAGTGTCATGATTTCGTGACAAAAACCAAGAAGTAAAGTACGAAAGTAGAAGTGTCGCAATTTCATAACAAAAGTAGAGAAGAAGACTTCGAAGGCAAAAGTGTTGTGATTTTGTGACAAAAGCAGAAAGAAAGACTTTGAAGACAGAAGTGTCGCAATATCACGACAAAAGAATAGAGAAAGCATACGGAGGCGAAAGTATCATGATATCGTGACATGTTGTATTTTCATGGGCCAAAGCTAAGAGAAAGAGCAAGGAAAAAAAGTGACATGTTGTATTTTCACGGGCCAAAGCTAAGAGAAAGAGCAAGGAGAAAAAGTGTCACGAAATCACATGTATTTTTGCAGTCCAATGCAAAGAGAAAGAGCAAGGATAAAAAGTGTTGCGATATCGCAACATGTAGCTTTTTCACGGTCCGATGCAAAGAAAAGGAGAGAGAAAGAAAAAGTGTCGTAATATCGTGAAATGTATTTTCGCAGGCCAAAGCAAGGAGAAAGAGAGAGAAAGCGAAAGTGTCGTGATATCACGACATGTATTTTCGTGGTTGAGTTGAAGCCGACGAAGACCGATGACAACCGACTAAAATTAGGGTTTAAAATTGTCATGAAAGCTGACTAAGATTAGGGTTTACAGCCAACTAAGATTAGGGTTTTCATCACAAATTTTTTTTATAACAGGAAGGTTGTTTGGATATTTGAATAAGTCGATGTATGAGTGTCGAAGTGTGAAATATGTTCATAAGAGCGTAGAAAGTGTAGAAGTGGTGAGATGATGGTGAAATGTGCAAAGTGAGTGAAGAGTCATATCGAATTATCCTAAGTGCGGCTGTGATTGCGCAAAGAAAGCAGAAGGCGCAGAGAGTGCAAAGGGTGAAGACGAACACAAAGTGTAGTAGTAAGGGCACAGAGGGAATGAAGATAGTGCACAGAGAGTACGTAGAGAAGCAACTCAAAGAAAGTGAAGTGCAGATGTAGATTGCAGAAGATGTGTCTGTTCTATAAATAGTGAGAGAGATTGGGTAAACAATAGACCAGTTAGGGTCTTGTAAAAGTGAAGGTGTTTTTTTGTTAAACTTCTAGATTCAAAATTGAAGTCCAGGTTACAGCTTGGCATCAGGGGTTGGTGCTCCTTCCAGTAGGTGTTGGTAAATCAGGGGTTGGTGCTCCTTTCTATTGGTGTAGATAAATAAGGGGTTGGTACTCCTAGTGGGTTCTGGTAAATTGATTGTAAAATTGGTGCTTTGCAAAGGCTGGATTTGGATGGTAGTCCAAGTAGTCATTCTTGAGGAGTAGCCAAATTGGTGAACCTTGTTAAATCTTGTGTTGTGTGATGTTCTCTTGTGATACTTGCTTTATCTAGTTTTAATTTTTCATTATTTTAGTTTTAAGAGCTATGAATTTAAGTTTAAAGAACTACATTGATTCACCCCCCCCTCTCAGTGCCATTGTAAGACTAACAATTGGTATCAGATCCAAGTTCCATTCTCAGGCTAAATTAGTTAGGGTTGATCTTGGATTAGTACGCAATGGGTAAGAAGAATAGATCCTCATCCAAAAGGGCATCTCAGTCAGTTTTAGTTCCTGTGAAAGAGAAAATTGAACCAGAAAAGGTTGAAGACTTCTCATCAAACAAAGCACCTTTGTTTGACGAAACTAATTACGCGGTCTAGAGAATCAGGATGTAGACATATCTTTGTGCTTTGGGATATGACATTTATGATTTAGTAGATAGTGAATACACAATACCCATCACTCCTCCAATCGATGCTACCGATAAGAATCTATTTGAGAATGACTCAAAAGCAAAGAATGCTATCAGGTGTGGATTAGTAGACAATGAACTGGTAAAGATCATGAGTTGTAAAATGACAAAAGAAATATGGGACAAACTGAGGAGTATTCATGAATATGATGATGAGAACATAGAGGCATATATGCTGAAATTTAATGAAGTCCTATAGGATGATTCTAAAAAGGAAATAGGTGGAGGTCTTTTCATGAAACTCGAAGAATAAATAGAAAAATAACAGGAATGTGATGAAGATGAAATTGATGCAGAAATAAATTTGAAAGAGGAACTAATTACAGCTCTGGATGAATTGAAGATAGAAAAAAAAAGGAATAAGGAAATCTCAAGAAAGCTTGAGGATGCAAATGAAATAATAACCAATTTGAAAGTACAGGTAGAAGAATTCAAAAGGATTAAAGAAACTCTCAGGTCACAGATCAATGATAAAGAGATTGGTTGATGCAAACAAGAGGATTGTTTTATTGAAGAAACAACTAGAAGAGGCCAATACAAATCTCAAATTCGAGAAGAGCATAGAGTTTTTAGATAAAATGATAAGCCAACAAAGAAGCTCCATGGATAAGCATGGTCTTGGATGTGAAGCTGAACAACCTTCATCTTCCAACTCTGTAGAGAATAAGAAGTTCATTGTTGAAGGATCGAAGCAAGAAAAGTTTGAAGTTGAATCTTCAAAAGGAAGAAAATATCAAAGGAGATCTACAAAAAAACAACCACAACAAAAGAGTTTCTATCACTCTCACTCTATTCATAATAATACTTTTAATGGCTATTGTTTTAGATGCAACCAGTATGGTCACAAGGCAACTTATTGTGGATTGAATAATAAATCAAAGAGTTATACTGGTAGAAATACATTTGCATTTTTGAGTCAACATTATGTACAATGTTTTCAATGTAATGGTCATGGGCACATAGCAAGATTTTGTCCAAGCACTTTTGTATCTAATCTAAGGCAAAACAGTAGATTTCATTAGATGCAAAGAACGCAACACAGACAGGGAATAAATCATGTACATAAAATAAAGGAAAATAATCACTCATCAAGGATACACAAGAGACAACCACACAAGAGAAATGTTCGAGTTCAAAAAAATATGCAAAATAGGGATGTATTTGAAAAATCCAAGCCAGAGTTCAAGAAAGTTTGGAGAAAGATAGAAGAAAGGAAATCGTGTCTCCTTGGACTGAAGGAGACTACTCCGCTATTGCACTAAGCAACTCCAGATAGTACATGCTCAGGGGGAGCAATCTTGAAGTTTCATTTTAATGCTCCTATGTATTTGTTTGATTACCTAAGGATGACAGGCAAGTAGTCATGGAAGTTGTCGTTTAGTTGTCGAAGTGTGTTTTCAGTTCATGTAGTTGTTTGTGGAAGTGCCGTGAAGGGTGGTGATTAAATTGAGAGTTGTCATTATTGGTAGTATTGCTATATTTCATTGTTTTACTAGTGATGGTTCTTACTGCCACTGTCCAAAGTTAAGGATTATAATAGTTCAGATAATTTGGTCAGTGAAAGAATGTTGCCCTAGCTGCATATATGTGTTTCGATAAAAGTAGTGTGTATTTGAACTACACATTGATGTGAATATTGTTAGATCAATTATGATGTTGTGGTGAAAAATATTGAATTCTGATTATTGATTCACGTTTTTCTTATCAAGATGAGCAACTTTGCTTTGTGAATCATACCTATCCGAGGTCCAGAAGTATGAGTTTGAGTAAGGTGCACTATAGTTGGCCGTGAAGTGTTTGACAAAATATTGTCTCCTGATTCGAACAGTTGAAAGTAAGGTGTGACCAGTGGTGACTGTAGAAAACATAGACCAAGTTGAAAATGTAAAATGGGATTTGGTTGGTTTTGTGGTACAGTGTTTGATGCTTGCACATAGTTGATAGTAAAATTGTAGTGTCAGTACAGTGTTGGACAAAAGTTGGTACAACTGTGAGTCACTTGACAATTTTTTTGACAGATATGAAATTAGTTTTTTTGAATGGGAAGCTTGAAGAAGATGTCTATATTGAGCAGCCAGATGGTTTCCAGCTTGGTGATGATCCCAAATTGGTTTGTAAGTTGAATATATATGGCTTGAAACAAGCACCCCAAGCATGGTATTCAAGGCTAGACAACTATCTCACTCAACAAGGGTTTAAGAAATATGATATCATATTTGGCAGCAACAAATATGAGTCATGTAAAGATTTAGCAAATAAGATGCAGAAAGAATTTGAAATGTCAATGATTGGTGAACTTTCATATTTCCTCGGGTTGCAAGTTAATCAAAATAAGAGAGCATTAATTTTTTCTAAAGAAGTAGCCATTATCAAAGAAATGCCAGAGTCAAAGCAAATAGTGGCACTAGCACCCAGTTGGTCAAGAGTGCCAATTGGCACATGCAAGGTAGAGACGTTGAGAGAATAGCACCCAGGTGGTGAAGTGCTAAGGAGGACAAGATGCCTATGCACCTAAGAAAGTCTTGCATTATTTGAGAAATGTGAGATATTTCCCGAGGATTCCCTTGATATCAGCGAGGAGAATTGCTCCCTGGAATCACGTGAAGAATGTTCACCTAAGACATTGAGTAGCCCTGACATATGCCCTAGCAAGAAGCAAAATATCGAGTGTTGATGACTATGCACAGATTGAGGTTCCAATGCTAGATGTAACGGTCCACTGTCAATACCTACGTAGGCGATGGAAACATTCATGGCAGTTGTTAGAAACCAGAGATATTGAGCTACACAACTGATGCGAGGCAAAGTTGTTAGTCACAGAGGAGATGGCAGTCAAAAGGTTGAAGAAATTATGCACAGGCTGCCTGGAGATCCGATCACTTTTGTTTTGGAAGTAACTTTTATGCAACTGAAAGTTGAGTGTTGATCATACTATACTAAATAAGTAAAAGTAAGGTACAACAGGAATTCTAATATGATGAGAAGAGATTAGAGTTCTTATCCAAGAAGACTTTATGATAGAAAGAGTACCAGTGGAGGCACATTATATCTTGGAGATAGGTTGGTCGTGTGGAACTGTAAGAAACAAGATTCAGTTTCCTTATCCATAGCAGAGGTAGAATATATTGCAGCGACAACGTGTTGTACGCAGGAGAAAGTTGCAGAAAGTGAGGTTAAGTTGGATTTTTGTTCCAAAAACAGAGCAAGTAGCGGATATCTTCACAAAACCATTGCCCAAGGAAGTTTTTGAGTACCTTCACAATAAATTGGGAGTGGTCACATTTCCCAAGAATTGACTAGCTATCGGGATCACATTCTCAAGGGGAGCATTTGTGTATTTGTTTATCTTTTTGCTCATGTTTGTGATTTTTGCTAAGTGTAATATTTTTTATCTGAGAATGTTGTGCATGGACTCAGGGGGAGTCTGTAGTAGCCCTTTGGTATTATTGTCAAAGGGGGAGAAAAGTTACAAGAAATTGCACATGTGTTGCCAACAATTCCAAAGGGGGAGATTATTGAGCAAGGTGCAACAAAAGTATTGTCATTGTTGTCAACACAGTTAGACATATTTGTTGATATAGTGGACAAGAATTTCAAAAGCTATTCAGATGCAGAAGATAGGAGTTCAAAGGTTATTCATAGTATGTACAGTGATTTTCCAAGAAGACCGAAGTGGCCCATATGCAAAAGATCAAAGAAAAAGACAAGTAAGAAAAGTGTCACGATATCATGACATATACAATAGACAAGAAAAATTGTTGTGATTTCACGACATGTTGGAAGAGAGAGAAAAAGTAGGAAAAACTGTCATGATTTCATGACATGTTGGAAGAGAGAGAAAAAGCAAGAAAAACTGTTGCGATTTCGCGACATGTTGGAAGAGAGAAAAAGTAGGAAAAACTATCACAATTTCGTGACATGTTGGAAGAGAAAAAGGCAAGTGGAAAAACTATCACGATTTCACGACATGTTGGAAGAGAGAGAAAAATTAGGAAAAACTGTCGCGATTTCGTGACATGTTGGAAGAGAAAAAGGCAAGTGGAAAAACTGTCATGATTTCGCGACATGTTGGAAGACAAAGAAAAAGTAGGAAAAATTGTCATTATTTCACGACATGTTGGAAGAGAAAAAGGCAAGTGGAAAAACTATCACAATTTCGTGACATGTTGGAAGAGAAAGAGAAAGTAGGAAAAAGTGTCACGATTTCACGACAAGTTTGAAGAAAGAGAACAAGTAAGAAAAGTGTCGCGATTTCGTGACATGTCATATTTTCACGACTAAAATAGGAGAGAGAAAGTAAGTTGGAAAAGTGTCATGATTTCATGACATGTCGCATTTTCATGACTAAAATAGGAGAGAGAAAGTAAGTTGGAAAAGTGTCATGATTTCATGACATGTCGCATTTTCGCGACTAAAATAAGAGAGAGAAAGTAAGTTGGAAAAGTGTCACAATTTCACATGTCACATTTTTGTGACTAAACCAGGAGAGAGAAAGTAAGTTGGAAAAGTGTCACGATTTCGCGACATGTCGTATTTTCGTGATAAAAGAAAGAGAGGAAGCATATGGAAGTAGAACTGTCACAATTTTGTGACAAAAGCCAAGAAGTAAAGTACAAAAGCAAAAGTGTCGTGATTTCACGACAAAAGAAGATAAGAAGACTTCGAAGGCAGAAGTGTCACGATTTTGTGAAAAAAGCAGAAAGCAAGACTTCAAAGGCAGAAGTGTCACGATATCACGACAAAAGAATAGAGAAAGCGTACGGAGGTGAAAGTGTCGCGATATCGCAACATGTATTTTTGCGGGCCAAAGCTAAGAGAAAGAGCAAGGAGAAAAAGTGTCGCGATATCGCAACATGTATTTTTGCGGGCCAAAGCTAAGAGAAAGAGCAAGGAGAAAAAGTGTTATGATATTGTGACATGTATTTTCGTGGTCCGATGCAAAGAGAAATAGCAAGGAGAAAAAGTGTCGTGATATTACGACATGTAGCTTTTTCGTGGTTCAATGCAAAGAAAAGAAGAGAGAAAGAAAAAGTGTCATGATATCGTGACATGTATTTTTGGGGGCCAAAGCAAGGAGAAAGAGAGAGAAAGCGAAAGTGTCACAATATCGCGACATGTTGTATTTTTGCGGTTGAGTTGAAGCCGATGAAGACCGATGATAGCCAACTAAAATTAGGGTTTATAGTTGTCATGAAAGCTGACTAAGATTAGGGTTTACAGTCGACTAAGATTAGGGTTTTCATCACAAAAATTTTGTTATAAAAGGAGGGCTATTTGGATATTTGAATAAGTCGATGTATGAGTGTCAAGGTGTGAAATGTGGCCGTAAGAGCGCAAAAAGTGCAGAAGCGACAAGATGATGGTGAAGTGCGCAAAGTGAGCGAAGAGTCATATCTAATTGTCCTAAGTGTGGTTGTGATTGCATAGAGAAAGTAGAAGGTGCAGAGAATGCAAAGGGCGAACACAAACGCAAAGTGTAATAGTAAGGGCGTAAAGGGAATGAAGACAGTGTGTAGAGAGTGCATAGAGAAGAGACTCAAAGAAGGCGAAGTGTGGCTGTAGATTGTAGAAGATGTGTCTGTTTCATAAATAGTGAGAGAGATTGGGTAAGCAATAGACCAGTCAAGGTCTTGTAGTGAAGGTATTTTTTTGTTAAACTTCTAGATTCAAAATTGAAGTCCAGGTTGCAGCTTGGCATCAGGGGTTGGTGCTCCTTCTAGTAGGTGCTGGTAAATCAGGGGTTGGTGCTCCTTTATGTTGGTGCAGATAAATAAGGGGTTGGTGCTCCTTCCAGAGGGTGCTGGTAAATTGATTGTAAATTTGGTGCTTTGTAAAGGTTGGATTTGGATGGTAGTCCAAGCAGTCATTCTTGAGGAGTAGCCAAATTGGTGAACCTTGTTAAATCTTGTGTTGTGTGATGTTCTCTTGTGATACTTGCTTTATCTGGTTTTAAGGTTTCATTATTTCAATTTTAAGAGCTATGAATTTAAGTTTAAATAACTACACTGATTCACCCCCCCCTCTCAGTGCCATTGTAAGACTAACATCTTCCAGGTCACCAAATTACTACATCAGCTAACACATAGCTCACAGAGGCTCATCACAGTAGAAATTCATCGTCTATTTTTGTTTCCTCCTGGTTCACATCCCCCATGCAAACTTTTGGGTATAAAAATTTTTATATCCCATCATGTAAAACTATATTTTAGGTCATATATTAGCATATAAAATTCCACACAACATAGAAAATACCTACACAACAAAAGATTTATCCTCTATCTCTATTTTCTTGAGGTTCACACCACCTTGTTCAAACATATGTTTTCTATAATAGCAAGTGTTAGAACCATTCATAGAGCTTTCCATAGCCTAAATTCCACATATTTTGACTATTAATTCACTAGCACATACACTATCATTCTTGTTATGCATAGTTAGACACGTGAGGCTCTCCACTATGCCATCGAGGCTGCCCATCGAGCTATCATGGCTACATGTGCCTTCTCCTATCATACCAATGATCCACCTTCTATGTTTGAGAGGGTTACTTTTGTAGATCCACCTGATTTGTTGACTAGCACATAAGAGCCTAAGGCAAGCCCCATCTCACATGTTGCATCTTCTACTCCATCCCATGTTGTAGACAATACCTATGAGGAGACCTCTCCTCCATATTATATCTCCTTCTCCAAAAAACCATATACCTATTACCGAAATGTCATTTATACCATACTAGGTTGACCTCTACCCACCATCATATTTAATGAGCCTACCCCATCTCCATCACCATACACTACTCATCCCTTTATAGATCACTTATCCCATACACTCCTTGGGGATGACTACAATATTTTCATATCTCAAATAATTATTTATAACATCACTATTGTTCAAATTATAGATATGATTTCTACACCCTCTTATTCTTCTCCACCTCAGTCTTCTTATTCCCAAATTCCACACCCATAATAGGCTTGCATCGCTCCAAATTTTTCGCATCCCTACCTTCAGGCTATAGGATCCATGCCCGGAAGGAGGATGGGAAAAGGATGGTGCGGTACCTCGAACTGAGAGGACTTTGCGAAGGTCCCGCCTCTCAAGGGAGGTGTATTTTGATGATTTTTCGATGGATGGTGGGTTCACCAGGAAACATTTAATGGCAGTTTCCACGCCTAGGTTTTGGAATGTGTTTTGATGTGTTCGTTTTTAGTCTTAAGCATTCAAGTCCTAGGTTTGGCCGAATGAATCTAGATTACTCTATATGAAAATGCAAATTCCATGAATACATGAAACAGATTTGAAAGCAGAAAGCAGAGAATTTGTAGAATGCAAATGAAGAATACCTGATCCGGATGTCTGAAGAAGATTCTGATGTTGAAGCAGTCTGGATCTTATGAGATTTGACAGAATCGTCTGCAATCAGACAAGATCGTCTGAGATCTGACGAATTCGTCAGAGACCTGCAAAACCAAAAATAGAGGCAAAATACAAAAAATACTATAGTTCTAACAGAGGGAAATGATATAAAATGGCAGCAATGTTATCAAACTGCAACTTAAACACAGAAACAGAAATGAATTATGCTAATTTGATGATAATTAAGGTTTAATTATGCATTTAATCTAAATGGGTGAACTCCAAATGCAAGATAATATAAAACACTGAATAGATTATGTAATTTGTAGAATAAAATGACAAAAAAAGGGGTGAGGAACGCAAACTTCAGGCACTGATTGCCTTAATACGGACTACAGTCGAGATCGTCTCGCATCATATACGAAATCGCCTCGAATTCGACAGGTTTGCCTCCGATTTGAACAGGTTCATCGACGACGATAGGTGCTGGCTCCGGCTGAAAAACAGTGATGTACCTACAACAAAATTAATGTGGAACTAGTGCAAATGCAAGATGGAGATGATTTAACGTAGAGAGAATCAATTTGCAGAAAATTTCAGCCAAGGGTTGGGAAAGGAAAATCCTAGAGATTAAATAGGCTTAGGGGAGTAGTTAGGAGGTTGGAGATCATCCCAATTTGGGAGATCTCCAATGGGGGAAGGGTCCCAACGATGCAGACACGCTTTTGCCCAAATTGGAGACCCGTTGGAATAGATTCCAACTTTGCAAATTCAGTTTTATAACAAGATTATCTGGACGTCCTAGTCCAGACGAAATCGTCAAATCTGAGGTGATATCGTCTGATCGACGACGATATCGTCAAACGGTCAAAAAAACCTCTAAAAATGGTGCGAAAAAGGAGGAAATGGATTTCCTGGTGGTTAACGGGCGATTTGGGAGGTTAAATTTGAATTTTAAATTATTTACTAAGGTGAATGTAATTATTGTAATTTTACTGCGCCAATTTTAGGGTGCTACATTTTGCCCCTTCTTTAGCGAATTTTCTGAAGAAAATGCGTTAAATATGAGTTCTTCTCGATCTATGAGAAAGCAAAAATTATTCCCATTTTTAGGCGACGATTCTTGGTCAAATCGTACGACAGCTTACTATGGTGCCCCCTCCGTGTTTTTACCCAAATCGAACGTTTGAGGTAAAAACGTGAAAAAGCAAAAAAAATATTTTTGAATAAAATTAAGAAAAATAGGGTAAAACCCTAATTCATTTTTACTGTTCATTTTCTGGTTTTTAGAGCTCTGGAAGCAAAAATGGTGGAGACGACGCACAGATCAACAGAGGTTCGACGCGGTCTACGGGTAAGAGCCTAGACTTAACTAGGATGTTTTAATTTAATTTGACATGATTTGTAGGTAGATTTTAGGTGATTTTTGAGCATCGTGGCCATTTTTGGGCCGTCGACAACGTTGTCGGGATGAAATCATCCCGATTTCGATGAAATCATCCCGATTTCGATGAAATCGTCTCGATTTCAGCAATTTCACCTGAGGGCGAAATCATCGAAAGAGGGACGATTTTGTCAAATTAGGGACGATTTCAAAATACAAAATCGGAGACAATTATGCTCAAATTTGGGACGATATCGTCCAAAAGTGGGCGATATCATAAATTAAACAAAATTGAAATTATACTTGCATTATTGATTACTTGAATTGTTGATTAATGATTGTTTATTGTTTTGTTGTTTATGTTTGCAGAGAGGATTACTAAAGAGCAGGGAGTGGAAATATGGAGGATTGAGAGATGACTTGGCCGCTCTAACACAGACAAAGTGAGATCAGCTGGCACAGGCCGAATTACTGCATGTGGCAGAAATGCCACAAGTATCCACAGACATGGGGCTATTGACAGCCCTAGCAGAGAGATGGTATCCGGGTTCCTCATGTTTTCGGCTACCGACAGGGGAGATGACTCCCACTTTGGAGGACGTATGGAGGATTTTGAGAATCTCCATACAAGGATGGATGATTACTCTTACGGCCAATCAGGGCCACGCTATGGGACGGTTATGCGATGACCCGAGCTTCGCCCTGGAGAAGGGCAGAGTTAACATTGAGGCACTACGCCAGATGCCTGGGGCATCTACAGTCACACGGGTGTTGGCTAGAGTGGTTTGTGGACTTCTGCTGTGCCACCAGAGTGGGTGCAGGGTGCCATGGAATCTGGCAGATGTGATCTATGACATGAGAGACCACGGCTACAGGTTTTCTTGGGGTAGTTTTGTTCTATGCTGGTTATACAGGATCCTATATGGGGTCGTGTACAAGGGCGATCGATGTCTATTTATGACATCGCTACTATAGGTTTGGTGCTAGGAGCACATTGCGATGCGGAGGCCGATAGGGCTTCCTCTAACAGGGATTGATGGGGAGAGGCCCCGAGTCTTCTACTGGTGGCTCCGAAGAGGGGCATAGCGGCGGATCGACCTACCGATGTCCCGGAGACTACTGGATGACCTAGTCTCGGACCAGATCACCTGGAGGCCGTGGAGGGAGCATCTAGGGTGGCCAGAGGATGGACAAGAGCTAGATCATATCAGGCGAGTCTACTGGTTGAGGATGGAGAGGGGAGAGGTGGAGCTCCACTGCTATGACCGAGTTTTGAGGCAGTTCGGTCTATAGCAATGGATCCCATCCCTCAGGGACTACGAGTTTTCCTGGACTGTCTAGGATAACACTACTATTAGTGGGGCTTTGGACATGCAACGGTTTTGGAGCCAGGACACAGATGATGCCCCCATCCAGCCATTGGATGGGGATGACACCGGAGTAGCCGATGGCTATGATGCCTAGTACGCAGGCATCCGCCCTCCTCGGATGACGAGGGCATAGGGTCTGATCCACATAGTTGTGCGTCGGATAGGGAGGCAATGCCAGGAAACGATGGAGGCAGCCCAGGGTCGCGGTGGGAGAGAGGCGAGGAGGCCACAGGCACAGGAGCGGTCGTGGCAGAGAGAGAGGGAGAGGAGGGAGGTGAGACCCCCATCTCCATAGAGTGATAGGCCACCATTGCCTGATAAGGGCAAGGGTGTGGACACAGGAGAGAGTAGCGAGATGGCTACTCTCTGGGTGGAGAGAGATCGTCTGTAGGCTCAGGTGCAGACGCTACAGGATGTGGCTGCACAACACCAGGCTGAGGTGTCATAGCTATGGGACGATATTGCACGCCTCAAGGCATGGGGCAGAGGGGCGAGCACACAGGAGTTGGCATGGTTGATTGCTCAGACCATGTTTTACCAGGGCATCTACTTCCAGATGGTGCCAGAGGGTCATAGGGTACAGCTGCCAGTCAGCATTCTTGACCCTATCAGGATTGGGTCCTCGAGGACTTCATCCCGATCGAGGACGAGGATGACACAGACTGCGATGGGGCCACCTCGTTCACCTCAGGGCGGGGGAGGAGATGAGGCAGAGAGCTCTCGAGGCTCTCGAGGCTAGAGGGTTGGACTGAAATTTGTATTATATGATTATTTTTGATAGAGGATTGAGTATGTCGAGGTACAGATTGTGGCATACCAATCCAGTTTTGATGATGTACATATGTTGATATATATATATATATGAGATATTTTTGATCATATGACTTGTATCTTGTGTATTTGTGATGTTTTAATTGATTGATTTGATAATTCATTGAGGATTCATGTAATTATGTCGTTGGAAATATTATGTTTTGAATGTCATGCTATAAAATTTTAAATGAAATAATCTGATGTAACAAATTGGTTTGTTGTGATGAAATGTGATAAAATAAAAAGAGACTTCTAACAATAATTTCAAAGGACATTGTCGCTATTATAGACCATTTCATGGAGTCGCTGCTCACTCGGTCGTCAAGCTAGTCCTATTTACAGAAATATTGTTAAAAAGTAAAAGAGTGCTTAAGAGACTGTCTTAAGACTTTGGTGCAATAGTGCAAATGATGATGATGATAATGGTTTGTTTTCAGATTTTCATAAAAAATGTTTGCATGAAATGATGTTCAAATGATTTTTGCTAGGCATAAATTCCTAAGTGTGATAAATTTTTTGGATAATTCTTTAGGAATTATACCATCATTGCAAAATTAAAGGTTGACATAATGACATGAAATAATTAAAATGTGTTTACTTTTGGAAAAGCATAATTTGTGTAACATAATGAATTAAGCCATATGGTTTTCATGATTTTGAAGAAATGGAGAATAAAAATTATTACAATGGTTTGCGCTAGGCATAGAATATGTAGGTATAGACTTATACCATCATCGCGAAAATCCAAAAAAATAGTTTTATTGCATGGTTGATTTTTGATGAACAGAAAATATGAAAATGAGGACTTGCGCTAGGCATAAAATTCCAATTTTGGTTTTGAAACTATACCATCGTCGCGAAAGTCAATCAGATATATATGTATATGTTTTGTATATTTTTGAAAGAAATTTTGATTTTTCTATTATATAGTTGTCTTTATGGTAAACAATTGTACTTGATTTATTCTCAAACAATTTGCAAAAATAATATTTCAAATTATTTTGAAGGTAAAAGTTAGATTTATAAGGAATCCCATGTGCATATATGAATTCATTTCTGATATTGATTTATCATAATGATACACGAAATCTCTCAAATACAAATGTGTGTGCAATTGCATTGTTCATTTACCAGTTTTGAACAAGATACTATGATACAAGTGATTTGAAGAAACCAAATAAGTGTTCATTAACCATGATGTAGATGCATATAACCATACTAGGCTACTATGTAGGTCGGATTATCAAGAGCTAGCTAATCCATAAGCAGACATAGGTCTGTACAAAATAAGGTCGCTAATGTGACAGACATATCGCCATGCTAGGAATTACCCAAGGCCAAGCAGGTTGGGCACAAACCACCTGTTATGGGGCTTACCTCACAGTTTTTGAATAATTGAGAATTCCAAGGATTCAAGCTCATCAACCCTTCTTTTATTTTCAAAGGGTAGGGAAAGGGATTTTATTGCTTTCTTGCTTTCTTTTGAACTTTGCTTATTTTTATTTTTGTATTTCTTTTGCTTGATAATGCTTGTAACATTGCTGTAATGATATAAGAACATTTTTCTTTTCTCTTTTTTTTTCTTGAATTTTTCTTTTCTTTTTCTTTTTCTTTGCTAGGGATACTTGCTCGGATTAGCTGTAGAGCAAGGGATTTTTATTCTGGGTAGGGGTGAGCTTGTCCTTTTGCCAATTCTCAAATATTCTAGACCATGTGCATGATAGGATAGCAGGGGAAACTTTTCGCTCAAGAAATCACTTCTACGATGTAGCAAAGCATAGAAATTACAAATATAATCATTTTATTGTGAAAATATGTGCTTGGTTTAAGTAAATAACAAGATCAATTCTCTATGCTCAAACTTTATTTAATTGAATTTTGTGAACTTTGATATAAGAGAGATTAGTAATCATGCCAGATAAAATCAAGATATTTATTTTTGTGAGTGTGCAAGTGAGGGATTCCAAATAAATGCTAATTTATCCAAAATAAGTTGAAACATATAACTGCAACAATTGTAAGAAAATATATATAAATGATTTTTTGAAAAGGTTGGAGAATGTTGACTCTCTCTTTCTTCTATATATTGTTTTGGTTTCGAAAGAGTCAAGAATATTACTGTTTTTATTTTTATCATTATTTTGATTTTTTTGGTTTCATTTTTTTGTTTTTGAACAAAAACAAGTGTCATAAATAAATGCAACAAATAGTTTTGAAGATTTTTGATGATTATAATTTATTTTTTTTTTTTATGTTTTTGGATTTATAAATTGAAAGAAATACAAGATAGTGATTTTGAACAAATATATACATGGATGAAATGACCAAGTTTATGCATAGTAACGTTTAAGATGCAAAATATTCATATGTTCTTTAAGTTCTTTACCATCTAAGGTAGACAATTTGTATGCTCCTGATTCAAATTTGGCGGTAATAATGTATGGTCCAAGCCAGTTGGGCTCAAATTTACCTTTAAGGTCCTTAGTTGCATTTGTATTTTTTTGAAGGTTTTGAGGATTTTGATTTTTTTGTATTTTGATTTTAATTTATGAATTGAAATTGGTGGTATATACAAGATGATCTATATACACTATACAAGGTTATTTGAGTATAGCATGTCTAAGGTTGCTTCAAAATCAAAGGAGGTTTTGAAGGATAATCTGGTTGAGGTGAAGGTAAGAATAGAAGGTGATGAATAAAAGGTAGTGATAACAAAATCTTTGTTATAATGTAAGATAATGTAGCAAAAGATTTGACTTTTATATGTGGAAAATTGATCATGTCACAAAATAAAATATCAGAAATATAAGAAAGTTCTTCATTCTTATTATTATATTCCAAGTCTTGATAAGATAGAGAAAGTATATGTGAAAGATATGCATGGATGTTATTTGGTAAACAAAGATGATCATATATGGATAAAAAAAAGTGATGGATAGAAGATAATTGTGATAATAAAGAATGTATAGAACTTGATGTTTCAACCGTTAAATATTCTTCAAATAGTGCTGGATCATTATGTATGGTAACAATTTTATTTGTAATTTCAAACTTCAAACATTGGTGAAGAGTGGAAGGGAAAACCCTCATCGTATGAATCCAAGGACTCTGGAGAAATAGGTTGTAAGGTGAAGGACAATATCCTACATAGAATAAAATATCCAAGATCTTGGATCCAATATTAAAGGGAAGAATTATAGTACCTTGAGCTTCTTGAATTTCATTGTTAAAATATTTTATAATAACATTTGATTCATTAAGATCTTCTTCCTTTGTTTTGGGTTTTTGGAATAATTGATAAGTGCATAAATTAAGAGAGGAGCCATTATCTACCATGATAGTTCTAACAAGTGTTGCTTTACCAGATCTTGTAATGTAAATATAGTAGTCTTCTTGTGGAGTAGAGGAAGGAATATCCTCATCATAGAATGAAATATAGTTAACCTCAAGAGGGTTTACACCATTAATTATGTTCTTAGAGTAAATATGATGAGGAACAAATTGTTGGCTAGGTATTTTGAACAAAATTTCCTTGTGATAAATTTGTAATACTTCTAAAAGGGATATCTTTTTCTGAGGATTAATCACTTGTTTTTTATTATCAAAGTGGATTTCAGATTGAGATTTTGATTCTAAAGATAAGCTTTCTATGCTTACATTCCATTTTGGATCATTATCTAGATTCAAAGATAGTTTTGAAGGCTGGTCAAATGAGGAATCCATATCTTGAATATCAGATTGAGTTGATTGAACTTGAGGTTGCTCATTTGTAGTTTCTGTTACAATATTAATAATATCACCATGATGGGACACATTAACATGCAATATTTGATTGGTTTCTTGTTGTTGATAATTGAATAGGGGTTCTTGGGAGATCCGCATGTCTTGATTGATTATTGGTATTTGTTGTGTAGGAGTTTGATTGTTTAATGGATATTTATAATCAGTTGTAGATTGTAATTCCTTTATATCAAAAAGACCTTCATCAATCAAATCTTGAATTGCAAATCTTAAATATTTACAATTTTGTGTCATATGTCCATCTACTCTATGATATTCAAAATGTAGCTCAGGTTTAAACCAATCTGTTGTGGTATCAGGTTGTCTTATGGAAGGGAGTTCAATCTTATTTGTGTCAAGTAAATACTTGAGAATTATATCCATTGGTTGATTGAGCTTAGTAAATTTATGTGATGAAGGTTTTTGAGATGTTTTTGATAAATGCCTTAGGAATTTCGTCATAAAAGGACCTAATGGTTTCTCACCTCTACTTTCTTTATTATGGGTAGAATGATGACAGGAAGATTGCGAAGCATGAGGTGAGTGTATGGTAGAATTGTAAGAATAAGTATTTTCTTGTTGAAATGGATGTGTTGTATTGAAAGAAGAGTATTGAAAAGGTGATGGAGGATTATATGTGGATTGATAGACATAATATGGATATATGGAAGAATAGATAATATCATTATGAAGAGGATTGGCAAAGGGATTTTTCTGTTGGGGTAAGGATGCAAAATGGGAAAAGTGCGATGGAGGTGATGTTGAATAGGGATGAGGTTGGTCATAATCAACAAATGTATTTGGCTAAATTCTTCCAACATTACTGATGGGCTCATATTGATTTGAGTAAAAACTCATGGTTCCTTTAGTACTTCTAAAAGTAATATTTAACATCTACTATTTAGAATTGAATCTAAAACATACAAACTTGAAATGATAATTTTGTTTTTGTTTTTCTTGTATATATATATATATATATATATTGTTTTTGTTTTCAAAATGTTTAAAATGCATTCACGTCGGGTTCACCAAAATGTATCGCTCCAAATTTTTTGCATCCCTACCTTCAGGCTATAGGATCCGCGCCCGGAAGGAGGATGGGAAAAGGATGGTGCGGTACCTCGGACTGAGAGGACTTTGCGAAGGTCCCGCCTCTCAAGGGAGGTGTATTTTGATGATTTTTTGACGGATGGTGGGTTCACCAGGAAACATTTAATGGCAGTTTCCACGCCTAGGTTTTGGAATGTGTTTTGATGTGTTCATTTTTAGTCTTAAGCATTCAAGTCCTAGATTTTTCCGAATGAATCTATATTACTCTATATGAAAATGCAAATTCCATGAATACATGAAACATATTTGAAAGCAGAAAGCAGAGAATTTGTAGAATGCAAATGAAGAATACCTGATCCGGATGTCTGAAGAAGATTCTGATGTTGAAGCAGTCTGGATCATCTGATATTCGACAGAATCATCTGCAATCATACAAGATCGTCTGAGATCTGACGAATTCGTCGAACGAATTCGTCAGAGACCTACAAAACCGAAAACAGATGCAAAATACAAAAAATACTACAGTGCTAATAGAGGGAAATGATATAAAATGGTAGCAATGTTATTAAACTACAACTTAAAAACATAAATAGAAATGAATTGTGCTAATTTGATGATAATTAAGGTTTAATTATGCATTTAATCTAAATGGGTGAACTCCAAATGCAAGATAATATAAAACACTGAATAGATTATGTAATTTGTAGAATAAAATGATAGAAAAAGGTGTGAGGAATGCAAAATTCAGGCACTGATTTCCTTAATACGGACTACAGTCGAGATTGTCTCGCATCAGTACGAAATTGCCTCGAATTCGATAGGTTCGCCTCCGATCTGAATAGGTTCATCGGTGACGATAGGTGCTGGCTCCAACTAAAAAACAGTGATGTACCTACAACAAAATTAATGTGGAACTAGTGCAAATGCAAGATGGAGATGATTTAACGTAGAGAGAATCAATTTGTAGAAAATTTTAGCCAGGGGTTGGGAAGGGAAAATCCTAGAGATTAAATAGGCTTAGGGGAGTAGTTAGGAGGTTGGAGATCATCCCAATTTGGGAGATATCCAACGAGGGAAGGGTACCAATGGTGCAGACACGCTTCTGCCCAAATTGGAGACCTGTTGGAACAGATTCCAACTTTGCAAATTTAGTTTTACGACAAGATCGTCTGGACGTCCTTGTCCAGACGAAATCGTCAAATCTGAGGCGATATTGTCTGATCGACGATGATATCATCAAACGGTCAAAACAACCTCTAAAACTGGCATGGAAAAGGGGGAAACAGATTTCCCAATGGTTAATGGGCGGTTTGGGAGGTTAAATTTGAATTTTAAATTATTTACTAAGGTGAATGTAATTATTGTAATTTTACTGCACCAATTTTAGGGTGCTACAAGGCTTCATCAAGTTCAAACCTCCATCTCAACCATCTTCATCACATTCACACCAACATTCCTAATATTTTCCTCAATACTATCAGATACTGTTACAACATCCATCACATCCATCTTTGCAATTTCAACAATAACAAGTCACCCAATCACCACAACCACCCCCATTAAATCCATAGTTCTCTACCAATATTCCTACCAAATACTTGCCATTCTCATTATATGAACCTTTGTTGACATTTTATTTCTCTTTTCACTTACATCCACCACCTTATTTCTTGCCACCACAAACCATTCCTATTTCTTTATACAATCCAAATTACCCATCATATCTAGCCAATACACCAAGATATTTAGCCCATCCCAAATATGCACTCTCCACTCGTTTAATGCCACCTCATATATCATTGTTTACCATTCAATATTATAGCTAATTCTATTTCACTACACCTTCATCTCTCCACCACCATATTATAACCACATGCTTTCTTCACATCATCGTCCAATCACAAAACAATTTCCAATATACCCTACAATAGCAATCATCCATGCTCGACCATCATACTCATATATACCATGATTAATAGCAACAACCTGTAATGTAGTATTTATACATTTCATCATATCCATCTCAAATTCCTCTCCCATAGTATCAAGCCATGTCGACACCTGATCCATAACAAGTTGCTTACTATAATCAATGGGAAGATCCACAACCGTAATACCCATCCCATTTGGGTTACTCGTAGGCATCATCATAGATACTTCCTCCACCTTATTATTCATATCCATTTCAATATCCACTAGATACTACAATGATTCTCTCTAGTGAACTTCATGCTATGAAAGAACAAATCAAAAATCTATTTTTGTGCACGACTGGTTATGAACACCCAAATACCACATATGAGGAGTTATGCAATGAACCAACTAATTCATCTATTCCTATGCATCCTTATCCTTACTGGTTTGAGATCCCTAAATTTGCCAAATTTAAAAGTAAGGAAGATCCTAGAGAGCACCTTAACAATTATCGCTTCACTTGTTACCAACTTCATGTTAGTGATCCCCTCATGTTTTCACATTTCCATTTTCTCTTAGGGGACAAGTGGTAGATTGGTACACTCATTTACCTCGTCATAGCCACTTCAATTTTGAGCAATTGGAAAATCTCTTTCTCAAACATTTTTCCATTAATATCAAAATGAAGATGACATTGTCTGATGTGTATGCTTTAAACCAGTTTGATAATGAAACCATTACTGATTTTATCTCTTTATGGAGGGTGGTCATTCATGATCTTGATTTTACTTTTCCACCTACATAACTTGTCAAACTATTTGGCAAAAGTTATAATAAGCAAACTTCTTAGACTTTACAAATCCATCAATATTGCACATTCGAGGAGGCTATTGCTCAAGACAAGGTTATCAAGGACATTAAAGTACATAAGGGTAAGATCAAGATTCACCCTAAACAACCTTATCCATAAAATTTCTACCACAATCAAAATATATACATTCCACCCACTTCCAAACCACCTCAAACCAATCAGGTGCTACTCACTTCTCCATCCTCATCACCACAATCAGCACCACCCCAACCACCACAAGTAACACCACCCCAACCAGCATAACATTCATACCAAACCAATCCATTCATCAACTTCTAATCCATTCCAAGGGTGTAATACTCACCCTCATCATCCACCATGCAATTGGATACCTCTGTCCAAACCCATGATCACTTTATTCTATCATTTATTTTATGGGAGCCTCATCTCCTTTCCTGATATCAATCTTGATAATCCTAATAATCCTCTCCATAAAGACCATAATACATAGGTATTTTGTGATTTTCATCACCAACATGGCCACCCCCTTGATTATTGCCATGTACTTTACCATATCATTCATCTTATTGATCGTGGAACCATTCAGGTTTCTAATATCTTGCATTGCAAAATTAGAACTATAAAAATACATTACCTAGACATGGAGATAATAATACCGAATCCAACCCATGACAAGTTAATCGTGTCAATCATGGTCCTTTCCAATATGGTTTTGTGGGTATGATCAACATTGCTACTCGTAACCAATGCTACCCACCTCCCATTAAAGTTTTATGCCCTTCTACTCCTATTCCAACACCTTCTTCTAGTCCCCAATTCCTCCACCAGCTCCTACCACCATACAACATAATATCATCACTATTCGTGTTACCATTTCTCATCAATCCCAACATCATTGTGAGGCCCTCATTTCCATTCTCTTCTCTCTTGATATTGATACCCATGATATTGATGCCTTTGCCAACTTTTTCAACAATGTCCATATATGCTTGCAACCTTCCATAAACTTCCATGACAATGAAATCACCAACATTATTTATGAAGGGGTGGATCCACCTTTGTATATCCAAGCTTCCATCAATTCTATCATTTATAAGTATTTTCTTATTGATAAAGGCTCATCCATTAGCATTATTTCTACCACCACCCTTGTCCATCTTCACCTCAATCCTACTCATATTTCCACCCCTTCCATAGAAATTCAAGCATTTTATAGATCTATGCACCCTACCATCGGTACAATTGTCCTACCCATTTAGGTCAGTGCCAAAACTATTTCCATCCTCTTCCACATCATTGAATGGGATATGTAGTACAATATTATTTTGGGATACCAATGGATTAGGGACATGCAATGTGTCCCTTCCATGTTACACCATTGTATTAGATATATTCATAATGGATTGGTTCACTACATCCTTACCAACAATGACCATTTCAAATTTTGTAATATTATCACTTTACCACCAAGTCCACCCCTATCATCTACCCAATTCACTCCCAATTCATGATGTTCCCCTACTACCACCTCTCCATAATTTCCATATTCACATCCCAAACCCAATTTGAGTGACATACCCTCATCTTCCTCACATCCACCCCCAACCACCATTACCCCTTATACCTCCGTATTTTCCCACCCTCCTTCATATTTTTCTATGCCATATTCTTACCATGTGTCATTCCTTCCATTCATCTTTTTGGCTATGCCCTCACCAAATTTCTCTTCCACTGCATCACCTATTATTACCACCTCATGTCCACCTTACCATCACTTTGTTTCTTGATCCCCTTGATTGTGAGTCACATATTCCATTCTAGCCACATCTTCTATTCCAAAATCTCAATTCACACATGCAAATAATAATATCATGGGAACACCTATTGAATTGTATGAGTGGACACAATCTACCACTTGGATTACTAATCAATTGTACTAATCTAATCCTCTCACTTCACCCTCTCATCCACTTTTACCCATCCCATTGCCACCTTGATCACTGAGGGGGTATCCCCCCAACATCAACATCATGATCCTTCATACATGTCTATACTCATGACCACACATAGTCTCAAAGAGTATGAAAAATGAAATGCTTAGGTTATCTCACCTACCATCCAATATACCTACGACTTTGGTCGACCACATGATGTGCCTATGATTTTTGGGGGTTTTTTTCCTCTTCATACACTAGATAATTGCATAAATTTCATATATGGGGGACTTGACTCATTTGTGGAGCCTCTAGTGCCTCCACCACCCCAAAAATTTTTTTACGATAATATCCATCACATGTCAAATCCTAATTTTTTCTAGCACTATCTTCATTATTATAATTGACATGGCTTTGGACTAGGAAAGTATGAACAAGGGTGTCACACCTTTGTAATTCCTCCTTTATGATTTCCTAATGATAGTTCTAGAATTAGTTACCATCCTGCAATGATCAAAACCCTCATGTATGATTTGCATCATCTCCATATTGACCCCCTCAAGGTATTTTTTGATGATGAATTTGAGATTAATTTTCCTATATACTATTAATCCTCGCAATCTATGGTTGAAATTCCATCTACTTTATTCCATTCATATCTACTGCATGAAGACCCTCCTTTCGATGAAGTTGAAGCTCTGGCTGATCAATTTACCAATTTATCACTTGATCCACCATGCTTGATCGATAGACCCTCTTCATCTCTACTAGTCATTCCTTTCATACCTTTGTGCACTCGGTAATAAATTCCCCATTCTAACTCGTGTTCTCATTCTTCACCCATGGTGTTGCTTCCTAGCTGCAACCGACCATTTTCTTATTCATCACCATACTCTTTTGAATATTTATTACCATTATATTTGACATCTGCCACATCCAACATCTCTATTAATATAATATCTATTGACTTATATGTTTCACTTTGCTATCCAAATAATCCTAACTACATACCATCACCTATTAGTGACTTTGTTGATTTTGAAAATATTTCATCCACACCATCACCCATTGAGTTTCTACCATTATCTCAATTACTATGATTTTATAATGCACCTTTGCCCTCTATTCCACCCCACTTGCCTTGGATTAGCCATACTTATTTTTATCTGGATGATGAATTCCAAATTTTTTGATGTCATTGATGATCTCCATGTCATCCCAATGCCCGCTCAACTCAATGATGACTTTCACATGGTTTCCAAGGACACCATTGATGTTGACATCAGTGACAATCTCGATCACCACCACATTTTCAAAATCATAGCTAGGATTTTTGTTGACAAACATGTTCTTTTCATTGCTTTACTTCAAAATATATAAAGATATTTGCATAGTCCTACATGGACATGCCAGAACCTGATACATCATTAGTTGTGCATAAATTTTTCTTGGATGATGATGCAAAACCTGTTTGAAAAAAATTTCATGACATGCATCCTATCGTGGCCCTCATGGGAAAAGAGAAATTACAAAAATTGCTTGATATATCATTCATACAACCCATTGATTACCTTTAGTTGGTTTCAAAAATATTCCCCATTGGAAAACCCAAGGGGGGTATTCACATCTACACTGATTTTAGAGATCTTAAAAAAGCTGAACCCAAGGACAATTTTCCACTCCTTAATATTGACACCTTGGTCAAGGCAACAGTAGTGCACAAAATGCTCTCCCTCATGTATGGTTTCTCTAGTTACAATTAAATTCATGTCAACCTAGAAAACTAACATAAAATATCTTTTACGACTCCCTAAGGGACATTTTGTTACAATGTCATACCCTTCGATCTAAGAAATGCTAGGGCAATATACCGATATGTCATGGTATACATTTTTCTTGAATTCATGTATAAAACTGTTAAAGACTATGTTGACGATCTTATTACCAAATCCAAAACATTAAAATTTTGAGAACCTCTGCCATATCTTCAATCACCTTCTAGAACATAACGTACAATTAAAAAAAAAATGTGCCTTTGGTATTACCTCAAGAAAAATCTTGGGTTTTATTGTCTCACAATGCAACATCAATATTGATCCTCAAAAATTCAAGGATATCATTGATATACCTCCCCCTTCAAATATTAAAGGGTTACGCAACTTGCAAGGAAAAATCCAATCCATTCAGTGATTTATCACCCAACTCTCCAACAACTGTCAGCTGTTCAATCATATCCTTCAAAAGGGAGTCCCTTTTAAGTGGGAAAATCAATGTTAAACTACTTTTTATACCATAAAATCTTACCTCTCATATCCACTGGTTCTATTGCCACCCCATCCTAATTGATCTTTTTGTCTATACATTTCTGCTACTGACTTTGCATTAGGTACACTTATCACCCAGAAGAATGAGATGAACCATGAATAAGCCATATACTATATCAGTCATACATTGGTCAGTTATGAAAAATGGTATGCCTACATGAAATTTTGTTGCCTTGCTATCATCTTTTCCATATAGAATTTGTGCCATTACATGATCAATCACACTACTTATGTAGTTGCCCATGATAACCCCCTTCGTTACATGATGGGTAAGAGCTACCATAATAGTCGTATTGCCAAATGGATTATGCTTCTCAAATATTGAATTAATTTGTTAAAAATCCATCAAATTCCAAGTCATTGTTGATCAACTAGTTGAAGAACCTTTACCGATCAATACACCACTACTCATTCAACTTCCTAATAATTCTATGTTTCACACTACTGAAGTTGAGGAACCTGTAGAACCTGATTCCACCACTAATTTAACCCTATTTTTTTATGGCTCTCATTGTGATTATGGAGAGGGTATAGGTATAGTCTTCTTTACACTTTAAGGGGAGCCCCTCCCATTATATTTCAAGTTAGGCTTTCCTTGCACAAAAAATAATGTCAAATATGAAGCTCTTATCCTCAATCTTAAGTAAGCAATTCTAATGCACATCCAGTGCATCGACATATTTGGTGAATCTCTTATCATTTTAAATAAAATTAAGAGAGAATGACAATGTTGTTACTCAATATTTCAACAATATAAACAACTCATAAAATACTTAATTGCTTAATTTGAGTGGTATGACATCACTACTACTCCACGCTCCACCAATAACTTTCCTAACACTATGGCTTCGTTAGGTTCACTTATCCCACCAAATCCACATTTTGACACAACTCATGTATCCATTCACACCCTCTTTCATTCTTCCATTTCCACTACCCCACCTTCTCATGATGATGGCATCAATATTATCCACTTTGAACCACATGAACCATGGTTTTACTATGTCAAATATTACATCAAGCTTGGTATCCACCCAGTGGATCTGAATCACACTCACAAGTAAGCTTTCAAGCAGCATGTAATTCACTACACATTTTTGGGAGATATCCTTTACAAGCACAATCATGATGGTATTCTACTACGTTACATTTAACCATATGAGTCCCAATGTGTTATACAAGAGGCTCACAATGGCACTTGTGATGGCCAATTAAGTGGCATGGCTATTACCAAACATATTTTATGGATGGGCTATTGTTGGCCCATAATGGAGCATGAATTTATGAATATATCAAAAGGTGTTTCAAATTAAAACATCATACCAATATTATGCATTTGCCTTCTTAGGCTCTTCAACCTATTCAATTTATGTGGTCATTTTCTCAATGGGACCTAGATATTATTGGAAAAATGACACCCACGTCATCTAACAATCACAAATTCATCATTACCACCACATAATACTTTATGAAATGAGTTGAGGCCATATCTCTAGTCCAAACAATAGGTCACAAAATTGTCAATTTTATCACTCAATACATTATCTATCACTTTGGAATTCCTTCCAAGATCATTTTTGATAATGGTACACCATTCAAAAATAAGAATTTTTATGTATTATATGAGAAATACAATATTCAACATAGATTTTGTGTCCCACACTACCCATAGGGTAATGGCCAGGTTGAAGATACAAAAAAAAACATTTGCACCATTCTCCAGAAGACTGTTGTAGAATCACATTGCTATCAACACAATCAAATGCCACTAGCCTTATGGGCCTATCACACAAGCATTCATACTCCAACTGGGGTAACCCAATTTTCTCTTGTATATGGTGTTAAAGCCATCATACCCTTGGAGCTTTAAATTCTATCATTATAGATCTCTATGCAAGAATTCATTGATGATAATACTTATTATCAATCCATATTAGACCAACTAACCCTTATAAATGAATTTTGCATACATGTCATTGAGCACATGCACAGTTATCAAGATCAAATTTGATGTGCCTATAATTCTAAGGTATACCAATATCAATTTCAGGTTGGAGACTTAATCCTCAAGGAGAACCAACATATTACTAGCCAACTACACCATATCTATGGCAAATTTTCACCTAATTGGCTAGGTCCTTACATGGTTAGTCATAAATTTGGTTTTGGGGCATATCCCCTTGCCACAGGGGAATATCTTGCTGACCATGAGCCTATTAAAATTATTCATATTTGAGAATTTTATGCTTGAGCATTGGAATTAAAGCTCATTCTTATTTGTATATACCATCATGGTTACAAGTAAAATAGATTAAATAAAAAACAACAAAAACAACACATAAATAGTCGACACTCTATGGAATTTTATCGAATTGCATTCAAATAAAAATATTCTTTACATTGATTTCTTCTCTTATTCATTTCTTTCTTCTTTAATGACTATTGTATGGTCATGCTTCGAGTGACTACATACATTTCATTTCCTTCTCCTCTTCTTCCCCTTTATTCTTCTTACTTATCGATGTTGTATGGTCATTCTTCAAGCAACTACATACCTTTTATTAGTTTCATTTATTTCTTCTCTTTATTTTCCCCTTATTCTTCTTCTTTTATTTTTCTTTTCCCAATTATTCTATCATCTCCTCTTCATTTAGTTCATTACCCCATTTTTTTGGATATTATATTGGGGTAACCTTGTACAAAATATTATATTCTCCATCCATTGCAACATCATATCATTCATCCCATAAATCATTTATTATCTCCACATCTCCACACATATATCGATTCTTTTCATATATGCATTTGTACATATTTATTGTGAATATCATACTTGGAGAATTAAATATGCATTTTATAGCACAACAATTTTGGTGCCTAATCCCATTTTTGTGATATTGGATTATTGAAACACTTTGTGAGCTTCAACCGTCTACAATATTTCAATCAAACACCATATAAAGTTGGTAATTTATAAAAGCACTTCAAGGCTTACCTTTGTTGACCTGCCCTCTTTCATGAATCAAATTACACATCTTATACATTAAGTAAATTTTGAGATTAGGATTGACAACATCATATGTATATTAGATGCCTACTAAAAATCATTTTTTTTATCCTATCATTTACACTATCTAAATCAAACATTGAATATTTACAAAAGGTCAAGATACAAAAAAAGAGAATAAATGGACATAAGATAAAAGCAACACCCCAAAAAGAGCACCACCCATGAAAAAAATCAAAAGAGTACTATTGTTGAAAAGCTTGAATCCCTAAGGTCCTTAGGTCCATATTAAAAATAATAGTGTATATCTCCATCGGAGTTATATAGTCCACACCACCCTTCAACCTCACACTGGCTCATATATATCCAAAAGCCCTTCAAAGAATACCATCTCATGCCTCTCACTTTGCAGTCATAACTGTAATTAACTTTATTGGTAATTGATAGATGTGGTATACATCCTCCAACGTAATCATCATAATCCCTATCAGGATATGGAATATGTTCCTATTTGGATCCCACCTCTTGCACAGTGCAGATATAAAGCTATCATTTGTGTGAACCTCATGCATCTCCCACACTCCATACAACTCAATGGCCTACATCCATAACCCATCGGTCGCACATCATACATCTTGTAGCTTCTTTCTAAGCTTTCAAAACTGATGTCATGCAAATATCTTCTTCACCTACATCACATTTCAAAATCACATGTCAAATAACACCATTCATACATTTCAAAATTACATGTCAAATAATTCATACATTTCACTTCAAAATAATATTTCAAATAATATCATACATCATATTTTAATTTCACCTATCAAATAAATTCATTCAATCTATTTTATTATCACATGTAGAATTTCCCACACAGTTTCAAAAAAAACAAGTTCACATGATCCCGTGTGAATCTTTCTATTTGTATGACCTCATGTGAATATTTCCATTTGCATGACCCTATGCAAAGTTTCACTTTCGGTATTTTCACATACCCATTTGTCAAATCGCACGTGGTCCCACTCGTATTGACTCAACACATGCATATGACATCCAAACAAAGCAAAAAACACATAAAAATATGAGAAACCCTACAAGCCAAACTACGCAAAATGATATCTTCAATAAGAGGTCAAACATGTCAATTGAACATGAATATGGTTACCCATTTTCCCCAAAAACGTCATTATCACAATAGTTTTCATCATGCATGTAATATAACAATAAAAAACACTCACATTATCTCATGCACATTTCTTGAGGTCCAAAAATAGTTGTATGGCAAAACAACTAGTACATCTAGACACCCATTTGGGTAATTTTGCACATAGTGTACACATTTTACCCACATAGTGAATGCATGTATTCCAAACAACATATCCATGCACATGCACACATTCCAATGCATATTAAATATCATTTTACATTTAAAATCACACAGATTCCAAGATAGCATGGTCTAATTACCTTTGACACTCCAACACCCGCACTCGTGCTTACTGAATCACACACCATACTATGCCCTCTGTTCAATAATTCGATAGTGCTCCACTTCTAATTTTCTTCCTCACCACTCTCCTCCTCCTTCGTACAATGAAAAATGAAGCTGCGCTTGCAAATTTCATCTTTTATACCTGTAATTTGCTAGTTTGCACCGACATGTGCGTAAAAAAAAATTTGCACTCCCATGTGCAAACATTTTTGTTTGCATCCTAATGTGTGAATTTTTTTTTGTAGGTTAGTTTCATCATTTTTATAATCAATTCCTACCTATTGGTTAAATTATTTATTTTTTCACATTTTCCATCAACTTTATCCATTATTTCTAATCATTATTAATCATTTCATTATCGATCTTCATCTCCTCCCTCGCAAATTCATCGCTTGAGGGGGTTGTCATACAAACACATCAAAATATACCTTGCACATGATCAAACAACAAAAAAGCATCCAATAATGAATAAAACAAATACCTACAAAATGTTTTGCTAATGATTATCTCAAGTCTTCACTCTAGCAAAATTTTTCTTCTCAATCAAAAATCCAATTCAAAACAAATTAATTTTTGAAAGATCTCAAAAATACCTCTAACTGTAAATAGTTCATGAATTACCTTCTTGATTGTGGCAATCGTAAGACCACTCTTGAATGAATATTCTAAAATTTCTATCCTATGGATCTAACGGTTTTTCAAATATTATCAACAAAACTCATCAATAAATCAGAAGAAAAAACTAAGGTATTTGTCCCTGCCAAAATTGGAACATCTCAACTTGATCACAAAACAAGGTAGCCTTATGCCTTCCTCCAAAAGCAATCATTATAATACTGCAAAGTGTTGTACTCAATCACAAATCAACTTATCCTTTTTTATTAATACATATCTCTCACAGTCATCCACAATCATCAATCATAAATTCTTTGTATTTCAAATCATTCCATCCAATCACATTATCAATTTTTGTACTAAACCATGTTTTCAAACAATTCCATATAAAAATGAGTAAAATGTAGACATCCAAAATTCACACATTTTCCATTTCCTCATCTTCACTATCAATATATTTGCAAACCCCTTGAGAGTTGCATAAATTGGATTAAAAAACTATTCATTTATTAAAATCACTATTCATCATCCTTAGACCTCTTAAGCTAGCTAAGCCCCTTCCTATGCTTAATAATGGGTCCTCATGTGACCTCCTCCACAAATCAACTAAGGTTGAATGCTCCACCATGGTTAGAAAGTACTTTATAGATAAAAAATCAACAAATCTAGTAAAAACTTGCTTTATGGCTAATCCTATGGTTAATTAGGCTAATCATGCTTAATCTAAACCCTCCACCTCATATATTATACTTTTAATAGCCTAACCTTCTACCTCACCTAGCCTAGTCTTGCCACATCTCACCTAGATATTTCCTCCACTTCACATTCCCCTAGGTAATAAATGAGAAATGAATACTTTTGCACATAAAAAGCAATTCTAAATTAGAATATATTTCCAAAAAGGTTTCAATAAATACCATTTGGAGACTTTCCTCCAAGGCATCATGACTTGTAGATGGGTAAGGGATTATCTCACCCAATCACATTTATGAACCAAGAGACCTTAAGGGACACCTCTTAGATGGAAATCACACCACACACCTCATAGGGGACACATCATGAGACACCTCACCCCTTCACCTAGCCTTAGCCAAGTCTATAAGTAGAAGTTCATTTTTATCATTTTAGAGATCCCCAAATTTAGCTTATAGAAACTCTGCTAAAATCATTCCAGACTCATAAAATCGATCACACATCCATCACATCAACATAACAATAGATTTTTTCCATATTCATAATATTTCTTGTGAGATAGATAGGTTATTCACACCAAAAGGCGACTTATGGAGGTGACCCATCGAACCAAAAGAGGAGTAACAACATCAATATAATCTAGAAATTAGATTTTGTAAGTTTGATCAAAAAAATTTAGGTTTGCACGACCCCATGTGAAATTCCAAGCTCAATTAGGTTTACACCCACCCATGCAAACCTCTTCTACAATAAAACAAAGTTTACAAGGTAGGTGAGTATGGCTTAATTTAGGATTTAGCAATATTTTTCTCAATTTTGGTTATATTTTAATCTTATTTAAGGAGTCTTTTGTCTTCATAAACATGGGGTTTGACTAAGATAGACCTCTAAATATTCTAACTAGAATTTGTAGGATCAAAAGGTACAAATAATACATCAAACTTGCAGTGGTAACCTACACTAAGGAACATCCTACCTACACTAAGGAACATCCAAAATATAGATCTTGCTGCCTTTGGAACACATCGATAAGGGTTTCCTTAGGGAAGATCCATTTGTAGCCTTCAAGGCAAAGTTGTAAAAAGGATTCAATTTGTAACCCCATTTTTATTTCAATACAAAAGTAGTGATATTCTACAATTTTATTTATGTTATGGATTATAGTATCTTTTGAATGGTTTCACCAATATGGTTCAATTTATGGTAATTCCTTAGGGATATAGGAATATCTATAGAATATGGGTATATTTAACAAAAAACTGATGATGTCATCACTAGTTCAAGCACTAGAGTCTCTACCACCTGAAGATGCAGAGGAGAATGATGTAGATGAAACAATGCTCAACCTGAAGGTGGTAAAATTGTCGAAGGCCCAAGTACATGATACATCTCATTATCCACCTTGGGATAAGCCTAAGTTCCCTATGGTAAATCAACTTCCCCCAAACTATCAATACTAGAAGCAAGCTGAGCCTGCATTCCATAAGGATGCCATGACATTCATAGGGTTCTATATGGAGGAACTTGCAGGTAAGAAGAGATGGAACAAAAATAAGTTGAATACAGGGGTAAGGCTTAACTAACCCTTAAGATAGTCAATTCTAGATAGAACCTAATATAGAAACATGTCCTACTTAGTCAAAACAACGTGGCAAACAAAAATACAACAAGGAATGAGATAGAGCCACATACAGGGAAAGAAAACATCAAAACAAGGAATACTGGTAGGCCATTGCTGAAATATTGGATTATAAGCATTGAGTGCCACAAGGAATGTGGTGAAAATTAGGCATGGGGGGATGATGAGCACCAAAATAATTATTTTTTTGTATTAATGAAATAAATGTGCAACATTTTTATATTAGAAATGCATTTTATGAGATTTTTTATATACATTTAATGGAAAATGGCATATTATGTCTAATATGTGTTTTGAGTGAAAATTGTGTGTAGATGGAGTACCTTATGAATTTTTCATAACTTTTAGTCAAGGTTCCATGTGGACATGGCATTTGATAACTTTCATAATGCGATTAAGGAATGGTTGGTGATTACACGATGATAGTGGCAAATGAGTAAGCCATTTCAAAAATGCTAAAGTATGATGCCTATCTCCTAATCATAGGATAGAAGGTGTATATCTCTCAATGAAAAGGAAGCACCTATCTCCTAGTACATAGGACAAGCATCTATCTCCCAATAATAGGCTAGACAATGCATATCTCCCAATGATAAAATAAAGTAGTCACTATTCGATGTCCAAAAAAAATGATGATCTTTAGCAAACAAGAAAAGGATAAATGTGGTGCCTTTATCTCGGTGATAAGCTATAAAGGCATATGTTTTCCAATGATGGGTCGAGCAGTGCATGTACCCAATAGAATAAATCATGCACATTGACTATAAAGTTCGAAGACCATGTATAAAATTAGACACATTTTGTTAAGAAAGCAAAGGGAACACTATGATTGTCCTATAAGGGTTAATTTTATGTTACTCATATTTTATTAGCCATTTAATTAATGTATTTGTACCCACCATAACGAATCATGTTAGAATGAATAAAATTAGCAGCGTCTAATATTTTAACAAGGGATGATCACATTCTATATAAAAATGCAGTCCATCCTTGAAGAAAGGATCCTAACTTCCTTTGTAAACTGGTACTGCATAATAAAATCTTGGGTGCTTTGATTAATTTACTGTGTTCAAAGAGTAATCACGTGAATTAGTTGAGTAAATGTCTATAGGAGCTTGGGCACACTCCAAGCAGTATTCCTCTCCTATTTTTCTACTGTCATTATTTACCTTTCTACTGCAAGTGTGTTTTCCTATTTTATTTATTTTTGCATAGTGTGTTTAATTTCTGCATTTTCTTGCTTTATTCAAATTTTCAAACATGTTTATTTTCCTGCAATTTACTTTCCTATAATTTTTATTTTAGTCACATGTTTGATAGTTTAAATTAGTTTTATTGAAATATTTTGTATAATTTACTTTCCTATAATTCAATTCTATTGGTTTGGATGAACTCCAACTACACCAAAAACTAGCCCCCATCAAACCAAAGTAACACATAGGAGTCATATCTGGTTTACTGCAGGGATATACTTTACAGTAGTAATTAGCAAGTTTACAATTTTTTGGATTGATAAAATTAAATGGAAGCATAATTAACTATTTTTAGAAACATATTTTCTACTTACCAAACATGAGTTGGAGCTGCTCATTGAACTCCATCCATAAAAAAGAGGTTCAATCTACCAAACAACAGAGAAAAGTCAGTGATAGTAGGAAAAAATACCCTAAAAGCATCCTACGCACACTCTAGAGTGGAGAGGTGATATGGCACCAAGAGCCTGAAACCCTAATGCATGCAGTCCGTGTGACATAGAGAAGACCCTAATGTGTTGATTTTTTTCATTTCTAAATATATTGGTAAACCTAATATATAAAATAAGGAGTGTTTGCTAAAAAATAAATGCATAATATAAGAAAAAAATTAGTGAAACATGGTTTTTAAGTTGTAATTCAACAATTTAACATGAATAATGATAGTGATGTTGAAGATATCAAGGTAATAATAGAAAATACATTTAAAATTTACAATATGTATGATTGTCATTCCACTTAGTTGGATGATATGCCTAGGAAAAGTAATGAAATAGAAGCAAAAGAAGGTGAGGAATCTAAAGGGAAAATAATAAAAGAAAGAATAATGGATTAAATGAAGTTCTCAAAAATATCCATCAAATATTAGACATGTATATTAAAGAGATAAATGGCATACAAATTGAGTTATTTATAAATTCAAAGTAATTTTCATGTGTTTGTGCTAATATAATTTTTTTGTGCTATGTAATTAAAGGTTTTATATCTTTGAAAAGACCACTACATTGATATTTGGTTATGATTTTGTTTTTCATTTGGTGATAGAGTCCACTTGAAAATATTTGCTATAAGAAAAAAAATTTAAATGTATTTACATATATTATCAAATACACTTAGGATTTATATTGTTTTATATATTTTGAAATATATTTTTCAAAATGGTAAGTAAAAGTTGTTCATATAAAGTTGATAACTTTGGAATATATGAAGATATAGATACATTTGTGGGTATTGATATTCTCTTCACATTGTTTGACATAGTAGATTGAAAACAAAGAATTTGGGATACGTTATAATATGATAATGACCCCAAAAATATTGGAGAGGAAAATAACATGATAAAGTTCCATTGGTCATTCAATAAAAATAAACATCCTTTTAAAATTCATAGCAGGGGTTTATTTTTAAAATATTTTTTTGGGGTATTGATAGATGATGATGGGATTTTTCTATCAACTTATGGAGGATGCATTATTTTATAGTACATTTTAGATTAAAATAAATACAATCTCACATGTATTATTGACAACATACACAAGGGAAAGTACATTAAGATTTATTAAAAAGAACTTAAGTAAGGTTAATTTTTGTTGTATTATTTTTAATGTAATTATAAAAATTTTAGTAAGATTAGAAAATGTGCTTCCACTCCCTCCTTGGTTATGTATAATTTATATAAAATGAATGAGTATGATAAAAAATTGTATTACCTTATTTGTCTTGTAATACTAAAGAAAGTAAAATGAGTGGACATCATCCTTTATATTTTAATTTTATTTTTAAAATGATATTTTCAAAATTATTGTCTCTATATTTTATTACTTGTTTTCCTTTTCCTCAATAATTTGATAATATATTTTTTTAACTACTAAAATAGAAATAAATAATCAAATACATGACGATGTAGATGCGTATAAATATGCATATTTCTTAATGCTAGAATAGAATAGTTATGGTCATGAATAAGCCAAAGGTATTGATGATTATGAAGAACCAAGAACAAAAGAACAAGACTATAAATAATATGGCCATAATAAGTAACATCTAAGAGAAAATAGACAACATCATGTTAATGATAATAAATAGGGTCAAAATTCATCAAATATAGATTATGGTGAACATCCTCAAATGTGTTAGTTTTATAATTTTAATAATAAATAAAATATTTATACAACTATTTTTATAATTTTTTTTTTTGATTTTGTGGATGAAGGGGTTTTGAAAGGTTCCCCAAACCTTTTAAAAATACACAATAAATTTAAACTACAATCCAAATTTGAGTCCAATACAAGATGAATCACAACTGAAACCAAAGATAATCAAAGAATACTCATAGAAGAGACCAAAGGATAATGAAATAATACCAACAAAAGCAAAGCTCCCAAACAACAAAAGGGGATTTGAAAGAAACCCCGAACCTCTTACAAATAAATCAGATACAAAAAAAAAAAATTGTTTTTATACTTTTAACTAATTACTATTTATTAAAATAAATAATGCTAAAGTAAATTATGGTAATGAAGGTGAAGGTGGACATGGTGATAAAGAACTAAGAGATAAAGAAAAAACATAAATTATTAATGTGTCCAATGATATGATTAAGAAAAATATAATTTACTCCACTATCAAGAATTTTGCTTTTATGGTATTACATGTACCTTATACATACAATATTTGATCATCTATATGTGACATATCCACATTTATAAAAATATTTCATACAAATATTAGATGATGAAATTGAAAAAATATAAGAATCACATGGAAGGTGGTGATGACAACAAAGTCAATAATATATTTTTGCACATTCCTTGTAATCCTCTTTAATGGTCAAGATCACTACTCGCAAGGAACATTACTCTAAAATAAAGTTTGTTAAGATTTGATATTTTATGCTTATAAATAGGTATTACATCCTCTATTTGAAGGCATTTTGTCATAGAGTCCTATTCTATCTAAATAATTTATTAGTATGTTCTTTCTCTATAATTTTATTTGATTTAAAAAATAAAAATGGAAGTCTTTATATGCGAAATATGTTAGACTCACATCTCTTCTAAAATATTACTTGCATTGTATTTTCTTTTATTACAATAATATCATTGGATATTATTTTCATAGCACACAACTATAAATTTTGGATCATTAATTTTTTCTAAATAGGGGTGCTTAATGTTTATTGAATTCAAGCTTGCTTGTGGTATGCATAATTTAGTTCTTGGTACTAAAAGAAAATATATGAAATTTGGATTCATAAAAATTATGTTTTATGGTACTTTCAAAGGTAATCCATGGAAATTTGATGGATATGATGTTTCTCATAATAAAAAGGAAAAATTCTTCTCATTCTCTTAGAATCATATGGAACTTCAATGAAAAATATGAAGAGGATAGGGCAAATATTATAGGGGTCAACATTCTCCTTCAAATAGAATACAAATATATTTCAATTGAAGGGATTCATAACTTATTTATGATTCTATCAAGAAAAATTATAATTATAAAATTCTAGAACATAACATATTTTTTTTTTATATACTCAAATCCTGAAATAAATCTAGTCTTGGTAATATTTAGGTGTTGTATCCACACTAAATACCTAATTGGGAAGTTACCCCAATCCTCTAAAAGAGGTCCAGGTTTAAAGCTTCGTGACCTGCATCGAATACCAAAAAATCTCTCAGCTAGCCTAAAGGGTTTACCTAGATGGGATAGGCCTCGTGGAATGGAAATTCCTAACCCCAAAGGGATACAAATAATGGTTTTCCTTAAAAAATATTTATCTACACCAAGTACCTCACTAGAAATTTTTCCCAATATTTAAAATAAGTCCATGGTTCAAGTTCGACAACCTATGTTGGATACAAAAAAAATCCCCCCAACCAACCTAAGGGGTTCACTCGGATGGGACAAGCCCCATAGAATGGAAAGTCTTGGCCCCCAAGGGATATAGGGAATGGTTTTCCTTAACAAGGATTTTGAGACCTAGGTTTTGTAGACACCAAAACAGCACCAATCCGATTATGTGACTACAAACACTAATCGCATTGACACACAGCCTTCAGGGTAGCCCTCAGAGGTCAAACAGTGGCCCTAGCCACTTACATAGTAGTTTTGGAAGGTACCAATCTGGTTACATGGCAGTGCTTTGATTATGTCCCGTTTGCTTTCTTTGACCATTTCGCCTTCCCCGGTGAGAAGGTCCAACTATCGAATGTATCCTCCAAGTCCGGCATAAGCTTTTAAACACTTAGGCAAAAACAAGCTTTTAACACTTAGGCAAAAACAAGCTTTTAACACTTAGGCAAATGCTGCCTGTCGCGATATCACGACGGTCAGGATATCATGACAGTCATTACGTCGCACTGTCACGATATCATGATGGTCATGATATCGTGACAGTCGCAACGTTGCACTGTCACGATATCGCGACGATCGCTATATCGCGACAGTTACGATGTCACGCTGTCGTGACGATATCACGACAATCACGATATCGTGATAGTCGTGACGTCACGCTATCACGATATCATGACCGATATCATGACAATCGTGACATCACACTATCACGATGTCGTGACTATTGCAATATTGTGACAGCTCCAGCCATTGCGCCCTGTTTCCCTTTTGGTGTCGTGATATCGCGACGTCGCGATATCGCGACAAAAACTTTGCAGTTATGCCTAAGCAAACATTAAAATAATCAAAAGCAAAACATTCAAAAGCAAACGTTAAACCATTAAAGTAGACATTAAACAAGTGGCAGCCAAAGATAATCGATTATTGCCACCTGTTGTGCATGCACGCGTAGGTGGGTAGATTGGCAGTTAGGGGACTGTCACAAGGGAAGTCATGTAAGCCCAAGTCAAGGAGGAGTCTCCTCCCTCTTGGGAAGGCATGGCCGCCATGTGGCATCCCTGCGTGCCCCTCCAAAGAGACCCCATGGGTCTATAAAATGATGGACTTTCCCACCCAAAATAAAAGGAGTGGACAGACATTTTAAAGCAACGAAGTGCTGCCAAACCAAACACACGATTGCACTCATTTTCGATTCATCTCTTCTACACGCATAATCTCTTTCGTAAGAGAGGTTATTGGGTGGTTATTGAAAGGTGAATCTGGACGTCTAATTTGAATGTGTATTCGATTTCATAATGCTCTAATTAAATTTCATCATGCTCTCGTGGCTGCGACGTCTAATTTGAATGTGTATTCAATTTCATAATGTTTTAATTAGATTTTATCATGCTTTTGTCATTTTTGTTGTCCCACTAACCTGCAGGTAACAACATTGATTCGGCGTCTTAACATAGTCAAATTCGCGTTAAACAGTCGGACGAATAACAGTTGAATTCGTCCTGTCGATGGACGAATTACAGTCAAGAGCAAATCGGCTGACTGTTTCAATGACAATGACCCTCTGGTAAAGTTTTTTGTTTTCTGTCAAATGTGCAGGTCGTTTAAAATCATTTTACTCACCGATTTGGCTAATATTTTACGTGTATCTTTTATCATTTTTTTTAGAAAACAAGTTCTTCTTCCTTGCAACAGGTGCTACTGACAATGTCATTGTGTCTCTGAACGCAGGATAAATAGCAAGAAGCAAGGATTCATCAGCATCAGTGGCGGCAACACTTCGGCCCACCCAGTTCAAATGTGGGCATGCGAAAGAAGAAGTATTGATCACGATTGTAATCAACAACATGCTAACACTCCTAGCCCCTAAAATGGGAGGAGATGGATTGTAACCGAGTTTGGAATTAATATAAAAGGGTTGTGTTCCTGCTTCCTCTTTATGTTTTATCTCGATTCGATTACGTTTGTCTTATTTCATGCATCGAGTTAGTCTTTGTTTATATTGCATCTCAATACTATTTTTCTTCCGAAATCTCATGCTTTCAGGTTTAAAACCTATGGGTGACAATTTGCAAAGGTAGTAGTCTAATATGAATCCTCAAAGTGTGCATCAGACCGATAATGATGGTACAAACACCGAGTGATTGGTGGTCCCCCTCTCATACTTAGTCAACAACAACGAGATGAGTAGGATTATTGAGAGCATCCCATGTGGTTTGAACCTATCAATTACTAAAAATAGTGTGATTATAACCAACTCTCCTATGTATCAAAATATATATAGGCATTGTATTTAATAACTAGACAATCTTAAATTCCATCATTGAAAAAATAAAATGCATGCATAGTGTTGAGAGAATAAATCAAAATATTGAAATTTTTGTTTTTATTATATATGCGAGATATGGAATCATGTATATATATATATATATATATATATATATATATATATATATATATATATATATATATATATATATATAAAAGATAAAATAATATTTACAAAGTATAATTATTATTTTTAAATATTTATTTAAAATTTAAAACAAACACCATATCATATTATCCTTATTGAAAAAAACACTTCCTATTTAGTGTTGCCTAAAAAAACTATATTATATTTAGAAAAAAATTACTTTGTCTTTAAAAAGGTAAAAATTTGATCATAGTTTGAATACCATGTGAATTTAACTTATAAGTAAGAATATGCTAGCTAAAAAATTATAGTAATTGGTTGTCACATTAGGAAGTCAATGAATAATTAATATTTGATAGTAAAATCAAAATGAAATTGGTTTTTAATATCAAAACTATGAATAAATTTTAAAATTATAACATAAAAAAATAAAAAAATATATCATTGTAAATATATTACCAGTTTTAATTAAACCATCATATTTACATGTAGAATTAAAACTATGATTTCTAACATAAGAACCTATTCTTAAGATCTCCATGGTAAAACCAACATAAGAGTATACCTCAAACCTTCTTAAAAATAAAATATACAAAAACTATTTCAAAGTGAAATAGAAGATTAAGAACATTTTATTTATTTATTTTATAATGAAATGATATATAAATAAATTATATTTATCTCAAGGCTTGCAAAAATTAACTTTTATCTAAATAAACATAAATATATGTATAAAATTTATGAACCAATTTATTTTTATTGGAACCAACAATTATATTCAATAAAAATAAAAGAGGTTACAATAAAAAGGGAGCTGGAAAGATCACAACTTGGGGTGCAAGGCCATCCATACAATCAAAATTGGAACCAATCCCTAAAAGGGTGAATACACAACATAAATAAGCATAGAAAAATAAACTAGAGTAACAAAAAATTTTAAATTGTAGAACTATAGCTCTAGGTACTAAATAGACTTATTGCTCTATTGCTCCATCATTCTATGTTTATCCAATACCGCAAAGCTATTAGAAATCTTGAGTTGAAAGACTAAAACTATTTTTTGGGTAGACTATCTCCATCTTATTTTCCCTATCGAGGACTATGAGAATACTAAAATCACACAGAAGGGGAAGAAACTTTATATTTTGCTTCCTCCATAGGAACTCTCAATTCCATCAATGATGGCTTTGTATCTAATGATACATTCTTGTCATTGCTAAGAGACTCCAATACACTATAGTTGTTGGATGAATCAGGAACATAAATGTTTAGCTCAACACTAGTCATATAAAGTTGCCTCTATGGAGTGGCATATTCTTTTGTAGATCCTATTCTTGGGTTGCAGGAATACCTTACGTTAGTCTAGGGAAAATATACTTGAGGACTGATCGATTGGGTAGATTGTGAAGCAACCTCTATTGAATCCCTTGGGATATAAATCTATTGAGACTAAGGAGCCTCATTGTTGGTAGTTTCAACTAGGCGACCAACTTTTTTCTTTTTGTACCTTTTTTATTGGTTGTGAGATATGTGTTGACTTAGAGCGTATACTTTTAGAAGCAACAAAATGGGTATATTTACACCTAACAATAGTCATACAAACATCCTCCTTAGGTTGAGAAGTGGGCACACTCGCTATGATGGGGTTTTTCTTGTTCCTATTATGCAGCATCAAGAGATAATCATTGATATTGTGTGCTTAAGAATGGTATCAAAAACATGTGTTAGGCAAATTAATGTAGAAGACCTGTTGGGATAGCATAGTTTCACTAGCTTATATGTAAATAGACTCTTTGAGATCTCAAGAAATATCAATCTTGATGTAAACATATTTTTTGCCACCACCAAAATGACATACCCCAAAGGGGCTGCTATGCAACTAAGATAGGGCCACAAAGGTAGAGGGATTCTTGGGAATTCCACCCACACAAAGTATTTAGTAGATATTTCCTCAAAAGCAAAAAAATCACATGTCAAAGGAGAAAAACAAGTAGAGAGCTTATCATTTACCGGGGACTATGTTCATAAATCACCTTAACATGGATTGTTTCCACAAAGTGAAACAAAAAAATAACCTTTTTAAAGTTTTGAACAACCATTAGCTTGACTCCATAAGGATTCCAGGGTGCATTAACCCAAGCCCTAATGAAAGACTCATTAGGGATGCATACAACAAAAGACCTAACAAGGGTGAGTGACTCTAAACTATGATATGTTGAATCAACTTTAAGCAATAGAATAATTATATCAATAGAATGAGGGTTACCTTGTGGACCATTCTCAGCATAAACCCACACAATTTATTGAGAGAATCCATTATCACATGCATTCCCTTCCATGGCACCAATATTGTGCATTGGTCCTCCAAGGTTGGGGACCATAATGATACTCAAAATCCTAGCCCAATCTCCATAGCTTGTTGTAGTTGAAACCCTCACGAAACTTCTTGTGTTTCAACTTTTTATTCCTTATGGACCACTTTTATGTAAACAATGATAAAAATCAATGTATAGTATACCTTATAAGTTCCTTCTATGTTTAATAAGATTGAATGTGTATTATACATTTAAATAATATAAAATTGATTTATTATAAGTTACTATATATTTGGTCAATTTTATTTGAAGAGTTTAGACATATACCCATAGCTCACAAACATTTAACATAATAAACATAAATTGAATTTAGAATAATGCCCCTTTTATTTTCTAGTTCTAGGTTTAATTTTATCACTTATCTTAAAAATCATTGATGTTGTGCTATCTTCATATATGTGTTCCTTAAATTGTTATTATTCCTATCCAAATTGTGATTAAATTAGTGACATATACTTAAAAATTGGACTTTTGAAGAAAATGATCCTTGGATATCATTATAAGGATATCATTATGCATCATTAATGTAAGCCTATTATTTTTGGGTATAAAAGTATAAAATAGATATTTTATTATATAAAAATATAAACTTGGAACATTTAATTTTTTAAAATACTAGAACAATTCAATGTGCAAATGTTTAACACATCCATAAAGGTGTAATGATAGACATACTTACATGATACAGAAGAGGTGTTATGATTTTATTTGGATTTGTATAAAAATTATTTTACCTTAATCTTTATTTTTTATTTTTAATACCCATCAAATTAACATATAAACGAACTTTCTTGAGCTCAATATATAGAAGTTTAAAATAATATTTAAAAACACATTTAAATAATAAATAATTAAATATTTATTTTCATAATAATTTTTACATTTTAAAAAAATCAACACTTCGAAAATCTTCTATACACTAATTTTAAATATAAAAACTATAAAATAAAACATACTCCAACCTTATAACAAACTAAATAAAAAAATAGCTCAAATATTATGGCATTTTAATTTATTGAAATATAAATATCTTTTATACACTAATTTTAAATAAAAACTATGAAAGCAAAACTTACTATAACCTTATAACAAACTCAATAAAAATACAACATGCCTGCCCACATGGTGACTACTCATGTTTCATCTTTATATAAATATTATTTAACATGTACCCTGACAGTGTTCAAGGCACAATATCAAACTGGAAGCATAAAAGAAGCCATAAAAACGCATACACGCATCCATATATCCGTAACACTCCTCAACTAGATACCTTTTACTATTTTCAGAGTCCGTTCATCTGCTGTAGCAATTCTTGTTCTTTGGTTTCTTCGCCCCTTGCAACCGTCTTCGCGCATTGCAATTTTCTTGTTTAAGTACACGCTTCTTGTTCTGATCGGACGGAAGCTGCTCGTTCTCTCCGCAAACAATGCCGTGCCACGTTTTCATCGGAAAGATGCCGTTGAACTTAAATATGTAACTCGTACTATTTTGAGTCTGCACGGTAGCTTTACGGACTAACCAGTCATCGTCGCCCTCGACTTTGAATTGGAGAGTGCACACGTCGCCCTTCAGGCAAGGCCCGCTTATATTGAACTTTGAGGTTTTACCCTTCCCGAATGGATCTTCTTTGTCTCCCATTATAGGTTCGCTTAAATACGGATCTGTAACGTTAGTTCCATACTTGTCCCCAATCCTTACCCTCACATGGTCTTTGGTTCCGGGGTCTACAATTTTGGCAATCCATTTGTCCTTCGCTGTTTTCACCTCGATTGTATACCAGCACTCCATCTGCAACACAACAATTAATTAGAAATTCCTTTTAATATAGAACCCACGAGGGAGTAGTTCAATCATTTAATTAGAAACTCGGTCTCTTCATCTTAAATATATACAGACGCGCTTCCTTCAATCCGACAATTAATTACGAAATTCTGTTTTTATACAAATCCTTATATGGACGACATTCTATAAAATGGGGTGTGAACAAGTTTAAATTTGATTTAGAGAGGAAAACCAGGATTTAGATATTATGAGTTTATGGTGCACAGAAGAATTCCACTGCAAAGCTCTCATAACGATTTGTTATTTTACACTTAATGATAAAGGAAAGGAACTTTGATAATACATTAGCTAGTAGTTGACTTCAGAGAAAACACTCACGATTTATCAGCCCGCCTTGGTCTGGCCTCTGTCCATTTATATATATTTATATATATAATATAGATTAATTTTGATATAACAGGTTTTGATTTTGTAAATTTTCAATAAAAGATTTTTTATTCCTATATCATACAAACCCCTAATATGAGACGAGAGTCGAGCTGTATCCATTTTTTATGTCATACTTTAAAATAGGTAAGAGGTCTACCTTTCAAATTTTAAAATAAATAAATAAATTAAATTATATATATATCTATATATATATATATATAATTTATCATTTGAATAACGATATAATCTGATATTATTTACGTTACCGCAAAAAAGTACTTCACTACTTTTATATCAAAGATAATTATATATAAAAATTCAACATTTTATATATTAAATAAAAAAATAAAATTATATTAAAACTATATTATTAAAACCACTTCTCTCCGTATTTAAAAGAAACCTTATTACCTAAAAGAAAAATAATAATAGTAAAAATTAAAATGTACTAATAATAAGGGTAGGTTTTCATTTAATAGACCATATCACTTACTCAAATGAAGTTATACCACTCAATTTTTAAAAAATTTTAAATTAAATTTATTAAAAGAATAATTAAAATATAAATAATTAACGCATTATTTATTTACTATTATTTGAAAATTAAAAAATAAAATATTCTGTCAGTAAACCTAATGTCCCATAACTGAATAGAAAAAAACAACTAAGTAAAAAGCAGAAAGATTACTAAAAGAAAAGCTTTAAATAAATATAAATAATAAATAAATAAAAATAAAATAATTTTAAATTTTATTTAACTTATATATTAAAATTTATAATTAAAACAATAATAAATAAATAATTAATAATATTTTTAAAAATAATATAAATAAAATAAAATAAAGTTTAGGTGTTGTAGGTGATTTCGAGAGAAGAAGGTAATTCAAGGTCCTAGGTTCAATCTTTACCCTACCAAAAAGTTTGGTATCAAAAATCCAATTGATAATGTTGGTGTGAGGAGGGCCGTACTTGAAGACTTTGACTTTTACGGTGTAATTAAACCTAAAGATTTTTCACAAAATAAAATAAAATAAATTTTATATCAACACAACTCTTATTAAAATGAACCTATACACCATCCAAAAATTTGTCATATGGACGACTCTTATCTAAAACCTTAGCATTTAAGGCATTTAGCTTGTAAATCACTAAAACAAATTTTACGAGGCACTCAGCAATAAAGAAAATTGTGCACCATAAGCACTGGTGATTAAATAACCTCTTTATCCGCAAAGATGCATGGAAATGAAGCCAGACTCAGAAGAAGAAACCCCATGAATTCAATTGATATTATCCTCCTCCATGCCATGGCCATGGCCATTTCTGCACACATATAATCAAAGACAAAGGAATTACAAAAGAGAAAACTAAATGTGACCAGCAATTCAGTGAATTACTCTTTTTATAGTTGACAGTTGTGGCATCTTCGTTAACACGGAGACAAGAATAAGTTGGAAAATGAAAAAGGAAACATGGCATGTATCACGTTTACGCCATTTTCGAGGAGAATCGCACTGCATGATCTTGATGTAGATTAGAATGAAATGCCTGAATGGGACCATGAGCAAAGTGAGAAAAATATGCTAGAGAGTTATGTCCCTACTATTCTCTCACAATCTCTGTCAAAGTTGGAAACACATACGTGAATATCTCCATTAAATAATGTTCAATCGTCCAAATTATTCCTTCCTACTATTTTATAGATTAAATGAGTTTCTCCACATAAATCACAATTTCCATCTTTAATGGCTTTTTGGTCCTCACACAAACGAGAATAAGTGAAAATCTCCATTAAATAATGTTCAACCGTCCAAATTATTCCTTCCTACTATTTTATAGATTAAATGAGTTTCTCCACATAAATCACAATTTCCATCTTTAATGGCTTTTTGGTCCTCACACAAACGAGAATAAGTGAAAATCTCCGTTAAATAATGCTCAACCGTCCAAACTATTCCTCCTACTCTTTTATATATTAAATGATTTTCCCCACGTAAATCATAATTTCCATCTTTAATGGATTTTTGGTCCCCACACAAACGAGAATAATTTTATCTACAGCTCCCTTCTTCTTAAAGTCTTCTCTCCAGTGGAAAATAATGCAACTTTAGAATCCATCCATTATTTTATCTTTAAGAAATAAAAAAATAAAATCTTTTTTAAAGAATTTTTTTTATAGTAATTTAAATTTAATTTGCATTTTATTTGATCTAGTTTTTAATATTAGATAATTTTATCAATGTTTATGAAACTTAAATATTAATCCTTTGATTTTAAGAACCATTATATCATATCATATCATGTTTAATGATCTCATCCTTCGTAATAACTTATAATGTAATATCTACAAGTTCTGGATGGTTTTCCATAGATTTGTTTTTTTTTTATCACTAACTAACCAGGGTACAATACTTCCACTCAAGACATTTTTACTTCTAATTAGGACATCCTTATTTTCAATAGTGACTTTAAAATGACTTTCTTCCAATGTTATCTAGATTTCTTCACATAAAACTTATAGTTTTTGAGTTTGTTTTAAAATTTAGAATAAGAAGTGACCCTTCTCCTCCTTAATCACACTTTAGTTCCTACTTCTTGCTCATGTTTAATACTCACTCTCTACTCGCTCAATCTTAGCTTGCCTTCACTCTATATCCACTTATAATGTTTTTTAATTTTATACTAAATTTATAATTTTTTGTATGTACATAACAAATGTTATAATTTAAAATATATAAATTATTTTTTATGTAAACAAGATCGAATAAAAATTCTTTAATCTTATGTTATCTTAAACATGTGATTAGAGAATCTTCGAAAATAACTTACATTTTAATCTTATCAAGTAATACTATAAACAAAAAAATTTATAAAACTCATTTAAAAAACTTATACAATTTGTTTTTTCAAATTTTCTTCGAGGGGTATGTTTTTCTCTTATCTATTATTATATAATACTATAATATTAAGTATATTCATTGCCGACTTCTCCCTCCCTATAAAGTAAACACAACATTCTTAATATTATGCATGCATGTATTTATTAATTGTGCACTTGTTTTATTTGTAAGATTTTTTAAATTAAAATAATTTAAACTAATCAAACCCAAAAGTGATCTAAATGACCATCGTTACAATTGAAAAGCTTCTTTAGACCACATGGCTGCTGGCAGACATACCACTTTCTTTTATTCCATGGAAACGTTCAATACATTCTTTAAACCAGATGGCTACTCAATTATTAAATGGGGACATTCAGCACTTTGAATTTGTCCATGGAAATATTTCGAGCTTGGTTCCTTTGAAAAGACATCACAGAATAATACATGCACTCTCTTTTAACATATATTCGTCTTGCAAATGACCAGCTATTTCACCTTTGTCCCAAAAGCACTTTAGACAGAACACTCCACGTAGAAGCCAGCTCCAAATCACCTTATGGAAATCTTCAAAAGTCGCTGCGAATGGAACAGATGCCGGCTCCACCTTTTTCTTTTTTGGTTTTCCTCTTGTTCCTGTTTGCTTGCAATGAAAGGTGATGAGAGTATGAGGATGGAGATTCATATAAGAAGAAAAAATCAGTGAATTGTTTGTCAAAACATCCTCTCTCTTATTTTTGATGGGCTTCAATTATTCTTTAGTCTTTGACTGTATTTCTGCAGAAATGGCCATGTACGCCATTACCGTCCGATAGATGAGGTAAATATCGCCACATATTCAAAAGCACATGAAAAGTAAGTAAAACATATCTTCAGTTCTAGATAAAATTGAACACAGCCAGACGCAAAACAAACAACCCCATGAATTTAAAAACATCATCCTTTATCCTCCTCCATCCAATAGCGATGGCCTAGTTGTCCATGTCTGCACACATCATGGAAGACGTGAATTACTAAAGAGAAAACTAAATGTGACGACAGAAATCTTTTGCTACAGCTGATTATCCGGCATCTGGCACGCAGACGAGAATAAATTGTTAAATTAAATAGAAAAAGAAGACATGACGTGTATCACATTACGCCATTTGGGAATCCCACTTTCTTATCTTTATGTTGCGTCAAATAGAATTATTACATGAGCAATGTGAAACTTACGAGAGTAAATTGTTAAATTAAATAGAAAAAAGAAGAAGACATGACGTGTATCACATTACGCCATTTGGGAATCCCACTTTCTTATCTTCACGTTGCGTCAAATAGATTTATTACATAAGCAATGTGAAATGTATGTAAACATTCAAATTAGAAAAAGCATACAGCAATTCCATGAATGTTTATCTGCAAACACCCAAATTGGTGGAAAAAAATGTTTACGTTAATTTTTAGGACGGACATATTATGTATAAGAAGTATTTACTCAAATAAAAAAAGTTATATTTCTTATTATATTACATTACGTTCCGTTTAAATAGTTTTATACCACGGTGCAAAATGTAAAAGTTATGCGAAGTGAAATTGTGATACGAATCCGGCCAGGCTGTCCAGCTTTTATTGTCGCCACAGTATTCTGCGCTGTCCGCCCTACAAGCCGCCACACAGATCTTCACGCAGTCCGCCCCTATAACCACCATGCCACAATCATTTTAAACCTTTTGCGCTATCCGTCCTACAAGCCGCCACACAGATCTTCACGCAGTCCGCCCCTATAACCACCATGCCACAATCATTTTAAACCTTTTACATCGATGAAAGCACCAGGAAAGGGACAAGCGTTCAGTCCGACGAGGCCCGAGATTTGAACCTTGGACCTCCGCCCCCTAGACCTTTGAAATTGTGATTATAAAAGGCAGTTTTAAATAGTTTCATAGGGTAGTGCAAAAGTCCGACGAGGCCCGAGATTTGAACCTTGGACCTCCGCCCCTATGGGGTTTGGATGAACCAATTGGTCTACACCTCGAACCTTTGAAATTGTGATTATAAAAGGTAGTTTTAAATAGTTTCTTAGGGCAGTGCAAAAGTTATGCAAAGTGAAATTATGGGGTTTGGATGAACCAATTGGTCTACACCTCGGACCTTTGAAATTGTGATTATAAAAGGCAGTTTTAAATAGTTTCATAGGGTAGTACAAAAGTCCGACAAGGCCCGAGATTTGAACCTTGGACCTCCGCCCCTATGGGGTTTGGATGAACCAATTGGTCTACACCTCGGACCTTTGAAATTGTGATTATAAAAGGCAGTTTTAAATAGTTTCATAGGGCGGTGCAAAAGTTATGCAAAGTGAAATTATTTGAAATTGTGATTATAAAAGGCAGTTTTAAATAGTTTCATAGGGCGTGCAAAAGTTATGCAAAGTGAAATTGTGATTATAAAAGGCAGTGTTCGCGTTGTACTAGTGAACTCCATACACTTAATTTATTGTATTATATGGTTATAATATGTGAGGGGAGAGATTTGAACTTGAGTTTTTATAAACTAAATAATTTTAACTACTCACTTGCTCTCCAACTCTCTACATATTAAATATGACATCAAAAACGTTGCTAAATTTTATCTTAAAACATATTTCTATGTGGTGTCATCGTGTTCAAAATACAATTTTGTGATTCCTCCGTTGTGTTAATAAATTTACGAATATTTTTAATTTAAAAATTATAATAATAAATACACTTAAGAATAACAACCATGAAAACTATAGTGCACGCTATCTATTAAATTAGATTGAAATTCAGAATCATATTGAACTCTACCGCATAGTATTGTGTTGTGCTCAATGAGTGAAAACTTCCGGTTTATTAACATAATTATTACCTTTTAACGTTAGAAGTCATGCACTCTGTGAGGAAATCAAATTATACGTGGTAATATGGTTATTATGTAATTATTATATTTTTAACGTTTGAAGTCATGCACTATTTTAGGAAATCAAATTATACGTGGTAATTTCGTTATTATATAATTGATTTATTTGTTTAGATTTATATAATTAATTAAAATGTATTTTTTTATTATATATATATATATAAGTGAAAAATCCATTGCGGAGTCATTTTGGTTCGAGAGCCCATGAACAAGGTGTTCCGTCAAAGTCATCCGAGAGTCGCACCCAACCCTGCCCGCACCAACATTATTAATTGGATTTTGGATACCCTAGCTTTTTGGTAGGGTGAACATTTGAACCTGGAACCTCCCTTGGAGGATTGCCCTCTCCACTCCAACTCACCTACAACACCTGGATATATATATATATATATATATATAATAGAAAAAAAATAATAATAAAACATAAAAGTTTAGATATTTTATAAAAATGAATATCAAATAATATATTATATAAGACATTTTAAAAATATATATATATATATATAATAAAAGTAATAATTTAATAATTTATAAAAGAAAATATATGTTGAGCAATAAATTAGATTGGATATAAAAAATTAATAATGTTGGTAACAAATTTCAAGACTTTAAATAAATAGAGATTCTTGTCTCTTAAAGATTGCAAAGTCTTGACGAGTAACAGGTAGTACCATTTTGAATGGTTGAAGCAACACAGAAAATTGTACGAACTGATTCGAGGTGAGAATGTGCAAACCGATTCCATAGCTCCTATCATGAATAAAATAAGTGATGTGGACCTAGGATTTTTTTATTTTAGATTCTATGCAGACCACTGTTCTTTCAAATTCGTTGTTTGAGTTTCTTTTTATGAGTCTTCTTGTTCAGGATGGGGTTTAATATGGCCGCTAGTGTGAGGGTCCTAATTGAACAAAATTAGGGTTTTTTTTTTTTTAAATAAAAAAATCAGTCATGGAAAGTTAAAAATAAATATACGAAAAATTTTCTTTGTTAGGGTTTGATGCAAGACTGGCTGTGCATTTTTCATAAGGGTTTCAGTCGGAAAATCCTATCTGCTGCATTAACACCGCTTTGAGGTGGTGTTAATTCACCCTTTTTAATGGTTGTCGCTCATGCAGTCGGCTCCATTTATTCTGAGTCTACTGGAGAGCTCAATGGTACCGAGGAAGCATCCGTGCAAGTTCATTCTGAAAATGTATCACGAGGTAAAGACCCTGTCCCTGAAGCTGTTATTCCTTTGCATGAATTCCATATAGCTTGTGAATGGTTTGAGAGTCATACCCTGGTGGGTTATTTTCTGGGTCGTATCCCATATGATACCCTTATTCGTTCATGGGTCCAACAAGTTTGGGGCCCATATGGAGTCAAAGTGGAGAATGTACAAAACCTTACAAAAGGGTATTTCCTTTTTCACTTTTCAGATCCAGCTCGAGCACAGAAGGTTCTGTCTAGGGGTCCATGGACTATCCGTAATTCTCTGTTGATTTTGCAACCCTACTCTCAAAATTTCCAAGTCAATGATCAAGCTGCACTGGAAGTCCCGATGTGGGTTGAATTCCCTGGTCTTCCTGTTCCTCTTTGGGGTTTTTTGCAGACTTTAGTTGCCCCCTTAGGTAAGTTTGTTTGCCTTGAGCCAAAAATTTTTTTCTCTGCTCGACCCACTAGAAGGGTTTGTGTCAAAGTTGACCTTACTAAGGATTTGCAGGAGTTTATTGATATTAAAATCAGGGACCAATCCATAAGGCAAAGATTTTCCTATATCAATTTACCCAATACCTGTTATTGGTGTCAATCTACAGTTCACAAAATTTGGGAGTGCCCTTTGATGGAATGGAAATATAGGGCAAATCCCTCACCCACTCTTGTGGCTCCCGCTAATGGCTCACGAGGAAACACTGAAGAATGGACTACTGTCTCTAGCAAGAAATCTCATGGTACTAAGCAACAAGAAGCTTCAATTTTTGCTGCACAACCTGCCCCTTATCCTTCTCAAGACATGCAAGCTTCTGCTGAAGTTGTTCAGAATCTTGTTGATACGGCCCCTCCGGTTGTTGACATGCAACCCCCAGTTCCACCAGTGTCTCAACTTCTTTGGTCGGGCCCTTCTTTGGCCTCAGTGGTGGTAGCTCCAAATAATTCTTCAGTGGACGAGGGTCGGGCTTTGAAGGTTTGTCACTCCCGTAGCCCTATTCGAAATGATAAACATCGACAACTAAACAGTGATGCTTTCCATGCGACCTCCAACTATTTTGGATCACTTACAGGTTTGGGTGATGTAGAGGATGTCATGGAGATCATGCATCCTAACAAATCCCAATGATTTTTTTATCATGGAATGTTTGAGGGCTGACGGACCCGGTCAGAAAATATTTGATCCAAAATGAGATGTCAAATGTTTCTCGAATGCATGGAAGCCTCGATATTTTATGTCTACAAGAAGTTAAGATTTATGATTTCAATCTGTAGTGTACATGTGATTTTTTGTGGCCACGAAGTACCTCTTTTGACACAAAGCATTCCTCGGGAAAAGGAGGAGCCATCACTATCCTTGGGCCTCGATTACAGAAGAATGTTTTGACTTGGGGTGTTGACCCATCAAATCAAGTTGTTTGGATTTTACTCGAGATCTATGGAAAATCTCTTGGGGTGGTAAATGTGTATGCCTCAAATGTCGCCTCTGACAAATGCGAGTTGTGGAGATGGCTTGCCATGAATCTGCCATTTGCCACTTGGGTGATCTATGGAGATTTTAATATGGTGGAGAAATATTCTGATAAGGTCAGTCATGTCCCGATGCGGTGGTGTTTAGGTGAAAGAGAAGCTTGGTTTTTTATGAAAAACAAGTTTCACCTTTATGACCCTAATTCCTGCTTCTCACCTTCTAACTTCCCGCAGGCTCTTTGGTACACCTGGTCCAATTTTTAGGCTACTTCTTCTAGGGTTTTGGTAAGATTGGACAGAGCCATGATTTCTGAGTGTGACAACTTTCAGTTCTCTCATATTTTGCCTTCTTCACCGTATGTGTTGACTTTGCCTGGTACTACATCGTCTGATCATTCACCTATTTTATTCTCGGTGGCAATGTTAAATTTTCAACCTAGAGTGCATTCTTCACAGTTTTACCTAAATGTTTCTTTTTTGCATAGCTTTAGCATGAAAGCTCATATATGCCGCATTTACAATTTGATTCCTAGACCTGATGGTATTTCTGAAAGGATTGAATGGTGGAATGCTGCCATTCAATGAACCACTAAGGTGTTGCAAACTTTGGGTGTTGAAGTTGCAAAATGATGAAAACAGGCTAAGTCTGCCTTGCAAAGTGAGCTATCCAAATCCTGTCTCAGGCTTGAAGCCTCTCCTTTCAACTCTGTTGCTCAATCTCAAGTTTCTTCCATTTGACATGAGCTAAAAAAGTTTGATTTGTATGAAGCCAAGGGGGCTCAATTACGTGCTCGAATGCATTGGCTCAAAGTGGGGGATAGAGTGACCAAAGAATTTTTTCAGCGCCTTAGACCTCTTGCTCAACATTCTCAGTTTCAAGCCATTCAAGTTGATGGACAGATATTTACAAATCTTTCAGACATTTTCAAAGTATTTGTTTCACATTATCAAGGTGTTTTTGCTTCTCAACCCCTTGATGATGCTAGAATGCAAGCTCTTGCTGATTGTACCGCTGTTTCCCCAACAAGCTTTCTCCTCAACAAATGTTATTTTGTGACACTCCTCTTTCTCTGGAAGATCTAAAAACTGCCTTGTCACTTATGGCCAATGATAAGGCGCCTGGGCTTGATGGCTTCCCATGTGAATTCTATAAATAATTTTGGGATATGCTTGGTTCTGATCTCCACAAAGTTTATCTTGAAGCCCTGCAATGTGGTTCACTGGGTTACATTATTAACAAAGGCAATGTTAAATTTATTCATAAGTCTAGATATCCTGAGCTCATCACCAATTGGAGGTCGATCACCCTGCTTAATGTGAGCTACAAGATTATTGCTAAAGCCCTTGTGCTTAAGCTTAAATGCATTCTGCCTTTGATTGTCAGACCTGAACAAACTGGATTTGTTAAGGGAAGATACATTCTTGATAATGTTCTTGCTGTTTGGGAAGGTATGGAGTGAGCAAGAAATTTTGAACAAGATGCTTTATTCATTAAGATAGACTTTGAGAAATCCTATGATAATATGGAGTGGTACTTCATAACTGCCATGCTTCAGGATCTAGGTTTTGGGCCAGTATTTGTGAGCACCATTGTTATGTTATTTCAAGATGCTTCAGTTTTTCTTACCTTGAATAATAGTCAATCTCAGTCAATTTCTCTTGGTCACTTTGTGAGACAGGGGTGCCCTCTTGCTCCATCTCTTTTCATTCTTGCTACAAAGGCTTTTGGCTATTTGTTGACCCATAAGATGGATCAAGGATTAATCAAGGGTATTGCTCTCCCTAATTCTGACCGTTAGTTGGTCAATGGTCATTTTGTAGATGATTCCTTCTTAATGCTTCAAGAAGATGAGCAATCCCTTTCATCAGCTATTAGTTGCTTAGAGGTGTTCTATTTAGCCTCTGGTTCTTTTATACAATGGAAAAAAACATCCTGTTTTCGATAATCTCAATCTCAACTGCCACATTGGTTACATCAATTCCAATGGACTTGGATTCATCCAGGTGAGGTGTTTAAATTTCTTTGAATTCCTTTTGCATTTCATGGTTCCTCTGCTCAATTGTGGCAGTATGTTATTGATAAAGTCGAAAGAAGCTTTCTTACTGGACTAGTAAGAAAATTTCTCTGGCAGGAAAATTTTAGATTTGTTTTAAGGTTTTAGCCACTACCCATGTCTATTATTCATCTTGTTGGGTTCCATCCAAATCTTGTTATAAAAAATTGAATAAGCTTCTGAGAGACTTCTTGTGGGCCAAAGACTCTGTCAAGCAAGGTTTTCATCGGGTAGCCTGGAAAATTTACTGTTTTCCCAAGGATTGTGGAGGCATGGGTTTGTTTGATTGTCACCGATAAGGTCTTGCCCTTTGTGCTAAATGGATCACCCGATCTTTAATTGGGGATGAATCTTGGAAAGTGTTGGTCAGGCATTGCATTTCTTCTGGTTTGCTTCAGGGGAAGAAAATTTGGAAAGGGGTGGGATTGCAATCCATTCTTACTGCCCCTATCCCTATTAAAGTTAAAGGTTCTTTTGTCATTCGGAGTATTTGGAAAGCCCGGGAGGCCTTCAAACCCTGGCTTAGTTGGAAAGGGAGTTTTCGCAAAGCGGGTGCCTCTTTGTCTTCCATGAATATTTGGTGGTCTCCTATTATCACTTGGCAAGGTTCTCCCTTAGCTCTGGTGCAGTGGGTCAGAGCGCAGAGGTTCTATAAGCGTGGTATAGAGACATGCCAGGTGTTGGATACCCTGGGAAATTTTTTGTCAAATTCACAATTTAAATCCTGGTGATAGAGACACTTATGAGGTGGTTATTGATAGTATTCCACTTTCTATTTGGAAAAAACTACATAAGCATTTTCAAAAACCCTGGTGTTCAGATTGGTGTTGGCCTGGGGAGCTTCCTGTTTTGCAATATAAATCTCATCTTGGTTACAAATGGCTCACCCCACAAGTTCCAATGCTTGATAAGCTCACTCTGAGATGGAATTTAGTCTCTCTTCCCTCCCAATGGAATAAGAGGTTTCAAATTGCTTGGGATACTTATATTGAACCTAAACAAAGTTTTTTTGCTTGGAGTCTCTTACATCAAGGGTTACCTATTGGCATTAGGCTCAAGCATCTGGTTGTTCATAATCTCATTTGTCCGGTTTGTGGACAAGCGGAAGATTTACTGCATGTTTTTTGGTCTTGTGATCGGGTTCAATCAGCTTGGGAGTGGCTTCTTGAATTTTTCAAACCTTTTATGCAAGAGGATTTTACTTGGGTGCATGCTATTTTGGGTGACCCTATTACTTTTTCCTTCAACTTGGATGTTGTTTGGAATATTTTTAGAATTGGTACCTTATTTTTTCTATGGAAGTCCCGGAATAGAGTTATTTTTTCTCAGCAAGATGTCGGACATGTCTTCTTTGTTGCTGATAAATATGATATATTCTTTGATTGCTGGTTACAGATTCAAGTATAGGTTAAAAAAGTATAGGTGGAGCTGTAGTACTTGCGTACCCTCATGGATCATTGGGGGAATGCACCCTACGTTATGAGTCATGTGCATCTTCCTTCCCCTTCCAAGTGGTAGTAATTTCTCGGCTTCTTTCTTTTCGAATGCATATTTAATACTATTTTGATAGTTGTTATTGGCAGTTTGTGGGCTGTTTCTGACACTCTTGTATACTCTTAACCACAATGGTTAATGTATTGGTTTACGGGGTGTGCTAATCCCACCCACCCTTTTTGTATGATTAAACATTATTTTATTAATATAATGGCTTTTTCATCCAAAAAAAAAAAAAATAGGGTTTGTTTTCTTGGATGAAAGTAGGGTTTATTTGATTATGTATGGAGGGTTTTAACAAATATGCATGCATTGAGCCAAAAATAAATTTTAAATAAGCAATCCATGGAATACCACCTCAAACAGGAGGGGAATACAATCAACGATTGCCAATGAAACCATTGAGGATGCCAAAAGTTGATTCAAGGAAAACATATATGGGTTGCATAAAAGCAACTAATGGATCCCTAGTAGTGAAGTTGAAAATAATGGATTTCCAAGAAGGAATAGATGCGATGGAGTAGAAAGACCTGATTTATCGATTCATGGGATTCTGATAGACTCCTACTACCTTCAAAAAATGGACTACCAAAAATTGGAGCACTAAAGGTAAGTTCCAAATTTATACTTACCCTAGTGGCTACTTTCTTATTTTTCTATTAATGAAGAAGATAGGGAGAACTTTTTTCAAGGGGGCTATGATTTTTTAGTAGGGAAGGGCTCTTAATGAAGCTGTGGCATACCAAGTTCAAATTTGTGGAAGAAATACCATCAACTGCCCATTTTTGGGTCCATTTATTTGGTCATACGATAGAATACTAACATCCAAAGATATTTGCAATGATTAGAAATTATTTAGGAGTTTTCATGATGAATTTTGATAGCACCCAAAACTTAGAGCATATAATTTATGCAAGCATTTGTGTTTTAATTGATTTTGACAAACCACTTCTAGAGAATATTAATTTACAATATAGGGAAAAGATATGGGAGCAAGTAGTAGGTTATGAAAATATTCCATTTAGATGCAGAATTTTCCATGAATATGGCCATCTAGCCAAGGATTTTCCACATAATATCCCTAACAAAGAGAAAGAGGGTGGGCACTTGGTACTGTTTAAAATTCCTAAATAAAAAAACACAAAGATAAAATAGCAACAAAAGAGAAAACAATAATTTCACCTAACACCTTTGAAATTATCTCCACGGATGAGCAACTAGATGATGAGGATAGTCAAATGGAAATAGTTATTATGAAAATACAATTTGATGAAAAAGGGGAATAGGAAGTATGAGGAGAAATCACTAAAAAAAGCTTGTTTTGATGTTGAGAAATAACAGTAAAGGAAAAAATGCAATATAGAAAACCAACCCAAGTGCAAAAAAAAAGGGTAGATTCAAACTACAAACAAAATGACTCCTCAAAAATAACATACAGATTCTAATAGTAGTGTCGTGGTTCCAAGTAACTAGCCTATAGTCCCAACTAGAATGAAGCAAGATACAAATAAAAGGATAAGGATGTCATAATAGTAAGGTTTACAGTTAGTATCTTTATGGTTATGTTAGAAGCTTTGGTTATTTTTATAAGCAAATTTTGATATTTTTGGTAATTTGTTAAGCTTTGGTTTATCTTTAGTGTTACCGCATTTTGTTTCATTTTTCATTAGCTCCTTTGGCTTAGTTTCTGTTGTATTTGTTTTTCCTGATTTTGTTTGTGGTGTATTTTATTAATTTTGTGTTTTTTTGTTTTGAATTGATTTTTTTTATGTTGTTTTTGTGCTTTTTTTGTGTGTTTCATGTTTGGTGGTTTTTTGTTTGTGGTGTTTTTTTTTTTCTTTTTGTTGTTTTTGTTATGGTAGTTTTTTATTATGTTGTATTTGTTGTTTTTCTATGTATTTTGTGTTTTGGTTTTGTTTATTTTTGTCATTATTATTATTATTATTATTTTGTGTGTGTGTTTTATTTTATTATATTTTGCTATGTTGTTTGTGTGTTTTTTGTGTGTGGTTCATATTTGTTTTATAATATTTTTGTGTGTGTGTGTTTGATTGTGCTTTTTATTGTTGACACACTCAAGGAGTATGCTTTATTTTTTTTAGATTTTTGTGTGTTCTTGTTTTGTTTTGTTTTAGGCTTAGTTACAAAGTTCGAATTCGTATTTGAGTTCGACACTCTTGAAATTCGAAACAAATTTGATATGTTAAAATTTTTGAAATAAAATTTGACATAAAATTCAATTATTATAAATGCATATAGCATATATATATATATAATTTTATTTTTTATTTTTATATGAAATTTAGAAATCAAAGATTCAAAATTATAATATTTCATTTTAATAACTTTTTTTTCAAATATTTACTTCAAAATATATTTAAAATTTTAAATATAGTAATTACTATATTTAATTGAGAACATTTTCAAACATTTAAATCAATTATTTTTTTAAAATATACATTATAAATTTTGTATCAATTATAATAAAAAATCTTGTAATAAATTTATTGGATCACAACTATCATTGTTGTCCATTCTCTTTCAAGTGATAATAAAAAACTAAAGAAAATATATTGAAAATGGTTGCATCCAACATAATTTGTGCATGAGGTGGATTTGGAAAAAAAAAATTATAACACTTTGACATTGATATATATTTTATATTTTAGAGGCAAGATATTTTACATATTATAATTTTTATTGAACTTTCTACAATTCGTGGGTTTTATTTTTCAATTTTCAATGACTGATTTTAAGGTTTTTTTGTTAAGCAATTAAATATGGGTTACCAGTTTTTATGAAACTGAGAAACAAAGCCACCAGGTTTCAAGTTCAAATTTTGCTAAAAAATAATAAATTTATAATTATATAAAATTTACATTTCCATGATAAAACTTAGCATTTTATCATATACTAAGTAAAATTTTACTAAAAATAATATATATCAAGCAATATGTAAGTTCATTAGGAAACTGTAAAACAAGGTCGTTGGATATTTTGTTACCCACCATTGAAGCCTGGCCGTGACGAAGTCCGTGGGTGAGCCATCACACTGTGTTTATGTAGGGTCGACCTCTTATTTTTAGGGTTTTTTATACTATTTTTATCTTTAATTTTTTTTGTCAAATTAAAATTTTATTCATCGAATTTATTCACCAAAGTTTTGAATTCGATGATTTTTGAATTTTATTTTAAAAATTCAACGAATTTGGTAACTAAGGTTTTAGGTATTCTCCTTGCGTGTGTCAAAGGTGATAGGCCAGGTGCAAGCCCTGGGTATTTTTGGTGGAAGAGATACCCCTACCTCCTTGGATATTATCCAAATGTGGTATCCTTTATGGGATTGTTTCCACACAAAAAAGATTGCAAAGTCTCAATGACTTAGAGAGGACGAAGTATTATACACAGAATAGATGTTATGTAAGATTACATGTATGAATGATTATTTCTACTACAATATAACTCTTTTATTTATAGATAAAAACAAATAAGAACCTTAAACCTAATTCTCAAGGGATCATTAATTGAATCCTAGGGACAAAAATAATAATAATAAAGATAGAAAACATGGTTATATTGGAGTCATGACATGGCTCCCAAAACTAGAAATGATCACTAAAATATCTTAGGATTCCATGTTGCATCTTCTTCTATAAGATCCTTGCATTTGGTGAGTAGCTTTTAAATCTAGTACGACTATAAAATATAGAGTCAGGATTACAACATAGCTTTATTTTTTCTTTCAGTGGCATATTCATATGTTGGAATTTTATTCCACTTTAATACCTCTTCTTATTTTTAAACGAGTATTCTAAGCTTCGTCTAGGGCTACACTAATTTACAAATATCTTGTTCAAGATAAGAAATATGGAAACAAATATGTATGCAAGAATTCAATGGAAGATCCAATTGATATGTCACTTCCCTTATGTGACAAGCCACCTTGTAGGGGTCATAAAATGAAGGATCCAATTTATTACTAGACTTGGTCTTTAAGGATAATTGCTTATAAGGTTATGGTCATAGAAGATCATATCTCCTACTTTGAATTATGACTTAGAGTGATTCATGTACTAACATTGATTCATATAATTTAGATATTGGACCAAATTATATATAAGGACTTGGAGCACAAGTTGATTCTACTACAAAAAATCATCTAGCTAGATCACTTTGGAGGATTCTAAAACATACAATGTCAGTGGTTTATATTTCTAGCCATGTAATACCTCAAATAGATATGTTTCAAGGGATACATGATAAGAAGTGTTATATCATCAAGATATTAAAAAAATCCAATAGACAAAGTAACAATGTTTTTCTTGGGTGAAACAATAAATGTCACTCAAATATTTGTTTACCATATTTATTTGGCTATTCCACTAAGGGTGATGAGAAGAGGATATATTGAACTAAGCACCATTAAGGATGAACTATTCCTTCCTAAAATGGTTAGTAAAAATAATGTCACTATCATTAATAATAGACTTGGGCATACCATACAATTTGAAAAGAGAATCAAGGAACACCTTGGAAACCTTTCTAGGTATGAAGGGATGTTGTAAGACATATAAATGAACATGTTTTAAAATATGATTTATGAAAATAAAGATCACTAAATTGCTCGAATATCAGAAGGACTTTAGCAAAATCTATGAAGATTTTCTCTCATTATCATTTAGGAATATTCTTAAGCTAAAACAAAACAAAAGATTTAATAGTTTTTCTTATTTCATTGGCATACCTCATATATAGTAACACATATATTAACGTTTGGTTTTAATATTTTTCAAAAAAAATTTATTACTTCACCCATTGGTATATTTTTAAGAATCTAGAATGTCCAACTAGAGGTGAAGCATGTAATTCTTGTACAACACTATCCTTGTTGGTTGAAGATAGAGGATGCTAAGTGTGTTCCTTCTTTTAGAGAATCTAATCAAAATATGAAAATTAAAATGATTGTAAAGAAACTAACTCCACATCATAAATTATGCTAATAATATCCATATTAGAAATCCAATCCTCTATAAGTTATGAAAGCTATTGTGGAAGAGGACTAAATATAACAATAATAGCCATAATATTCTCATATTTAAAATATAGTATTGACCATCACATTCTTTGTTTTTATGTTGTCATCAATAAAATTGATAAGCCAAGAGATTTGTTATCCATTTTTACTATTTTGGAAAAAATAGATGTTATTCCAAGAAATGCTTGAGGATGCCATGGTAAGTGTTGATAATTAAGAGTTGTCCCAAAATATAATACATCCATTGATGTATGACATGTAAAATGGCTAATGCTTCCTTCTCATAACTGGGTTAGTATAGGTTATTATTAGTTTGTTTCTTATTTTAGATGGAAAATGTATGTATGTTCCACTTCAAGATAACTCTAATATCTATGCCTTAAGCATCATATCCAATGATACAAGGTTTGCTAAAATTAAGAGTCACTAAAAGAGAGGTGGTACACATAACCTCCTTTAGATCAATTAAGATTTATAAAGCTACTTTAGACCAAAAAAAGTGTACAAAGTATTTTCCTCCATAAACCCTAAATGAACACATGGAATTCTTGACAAATAGTCGATCCTCTTAAGATATGGAGAACTTTATCAACATGAACTAAATGAGATTCCTAGGACTTGTTATAAATTAACATCTCATCAAAGAAGTCTAGCACAAACATGCAAATAAAATGATCAAAGATAAAACTCATTAATTTTAGGAAAGTAGAAGAAGCATTACTAAGACAAAAGGACATGATTAAGAACTTGTAACCATTCTCATGTAATGAAAATCTAATCTTGAGGATATCTCTTTTGTAATCCTAATTTGATGGAACCCTAAGCACAAGTCAAGCATGGTAAAGTATTTAATGCCATGTGATTCATCCAATAAATCATCTATTATAAGGATCGAAAAATGATCTTTGATGATGATCTTGTTGAGAGGCTGGAAATTAAGACATTTGCACCAAGAGTTATCTTTATACCTAACCATAACCACGAGAGAAATAAGCATTTATAATCAATCAAATAATCCCTTTCTCCAACATCTCCTACACTAGCTTCTTAATATAAAATATCTAAGGTTGGGGTTAGTGGTAAGAATAAACATTTAGAGGTTTAGCACCCAAAACTAAATGGATATCATTATCATGTATAAACTGAGGGGATGTTACAAACCTTTATTTTCATTAGCAAATATCATACACCATATACTAAAATAACAAATATCCATCCATAAATAATAACCATGATAAAAATTAGATATATAAACATAGATGTACATCATATGTATCATAATACCCGTTAAGTAGGGCAACATCAAAATACTTCTGAAGAAAGGAATCACTTCAGATCTTCTCAATGAATCAAGACTATTACAAGAATAATTTCATACCCCACTGCAAAATGTAAAAGTTATGCAAAGTGAAATCGTGATTATAAAAGGGCAGTGTTCACGTGATCGTACTGAACTGCATATAAATCTAAAGTGAACATAAAATTCGTTCCTAATTTGTTGTGAAATATTTTTCATTTAAAATTTATTTTGGATATGACGTCAAAGGCATTGCTGAATTTGATCTTAAAACATATTTCTATGTGGTGTCATCGTGTTCAAAATACAATTTTGTGATTCCTTAGTTGTGTTAAAAAATTAACGAATATTTTTTAATTTAAAGAAATTATAATAATAAAATACACTTAAGAATAACAACCATGAAAACTATACTGCCCCTATCTATTAAATTAGATTGAACTTCAGAATCATATTGAACTCTACCGTATGAGTGAAAACTTCCGGTTTATTAACATAATTATTATCTTTTTAACGTTAATAGTCATGCACTGTTTTAGGAAATCAAATTATAAGTGGTAATTTGGTTATTATATAATTGATTTGTTTGTTTAGATTTATATAATTAATTAAAATGTTTTTTTTTTTATAATAATTTATATATAATAGTAAATTAATTTAAAATTATAAAAAAATAAAAAATAAAAATAAAACATAAAAGTTTAGATATTTTATAAAGAATGAATTTCAAATAATATATTATATAAGGTATTTTTCTAAAAAATAATAATAAAAGTAATAATTTAATATTTATAAAAGAAAATATATGTTGAGCAATAAATTAGATTGGATATAAAAAATTAATAATGTTGGTAACAAATTTCAAGACTCTAAATCAATAGAGATCCTTGTCTCTTAAAGATTGCAAAGTCTAGACATGTAACTGGTAGTACCATTTCGAATGGTTGAAGCAACACAGACAAATGCACAAACCAATTCGAGGTGAGAATGTGCAAACCGATTCGATAACTCCTATCACGAATAAAATAAGTGATGTGGACCAAGGATTTTCCACATTTAGATTCTACGCAGACCACTGTTCTTTCAAATCCGTTGTTTGAGTTTTGCTTTATGAGTCTTCTTGTTCAAGATGGGGTTTAATATGGCCGTTGGTGTGAGGGTCCTAATTGAACAAAATTAGGGTTTGTTTGCTTGGATGAAAGTAGGGTTTATTTTATTTCGGATGGAGGTTTTTAACAAATATGCATGCATTGAGCCAAAAATAAATTTTAAAGAAGCAATCCATTGAAGACCACCTCAAATCGGAAGGGAACACAATCAATGATTGCCAAGGAAACCATTGAGGATGCCAAAGGTCAATTCAAACAAAATAGATATGGGTTGCATGAAAGCAACTAATGGATCCCTAGTAGTGAAGTTGAAAATAATGGATGTCCAAGATGGAATAGATTTGATGTAGAGGAAAGACCTAATTTGTCAAATCATGGGATTCTGATCGACTCCTGCTACATTGAAGCAATGGACTACAAAAAATTGGAGCACTAAAGATAAGTTCCAAATTTATACTTACCCTAGTGGCTACTTTCTTTTTCTTTTTATTAATGAAGAAGATAGAGAGAACATTTTTCAAGGGGGACTATGATTTTTTAGTAGGATAGGGCTCTTAATGAATCCTTGGCATACCATGTTCAAAGTTGAGGAAGAAATACCATCAACTGCCCCTGTTTGGATCCGTTTATTTGGTATTCCAATAGAATATTAGCATCCGAATATATTTGCAATGATTGAAAATTCTTTAGGAGTTTTCATGATGACTTCTGATAGCACCCAACACTTAGAGCATATAATTTATGCAAGCATTTGTGTTTCAATTGATTTTGACAAAACACTTCCAGATAATGTTACTTTACAATATAGGGAAGATATATGGGAGCAAGTAGTAGATTATGAAAATATTTCATTTAGATGCAAAATTTGCCATGAAAATGGCCATATAACCAAGGATTTTCTACATAATATCTCTAACAAAGAGAAAGGGGATGGGGACTTGGCAGTGTTTCAAATTCCTAAACAAAAATACACAAAGAAAAAAATAGCAACAAAAGAGAAAACAATAATTTCACCTAACACCTTTGAAATTCTCTCCACGGATGAGCAACCAGATGATGAGGATAGTCAAATGGAAATAGTTATTATGGAAATACAATTTGATGAAAATAAGGAACAAGAAGTATTGCATGAGGAGAAATCACTAAAAGAGCTTACATTGATGCTGAGAAATAACAGTAAAGGAAAAAAAAAGTACAATGTAGAAAACCAACCCAAGTGCAAAAAAAAAGGTAGATTCAAACTACAAACAAAATTGACCCTCAAAAAAATCATACAAATTCCAAAAGTAGTGTCGTGGTTCCAAATAACTAGCCTATAGTCCCAACTGGAATGAAGCAAGATACACTATGACTTAGAGAGGATCCAATTTATTAATGAAGTATTATATACACAATAGATGTGACTTAGAGAGGATCCAATTTATTAAATTGTTGTCTCAATGACTTAGAGAGGATGAAGTATTATATACACAATAGATGTGACATAAGATTACATGTATGAATGATTATTTATACTACAATATAACTCTTTCATTTAAAGAAAAACAAATAAGAATCTTAAACCTAATGCTCAAGGGATCATTATCTGAATCCTAGGGATAAAAATAACAATAATAAAGATAGAAAACATAGCTATATTGGAGTCACGACATTGTTGAGCAAGGTGCAGAAATAGTATTGTCATTGTTGTCAACACAGACAGATAGATCAATTGATGATGCAGTGGACAGGAGTTCAGAGGTCAGTCAGAGCATGTACAGTGAATTTCCAAGAAGACAGAAGTGGCCCAGTTTCAAAAGATCAAAGAAAAAGGCAAGTAAGAAAACTGTCGCGATATCGCGACAAGAAAACTGTCGCGATATCGCGACATAACGGAGGAAAAGAAGCCAAGTAGAAAAACTGTCATGATATCGCGACATGATGAGAAGCTGGAAAAACTGTCACGATATCGCGACATGTTTGAAGAGAGAGAAAGCACAAAGAAAACTATCACGATTTCGCGACATGTTCGAGAGAAAGAGCTTGCAAGGAAAAGTGTCACGATTTCATGACAGTCTGCAAGAAGGATTGTACAGACGAAAAAGTGTCACGATTTCATGACAGGTTCGAAAGAAAGAGCTCGCAAAGAAAAGTGTCACGATTTCATGACAATTTGCAAGAGTGAGTGTACGGACGAAAAAGTGTCACGATTTCGTGACAGGTTCGAAAGAAAGAGCTCGCAAAGAAAAGTGTCACGATTTCGCGACAATTTGCAAGAGCGAGTGTATGAATGAAAAAGTGTCGCGATATCACGACATGTCACATTTTCGTGACTCGATGAGAAGAAAAGTTCTAAGGAGGAAAAGTGTCATGATATCGCGACATGTCACGTTTTCGTGACCCAAAAAGGAGATAGAGTGTTCGGAGGCAAAAATGTCGCGATATCGTGACATGTCACGTTTTCGTGACCCAAAGAGGAGAGAGAGTGTACGAAGGCGAAAAGTGTCACGATATCATGACATGTCATGTTTTCGCTAGTGCAAGCCGAACAATGAAGCAAGGCAGCGAAAGTGTCACGATTTCGTGACATGTTTCATTTTCATGGGTGAAAGGCAGAGAAAGGCACAAGGCAGCGAAAGTGTCACGATTTCGTGACATGTTCCATTTTCACGGGCGAAAGGCAGAGAAAGGCACAAGGCAGTGAAAGTGTCATGATTTCGCGACATGTTCCATTTTCGCGGGTGAAAGGCAGAGAAAGGCATAAGGAAGCGAAAAGTGTCATGATTTTGTGACATGTTCATGTTTAATGGTGAATGGCCAGAGAAAGTGCATAAGGAAGCGAAAAGTGTCACGATTTCGTGACATGTCATGTTTTCATTGGTGCATGCCGAGAAGAGTGCAAGGAAGCGAAAAGTGTCATGATTTCATGACATGTCATGTTTTCGCTGGTGCAAGCCAAGTAGAGTGTATGGAGGTAAAAAGTGTCATGATATCGTGACATGTTGTGTTTTCGTGCATGCAGGCCGAGAAGAAGACAAAAGGCTGTTAGCGGCGGTTCTACTGTCGAGTTTAGAGAAGAAAAGAGGGAAAAAATGTGTCGAGCCGTAAATGAGCAGATAAGACGGTCAAAGTCATAAATGAGAAGATAAATCTGTCAGAACGATGGATATACTGTCAAAGCGTAGAAAAGGTTGTCAGAGCCGTAAAGTGGGTAGATAAGGCTGTTAGAGCCGTAAGTAAGCATTTAAGGCTATCAAAAGCGTAGTAAGTAGAGCCAAAAGAATGTTTTCATGTACAGGAAGTTAGGGTTAGGGTTGAGCTCTGCACGAGGCATGAGTGTTGTGGATTTTCGAATAAAAGGAAAAAGGAGCTATGAAAATAAAATAGGGGTATAGTGCTAAAATATACAAAAGAGAGGGCTATAAGAGAGAATAGCAGAGCTGAAAGAGAAAAATATAATAGAGTTGTAAGTATATGCAGTTCTTGTTAAAAGGCATTAGACCAGTGAGGGTCTTGTAGAAGAGAAGGCATTTTTATGTCATTAAAATAGTTCAGAACTGAAGTCCAAGTTGGTGCTTGGCATTAGGGGGTTGGTGCTCCTTTCTGTTGCTATAGATAAATAAGGGGTTGGTGCTCCTTCCTGTGGGTACTAGAAAATTGTTTGTAAAGTTGGTGCTTTGCAAAGGCTGGATTTGGATGGGAGTCCAAGCAGTCTAATTTTTGAGGAGTAGCCAAAACTGGTGAACCTCGTTAAATCGTGTGTTGTGGAATGCTCTCTTGTTTAATTGCTTTATCTATTTTTAAGTTCTCCCTGCTTAAGTTTTAAAGAGTTGTAGATCTGAATTTAAATAGCTACACTGATTCACCCCCCCTCTCAGTGTCATTGTGAGAATATCAATTGGTATCGGAGCAAGGGTCCCGAACAAGCTCAATCGCCTAAGGTGATCTTGGAAGAAACACAATGGCCGATGGTGAAGGATTTTCATCCAACAAAGCTCCTTTGTTCGATGGAACTAATTACTCTTTCCGGAGACTCAGGATGCGAGACATATCTGTGTGCTTTGGGATATGACATTTGGGAGTCAGTAGACAGTGGATACACAATACCCTCTACTCCTCCAATAGAATCTTGCTGAGAAGAAAAAGTTTGAGAATAACTCTAAAGCAAAGAATGCTATAATGTGTGGGTTAGTAGACAGTGAACTGATAAGGATCATGAGCTGTAAAATGGCAAAAGACATGTGGGACAAACTGTAGAGCATTCATGAAGGAGACGACAAGATCAAGGAAGCCAAGCTACAAATGCATCGAGCTCAGTTCGAAGCATTAAAAATGAATGACGATGAGAACATAGAGGCCTATATGTTGAGAGTCAATGGAATCATTAATGCGATTAGAGGACTCGACGAGGAAATGGAAGATGCGGTCATCGTGAAAAAGGTACTAAGAACTCTTCACAAAAGATTTGATTCTAAAGTTTCTGCTATAGAAGAAGCTAAAGATCTAAATACTTTTAGCATGGATGAAATGCATGGTTCTTTAACTACATACGAAATGAGAATAGGACAAACTAAGCCCTCAGACAGAGAAGCTACTTTTAAAGCACACAAAAATATAAAAGCTAAACAAGAATCTGAGGAAGAAGAGTCTTCAGATGAAACAGAAGCAAACTTTGTTAGGAAACTAATAAAGGGAAAAGGAAAGTACAGAGGAAAGTTACCGTTTAAGTGCTTCAACTGTGGAGGCATCGGGCACTTTGCGGCTAAATGTCCAATGAATGAGAAAAACAAAAATGATGAAGGGTCACACCAAGAAAGAAGTGACTGGAAGAAGAAACCACATTTTAGAAAAAGCAACTTCAAGAAGAAAAGTTTCATATCCAAGAATGTCAGCTCTTCTGAAGACTGCTCCGGTGAGGATTCTAAAGAAGAAGCAGGTGAAGCTCTGTTCATGGCATTTGAAGAAAGAAAAACAGAGGAAAAATAGGAATGTAATGAAAAACCTGAGGATGAGGCTGAAGTATATCTGGAAGGTGAGTTGGTTGCTGCACTTAAAGAGCTGAGCACAGAAAGGAAAAAGAATAAAAAGGTTTCAAGAAAGCTTGAGGATGCCAATGAAATAATAAATAGCTTGAAAGTACAGACAGATGAATTTAAGAAAATGTCTGAAGTTCTCGAAGTACAATTAACCATAAAAATAGATGAGTGCAACAAGCTAGAAGAAGACATTGTTAGGTTAAGGATGCAGCTAGAGGAGATGAATCGAAAATTGAGTTGTTATCATAAGTTTGAAGAAAGTTCTGTAAATCTGGATAAAATTATAAATAACCAAAGGCCTTCAGGCATCAAATTTGGTTTGGGCTTCGATGAAGGAGAATCATCAAAGGGATCAAAGGCCATAAATGTAGAACCCATAAAGAAAGAAGATAAGATCAGGGTTGATCAAGAAAAAACAAATCATGCCAAAGAAAGCAATAATGCCAGACTCAAGAGGAGTACTGACAAAGATGGATTCACAAAAGTCACACATCCAAGAAGGAGAAGATTCATGGCTCCTACTTCAAAATGGCAAAGACCTTCACCCAGGTTTAATCATTCCTTTTCTGGTTATTGTTTTAAATGCAATGCTTATGGTCATAAGATTTCAGATTGCAGTTATAATGTAGCACAAAGGAATTTCACCAGTAGAAATGTCTTTTCTCCATTGATGGATTATGCAGTAGAATGTTATAACTGTCATAATTTTGGACACATTGCAAGAAACTGTAGAAGCACTTTTGCAGCAAATAAATATCAGGGTAGAAAATCTCAACCAAATGGTTTGAAACAAAACAAAAAATTTCTTAAAAAACAGGCACAAGCTAATGAAAGGGGAAAGGCAAAACAAGTAGCCAAAACTGCTATCAAACCAGAATGGAAAGAAAAGGAGAAACTCCAGGAAGAAAAGGAATCTTTGATTGTTCAGACTGCTTTTAAAGCACAGAACAAATCTGCACCATGGATACTTGATAGTGGATGCTCCAGTCACATGACAGGTGACAAGCAAAAATTTGAGAAGTTACGGAATTACGAAGGTGGTTCTGTGAAATTTGGAAATAATGATGGAGCAAAGATAGTTGGCAAAGGATCAGTCAAGATCAGTGACGGAAAGATCAAATCAAAAGAAGTCTTGTTTGTGATTGGTCCGAAGCATAACTTGCTCAACGTAAGTCAAATCTATGACAGAGGTCATGAAGTAATTTTTAAGAAGTAGGGTTGTGAAGTGAGAAAAGCTAACAGTGGGAAGTTGATTGCTACTGGATCAAGGACTTCTGGAAACCTGTATACTCTCTCAGAGACTTTAGAAGGAGCATGCTTGATTGGACAGGAAGATGAAAATTGGCTGTGGCACAAGAGGCTCGGTCATATCAGCTTTGACAATTTGGTAAAAATAAGCTCAAAAAGGGCAGTAAGAGATATACCCTCCATTGGCAAACCACTAAATAGTATTTGTGCTTCATGCCAAAAGGGGAAGCAAACTAGAGCCACATTTAAATCAAAGGAGTACTTTACCAACAAACCTTTAGAACTAATACATACTGATTTATGTGGACCCATGAGAACACAAAGTATAAATGGTGACAAATACTTTACGTTGTGCATAGATGACTATTCCAGAATGACCTGGATATTCTTTTTGAAGCAAAAATCTGAAGCTTTTGAAATGTTCAAGACTTTCAAAAACCAAGTTGAGAATGAAACAGGAAAGAGGATCAAATGCTTAAGATCAGATAGAGGAGGAGAGTTCATCTCAGAGGAGTTTGCAGAATACTGTCAAAAATATGGGATCAAAAGACAGTTTTCAGCAGCAAGGACACCTCAGCAGAATGGTGTTGTAGAAAGAAAGAACAGAACTGTGCAGGAAATGGCACGGACGATGTTGACTGAGAGCAAAATTGTAGACAGATTTTGGAAAGAGGCAGTCCATACTGCAGTTTATATCCAAAATAGGTGCATGTTGAGGACGCATGAAAGCAAAACCCCTTATGAGCTATGGTTCGGCAAGAAGGCAACAACAAAATACTTCAAAGTCTTTGGCAGCAAGTGTTACATCAAAAGAACTGAAGATAATCTTGGTAAGTTTGAAGATAGAGCTGATGAAGGTATTTTCGTTGGCTATTCATCAAAAAGCAAAGCTTACAAATGCTACAACAAAAGGCTAAAGAAAATTGTAGACAGTGCCGATGTTAAATTTGATGAAGATAGGAAACGAGCAGTCAACTATGAAGAAAACTACCCTATTTATGAAGAAGTTATTGAAGGAGATGAAGAAAAGGAAACATAAGAGAATCAAAAAATTGACCCGAGATGATTTAAGTATTGATTCGAAGTAGAAGAAAACAATAAATTCAAAATAGGAAGCTAGCGAGAAAAATCATCCCAGAGAGCAAATTATTGGGGACCCCACAGGTTGGTGTTAAGACAAGAAGAAGAGTAGTAAGTAACTACTCCCTATTATCCAGCATTGAGCCCAAAAATATTGCTGAAGCAAGCACCAGATGAAAGTTGGATGAAGGCAATAAACGAAGAACTAGATCAGATTGAGAAAAACAAAACCTGGGAGTTAGTACCAAGGCCTGCAAATAAAAACATAATCGGTACTAAATGGATTTTTCGAAACAAATTGAATGAAGACGGACAGGTTGTAAGGAATAAAGCAAGATTGGTCTGTAAAGGCTATGCTCAAGTTGAAGGTATTGATTTTGAGGAAACTTTTGCACCAGTGGCTAGACTCGAGGCAATCGAGAATGTTTCCGGCTTTAGCGAGTCCACAGGAATTTCAAAGTTTATCAGATGGACGTGAAATCAGCATTTTTGAATGGAAATCTTGAAGAAGAAGTTTATATTGAGCAGCCAGATGGTTTTCAACTCGGTGATAATCCCAACTTTGTTTGCAAGTTGAAGAAAGCTTTGTATGGCTTGAAACAGGCACCCAGAGCATGGTATGCAAGACTAGACAACTATCTCACTGAACAAGGGTTCAAGAAAGGTATGGTGGATAGTAACTTGTATGTCAAAATAGACAATGGCCATCTTATTGTCCTTGTTGTTTATGTAGATGATATAATTTTTGGTAGCAGCAATGATGAGTCATGTAGAGACATAGCAAATAAAATGCAGAAAGAATTTGAAATGTCTATGATTGGTGAACTTTCATATTTCCTCGGACTGCAAGTTAACCAAAATGAAAAGGGCATTTTTATTTCTCAAGTTAAATATGTGAAAGAAATGCTGAAAAAGTTCACAATGGAGGATTGTAAACTTGTTAGCACTCCCATGACAACAGGTTGCAAGTTGAGCAAGGATGACAAATCTCCAGATGTAGATCAAACCATGTACAGATCTATGATTGGAAGCCTGCTGTATTTGTCAGCTACTAGACCAGATATCTTACAGGCAGTATGCATGGTAGCAAGATTTCAGGCTAGTCCCAAAGAGACTCATGTGACAGTTGTGAAGAGGATCTTTAGGTACCTCAAGGGTACTATGGAGTATGGGTTATGGTACCCAAAAGGTAAGGACTTCACTCTTATTGCATATTCTGATGCAGATTGGGCAGGATGTATAGATGACAGAAAGAGTACCAGTGGAGGTGCATTCTATCTTGGAGACAAGTTGGTAGCATGGCACAACAAGAAACAAGAATCGGTCTCTCTATCCACAATAGAGGCAGAATACATTGCAGCAACAACATGTTGTACGTAGATTTTATGGATGAGACAAACCCTGAAAGATCTTGGTATTAACTTCAAAGAGCCAATTTCAGTTAAATGTGATAATACCAGTGCTATTAACATCTCAAAGAATCCGGTTATGCATTCTCGCACCAAACATATTGCAATCCGGTATCACTTTTTGAAGGATAAAGTTGCAGAAGGTGAGGTTAAATTGGATTTTGTTCCAACTACAGAGCAAGTAGCGGATATCTTCACTAAACCGTTGCCCAAGGAAGTTTTTGAATACCTTCACAGTAAGTTGGGAGTGGTCACACTACCCAAGAACTGACTAGCTATCGGGAACACATTCTCAGGGGGAGCATTTATATATTTGATTATCTGTTTGCTCATGTTTGTAATTTTTGCTAACTGTAATATTGTGTGCTTGAGAATGTTGTGCATGGACTCAGGGGGAGTCTACAGCAGCCCTTTGGTATTATTGTCAAAGGGGGAGAAGAATTACAAGAAATTGCACATGTGTTGCCAACAATTCCAAAGGGGGAGATTGTTGAGCAAGGTGCAAAAATAGTATTGTCATTGTTGTCAACACAGATAGATAGATCAATTGATGATGCAGTGGATAGGAGTTTAGAGGTCAGTCAGAGCATGTACAGTGAATTTCCAAGAAGACAGAAGTGGCCCAGTTTCAAAAGATCAAAGAAAAAGGCAAGTAAGAAAAGTCGCGATATCAGAAAAAAGATATCACGACAAGAAAACTGTCACGATATCGTGACATAATGGAGGAAAAGAAGCCAAGTAGAAAAACTGTCATGATATCGCGACATGATGAGAAGCTGGAAAAACTATCGCGATATCGTGACATGTTTGAAGAGAGAGAAAGCGCAAAGAAAACTGTCATGATTTCGTGACATGTTCGAGAGAAAGAGCTTGCAAGGAAAAGTGTCACGATTTCGTGACAGTCTAAGAAGGATTGTACGGATGAAAAAGTGTCACGATTTCGTGACAGGTTCGAAAGAAAGAGCTCACAAAGAAAAGTGTCATGATTTCATGACAATTTGCAAGAGCGAGTGTACGGACGAAAAAGTGTCACGATTTCGCGATAGGTTCGAAAGAAAGAGCTCGCAAAGAAAAGTGTCATGATTTCGTGACAATTTGCAAGAGCAAGTGTACGGACAAAAAAGTGTCGCGATATCACGACATGTCACGTTTTCGTGACCCGATGAGAAGAAGGCGTAAGGAGGAAAAGTGTCACGATATCGTGACATGTCGCTTTTGTGACCCAAAAAGGAGATAGAGTGTTCGAAGGCAGAAATGTCGTGATATCGCGACATGTCACGTTTTCACGACCCGAAGAGGAGAGAGAGTGTACGGAGGTGAAAAGTGTCACGATATCGCGACATGTCATGTTTTCGCTAGTGCAAGCCGAACAATGAAGCAAGGCAGCGAAAGTGTCACGATTTCGTGACATGTTCCATTTTCCGGTGAAGAGAGAAAGGCACAAGGCAAGTAAAGTGTCATGATTTCGTGACATGTTTCATTTTCATGGGTGAAAGGCGAGAAAGGCACAAGGCAGAGAAAGTGTCACGATTTCGTGACATGTTCCATTTTCATGGGTGAAAGGCAGAGAAAGGCATAAGGTAGCGAAAGTGTCACGATTTCGTGACATGTCATTTTTCACGGGCGAAAGGTAGAGAAAGGCATAAGGTAGCGAAAAGTGTCATGATTTCGTGACATGTCATGTTTTCGCTGGTGCATGCCGAGAAGAGTGCAAGGAAGCAAAAAGTGTCATGATTTCGTGACATGTCATGTTTTCATTGGTGCAAGCCAAGTAGAGTGTACGAAGGTAAAAAGTGTCATGATATCGTGACATGTGTTTTCGTGCATGCAAGCCGAGAAGAAGACAAAAAGTTGTCGAGTGGGGGGGTTGTCGATGTAAGAGAACAAAAAAGGTTGTCAGAGCCGTAAATGAGCAGATAAGACGGTCAGAGTCGTAAATGAGAAGATAAATCTGTCAGAACGATGGATATACTGTCAGAGCACAAAAAATGTTGTCAGAGCCGTAAAGTGGGCAGATAAGGCTGTCAGAGCCGTAAGTAAGCATTTAAGGCTATCAAAAGCATAGTAAGTAGAGCCAAAAGAATGTTTTATGTACAGGAAGTTAGGGTTAGGGTTGAGCTCTGCACGAGGCATGAGTGTTGTGGATTGCCGAATAAAAGGAAAAAGGAGCTGTGAAAATAAAATAGGTGTATAGTGCTAAAATATATAGAAGAGAGGGTTGTAAGAGAGAATAGCAGAGCTGAAAGAGAAAAATATAACAGAGTTGTAAGTATATGCAGTTCTTGTTAAAAGGCATTAGACCAGTGAGGGTCTTGTAGAAGAGAAGGCATTTTTATGTCATTAAAATAGTTCAGAACTGAAGTCCAAGTTGGTGCTTGGCATTAGGGGGTTGGTGCTCCTTTCTGTTGTTGCAGATAAATAAGGGGTTGGTGCTCCTTCCTGTGGGTACTAGAAAATTGTTTGTAAAGTTGGTGCTTTGCAAAGGCTGGATTTGGATGGGAGTCCAAGCAGTCTAATTTTTGAGGAGTAGCCAAATCTGGTGAACCTCGTTAAATCATGTGTTGTGGAATGCTCTCTTGTTTAATTGCTTTATCTATTTTTAAGTTCTCCCTGCTTAAGTTTTAAAGAGTTGTAGATCTGAATTTAAATAGCTACACTGATTCACCCCCCCTCTCAGTGTCATTGTGAGAATATCAGACATGACTCCCTCTCTTAGAAATTTTTGTCCTCAAAACTAGAAATGATTGCTAAATGCTCTTAGACTTCCACGTTGCATCTTGTAGAATATCCTTGCATTTGGTGAGTATCTTTTAAATCTAGTAAGACTATAAAATATAGACTCAATATTACAACATAACTTTATTTTTCTCTTTCAGTGGCATATTCATATGTTGGAATTGTTTTCCACTTTAATACCTCTTCTTATTTTTAAATGAGTATTCTAAGATCCATATAGGGCTACACTACTTTACAAATAACTTTTTCAAGATAAGAAATATGGAAACAAATATGTATGCAAGAATTCAATGGAAGATCCAATTTATATGCCACTTTCCTTATACGACAAGCACCCTTGTAGGGGTCATAAAATGAAGGAGTCAATTTCTTATTAGACTTGATATTTAAGCACAAATGCTTATAATTTTATGGTCATATAAGATCATATATCCTACTTTGAATTATCCGTTAGAGTAATTAATGTACTAAAATTGATTTATATAGTTTAGGGATTGGGAAAAAATATATTTAAGGACTTGGAGCACAAGTTGATGCTTCTATAACAAATCATCTAGCTAGATCACTTTGGAGGATCCTAGAACATAGTATGTAATTCATTGATATTTCTAACCATTTAATACCTCAAATAGGGATGTTTCAAGGGAAAATGGTAAGAATTTTTATATCATCAAGATATTAAGGAAATCCAATAAATATAGTGACAATGTTTTTCTTGGGTGAAACAATAAAAGGCACTCAAATATTTGTTTACCATATTTGTTTGGTCATTCCACTAAGGGTGATGAGAAGATAAAATATTGAACTAAGAACCATTAAGGATGAACTATTCCTTCCTAAAATGGTTAGTAAAAATAATGTCACCATCATTAATAATAGACTTGGGCATACCATACAATTTGAAAAGAGAATCAATGAACACCCTGGAAACCTTTCTATCTATGAAGGGATGTTGTAAGCCATAAAAATGAACATGTTTTAAAATATGATATATGAAAATAAAGATCACTAAATTCCTCTAATATGAAAATGACCTTAACAAAATCTATGGAGATGTTCTCTCATTATCATTTAGGAATATGCTTAAGCTACAACAAAGCAAGAGATTTAATAGCTTTACTTATTCCATTAGCATACCTCATATTTAGTAACACATATATTAACATTTGATTTTAATATTTTCTAAAAAAATTATTACTTCACCCATTGGTATCTTTTTAAGAATCTAGAATTTCCAACTAGAGGTGATGCATGTAATTCTTGTACAACACTATCCTTGGTGGTTGAAGATAGAGGATGATAATTGTGTTCCTTCTTGTAGAGAATCTAATCAAAATATGAAAACAAAAATTATTGTAAAGAAGCTAACTCCACATCATAAATTATGCTAATAATATCCATATTAGAAATCCAATCCTCTATAAGTTATGAAAGCAATTGTGGAAGAGGACTAAATATAACAATAATAGCCATAATATTATCATATTTAAAATATAGTATTGACCATAAAATTATTTGTTTTTATATTGTCATCAATAAAATTGATCAGCTAAGAGATTTGTCAGCCATTTTTACTATTTTGGAAAAAAAATATGTTATTCTAAGAAATGCTTGAGGATGCCATGGTAAGTATTGATAGTTAAGAGTTGAACCAACATATAAGACATCCATTGATCTATGACATGTAAAATGGCTAATGCTTCCTTCTCATAAGTGGGTTAGTATAGGTTCTTATTAGTTTGTTTCTTATTTCAGATGGAAAAGGTATGTATGTTCCACTTCAAGATAACTCTAATATCTATGCCTTAAGAATCATATCCAATGATATAAGGTTTGCTAAAATTAAGAGTATCTAAAAGAGAGGTGGTACACATAACCTCATTTAGATCAATTAAGGTTTACAAAGCTACTTCAAACCAAACAAAAGTATACCAATTATTATCCCCCATAAACCCTAAATGAACACATGGACTTCTTGACAAATAGCTGATCCTCTTAAAATATGGAGAACTTTGTCAACATGAACTAAATGAGCTTCCTAGGACTTGTTATAAATTAACATATCATCAAAGAAGTCTAGCACAAACATGCAAAGAAAATTATCAAATTGTTAGAATAAGAGAATATTCTCTTAAGTTCCACTAGGATAGACACTTGAGTTTCCACTCTTCCATGTGTCAGGAGAACACTCAATGGTGTCTTCATCAAGTTTGATGAGTTGTTGTAATCCAACAGATCTTAATGATCAACTCTTCTATTTATACAAAGTTTATCCTTGGAATAAATCAATCAGTTCCACTCTTCTCTTCATCTTTTGTAATGTTGTGCATATCTATTATTGTGAAATTCATACATAGTACCAAAGCAGGATAGATTTTGCTTGCATTCGCTCTTGAAGGTTCGAGGATCTGGTTCATTTTTTTTGGATATTTTTTTGGCTAACTTGCTTGAATTTATGCAATAGTATGTTTTATCCATATTTTTTAATTTAGAAAAATTCTTATTGTTGTTAATATATGTATTGTTTTAAAAAAAAAACTGATATTATTTTTCGAGGGTAATGTTTTTAATTTTTACATCACTCTTCCTTTTATTAAATGAAGAACTTTTTTTTTGTGAGAGATCCACCCTCACTTTACAACAATATAGTGGTTATACCCTCTTAGAGAGGAGCTAAAATTTTGTTTCGTCACCCAAATATTTGTTTGGCATGCATCCTTTTTCGTAGCCCCTTGCCTTCATTGGCGTTGCCTCTTATAGTGGCCCCAATGTTGTCTCTAAGATTGGTGTTTTATTTAAAAACAATAAATTTCTTTTAAAAGCCTCTTATTCTGCAAATCACCTTTGTCTCTAACCATAAATGCAAGTTTTAATATAGTGTAATATGTTTTTTATTATCGTTGGTCTTGGCGTGCCACCCATGACATGGCTCTCGATGTGCTCCATGGTGTCGTTGAAACGGATCTCCGTATATTCTCTCTAAGTGAATGTTATTCCCATGCTCAATAACAATCACTCCATTTATACTCTTCACCTAAGAGAGAAAACACATCTGCTCTATTCTTCTATTCTAGTTCGAGTATTTCATTTCAAGTGATTCAAAATATATTTAGATTTTTTTCTAACACATCTGCAGGGAATTTTATCATAGGCAGTGCTATTTTTTCTATTATTTTCTATACTCCTCTCCCCTGTAGCTCTTCAAAGCTCTCATCTCCGAAGATCGAGATCAGAGATCTAAATACTATAGTTCTTTATTTTTTTTACTATCTCTGCCTCCTTAACTCATCTGCATAGGTGTATGTTCGTTTTCAACATCCTCGAAAACAACTTCCTACCTCTGACTGGTTCGAAGTAGCGATGACTCTAACAAAAAAAATCAATTATTTTTTTTGGGCATTTCAAATCTTTTAGATCCATTTTTCTTTGCATAAGATGTTTTCTCCTTCACGATCTAAAGTGAGAAATATATTTTCTTATATATATATGTTCTCTGTATTGTTTTGTCTACGTAGGTTTCTAATGTCTCTTTGGCAGTGTCTTAGGCTTCTCGCAGTCTTCGAAAGATAAATATGTTGTTTACCTCTGCTTAAATCAAACCAGTGATGAAATTTTTTCTCCATTGTAGTCTAAATCAAGGAAGATATTTTTTTATATATACATTCTCTGGATTGTTTGTCTTCGTAGGTTTCTCAAGTATCTTTGGTGGCATCTCATGTTTCTCATAGTCTTTGAAAGAAATATCTGATGTTTGCCTCCGTCTGACTTGAACCATTGTGATAGAAGGCAACCATGGCATTGAAATGATTATCTCAACCATTCCAATAGTCTTTCAAGGACCTTGTTGACATAAATTTTTAATGCAGATAGGAAGCTCCATCAAAATGAATCAAAATGTCAAAAGAGTACTTCACTACTTATTTTCTCAGGCTCTGAGTTTTTCGTTCTATTTCTAACTCATTTTTTTTGCAGGCTTATCTCAGTGTTGCATCTTCGTCTGAGTACATTTTGATTTTAAAGGCTTAACTCTAATTTCTTAACATTGGTTCAACCCTTCAATTTTTTGAAGGCCTATCTCTATTATATAATGTATTGCTTCTTCTAAAACGCCTTTGTTGTTGTCTTTAATCCTTGTTTTTCAAAGTTTTATCCTTCTTTTTCAAAGGCTGACTCCTTTTGCCTTTTACATTTCAAAGGATTTTAAAAGAGTCATTTGTAACCTCTTTAATAAAATTATTTTTGGGGGGTTGTTCTGGTGCCTACTTTGCACCATTTTCATATCCGGGGGGAGAGTGTGTTTTGTTTGAAATTGTGTTCATTCTTTTCACATCCTTTCTTTTTTGCCTTATAATTGGTATTATAAAATTTGCTTTTCATAAAAGAAAAAAATTACGCATTTCTTTAAATATTATACAAGCAACTTTATATTTCCTTTGTAGTATAATATTTTTTTTTGCTTAAAAGATTTTTTTTTTTAACTATAAAGCACTTTTTTTTTATACATTTCCATTTTTAATTTATTCTCTATTATATAGTCAAATTTAATTAAAAAGTAAAAATTTCTTGAAAGTACTTTTCTTTCATATATCTTGCTTAATTCAGAAAATATTCATTAAGTAAGCAATATATATAGATTCAAGTATTTCTTCTTCAAAAATTCCTTTTTTTATATATAAAGGTTATATAAACTTCAATTTCGAGGTAATAATTTTGTCTCATTCTCAAGGACCTTTTAATTATTTAAAAGGGTATTTGATAAGTCATATTGTAACCATTATATAAAATTATTTTTTTTGGGGGGGGGTTATGTGCAATTTAATGCACATTTGTGTCTCTTTAAGGGGGGTTGTATAATTTTCTCTATCTTCTCCTCGGTTTTTTTCCTTTTAGGTATTATATTTTAATAGAGGTGTAATTATTGAATTTTTTAGATAAAATATTTCATATGCATTCACTCTCTAATTAAAAAAAAACACTCCTATCTTGTTTATTAATTTTTATCAAATTAATATTTAAGGAAAAACTATATTCTACTTATCTTCTTCTAAACTAAGTTGTTAATTTTAAAAAATAATAATAATTTTCCAAAAAGAAGTTCTAGTTTTTTATTAAAATTCATATTAGTTCTTTTATCTTCTTTAATGTTTATTAATTTATTTAAATTAATTTAAAGAGGAGCTTTATAAACCTTTTCTACTTCACTAAGTTATACTTAAGTAACTAAAAGGTGTTATTGTTGAATATAATATTATTTTATCATATTCATAGTTAATATTTCTTTAACAAATATATTTTAAATGTGTTAAAATTTTTACCTTTCAACACATTAATTTTTTCATAAAGGTTTCATAAACCTAAAAACTAAAATTCTTCTTCCTCAAAATATATTTGCCTACGTTCCATGTATCATTACCACTAAAAAGTTATAGTTTCCCTCATATAAGGGTGAGTTTTTGGAGGCCCTTGGTATAAAGGCCTGGCATATATTTTTCATTCATCCATTTTATTTGGGAATCTCTCTCACAAATAGTTTCCCTCTCGTAAGGGCAAGTATTAAGAAAATCTAACTTAAAATGGTTGATATCACTGCACTTCATGCCAAAACCTTTGACAAATTCTTCTCTATAATTACAGTTTCCTTCAAGTAAGGGTGGGTATTGTGAGGAACTAAAAGTATTTGGCATCTCTAAAAGCGAACAATATTAAAACCTCATTATACTTATAGTTTACCTCATGTTAGGGCGGGTATATTAAGCTTTATATATTGAAAATCTCCATATATTTTCCTGAATAATTGCATTAATCAATTAATTGAAGTTGTAGGGGGGATACATTGGTTAAGTAAAACTTCAATTTTTATCTTGTGTTAAAATGATGAATTCAATTGAACCTATCACCCCTCATAACTTTCACCAATGAGAATCCAAAATTTTAAATCTCTTTCTCTTTCAAAGGGCTAAGAAAAAAACGTTATTTGTAACCTAATAATAAAATTCCTTTTGTTTTTCTGGGGGGTTTAGGGTTCTCAATTGAGGATGTATTATTCTAGATTTATTTATAGTAGCCTTTAATTTTTAGAGGTATATATTGTTTATAAAATCTCTATATGGTATAAGAAGATATTCACTAACTTCATGCCCACCCTCATTTATATCAAAACAAATATTTTTTTATTTTATTTTAAAATGTTTTATAGGATCTTTAGTGGCAATTCCATTACATTGGTATACAAAATATATACCTATATCATTTTTTGCCTCTTCTTGCTTTTTACTTTCTCCTTATTAATTCACCTTTTTATTTTTTTTGGCTTTTAAGAAGGTACTCTCTAGTTTGAAAGAAAATAATTATTATAACATAAAAACATTACCTAAAGAAGATTATTAAAACTCAAAAAATATATTTTTGGTCAACCAAATATCTCATTTCACTTCAATTTCTCTTTTTAAGTTAATGGAGGCATCATTGACACTCGATCATAGGGGTATTTATAGTCATAAAAAATATTTTTCTGAGACATATACAATGGTGGTGGCCATTTTCAATTTCAAGATTGTTTTCAATGATGTTTTTAAGATTTAAAATTATTGTATCATGGGGTGCACTCTAGGGTGCACTCTCGGTTGAACCCGACACTCCTAGCATTGGTGCCCTTGTTTTGCTTGTTATCCATTTTTTGGACCTTATTATTCACCACATTGTGTCGTACAGGTGGATACAACTACTTATGCTTGTGGAGACAATTTGGACATCCCTTGTAGTTTTTGTGGTTCTTTATCCATCCTATTTTTACATTCCTTTTTGTGAGACACTTTGATTTCAACAGATTGTTTTAGTAAGACATTCATTTTATGAGACACTTTGGTTTCATTGTTCACAAGCACTACTATGGGTGAGAATTGTTTTCTACAATAATTCTCTAATTTTTTGAGATATTTGATGGGTCTATTGTAGGCTTCTTAATAGAATTTTTCCTAAGGAGGGGTTGAAGGGAACATATTCCTTTCTCTCAAAACTCCATGCACATATTCCTTATTCTTCTATTCTGGCAGGTGGTTTCCCCTTGAGGTTTTCTACCATTTCCCTTGTTTTACTGGTTGTCCACAAGTTTTGGACCTTGTTATCAGCCCATTGTGTTCATATAGGTGGAAACCACATACTCATGCTTGTGGAGTCATTTTTGGACTACCCTTGCGATTTTTGTGGTTCTTTCTCCCTCCTATATTCACACTCCTTATGAGACACATTGGTTTTAGGGGACTTTTCTTTAGTGATCTTTGTTATTTTGATCACATGTTGTAAATGAGTACCTTATCAGGCCTTGCTGTTAGGACTCATTTTTTAAACTAAACCATCTCTTTTTTACATGAGAAACTTATTAGCCCTTGGTGTTGGCACTCATCTTATGTGGGTATTCCACATAATTTGTATTACGTTTTTCACTTACCCTTACTATCATTTAAGAGAGAGTGTTAAAGTATCATTGGCTACATAGATTCAGATTGGGCAGGCTCAATAGAAGAGATGTTCAACCTTAGGATATGTATTTTGTCTTGGTTCTTCACAAATATCCTGGTTATGCAAGAAACAAAAATCAATAGTATTATCTTCTATAAAGAAAAAATACATGGCAGCAATGTTAGCTAGTCAGGAAGCTCTTTGGATTCATAAAATATTGAAAGAATCTGGTTTTACCTATGAAAAACCTATAACTCTTTGTTGTGACAATCAAAGCATAATTCATATTGCACAAAATCCAGTTGAGCATCAATGCACCAAGCACATTGAGATACACATGCACTTCATATGACAACATATTCAAAACGAGGATATATACTTGGAATATATTCCAACTAAGGATCAAATTGCAGATATATTCACCAAGGCATTTCCTTCTCTGTGTTACCTTCCATTGCGATATAAGCTTGGAGTACTATAGTTACATTCATTGGTTTTATGAGGACAATATTTTCCATATGAAGACAAGCCTCTCTTCCTCTAATTGTTGGTTTTTCCCTACAGGGCTTTTTTAACCAACTAATTATTGTATATGAGTACCTAATTAGGCCAAGTTTTCGGGACTCATATTTATTTCTTGTATAAAGAGGACAATCTTTGCCATATGAAGACAAGCCTCTCATTGTTGGTTTTTCCCCACAGGGGTTTTTTCACCAACAATATTATGTAAATGAGTACCTAATCAGGCCAAGTTGTCGAGACTCATATTTCTTTCTTGTTAAAGAAGACAATTTTTTCCATACGAATCTCTTCTTCTCATAGTTGGTTTTTCCCCACAGGGATTTTTTACCAACTATCTATTTTATTAGGAGGACAATATTCGTCATACGAAGACAAGCCTCTAAATTCCTTTTGATTGATGTTTTTTTCCCATTGGGTTTTACCATATCTTCAAAAGAAGTCATTGTATATGAGTACAACATCATGCCTTGTTTCCAGGACTCATTTGTATGATTCACCCCTAGTATCACTTAAGGGGGGTGTTAGAATAAGAGAATATTCTCTTAAGTTCCACTAGGATAGACACTTGAGTTTCCACTCCTCCATGTGTTAGGAGAAATCTCAGTGGTGTCTTCAATAGGTCTAATGAGTTGTTGTAATCCAATGATAATCAATGATCAACTTTGCTATTTATACAGAGTTAATCCTTGGAATAAATCAATCAGTTCCACTTTTCTCTTTACCTTTTGTAATGTTGTGCATATCTATTGCTGTGAAATTATTACACAAAAATAAAACTCATTAATTTTATGAAAGTAGAAGAAGCATTACAAAGACCAAAGGATATGATTAAGAACTCATAACCATTCTCATGTAATGAAAATCTAATCTTGAGGATATCTCTTTTGTAACCCTAATTTTATGCAACCTTAAGCATAAGTCAAGCATGGTAAAGTATTTAATGCCATGTGATTCATCCAATAAATCATCTATTATAAGGATATAAAAATTATATTTGATGATGATCTTGTTGAGAGACTAGAAATTAAGATATTTGCACCAAGAGTTATCTTTATACCTCACCATAACCACCAGAGAGGAATAAGGATTGATGGTCAAACAAATAATCCCTTTCTCCAACATCTCCTACATTAGCTCTTAATATGAAATATCTAGGGTTGGAGATAGTGGTAAGAATAAACATTTAGAGGCTTAGTATCCAAAACTATATGGATGACATTATCATGTATAAACTTAGGGGATGTTACAAACCTTTATTCTCATTAGCAAGAAGCATTCGTCATATACTAAAATAACAAATGTCCTTCCACAAATAATAGCCATGATAACAAACTATATATAGACATAGATGTAGATAATACCCTTTAGGTAGGGCAATATAAAAAAAAAACTCCTTAAGTAAGGAATCACTTCAAATATTCTCCATGAACCAAGACTATTACAAGAATACTTGATCTGAATTATTTAATTATAATTTCAATATCCTTTATTTATATACCTATATTTCTAAATCCTTATCCCATATATTAAAATATAATTAGCCATGGGTTATGTGTGGCCTATGCCAACTATCCATACACTATATAATATTATATCACTATTTTCCTATCATAGGTACCTAACATTCCACCCTGTTAAAAATGTTTAATCCTCAAAATATAAGAAGAAACTAGATAATATGGTTTACTAATAAATTTTAGTAATGGGTACCAACCTTGATCATCCATCCCTTCAAGTGAAATATTGATTAGTGGTGGTATATGATGATTCTGAGCTACCCTTATGGCACTTGAATATCCATAATTATTTTTTCATCTTGATGTACCTGCTGCTTTGGTCTAATATGTCAAAGGATCCATCTTATTGTTTCTTGAAGCTACCACACCACTTTGAAATCCAAAATCACTATATATATTTTTTTGTCAAAAGTTTCTATGCTTGTTTTTTTTCTAATTCTATATCATTTCATAATAATATTGATGCTCTAAGACATGTCTCTAATAATTTTGTTGCTATATGCTACAACCATAACTTGATGCTATGTTACCTTTCATTCTTTAGCATTTGGTTCTTCTATTTTAAAATTTTCCTTATGTTCTCTCTTGTTGCTTTATTTTGTTGAATCCTTGTGCACTTATAACAAATCTTCCTTGGATTTTTTTTTTTAAGTTTCTATGGACTCTCCTACTATTTTTTCTTCCATGAGATATTCTACTAATATTTCTTCTTCCCTAGAATTTGCTACTACTACTTTTATAGATTTTGTATTTGATTCTTTTGTTTATTCTTTAACTTTTTCCCCTACCATAATTTTTACTTGCTTCTTGGATATTTACTCCTTATCTTGATAAATATCATATAGTGTTACTGTTGTCATGTCCACCTATTGTTATCATCAAATGTGGAAGGTGATATGAATTTGAAAATCACGTCATGCAAAGTGACATAGTAGGGCAGATCCAATAGCAGGGTATGTGGCTCTATTAGACTCATTTTAGGGTTTTTACAAGGCTAACTCCTTTTAATATATGATATTTAGTGCTCTTATACTCTATTATAATCTAACTAGCTTTGTGGGAAAAAAGGAAAAGAAAGAAAATCCCTAGGAAATATAAGAAAATAAAAATCATAATCTAACTAGAGATGATGCACCAAGATCATAAGATTTTCCTACATAATAATGGGATAAATAAACACATGAATCATCCATAGACAATGCAAAAGTAATACTTTATCTTCTTGGCACATATAAATAAGCATAGGTTACATATATAAGAAATAGAAAAAAATGAAGTAGTCTTGACTTTCAATATATATATATATATATATATATATATATATTATGTTAGAAGTGAGGGTTCAAAAACATATCCATAAAATAACCCAAGGATTGGTTCGAGACTATTATACAAGAGAATATGAATGGAAAGCTATGAATTGCAACTAATCGAACCCTTACAATTCTAAACTAACTACTATTTATAGATATAAAAAATAAACAATTTTCTCTAAAAATCATGCAAGAATTTTAGACCATGCCTCTCTATTACTTGCTTGATCATACCATATTATGTCATTATAGTTAATTGAGATATTTGTATTTGGTATCATCAATTTTGAGTTTCTAGAAGCTCAACTATCACTAACATCTCTCAACCACCACCCTCGAGATCCCAAAAATTTAGTACATAATAACTTCTACAATCAATAATATTAGATTTCGGGTGCTAGTATTATGGCTACCATTATTTTGATTTTAATAGGTCAACCATGTTCTAATTACTAGGCCCAAGTAATTTCAGTAGGTGATTCTTAACTTCCTTCAATAATGGCTTCTTATTTTAGGTCATCTTCCCTTTTGGAAACTTATGTGTTGGCACGAATATCTTACATCATGATCTGATCCTTCCTTCTTTCTAGACACTTATATATTGTGCCCTACTCCTTAAAGTGCCTTTGATATCTATAAATTATTTCAATATTATTATATGGTTTAAGCTTTTATTATTCAAATAGATGAATATCATATTTTTTCTTCATCTTATCGTGTTGGACATTTATAAAATTTTGAGTCTTGAGTAAACCTTTTTATCAAAAATATTCTTTCTTGTCCTTTTGTTAGACATTTGGAATGTTTTATCTCTTAAAAAAAATATTTTATTTGCCTTAGTGTAGGTAGAAAATCCACCTCACAGAAGAAGAAGAAATAAGTTTGGATTTGCACAGTTTTTTCAATTTTATCAAATGTATAACTTTGCTAAAATATACAGTGTAGGATTCCCCTAATTGTGCAATGTAGGGTTGTAAAATGTACAACTAGGTGTAATTGTATAATTTCATAAATTTACAAGTAGAAGTTAAATTAAATTAATTTGAAATGTGAATTTAGGTTAATTTTATGAAAATCAAATTAGACCTAGGGAAATTTTAATGCAAGTTATTGGTTTACGAGAAGGTAATTGTGAATAGTGGTTGTCTCAAGAACTACTCTATAATGACCTAAGTAAGCATTATAAATCCACCCATTAAAATTTTATGGTGGTTCATTCATGTTGTTCATTGCTATGTTCTTAATAGTTGTTGATTACTATGATTACTCATGGATTTTGTTCACATATGTTCATTGCATTATTGTTCGATATTGATCTTGTATCTTTTACAAAGCAATATTAATATGAAAGACAGCATCATGAAATGTGTGTTACTATAAATTATCCTTGTACATATGTACGGTAAGTATAAATTGTACATTATGTACAAGTATATCTAGGATGGTGTGGCAATTGTATGAATTTACAATGGAATTGTATTTGTTGATAAACTCTAAACCTATTGTGATACTATAGAATTGACTTGATGCATTATTTTTGTTGTACTTAGATGTTTACTGGTTTTCATAAGAGTTTTGGGAATGATAATTGATACCACTATTTAAATACAATAAATTATGGATTACATGTCGGAATACTAGGTTGGTAATTACACCTTCAAGATAGACAAATATTTATTTGGAAGGATTCTAGGTGTAACATGGAAAATATACAACTATATAATTATAGTGAGGTTTTCATGAAACTGTACAATCATCTAACCAAACCGTACAACCAATGGTTTGCTGAATTTGGAAGTGCAATTGCAAAACTATCCAGTTTACAACCAAAACTTACCAAAGAAGGAAAATAAGGGTTTAGAAGAAAACGTTTACAAAAATATCCATTTTGGGTTACAAAATTACTTCCAATAAATTATTCATCTAGAAAATCATACATTTTAGAGTGTTGTATGATTTGGAACATACAACTATACTATTTAGTGATTGTACAAGCAGTTTTGTGAAGTTGTAAATCATACACTTGTATTATTTCGACCAAAGTTATTATAAAACATTAGAATTCATTCCAAAACCTCATAATTCACCTCTTCCCTTGGGAATACTCCCCCCATGCTACATTTGATACTATTTCCTAATAAAAAATTTGATAATTGACACTATTTTTGTTGAAATTGGGTCAAAATTGTTGTACTTGAGAAGGATATGAAAGTGATAATCTTTGAGTAGAAATTAATTGGATGTGAATGATAGATATAAGTTTGTGAATACGTGGAAGAAGGAATCAAGGAGAGGAGAAGATTCCATTAATGATAAACACAATAATTGCTTAAAGAGAGAGTGTGTACAACTCCACACAAAATATGAATGAACTAGTGATAAAACAAGCAACAAGAAGGTTGCAAAAGGGTGTGAAGCATGGGAGCTAAGTGATGCAGGAGTATCGAGTGGCAGTAGATCAATATTGCATCAACAAAAACTAAATTAAATTTTCTTAGTGTTTTGCCTTTATATTTTTCGATCGCAAGTTGGGTGGGAAAATAGAATCTAAAATTTCGCATGGGCAGGAAATTCAAATTTAATTTTTTTCGCATGGGCGGGAAGCTTAAAAATCATGTAAAAGAGGGAAAAATAGGATTTAAAAAGGTATTTTGGATTTGAAAAAAATATCTTTGATTGGGATCCAAGATTTTATGATCTAGCATTGTAATTTTTTACCCTTTGGCTAGCATTATTAATATAATTCTTTTCTATTATGATTTAACTCCTTGAATGGTTTTGTTCATGTTTGTTCATCCTTAACAAGTCTGGCATTGTAATTTTTTCCCCTTTGGCTGAAATTATTAATAAAATTATTTTCTATTATGATTTGGGTCCTTGGATGGTTTTTTTTGTGTTTTTTCATCCTCATCAAGTGGTATCAAAGCAGAAGTTCTTGAGTGTGTAAGCAAATCACCGAACATGAGGAAATTTACACTAGGATCTGTGGTTCAAATTTGGAGAAACCAGAGCAAGATGCCCCCATGAAAGAACTGAGGTGTTGTCAGTAATGCTATAGTACCAATAGAGGATTTCCAAGCTTTTTAGAGGTAATTCTAGGCATTACAAGAAGAGTTGCGTACAGGGTTTGACCCAAGAAAAGAGAAAAAGAGCAAAGATGAAGTCTAAGAAGAGGAAGACTAGTTTGAGGAATAAGAAGAGGCATTATATGATACCCAAGAGAGGTTGTATAGAGCCATATCCCATATTGGGAAGGGGCCAAAGATGGAGATTTCCACATACTCAGTAAATCTTAACCCAAACGAGTTAATTGACTGGATCAATGACCTAGAAGAATATTTTGAACATGAAGAGGTGGAATATCTTGACCGGGTCAAGTTTGCTGAGACCAAACTAAATGATCATGCTAAAATATGGTGGAAAGGAGTACAACTTGAAAAAAATAGAAGGGGAAAAGAGAGGATCACCATATGGGAATGAATGGTTGAAAAGCTGAAGAGATAGTTTATTTTGATAGATTATGAGTTAGAACTATTGAAGAAGATGTAAAGTTTGAGACATTAAAGAAAGTCTATCAAAGAATACACCTAGGAGTTCTACAAGATCTTGATCTGAACCGGCCATTCTATGGCTAACAAGAATAAGGTAGCCCGTTACATCAATGGGTTGAGAACCAATATTCAAGAAGAGTTGAGTCTGGTTAGGATGAGCACCATTGAGGATGCTTACTAGTTTGCACTAAAAGTTGAAGAGAAACTAAACAAAATATTTGAGGGTAAGAAAAAAGGAAGAGGTCATGGAGAAAGAACTAGTGGAAGAACATATGGAGGACGAGGTGAGAATAAATAAGAAGCTAGTAGAAATTAAGACCATAAGGGAGATGATGCTTAAAAATCCCATGGTCTGAATAAAAACTACCCAAGAGGAAGAGGTAGATCTGGTTGAGGAAATGGAGGAAGAGGGTTTCGTGAAATATGATTCAACTATGGAGAAGAAGGACATTGACCATATGAGTGTCCACAACACCAAGAGAATACAAATAGGAGGCCAGTGGGTAATTCCAGATATGCTATTATAGATGAAGAAGTTGCATCAAAGCACTTTGAAGAGGTATATAGAGGAGAAGTTATGGTCACAAGGAGAACCTTGTTGAATGAGAAGAAGGAACTAGACCAGAGGAAGAGCCTGTTCTGCATAAGGTGTAGATGTTCAGGTAAGGTTTGTAATGTTATTATAGATAATGACAGTACTGATAACTTGGTCTTTGAAGAAATTGTTACTAAGTTAAAACTAGATAGGAGGAGACACCCTCATCCATACAAAATTACATGGTTGCAGAAGGACCATAGTGCATTGGTCAGTGAACAGTGCTTAGTCAAGTTTAATATTGGGAGATATCAGGATGAGGTCTTGTGTGATATCCTGCCTATGGATGATTGCCATATGTTGGTAGGAAGACCATGGTAGTTTCACCACTGTGCAGTCCATGATGGACATGCAAATACTTACTCTCTAAAAAATTAAGGAGTGTGTCATAAATTAAAGCCAATGAAGGAGATAGATGAAAAGGGATGTAATAGTGCCAAAATTTATTTGGTTTATGGTAGGAATTTTCTATATTATTTGAAGCATGAGCATGTGTGTTATGCACTAATTTCTAGAGTTACGAAAGAACCAAGCAAAGATGTCCCTATATGAGTCTCAATTCTATTGGAAGACTTCTCAGATATTATATTTGATAATGTGCCAGAGGGTTTTCCACCCATGAGAAATATTATCCATCATATTTATTTGATACCAGGAGCTAGTTTTCCAAACAAGGCTGCACATATGATGACTCTTGTGGAGAATGAGGAACTGAACAAGAAATTTTAAGAGCTACAGGGGAAGGGGACTGATTAGGAAAATCCCATGTCCATGTGCAGTTCTTGTTGTACTAACACAAAAGAAGAATGGAGAGTGGAGAACATGCACAGACTCCAGAGCTATTAATAAGATCACCATCAAGTATAGGTTTCCATTGTCAAGGATGGATGATATAATGGACTGTTTGAGTGGGTCCAAGTATTTTAAAAATATGGATCTGAAGAGTCGGTATCATCATATTCACATCAAATAAGGATACGAGTGGAAGACAAATTTCAAGACAAAAGAGGGTTTATATGAGTGGTTGGCATGCCATTTGGGCTAACCAATGCACCCAACACATTCATGCGGCTTATGAATAAAGTATTGAAGGAGTTTATGGGAAAGTTTGTCATTGTCTATTTAGATGACATTCTAATTTTTAGAAAGACCTTGGAGGAACATCTAAGGCACATCATAATAGTTCTAGAGAAGCTAAGGAAGGAATATCTACTAATAAATTTGAAGAAGTGCAGTTTTGTGAAGAAGGAGTTGGTGTACTTGGTATTTGCCATCTCAAATGAAGGTTTGAAGATGGATCTAGAGAATGTAAGGTCTATCATTGATTGACCTACCCCAAGAAGTGTAACTGAGGTAAGATCATTTTATGGTCTAGCAAGTTTTTACATAATGTGTATTAGAAATTTTAGCAATATTTGTGCACCCCTAATTGAAATAATTATATGGGATAAGAAAGACTTTAAGTGGACCTTAGGAGCTGATAGGAGCTTTTATTTTTTGAATAAGAAGGTCACTAAGCAACCTGTGTTGGCACTTCCAAATTTTAATAAGGTGTTTCATGTAGATTGTGATGCTAGTGGTAGTGCCATAGGAGTTGTATTGAGTCAGGAAGGTAAGCTTGTTGCCTACTTTAGTGAAAATCTTAATGATGCCAAGAAGAAATATTATGTCTATGATTAGGAGTTTTATTCTATAGTTCAAGATCTAAATAAGTGGATATGCTATTTTTTTCCAAAGGAGTTTATTTTGTATACTGATCATCAGACTTTACTGTATATTAACAGTCAAATGCAATTCAATAAGAGGTAATTTAAAATGGGTTGATTTTTTATAGAGCTATATCTTTGTGTTGAAGCATAGGAGTGGAAATTCAAATAGATTTATAGATGACTTAAGTAGAAGGTAAATTTTTCTAACAACAATGAGAGTGGAAGTTTTGGGGTTTGAAGAACTTAAGAGTTTGTACCCTAAAGATCTAGATTTTGTTGAATCTTGGAGAGCTTGTACAGTACCAGTTGCTCTGGATAGGACTAAGTAGTTAGATTTTATGATCCAATATGGAATTTTGTTTAAGGTGAACCAATTGTGCATTCCTAGGAGTTCAATGAGGGATAATTTTATCAAAGATAAGCATAGTGGAGGATTGGCTAGACATTTTGATAGAGACAAGACCATTGCCTTTGGGAGTGAGAATTACTATTGGCCACAGTTATTGCAAGATGTTAAGAAGTTTGTATAAAGTTGTAGAATATGCCAGATGGCCAAGGGTGTGAGGTAGAACATAGGGTTATATCAGCCATTGCATGTACCAAAGAGACCCTATGAGGACATCAGCATGGAATTTGTTCTTGGAATGCCAAGGACACAAAGGATAAATGACTTCATATTTGTGGTAGTTGATAGGTTTTCAAATATGACACATTTTATTCCCTGCCATAAAACCAGCGATGCAGTTCATATTGTTGGACTATTTTTTAAGTAAGTGGTATGACTTCATGGTCTACCAAAGAGTATAGTCTCCGATAGAGACACAAAGTTTGTTGGGTATTTTTGGAAGACCTTGTGGAAGAAATTGAAAACATATTTGAAGTTCAGTTATGCATACCATCCATAGACTGATGGATAGACAAAAGTGGTGAATAGGAGTTTGGGTAACCTAATGAGATGCCTAGTAGGAGATAAGCCCAAGGGATAGAATATGATTTTACCAAAAGAAGAATTTACCTATAGCAGTTCTATCAACATGAGTACTAGTAAATAACCATTCTAGATCGTATATGGGTGTAGTCCAAGAAATGCTTCTAAGTTGAGGAAGTTGGACAAGGGAGAAAAGAATAGTGTTGAAGCTGAGAACATTGTAGAGAACCTAAAGGATTTGCATAAATAAGTAAAACAACACATCAATAAGATGAAAATTTAGTACAAGACAAAGGTTGATTATAAAAGGAGGTTTAAGGAGTTCTAGGGTGGTGATGAATTCATGGTGCACCTGATAAAGGAGAGGTTTCCTGCTAAAACATATAACAATATGAGGTGGAGTTGCCGAGTGGATTGAACATATCACCTGTGTTCAATATTTATGATTGTGTAGAGTACCATGAAGATGAAAGTTCTAAGGAACCAGTTTCAAAGTTGTGGAGTGTTCCAGCATTGGCTCAAGTGATAGAAGAGATAGAGTAAATTCTGGATACCCACATCGATAGAATTACAAGAAACAGGTAGTATGAAGAATATCTGGTGAAATGGAAGGGAAGGCTTGTAGAAGGTTCTACTTGGATATCCAAGTCCGAGGTTGACCACCTTGGTTTTCCTCCAACAATAGAGAAGTGAGGTCACTTCTCAAACTTACCCTGCGTGTCTGATGTAGGAGCATCTAGTGGCAGCAGAGCAATCTTGCATAAAAAAAATATTATAAAATTTTCTAAGTGTTTTGCCTTTGTGTTTGTCAACCGTCAGTTGGGCAAGAAAGTAGAATTTAAAATTTTGCATGGGCAGGAAATTCAAATTTAATTTTCTTTTGCATGGGCAGGAAACTTAAAAATCATGTAAAAGGAGGGGAAATAGGATTTAAAAAGGGATTTTTGATCTGGAAAAATGGTCTTCTATTGGGCTCCAATATTGTACAATCTGGCATTGTAATTTTCTGCCCTTTGGCTGACATTATTAAAATAATTATTTTCTATTGTGATTTAACTCCTTGGATGGTTTTGTTCGTGTTTGTTCATCCTCAACAAGTCTAGCATTGTAATTTATGCCCCTTTGGCTAGCATTATTAAAATAATTATTTTCTATTGTGATTTGGCTCCTTGGATGGTTTTGTTCATGTTTGTTCATCCTCATCACTAAGCACTAAAGTAATAGTACATACGATATTAGAAAATAGGACCAGGTTCATGGCCAACACACTAGTGAAGGAGATCGTAAAGTGAGAATGTACAAGAAGTCAAGAGATGACTATTTGGTGAGAATAAAGTACCTAGAATAGAAATATTTGAATAAGAGTAGCAGATTGAATCACCCATTCAAAGGAAGAATTAGTGAATGATTCTATATGATACTTCATCAAGTGCCAAAAAATGGCTAATGTAGCCATAAGAGTAGGAAAATAAAGATGCCTATCCTTCATGGAAGAAGGGAAGGAGGACACAACCAGTAAAATCAGTACATGCATAACCATTTGGAAAGAAAATGATGTGAACCAACAAAATGAATAGTTCTAGTTATTTCCTACCACATTACATGGACTCACAATAAATTAGTATTGAAAATGAGAGAACACACCAACATTAAAAGCATTGAATATGATGAAGAATACTTGCAATGAGGAATTTCATCCCTTGAGATATGATGATGACATTATAACAAAAATATACACCACAAAGCAAAGTGTTGATAAGGACGTTAAAACATGCAACTATCAATTAAAAAAATTGGCTGACAAAATGCAAATACCACCAATAGATGCATTGGTTAAATGATGGTTTCTTTATGGATTACTTTTAAGATAAAAGAAGATGAAGGTAGTAACATCCTCAAAATATGAATAATTTCTAGGGAAATAAAATAATTTTAAGAGTGATATGAAGCAGATAGTAGTAGAGATCACACCACGTACTAGTCATGGAGATTTAGATAATAGTGAAGAGAATAATATACATCAGACTATCCAATCATTCTAAAAATAATTTGATATGATAATAAAATAATATAAAGGAGATACAATATGAGGTCAAAAAGATATCTAGTGTACAAAATATAAGGCCAAAGGACATACAAATGTGAATTATCCTTGAAATGAATATAGCTATATATGTAATGTGCTATGAAATGAAGTTGTGACATATCTGTTTAACTTGAAAGTTCACCAGTAAACTCTCACAATTCAAGATCATGAGGAAAAACTAAAACCTTAGGGGAAATAACAAGCTATAATGAGTGTAGGTTATAGAAATAACCATAGAGGTGGAAGGTTGTATCAAGAAAATGGATAAGGAGTCCAAATCCATTTGTAGTATGATTTAGAAGGAATACTGATCATACAATATTGTAATTAACAGGAATGAAGGTATTTTGTGAAAAATTACCCTTCTCCCTAGACATAAGAAATAACTCAAAATAAAACTATACACATGTGTATATGGTGTGGTCTACACAACCACAAGGAGGTAAATTATCCTAAGAAAGTGTATACAAGTGGCTTGTAGAATGTAAATTTATTAGAAATTGATGTACCTCTAGTAAAATAGGAGGAAAATGAGAAATAAGTATTAGTTGTGACATGAAATCAGGCTAATAAGGATACTTACCCAAAACCTACCAAGGAAAGGAAGAGGTGGTATATGGAAAATAAGGTAATAAAATAAGAGGTATAGAAAGCTAAGCAATTAAGGCTAGCAGAAGAGAAATGATTAAAGAAGTTGTATACATTAGAAGAAAAGTAGTTGTACAAGAGCTAGTAGCACAAGTTTTGAATACAACAATCAAAATCAAGATGGCTAGTTTATTGGAATTCATACCATCACTACATAAGGTGATGGGGGAGGAGATACAACCACAAAAAGTGATGGAGGTTCATAGCTAACCAATACAAGAAAATAATTATAAGGATTACTGTTTTGATCCAACCATATTAATGATTGATATTGGGAAGAAACCAGCATTGGTTCATTTGGAAATTCTAGAGCATAAATTTATACAAGTTATCATGGATGGAGGATCCAGTGTTAATGTGCTACTAGAAATAAACTAGAGGGAGATTGGTGCTCCATATTTATGAGCACCAAGTTTTTTACTATATGATGTTGACTAGTATGGCATTAAGACAAAATGAGTATTAACAACACAACAAGTGATAATAACTAACCAAGAATTCATCTTAGATTTTGTTGTGATTACTATGCAAAATCCTACATATGATGCACTTTTGGAAAGATGTTGGTTGTGAGTAGTCAAAATGATTCACAACTAGGTAAAAGAGCAAATCACATTCAATAAAAGATAATATAAATATATTATTAACTTGAAAAATAAAATAATTAGTGAGGATGTTTCCACGACGGATGAGTCAAGCAATTATTTAGATGAATAAGAATATGAACACAATGAAAAATGGATGTTGTACCTAGAGGAACATAGCGACGATGATGATTGATATGATAGTAGACTCCTTCATTGGTAGATGGAGTACAAGGTGTTTCAGCCCAACCATCTCTATATTAATACATGGGATATCATGGAAAAATAAGACGAGAAGAAGGTTAGCAAGAAACTCAAATAAAAGGAATAGAAAAAATGGATGTTCCCCAAGATTTTTATAGAATATATAATCAAATATGTAGAGATAGATGTAAGACCAACACATCCGATGAATGTGGAAAATGCTAAGGTAGAGAAAAAAAAAATCATATATGAGGGACCTCAGATCATAGATGTAAATCTAGGATTGAAGAGTGAACCTAGAATGATCCATTATGGCGATGATTGGAATCTAATGTTGAAAGCAACAAATTTCAAAATATTATATGAATGATATGAATAACTCCATTATAAATGAAAGAGTAAATGTTATAAAAATTGGAATCAAGAATTTACTTATAAAGTTTGAATGAAACTTAGACCTTACTTCAAAAATAATTAATAGTGAGTCTTTGGAAGAATTTTTTAAAACCTTGGAATATTATCTACATGCTCAACTCTTTGAAGCAATTGATAATACAAAGAGTTATAGTCAAATTCCTTTAGAAATGGGTAGCATATTATATATGACATTACTTATATTCAAATGTTACAAATATGATAATGTAGAACAAAAAGTATTGATTGAATCATTCAAAGAGAAAATAATAATTGATGAATCCTTCTTAGAGAACATATTTCAATCCTCATGTGGTATTGATACTTCAAGTTTTTACTAACTCAATATATTATCATAATGTCTTAAGTGTTTGTTCAGAATCCTCTTTACAAAATAAGAATAGTAATAATAAGGACAAAGGCAAAGAGGAAATACGTTTGTAGGAATCATGTGATATTGCGACAACTTATAAAAGTACAAAAAATATATCTAAAGATAAGGATAAAGAAGAAGAAGAGGAACTAAATCAAGGAGGCATATAGTGCAAGGTAAATTAAAAATAATACAAAGGACCTAATAAAACTGAAGAACATTTGAAGAATGAAGATCCATATTGAAAACTAAAGTCTTCACTAGTCAAATAATGTAATACAAGGGGGTGTTAGAGTATATTACATTATTTGGTACATGTCAATGTACAACCTTGGATACATTTCTAGATTAGGATTTTATGTTAAGGTTTGAGTAGTTACTTCAAACAAGTAATAAATGCACAAGTGCTAGAATGTGCAATGATGTAAATGTGCATGTATTCCACATGTACATGAGTCACATGATAGGTAGATGGATAGGCATGGGTAGAGTAAATGCCAAGGCACATATCTTCCTATATATATACCTTGAGGTATAGAGAATGAAGAGAGTGAGAGATTGAAGTTACTATAGTGATTTGTAGTTAGAGTACAATGTAGTTCTTTCATTGAAATTATGGAGTGTTCATGTCCTCCATTATAATACATTGTACTATTTTTGTGAGCATCCATTAATGGCATATTTTTTAGTTATTGCAAAATTTTATCTCATAGTTTTCCTGCATATTATAGTGCCATTATCATATAGTTATCATTGCTTGCTCATTTTACATCTTGTGGTTTTTTTCTTTAATATAAATTATCAAAAGCTAACAAGACATCCCATAACACCCATCGTTACCTCCTGGTCTTGACTTGTCTTGTCAAAAAGTAATCGTTCTCGATTCATAACGATTACCTACATGTAACCACTGGTATTGGGTATTTAAATTTTCTTGATTGTTAACCTCTCCATGATTTAACCACTTTTAAACAAGTTTGAACTTAAGGTTTAACTAGTTTTCCAAGTATATTTTTACTAAGATGGGTCTTCAAATAAGTTATAAACTATATAATAATAATAATAATAATAAAACATAGTTATTTCTTTAGAAGATAAGTTCAAGAATTGCATCAATAATAAAAATCATCTTAAAAGACACACACTTAATCTATCTAATTACCATGAATCTACTTTTATCAAAATAAATCTTCAACTAAATTTAAATAAAATTTAATTATTTTTTTAACCATTAAAGGAAATTATAACAATTAAACTAAAGATCACCCAAATCTATAATGTCTCAATCTCATGTATCATAAATAATATTCAAGTTTTTAATTCATAAACATCATAAGGACTTTGACAACATGCAATGTCTCTTTTTCAAAATAAAATAAATAATTAAAAGTAATAAATCTAACTACTCAGAAGCATAATCGCATAATCAAATCATTTTCCCTATTCATTGTATAAGAACAAGTATAAACATAAATCTTTTCTTCTAAAAAGGAAAAACTACTTTTATTAGCATTTACAATAAATATGAAAGAATAAATGCACCATTTACATATATATTGAGAATAAATATGAAAGAATAAATGAAATTATATCTCCCCTGTACGGGGTTCCATGGGGCAGCGCCCCTGGCGTGCCTCCCCCATATCGTGACGGGGAGTCCAAAATTTTTTGGAAGCACAAAATGGGCACTCCAGAAGGCTTGTTTTTACTGGTTTGTAAAAAAAATTACAATATTTGCCTCTTAGGCAGATTAGCACAAAAATGTCATCAAAAAAATCTCCCCGTGTGAAGTACTTCAAACAAACAAAGTTTGCTATTTATGAAGCCTAAAAAAAATAGGTTTGTATTTTGATGATTTTATGCCTATTTATTTTATTTGATTAGGTTGATCTCCCTTTGTTTTAGTTTTGTGCAATGAGGAAAAAAAATTCCCCTTCTCTTATGCAGCAAAAAAATGTTCCCCCTCCAAGTTTGAAAAAAAATTTGCCCTCTAATGTTTTGAAAAAATAATTTAAGGTTTAATTAAATTGATTTTTCTTAAAAAAACAATAATTCTTTCCTTTTTTTAAGAAAAATTTAAAAAAATTTAATTAAACAAAAAATTATTAAAAAATAACATTACTAGAAAAAAAAAAAATTAAAACAATACTATGGGGTCGATGGGGTTTGATCCCCCGATATCTTGCCTCTAAGCACCTTAGCGTGTGGCTCCCAACCACATGAGCTACCAAGATCGGTGATTATTGAGGGGAACTTACCCCATCTCAACCTCACGAGCCCGTAGGAGTAGGTGGCCCACTGCTTCTCTCCACCGAGCAATGACTCTTATCCCAATGGTGGCACTGCTCTCTCTCCACTCAGTAGACGTGTCTCTTTGCGATGGACGCGGCGTTCTTCTCCCAATGTCGAATGTGCTACATGACGAGTCACCTTATTACTTTTAGGCATCATGCTAAAACTTGTCAAATTTGTGGTAGGGTAGCATATGTCCTCCATAGGTTTGCGAACCATAATGCTTTTAGTGGCTACCAAGCCTACCAATGGCTCAGCTTGGTTTCTTTGGTTGTAGTGGTTAAGAAATTATACCACCGTCTCATGAGCGCTACAGTGATGGTGTTGTCTACATTCTGGAAAGGACTCTACCAGTTCCAAGAAGATGTCTCCTAATTTGGGCATCAAATCTCCAATATGCATGTCAAATCAATACCCCTCCATCAAAAATATTCAAAATTAGTGACTGCAATTTTTTGCCTCTCCCGATTTGCTTATCCCACAACATTGCTGAAGGAATCACCAGTTCCTGCTTCGACGACGACTCGATATATCAATGGGAGATCTGTCTGCGTCTAAAAAAAATTTAACCAAGCAAGTGTGTCGATCATGTGGAAGCCATCAGGTTATTATCCCACATTGGCAGGGAAAAACACTTTGATTGCTTTATAAGGATAAATACTCTCCTTAACTATTGTCTTCCTTTCGGGAGACTATGCTACCCCACCGATAGCCCTCACATGTGACCCTTTCCAATTAGTCACTTTTAGATGTTCTCGCTCTTAGAACCTCCTTTTCTGGTCCCCCATGCATGGCACAGACCCCTTAGGTGTCGTCAATCCCAGTCAGCTAGCATTGTCCTTCATGTCAGGATTGTAGATCCACCGTTGTGTTGAGTAGTGGTCAGGTTGTCTTGTAGAGTCCACTTAGGCTTAGGTTGCCCTAGGTTCTCCTGCATCGATTTTCCTTGGCTAACAGTCTGGAAGGGTCACGTCTCCTAGGTATCACTTAGGTTTAGGTTTCCTAGTCAGTCAACATGGGTCTAGAGCCCACGTGCTGTCATTCAATGCGTTTTCCAGACCTCAGGAAGTGTGTCCCTCATGAAACCTCCTCCTAGATTCGTAGGTCTCGAGACGTAGCTCTGATACCATGTAACTAAAACACGATAATAATTGCATTGAACATTAAAAATAAATAATACATGCTATGCCTAATTAGTCCATAGAAATCGGATCTAACACACCCAAAATAGTAGGCAGTTCGAACAGTAGCTAATAGTTTGAACAGTAATACTAACAACTAACTTAATAATGTAATAATAGATAGTATATACGCTAACATAATTTGAGAGTGATTTCTAAACCTAAATGGTTTAAATATTTAATGTGTATTCCCTTGGAAGAGAAGCATGTTTCAGTCATATATTAAATCCAAACATGATTATTTTATGCATATACAAACAAGAGACATTTCATTTGATATCATTTTTTATTTGTGGAAAACCTCCCAAAAGGGATGCCACTTTTAGGTAAGACCCAAGGAGTTAGGGGTATCCATTTGTATACACCAAAATAGCACCAATCCGATTATGCGACAACAAGCACTGATCGCATTGACACACACAGCCCCTAGGGCAGCCCCCAGAGGTTAAACAGTGGTCCTAACCACTTCCAAAAGCATTTTTAGAGGTTAGAGGTCAATTTGGAACCTTTTTGGCACCTTGATCTCTGCTCATCCCACCCAGGGATGAATACAAACTGGAATTCGTCCCACCCAAGGACGAATAGAAGCATTCACCCCAGGGTGAGGCGAATAGCAAGTTTGACTGGCAAAAAGTCAAACCTCGGTAACTCCACTAGTTAACTGAGGCTTCAGATCATGAAATTGCAAGGAATAGATTTTATTCAAGAAGAGAGACTTCAGTCATGCATGTCTTTATTTTAGAGACCTCATGCAAGGAGATTCTAAATCAGGGAACTAGCTTTTCTCTGAAAATAGGACAGTTAACTCAAGTGGCGCCCTCGCATGCGCAATTCAAACAAAGAGACCTTAAGGTCTATAAATTGGTGAGCTTTCTCACCCAAAAATATATACATAGAAGGAGCATTTGAGCAACGAAGTGCTGCCAATTTACATACCTACTTGCGATTTGTGCCTTCACATCCTTAATCTCTCATTCGAAAGGGAGGTTATTGGGTGACTATTGGAAGCACAAATCCGGACCCAAAACCCAATTTTTGGCCACAACTATCCACAAAAATTTTTGACAACACTCCATAATCAGTCTTGGACCCATACCAAGTGGATTTGTGACAAAAAAATAAACCAAACGGTGGGTGTCCTGCCCCCGGGTGCTCCCCAAACTGTCACAGTCCTATTCACCCCACCCCAGGATGATTAGAAATATGTGATATATTTCTCTAGTTTTTCTTTTGCATTTTATTCTAGATATGTTAAATAGGTCACAGTTTAAATTTCATTTCATTCTGAGCAATTTTGACCAAGATTTTGTCATTTCCCACCTTCACTAACTTGCAGATGGAACCAAAAAAATTTGGGTCCTAGAGGAAAAATTGGAGAAATATGACCATCTGGGTCTTCCCAAAACATCCCCAATTAGCTAAACCCAAATTTTTAGGTCATTTGGAGCTTCCTAAGAAGGACATTGAAGAGGGTGCTTTCTGACAAATTATTGTAGGCCTATTCGTCCCACCCTAGAGTGAATACAAATATGTGAGGAATTTCTAGACTGTTCTTTTTGCAGTGGTCTTATGATAAGATATTTATGCTTCTATAAAAATTTTAAGTCAATCCGAGGTCATTTGATATTCATTTTAATATTTTCATTCATACACTGACAGTAGGCCTTGGGAAATACATGCTTTATTTTATCTGCAGGTGCTACTAATCTTTTCTGTTTCTTTGAACGTAGGTTTCCAACATTAGAGGAGCAGGAAGGAACAAATAATCACATACACAAGCGGTGGTGACATTTTGGTCTGCCCATATTACATGTGGGCACGTGGAAGAAGGATTGTTATCCATGGATGTTGTGATAAGAAACATATTTGACGCTCCTATCCCTTAAAAAGGAAGGAGACGTATTGTAACACACTTTAAAAAGCGTATCAATAAAGAGATTACCATATTTCATATTTTCTTTTATCTTGTGTCAATTCATATATGTTCTTTCTTGTTCTTTCTTGTGGCATATTCCTTTTTGTTTTCGTATCCTCATGCTTTCAGTGGCGATCATGGTGGGACCTCTGTCCCTTGATTTTTAAGATTATATTTCTGATTAAAGTTGCTTGTTCTTTTGATTATAGGTACCAAGTTTTCCAACACTGGACTATTTCAGAGCAAAAACTCAGAGACATCTGACTGGGGCAGAGAAGAGGTAGAGGTCTTAAACACCTTTTGGAAATTCTTTGCTTTATGATTCTCTAGTTATTTGCTTGCATAGGAGAGTTTGAATTCTTGCATGCTTCATTTATGCAACTTAAAAAGAACCCCACAAACCATGTGGTAACTGAAACAACAAGGAATTGGTCATAAATCCCCAACCCTTGAGAAAGACCAAAGGTGGATTCCATCATCACTTTGGCTTGAGATATTGTATACATTACCCTGATCATGACTGTTGCTAGACGTAAATCCTCACGAAAGCTGACCAAGTGTAGCGGGGGTGATTCACAGCGCATGAGGATAAGTCTTCTATGGTAGGTGTCATAAAATGAGTGATCCCCCTTCAGTACCGCCTATGTTCCACGTACCATCTGTTCTCATGTGCCAATAGTTTCCCTCACGTAAGGGCAGGTATATATAGAGGTTGTATATCGGTCTGGCAATGGTATATCGAAGGAGCGACCATTTTTTTGGGAGTCATAAGAGCCCTCATTTTGCATTTAAACGTTCTTTCAAAAAGCTTTCAAAACAACATCAAAACACACTAAAACTAGATTTTAGGGCACACTTTTAAATCTTTAAACAAGATAACCTCTACATTGATTATGTGTTTCCTTTCTATTTAAGTGTAGCATAAAAAATCCTAAAAGATATAAAAATCTACTCATCTTTAGGAGCACATCACCATGGTTTTCACTCATAGCCAAGCCCAATCACGGGCAAGCACTGTAGAAAGTGCACCAAGGGGGACAAGTCACCTTCGATATAGTCTTGAGGACCTGGTCATCCCGCCTTGGTGGCCTGACATACAAGAGATTCCACATCATGCCATAATAGAACAAGACTATAGAGGCACCTCTTTGAGGGGCACCCCCACTCAGCATAGGTCCTTCCCAGAGGATAACCTACACGTAGCACTTAACGTAGATAGGATACCTCCATTAGAATCTCGTTATGGGTGGCCTAGTGATGAAGTGCTAGAGCAATAGAGGGTCTTGACGGAGGGGCCATAGGATTTTGTCATCCCTCCCCAGTGCCCCAGTATGAAGAGGAAGGAGCACCGCTTATTAGTAGTGAGGCCGAGTTTCGACAACCATAACCAGTCCTACGAGGAAACGCCTGTGGTGACTCCTCATCTCGGTAGAAGAAGAAGAAAATGACCCAAAAGTCAATATTGCAGCCCAAACCCTTTAGGAATTGACAAACCAGAGCCCATAAGATGTAGGGACTTTCGAGAGTAATGATCAGGTCGATGCAGTCTTGGAGGAAGTGCTAGAGTGGCAGACCAATTGTTGGATGGCCCAACAAATTTTGGAGGACTACCAGAATGAGTATAGAGGGGAATTGAAAGAACGAGAAAGATGAATCACCCAGCTCGAGCAGCTAGTCCAGCAGTTGTAGGAGGAGAACCAGCAACTCCAAGATAGGGAAACAAAAATAAGGGATGCATCGACCCAAACTGACTGGGCAATAGAGGTCCTGATGAATTCTCCCCCATCTGTAGAATGAGTATTCTCTTTGGGAGAATTTTTATTGAATGCCCAACAGAGCAGCCTGGAGGCTGGGGAGAATTCCTCTATTTTTGGGAGTGAAGGGGAAATAAGTCCCACAACACCCCCTGTCATTGACCTGAGTGATACAGAGTAGGACAAGGACCAATAGCAGTAGATAGGACTAGGGGATAAGGAAGAACTCCTTAGACCTAAGGAAGAAAGAGAAGAACTTGAGGGGTCAGCACAGGACATACAGGGGGGTGAAGAGGCACCCCCAGGGATGGCAACACAGGTCCCCTAGAGTGAAGAGAACACTCCAGGGACCATAGAGTAGGCCTCTCAGAGCGAGAAGATGTCCGCCAGGGAGAAAGGGAAAACCTTTGTTCGAGCCGCCACATTTTCTATGGAGGCCAAAGTAAAAGGGCCCATGATGACTTGAAAGAAGGCGAAGGTGACCTTCACCGAGCTAGAAGAAGATGAGTGGGATATGCAGCCATTTGTAGATAGGTGAAAATAGTTTGAACGGTTGCTCAAAGAGATTACAACAGCTAAGGATACCAATAAGGCAACCTCAAGGATGCAGGGGAACTCTAGTATTTGCATCAATCCAGCAGAGGATAGCCAGTTCTAGGAGATTTACGGGTCATCCCAAGGACAACCCTTAAATATAAGAAGGTATTTTGAATGATGGGAGGTATATGACCCCGAATTGGAAGTCACTACCATTGCAAAGGAGAATGCAGGGCTTACTCCTGAAGCAACTCGATTGTACAAATCCCAAGTAGTTTATCTTAAGAGGGATAATTTAGATATCCCTGCAATGATCAGACCTTTGGATGTTGACCTATGGCAAGCTACAGAAGTTGCATTTTAGGCAACAGAGATGACACTAGCTAGATCACCTCTGATAGCGACCAAGACAAGGAAAGTAAAGTCGACAGTAGCACCCGTAGCCCCACGTAGAAAAATAGTAGCCACACCTCCAGATGCCTCTGCATAGAAGAGGCAGACATAGGCCGCAGGTATAGTTGGATCCACCAAGAAACAACAATGATGAGGGTTCAATAGGGCTACCTGCAGTTTTGATGCCATGAGGGCGTCGCATATGTTAGGCATGGGGGGATGATGAGCATCAGAAATACTCACATTTTGTATACATTTTCTTGATTATTATGCGACTATATAATAAGGATTGCATATGTTTATGAATGATTATATAATTATTTTATGAAATTATGCGTGTTAGCTAATTTTGTGTGTTTTTAGTGTGTTTTTGTGGAATTGTAGTTGATTTAGTCAAATTTGGATCAGTCGAGGTCTTTTCATGGACTTGGCACTATATTTCTTTTGGAATCAACGTAGAGAAGGTAGGCGCCTTCCTCTCCCAGGAAGGCACCAAGCGTAAGTAGGCACCTTCCTCTTCTAGGAAGGTGCAAGGAAAGACAAGTGCCTTCCTATCCCAGGAAGGCGCCAATAAAATGCCAACACCTTCCTCTTCTAGGAAGGCACCAAAGGAAAATAAGTGCCTTCCTCTCATAAGGAAGGCACCGACAGGAAGGCACCATTAGAAGGCAAGCACCTTCCTCTCACAGTAAGGCACCAATAGAAGATAAGTGCATTCCTCTTCCAGGAAGGTGCCAATGGCAGTAAGGCATCTTCTGCATAGAGAAGGCATCCGACATAATTAGGCACCTTCCTCATAGGGAAGGTGCCCCTGTTCTTCACTCGTTGACCAGACAAGCATGACGTGGACAAAAAATACTGGTGTAGTTCCAACTCTACGTCATGTAGAGTTAAATTGGGGATCGCATCGATGTATGAAAATGTCCTACCAATGCTAGGTGAAGCACAAACCAATCAGTGAGCATGCCACCGTTAGAAATGAATTCCAGTTTTAGCAGACATTGATCACATTTACCAGACTGTCTTAGTTTAGTCTGGAATGAATTGACTGTTATAACTTCTTTGTAATAGAAGATCTGTGGGTGTGCTATATAAACACCTGCAGACCACTCTGAGGATATATAAAATATTTTGATAGTAAATGTAGATAGATATACAGAAGAAGCATTGTAATACTTTGATAATTATAATATATTTCTAAGAGTTTCTAAGTGCATGTTCAACTGGGAGGAAGTTGCTGGAGCCTGGGCCCACTCCAAGCCAGTATTTATTCCCCTATTTTTCTTGTGTTTTCTAGATTAGTTTACCGATTTTATAAGATTGTTTTTCACGTTCTTCCTAGCCCGACGTGTATTTGTTGAACATGGTGATCTTGGGCACCAACCAACAATGATCCAGGTGTAGATATGGAGGACTCCCCATGGAGGAACTCCACAATAGCACCATCTTCATCTTCTTCTACCAAATCATCCAACGTCATCACCAGCTAGATCATGGATAGCTCAATATTTTCATGCTTGATCAACATGGGTTATCCTAATGAGTCGACGTACTGTGCTAGGGGTGAAATAGTCAACCTTTTAACATTTCATCCATTGAATATGGCCATCAGCCCATCTTGATAGCTGATGTAAGCATCAACTATTGCTAGCCATGGCCTTTCCAAGATGATCGGGTAACCGCCCAGCCTAGTTTTAGATTGCAAGACTAAAAAGTTGGTTGGGTATTCCCATGTGTTGACTATCACTATTATGTCTTCCAACATTTCTTCTAGTGCCATAGTCGATCAATATTCTAGCTATAGCACTGTCGTAGTAGGTTTCAAGTTCATGAGTTGTAGCCTCTGTATGGTCTCCTAAGGCATTATGTTGATGGCTACTCCGAGATCGACCAACGTATTGGACAGAGAATGTCCCTCAATTTTTACAGTCAACATCGAGTTGCCCGGGTTTGCATACTTAGGATGGCACATTTTGCCCATCATCAAATCTGCTAGTTTACCCATGACATTGATAGTCTGGTTTGCTCTTCATCCTGGATTCCTTAGACACATATCTCTTATCACCTTGGTATATATCAGAACATCTCGGATGGCTTGAAATAATGGAATTTTCATGATGAGGTTCTTCAAGCTAGACAAGATATCAAACTTTGGCTACATTAATTTCCTCTGTTCTTACAGCCGGTTGGTAAATGGAGCCTTTGCTCTCTCAGGCGTTTCTTCTATCACCTCTTCTACAATAGGTGTTTCTCCTACCTCTTCCTCCTCTTCTACCAGTGGAGGCATTCCTACTCCTAGCTATCTACCAGACCTAAGCTAAATATGGTACATCGGATATATCTCACCCTCCACATTGTATGCTAGTTGTTTCACCTTGTTATTAGAATTTGTCGTCGGTTGTGCAGGTAGCTGCACAGGTCTCACTGCTGGCAATGTTGATAAATTCTATTGGGGATGAGCTGGTGCTACATTCTATGGAACCTGATTCCACGCAGTGTGTCCTCTCCACTACTACCTAGGATATGGATATGGCATCCATGGTTGCTAGTTTAGGAATGTTTTTGGGGGTGCGTTGGACTAGGGTGATGGCCCCCACCACCCCATTTTAGGTGGTTGAGGTGGGCCTTGGGGTATGTATGGTCCTCCCCCATATGAAGGAATTCCAGTTGACATATTCCCTGCAAGGAGGTTGTGGCCAACTCTTTTGATTTCTTATGAAATAGGCATTCATGCTTTCAGCATCCTCTTTTATGGTTTAGCCTGCAAACTGTGCATACTCTAACTTTGTTCTCCGAGCATGCATTCTTTGCATGCTTCCCTCTGCATTTTTGATAGAAATAAGCCAATGCTGCTTCGTTTTCTTGCTTATTTTTCTCTAACAACAATGTATACATCTGCAATGCTATAGATGAGAACATTTCACTCTTTAAATCTTCCAGCATGTTACCTATTTTTGTATTCATGACTGAAGTAGTCACTTTCATGGTTCTAGAAGTGGTCTTGCCTCTCCTTCTTGAGTAGTTCCGACATAGTTGTCGGATGTATTCCATAGTGTGCTGGTAGACATCACCTCCAAAAATCATGTTAAGATCCTCTAGTGATTCATTGGTAAGTCCTCTCAAAAATATGCTTTTTAGGGGCTTATCAGATAGTTTTGTGTGAGGAGATCATTGAAGATTGAAGTTGAATCTCTCCCAGTATTCCTTGAGAGACTCATCTTATTTCTATATCATGCTCAAGACCTCTTCTATAGAGCCTCTTTCTCTCCCAAAATCTTGGTACTGCTCTAAAAAGAGCTTCTTCATTTGATCCCAAGTGGCGATGTGTTTGTCTCCTAGACCGATGAACCATCGCAAAGCTGCATCGTCCAATGTGGAAGGAAAGAGTTTCAGCTTTTGCATATCATATTTTTAGTCCACAGACCTGCATAAGATGTCAAACTTAAATAAAAATAGGTCAGGGTCCTCAGTTGGGTATCCTCTAAAGGTCAAAAGCTGAGCAGGGGATATGTTTTTCATTTTGGTATCTCCTACTCCTTCATCAATTGAGAAACTAAATACAAATGAGACTTCTTTGTTGTCAACCATTTTTTCAAGAAATATGGTCTCTAATGCAGTATTTATGGCCTTATGGTCGTTTAAGACTTTCTGAGTCAAGGCTCTAAGGTTTTCTGGTGTTATCGTTCGATATTCTACAACTTTCCACAATAGGGCTTCCTCTAAGGGTGTCCTATTAAAAAGGGTATTTATGATGATTCATTCTTCCCCACGTTGATGGGATGAGGAGGCACTTTGCACAAAGTGCGGCTCCTCACTCCAATGGATTTTTGGAGGTGGGTCGAGCGAGTCTAATTCAAATTTAGAATGTTTGGCTGACTCAGGTTCTAATGGATTAGTTTTTATAAACCGACCATCAGGTCCTCTTCTTCTCGAAGAACTCATACAAGGTCATATGGAAGGTTTTCAAGTATTGTAAATAATCTAGTTGAGATGCTTCCCCAAAAATGGTGCCAAAATTTTATAGGCCAAACAAGGTTAACTTCTTTCCTACTTTTGTCACATGCCCGTGCATTTAATTTATCAACTCAAGGAGCTTCGTAAACTTATGAAGGGTCTTGAACAAGATTGCTTACATTACCACTTGAGATGAGTCCGCTAGTTCTACTATTGGGGGGTGTTTCAATGGTCATCAATCAGTCATACACTCCTCAATAATTTACGTAAAAACAATTAAATCTATAGAAAGGAAATATTCATGTATTCCTACAAATAAACCTATTGCAATACTAGAAATAACAATGAGATAAACAATCTTATAAAAGTAGTAAACTAATCTAGAAAACATAGGAAAAATAGGGGAAGAAATACTGGCTTGGAGTGGGCCCAGGCTCCAGCAGCTTCCTCCCAGCTAAACACGCACTTAGAAACTCTTAGAACTGTATTATAATTATCAAAGTATTATAATGCTTCTTATGTATATCTCTCTACATTTACTATCAAAATATTCTATATATCCTTAGAGAGGTCTGCATGTGTTTATATAGCACACCCATAGATATTATGTTACAAAGAAGTTATAACATTCGATTCATTCCAGACTAAACTAATACATTCTGGTAAATGTGATCGACATCTGCTAAAACTAGCATTCATTTCTAATGGTGGTGTGCTCACTGATTGGTTTGTGCTTCACCTGGCATTGGTAGGACATTCTCATACATCATTGCGATCCCCAATTTAACTCTACATGATGTATAGTTGGAATTGCACCAGTATCTGTTATCCACATCGTGCTCGTCTGGTCAATGGGTGAAGAATAGGGGCACTTTCCCTAGGAAGAAGGTGCCTACGTATGTCGGGTGCCTTCTCTATGCGGAAGGTGCCTTACTACCATTGGTGAATTCCTGGAAGAGGAAGACACTTATCTTCTATTGGCACCTTCCTGTGAGAGGAAGGCGCTTGCCTTCTAGTGGCGCCTTCCTGTCGGTGCCTTCCTTATGAGAGGAAGGCGCTTATTTTCCTTTAGCGCCTTACTATAAGAGGAAGGCACTGGCCTTCTATTGGTGCCTTCCTAGGAGAGGAAGGTGCTTGTATTTCCTTGGTGCCTTGCTAGAAGACAAAGGCACCTACTTACGCTTGTCACCTCCTAGAAGAGGAAGGCGCCTACCTTCTCTACATTTATTCTAAAAGAAACAAAGTGATAGGTCCATGAAAAGACCTCGACTGATCCAAATTTGACTAAATCAACTATAATTCCACAAAAATACACTAAAAACACACGAATTAGATAACATGCATAATTTCATCAAATAATTATATAATCATTCATAAACATATGCAATCCTTATTATATAGCCACATAATAATCAAGAAAATGTATACAAAATATGAGAATTTCTTATGCTCATCAGAGATATGACCTCGATGATAAATTCCTAAAGAGGAACGTTGCTCTTAATGGAGAAAAATTCCTTAAGGTTGAGAATAATTCAAGGCCTCTTTTTGAATAGGAGAAGCATAACAAATAAAATGCCTAATTGGATTGGAATATCACTAAAATGGAACAACTTCCCCCATTGCTCAACTTTTATGAGCAAGTAGTTGATTTTGATCCTAATATAAATGAAAGCCATTAGTTAAATGAGGCTAAGATTAAGGAGATTGAAAATAAGAAGAATTTGGATGAAGGCAAAATCATAGATTGGTGGAGAATGAGAGTAGAAACTAATATAGATAAATCTAGATTCGATTGAGTAATAGATGATGATTTTTTTGAGCAATATGACAAGCATATTAAAACTTGGAAATCTAAGGACCCTAAGAATATGGTACTAATTTATAATAAGACTCATATAGGAATATATTATCCTTTCCCATTCACAAGAGGAAGCTCAGGAGGCAAGGAATAACACTCCAATAGCTACTACAGAAGCTCCTAAAATTTTTGAACCCTCATCAGAGCAACTAGAGAAGTATCCTGTAAGGGCCCAACTTATGATTAAAATACATTACTCTAACAATAGGGTAGTAAATACAAAATTCATTTGAATAGCTAGTAGAACCAAATGTCTAGTCCTGGATGGAGAGCCTTCTAAAACTAAGATAGATTGGAACAAAAAGGATTAGGATTTTGTGTTCACACCTATGATTTTTACTACCACCACTATAACTGAGTCATACTCTACTACTAAAGATGTATTGTAGGAGGAGTAATCAGAGGAGGATACAGAGAGTGATAAGCCAATATTATTCAATTAGTTAAGAGAGAGGTTAACGATGCATTGGAAGATCCTCAAAAAGAGGTTTGTAAGAAATTGAAAGTGGATAAGGAGAAGAATGTTGAAAATATCCCTATTCCAGCTGTAGAGAGGTTGGTATAATAAGTACAACACCAAAGTGCAAAGATGATTCCAAAATATCCAACATCTATAGGTGAAGGTATGATTACTATCCCTTCTTCTCCTTCTCCTCCTCTTTCCCTAGATAAATCCCTTTTCCCTTCTCAAGAAAAGGTTAAAACAAAGGTTCCATCTCCCCCTCATAAATCACTACCTATCTCAATAACTAACATAGTGAGCCAAGCCAATCCATCTCCTTCATATTCATCTAAAATTCCAGTCACATCATCTCTAATCATTCTACCTTCACCATCACAACCCCCAATATCATCTAAAGCACAAGTTGTTTCATCCACACCTACTCATTCTTAGGTTTTTTTTAGTTCCCATGTCTTTCCCTATTGCAACAATAGTTATAACCATAGATTCAAATGTGGTCACTACTACTTTGCTATCATTAGCTACTGATTCTGCCCTTCCATATCTCATAGCTTCTCCTCCTCCTACATGTTATCCCACATTGGCTTCCTTGCAAAATGAAAATGCTTTTTATCATAAGATTCAAGATAATTAGGTAGAGAAGTTATTCAATACTTAAAAAATAATGGCTAAAAAGAGGATTACAATATCTATTGATCCAGTCACAAGGAAAAAAGAATCTAGATCTATTATTCCTTTGGTGAGAAAGCATGAAGCAAAGATGATTGTACAAGATTATTGTCTAGAGGAATATACTAAAGATATTGAGAAACTACCATTTGAAGATGATATGGTCATAGCAAAATATCACCTAGAGACTTTCTATATCAATATTGATATCTACAAGGAGAAAGTTGGAAAGTTAGAGTAAAAAATAGAGAAGTTCAAGAAGATTACAACAAAAAAAAATAGGTAGAAAAGGCTTCCAGGAATGAAGTAAAAATATAGCAAAGCAAATATCAAGAGGCCATCAAGCTCAAATACCAAGTTGAGGATTAGAAAAGTAAAAATTAAGAACAGGCTAAGGAAATACAAGACTTGAAGCATCAGATTCATATTGAGAAGGCCAAGTCGTTAGGCTTCTCAAAATCAGGAATAAAGAAGGTAAGAAAAGAGCTTTGGTCTAAAGTTGGTAGGAACCTAGGGTTCCTAGCACATAAAATGATAAATAAATAATAAATAGACCTAAAACTAAAATAATCGCCTTTTGTATTGTCGGGAAGTCCCTTCAATAAATTGTATTATATTTCATATTCATGGATATTGGAATGATAAGTTCTTACAATATTTTATACCCACTCTAGGGTTATAGGTGAAAGGTTGCAATGCTTCCTAACCCTAATCTTATAATAATAATATAATAATGAATTATATTAATTATTATATTATTTATTATTATATTATTTTATTATTATAACTATAGGATATGAAATACATTATTACTATTATTATTATTAATTAATGTTAGGATAGGACCCTAAAATTCCACCCCTCTTGAAAAACGAATTTATCCTCAAAGCAACCAATTTCGTCTCATAATCGTTGCGAGTGGGTTATCTTTGAATGGAGCGTTTTCCTATTTCATTTAAGCAGCTGACATGCCTGTAATATCTGGATTTTTCCAATTGTAGGAGGTTCGATTTTACGTTAGAGAATTTAGATATTTTGGAAAACATCACAATGCTTGAGTATTTGATCTTTTCATACTACGAGGAACTACAAGCATTGCCTCATTATATCACAAACCAGCCATTCTTGAGAGAGTTCAATTGTTCTTGTACTAGCATAAGGAATGTGCCTCCTAACATATATAAACTCTACAATTTGGGAGTGAGGAATATAGAGAGCATGGTGTTGAGAAGCTTGCCAATTAATTTTTGTAATTTGTCTAACTTGACTAAATTGGATGTTACGGATTGGAATGTTTGCCACCGTATTTTTAGTTAATTTTTCCAGCTTGATTTCATTGTATATTTGTTTCTGTGTAAGTTTGGAGTTTTTTCCCGACTCTTTGGGTGTCTCAATATTTTAAATAATTGTCATACCATCGAGTATTATGAACTGCAGTCTTCTTGTTATTCTCAACCTAAGTTCCAATAATATTTTTTTGTGGTATGCTTCCAGAGCTAGGTCATATCTCAAGTTTTCTTCTCTGTTGTACTGTGTTTGACCACTTTGTTTGGTGTAAGTGATGGCAGCATAATTTTTGAGGCCCAAAGGATTAGCAACATCTCTTAAGAATTTCATGTGAGCTCCAAGTTATATTTGTGGCCAGTGTCTCTACTGGACATGACATTAATGCAAACGCAATGCAGCCAACAACAGAGATAAATATGTATTTTCTAGCATAGCAAAAGAGTTACAAAGCTACCCTTTAGCTTCAAACTACAGTGGCAATACTCTAGACAAGAATTGCTGCAAAATACCACCTTCCAAGTATAAAAAAGAGAACCAAAATCCAATGATAACGGACCATAATTGGAGTTGGGGATATGGAATTATTTCCACTGGTGGACATATTCCCCCTCATGTGAAAACTGCAAGGCCAAAATCACACATCGAGTAGCAAGTATTGGACTAGTTCCATTATGAAAAAAAATAAGACATAAATAGCTATTCCATTTTCTATGTTGATGCTTCTTTCACCAGAATAAAGATAGATATTTGTATTGACTGATAGCTATTCTATGGGACAACTGAAATTTCCACGTAAATCTAAATCTGTATCCACTCTTTTTTTTTTTTTTTTTTTAATTCAACGTGGTGGATATAATTCTAGGAAGGGCTCTATTAATTGTAATAAAATTTGGTTAATCCATCATCTCTTGATAACAAGCGTTACCCGCAAGAGTTCGTCATCTTTTCGAGTTCTATATTTTTTTTTTGTAGCTTGATCATTTAAATTTTTATCTGCGTGGATAGGCAACTTCAATGTCTACAATATGTTAATATCTTTAGTCATGGAATTATAAGAGCCTTCCTATCATGATACCTACGTAATAGAATTCGCATATGCATATCTATCATGGTATTGCATTGTATTTCTCAGGTAATTCAGGCTACAACAGCTCTTAGGTTTCAATATTGATCATATTACTTTGATTTTTGGTGTTCTGATTTAGTATGTGCAGGCTCCTACTGCGGTCGTTGAAGAGGGGTCACCTTAGCAATATTAAAAATGTCTCCCTACGAGCATGTGACCTGTTGTGAAATTAGATGAACCCTTCATGCATGCACTGCATCTTGGCTCCTTTTTATTATAGGATATGTGTTGGTACTTTTCTTCTACATTGCTTCTTCAACCATTTCTATCTCCCACTTGGCACCATGTTGCTCAAGTGATTATAACATTTGGCCAGAACTCAAGTTTCTTATGATTTCCTTCTATTGTGCAAGGTCATGACATGTTACGAGGCATACCTTATACAATTGCATTTTCCCTGTGCCAATCTGGCTTTGCATCAGTGACTTTTCAAATATCTTCGAGACATTTAATATCCATAAATAATGTTAATATTTCATGGTGATGTCCATATTAAGATTACAAAAACACTATTATTAGTGGTATAACTTCTAAATTTTTGAGTATTTTATAATACCACATCATTTTGTGGAAGAACAAGAAAGGGTCTTCCATTTTTTTTAGTATTGTCTTTTGTTCTCCTCACAATCGTAAAGTGAATCATCCAGTGGTGATATCAGTTGTTGTAAGTGATCATAATCACAATTATGATTTGAGTGGAAGGAAGCCTTGGCATGATATAAGCTCCCATGCATTGGCAGAGTGGCTTGTTCCACTCTGGAATAGCATTGGGTAGCCAAGAATATTCATTAAAATGCAGCTATTTTCAAGCCATAGTGTTAGAAAATAACTGAAAAGGTGGAAGAACATACTAGTATTATAACTAGTACCTGCTTTAGGTAACTCAAAATGCAGAAGCTTGACCACATCGTCTGGATGTCAACCACAATTTATCATGAAGTGGCAGTTGTTTTCATCTATCAAGGATTACATCTGGATTACATCTGTCTAATATTATAAGGTTGCTGAAATCACTTTCTATCGCAACGATTTGTCAGACAATTTGAGTAATAATAAGTATGATAGCAATGCATTATTCACAGATGTATTCATATTATTTAATGCATATGCTAGTTTACACTCACACCTTGCTGGATCTATTTGGATGATGCACATGTCACGTGAGTGAGCGGAGAAGGAGGTGGCCATGGAGGAGGTCGCACGGATGAGAGTTGTGTGCAGGTGGTGGTCGTTTCAATTTTCCAATTGGTGTTACAGTTATCATAGATTTTTTTATAATTTAACTGGTAAAATACAAAGGAATAAAGCAGTAAACCATGGAATATTTTTTGTGGAATTTCCAGTAGGTTTTTTTCTATGGAAAAATTTGCACTGTTGCTGGAAAAGACCTCTTTTTCATTTATTTCTTTAAAAAAAATTGTATTTTTAGGGTTTGCATAATTTTCTTTTTGACATACATCATGTACGGTTTGAAAATTTATGGCTTCAAGCTCTTCCAAAAAAAAATTAGGGTGTGAATCATATTTTTCTTTCTTGGGGAGTGCAATGGTTACCACCTGGGATTCATCGGATATGGGTTCTTCCTCCACCTAGGATTCCATGGCTATGGGTTCTTCCTCCTCTACATGATATTTCATGGCTAGGGTATCCTCTTGCATTTCCCTTAAATATTGTATAATACAATCAGAACGTTCCATTTGTTTATTTTGTTTTCCTTTAATCATTCTTCTAATTTTGGCAATGTCATTTTTCATTTCCTTGACCAATATGGTTGGATCCATAAGGCTCTGATACCAGATGGTAGGAACCTAGGGTTCCTAGAACATAAAATGATAAATAAATAATAAATTGACCTAAAACTAAAAGAATCACCTTTTGTATTATCGAGAAGTCCCTTCAATAAATTGTATTATATTTCATATTCATTGATATTGGAATGATAAGTTCTTACAATATTTTATATCTACTCTAGGGTTATAGGTGAAAGCTTGCAATGCTTTGTAACCCTAATATTATAATAATAATATAATAATTAATTACATTAATTATTATATTATTTATTATTATATTATTTTATTATTATAACTATAGGATATGAAATACATTATTACTATTATTATTATTAATTAATGTTAGGATAGGACCCTAACAAAAATTTTGGAGTAATTCTCTGAACTATAGCCCATAATGGATTATATGGATGATGCTAGCCATTTGCTCCAAAATACTAAAGAATACCTGGATAAGTTCACTCAAGAGCTGCAGCCCATGGTTATTCCAATAGAACAAATTTATAAACTGTCTAATAGTAGGTTTAATGAGGCTACTAAATTGATCCTAAATAAGGAATGGAATATTTCTAGATTGGCCACTAGATTTATTATCAAGAAGAATAGATTGCTCTAGAATGATTGGTTTTTATATGACAAAGTGGAAAACACAATTCGATATGTGGTAGATATCAACCAAAAAATGACTCAATACGGCTTTGGAGGACTCTTGCTTGATAATAATACTCTATTATCATAAGATGATATCAAGAAGAATGCATCTTCAAGCATCCAAAATGAATATGAAGTTGATGCTTGGAAAGAGCCAATTGATCAAGAATAGGTCTCTCAAATGATAATTGATTTAACCAAGCTCACAAATTTTATGGAGGACGTAGTGAACAAGGGAAGCTCCACAAACTATGAGGATACCTCCAAGTTGAATTTTATACATAAAAATCTTAAGGATACTTCTAACCCTTCTAAAGTAGTTTGGAGCTAATCTTTGTATACTCTTAAACTAATGATTCAATTTTTTAGAACCGATGATGAGTAGAGGGATAAGCAACAAAAATCACTAGAATAAGAGGAGGCTAACCAAGACCAAGAATGAAATGATGAGGAAGAAGACAAATAGGAGGGGGAAGAATCAGATAGAGTTGCTGAAGAACCTCAAGAGGCACAAGTGTAAAGTGTCCCATTTTGAATATTTTTGCATTCATCTAAAAGTGTTGTATATTTGTTTTTGATCCTGACATTATTAGAGGATAATAATAAAATCATGAAGCCAAAGAGCTAAGAATAAAGTTTTTTTGAAGGTATTTTGATCATTTTATTGGCTTTATAAGGGATATCATAGCTCTATTTTTTCTTGAAAATTGAGTAGTTTTTAGTTGAAAGGAGTGGTGGATATCATTGTTTGTAGTATGATCTCCATATGAACCGCTATCCTCTAGGTGGCTTCACAAAGTTTCTAGAGGGTAATGGTCATATAGAAATCATTCTATGAAGCATTGCTCAAATATTTGTATTTTTTGACTCCTAATGCCCAATGGATAAGACTCTGAGTTCATTTCCTTTGTAAGAAAATCTACCCGAGAGGTGCCATAATGTAGGTCCAAAATGGCCACATCCTTAGAAAAAATTTAAAAATATTTTCTAAGGCATGAAGATGTTCCCAACCACTAAGAACATAGTGTATTTCCAAGCGGTCCAGTGTAAGGTGTTCTATGTCGCTCAACACTTAGTACTTTTCATAGTAGCATAATCTAATATTTGCCATGTCGCTCAATACTTTGTGCATTTTATATTGGCCCAGTGTAGATGTTCCACACTATTGTCAAATCAGGTCAAAGATAACATCAACATTTTCCAAAGAGTGGCCTAGCACACATTGTCCTATTCTGCACACTAAAGTGACTAATTTTTGAGGTTTTCCACATCACTGGATTCCACATTTATTTTAAAGAGGATCAAAAAATATGTTCCACATCACTAGTCAAAAAGGTCAAAATTTTTGAAAAGAAACACAAGATAGTGGTACAAAGCATACTCTCACGAAACAACATTTTACACTCTTTCTAGAGTGGCCTGGAAACATGCTCTATTCCATGGTCAACTTGGATCAAAAATTGAGGAGCGAATATCAAGGAGTGGACTATGACATATGCTCTATGCTACAGATATGAAATAAAGTTAAGTAGTTTGAAGAACTAAAGAAGCGACCTCACAACCTACTCTATTCCACTCAAAGAAAAGTGTATTTTTGTATGTGCTCCATGCTACTGGCCAAAATAGTCAAAGCAAGTGACAAGTCTTATAAAAGAGTGGCCCAGTGACATGTTATATGCCACTCATATGTAAAGTGTTGCTAAGTTTTAATCATAGCCATTTGTGAGTGAATCAATAGTTGAGATCATGCTGATATTTTCTCAAATATACATAAGTAGATTCTTGGCAAACAAGAACCACTTGGTTTGAGCAGGCAGGTAAAATGTCCATGGATCCAAGAACCAAGAACTTGGGTAGTTTTAGATCTACAACAATATGAGGTCCCCAAGAAATGTGGATAGCTTAGATCTTGTTTATAATGACCTAGAGTCTAATTACCATTATAGAATAAGCAAGTTGTAGAGCCGAGCTACCATGGCATGTGGCATAGAGTGGATTTCCTAGAATTTGAAGGAGAATAAAATGATGCCACCATAGTATTCTATTGATATGGCATGGTCTAATCCTTGTAATGTTCCACCTTTTTTATTTTATTTTAAAAACTATATATAGAGGTCGAACCCTCAATTTTTAGGGTCAGCTCTAGAGTGTTTGTTTTTACTACTGTGTAACATATTTTGCAAATTATGTTGAGCAAGGTGCAGCAAAAGCATTGAGAAAGTATTTTCATTGTTGTCAACACAGACAGATTGATGCAGTTGATGCAGTCCAGAGGTCAGTCAGATCAAGTGCAGTGAATTTCAAGGAAAACAAAAGTGATCCAGATTCAAAAATTGGCAGAAAAAGACAAGGAAGAAAACTGTCGCGATATCGCGACATGTTTTCTGTCGCGATATCGCGACAAAACAGGAGAGAGAGAAGGCACAAGAAAAATTGTCGTGATTTCACGACATAAACCAGGAGAGAGAAAGTGCATGCCAAATTGTCACGATTTCGCGACATAAACTAGGAGAGAGAAGATGCAAGCAAAATTGTCGTGATTTCGTGACATGTGGGTAGAGAAGGAAGCAAGGTGAAAAGATGTCATGATTTCGTGACATGTTGGAGGAAAATGCACTAAGTCAAAGTAGGTGTAGCGATGGCGCTACATGTTGAAACAAAGGGAAACTAAGGTGTAGCGATGGCGCTACATGTTGAAACAAAGGGAAACTAAGGTGTAGCGATGGCGCTACATGTTGAAACAAAGGGAAACTAAGGTGTAGCGATGGCGCTACATGTTGAAACAAAGGGAAACTAAGGTGTAGCGATGGCGCTACATGTTGAAACAAATGGAAACTAAGGTGTAGCAATTTCGTTACTAGTCAAAAATGTAGAACTGAAAGATGCAGCAATGATATTACAAGTCAAAATTTCATGAAAAGAAGCAAGGTGAAAACACAAGGCACAAAGATGTAAAAATTTCGCCATTGCATGAAGCATAGTGTCACGATTTTGTGACATCTTCCATTTTTCGCTGTTGCTGGCAAAGAAGAGTGTACGAAAGCCGAAAGTGTCACGATTTCGTGACAAGAAGGATGATGACATCAACAGAAGCCAGAAGCATCATGATTTTGTGACAAGAAGGATGATGACATCAGCAGAAGCCAGAAGCGTCGCAATTTCATGACAAGAATTATGATGACGTCAGCAAAGTCAGAAAGTGTCGCGATTTCGTGACAGGGTGCTAGGAAAGGTGCTGGAATCTGGAAGCGTCACGATTTCGCGACATTATGAAGGATGACATCAGCAAAAATTAAAAGTGTCGCGATATCACGACAGGCAACTGTTTGGTGGGTAAAAGCCGCAGGAGCATGCAAAATGACACGTGTCAAAAAAGCATAATCATGCAGCCTATTACGTAAATAGTAACTGATGTCAGACAGACAGTTACACATTGACAGGTGTCGAACATGCATGGAAACAGATGTAGATGCATGCTTGAAATGCTTTCTAAGTGTTAGTCAAGCATTCGAACTGTCGTTTGCATGTATTCGAAGAATCAAATATAAGTTTTTGAAAAGTATTTTTATAGCTTTCGAACGGTCGCACTCATGGAATCGAACAGACATTTTTCTTGTATTCAAAGAGCCGAATATGAAGGATCAAGATATGCTTTTCGAGAAGATATGTTTGTAGCATTCAAAACAGCCATACTACAAGAAATCGAAATGCCGTATTGCAGGGTTTCAAACAGTCATTTTTGAACAACCACTTATTTGCAGGAGAAAAGAATTCGAACAGTTGGGTATATGATTCAACTGTGTGCTGGATTGGATGTATATAAATGAATAGCTGTAAAGATAAATTGCTACAGAAAGATAGAAGTTGTTGCAGTAAGAAGGGAATTGCTATGAAAAGAGGGTCTGTATAGAGAAATAAGCAGAGACATGAGATTGTGCAGAGGTTGTTAAAATTACAGACCAGTCAGGGTCGAGTTAGTAATGAAGACATTTTTATGTCATTTTTATTTGATTAGAATTGCAGTCCAAGTTGGTGCTTGGTACTAAGGGTTGGTGCTCCATCTGTTGTAGCAGAAAATTATAGGGGTTGGTGCTCCTTCCAGTGGATGCTGGTAAAGAAGTTGTAAAATTGAAATTTTGCAAAGACTGGATTTGGATTGAAGTCCAAGCAGTTAATTTTTAGGAGTAGCCAAATTGGTGAACCTCGTTATATTGTGTTTTGTGGTGTGCTCTCATTTTGTTCTTCTGGTTTTATAAGTTTTCTATGCTTCAGTCTTTGAATGCTGTTGTTTTGAAGTTAAATAACTACACTAATTCACCCCCCCTCTCAGTGTCATTGTGTGAACATCAATTGGTATCAAAGCAAGGTTCCTTGTACAAGCTTAATCAGCTAAGGAGATCTTGGAAGAAACAATGGCAGGCGGTGAAGGATTTTCATCCAACAAAGCTCCCTTATTTGATGGAATAAATTACACCTTCTGAAAACTCAGAATGCAAACATATCTGAGTGCATTGGGATATGATATTTGGGATTCTATAGATAGTGGATACACAGCACCCACTACCCCTCCAACAGATACTGCTAAGAAAAAGAAATTTGAGAACAACTCCAAAGCTAAGAATGCCATAATGTGTGGGCTTGTTGACAGTGAAATGATAAGAGTCATGAGTTGTAAATCAGCAAAAGACATGTGGGATAAACTGAAGAGCATCCATGAAGGAGACAGTAAGATTAAGGAAGCAAAGCGCAAACTCATCGAGCACGGTTCGAAGCACCTGCAAATGAATGAAGATGAAAACATAGAGACTTATATGCTGAGAGTCAACGAAATTATTAATGCAATCAAAGGACTCGGTGAAGAAATTGATGATGCAGTTGTTGTGAAAAAGGTTATCAGAACACTTCACAAAATATTTAACTCCAAAGTCTCTACAATAGAAGAGGCAAAAGATCTAAACAACTTTAGCATGGATGAGTTGCATGGTTCCCTGACAAGCATATGAAATGAGAATAGGACAAACCAAGTCTACAAACGAGAGAAGCGACTTTTAAAGCACACAAGAATGTAAAAGTTGAACATGAATCTGAGTATGAAGGAACACTGGATGAAACAGAAGCCAATTTTGTTCGAAAACTCACAAAAGAAAAAGGAAAATATAGAGGGAAGCTACCTTTTAAATGCTTCAATTGTGGAGGAGTCGGTCATTTTGCAGCCAAATGTCCAATGCAGGAGAGAACCAAAAATGGTGAAGGTTCACACCAAGAAAAAGGTGACTGGAAGAAGAAACAAAATTTCGAAAGAACAACTTCAAGAAGAAAAGCTTCATAACCAAGAATGTCAGCAATTCGAAGAAAGCACGGATGAGGAGTCCGAAGAAGAAGGAGGTGAAGCTCCGTTCATGGCACTTGAAGAAGAAAGAACAAAGGAAAATCAGGAAGGTGATGAAAATTCCAAGGATGAAGCTGAAGTGTATTTGGAAGGAGAATTGGTTGCTGCACTTGAAGAGTTGAGTGCAGAAAGGAAGAAGAATAAAAATTTTTCAAAGAAATTAGAGAATGCCACAGACATAATAAACAATCTAAAAATACAGACAGAGGAATTCAAGAAAATATCTAAAGTTCTTGATGAACAATTAACTGTAAAGACAGTTGAATGCAGCAAGCTAGAGGAAGACATTGTTAAGTTAAGGATGCAATTAGAGGAGATGAATAGAAAAATGAACTATTTTCATAAGTTTGAAGAAAGTACTGTAAAGCTGGATAAAATGTTAAATAACCAAAGGCCTTCTGGCATAAAATTTGGTTTAGGCTTTGATGAAGGAGAATCTTAAAAGGATTTAAATAACTTGAATATAGAACCCATAAAGAAAGAAGAAAAGATCAGGGTTGAACCAGAAAAACCAAATCATGCAAAAGAAAACAATAATGCCAGATTCAAGAAGAATACTAACAAAGATGGATTCACAAAAGTCACACATCCAAGGAGGAGAAGAGTCATGGCTCCTACTTCAAACTGGCAAAGACCGGCACCCAGGTTTAATCATGCATTTTCTCGGTTATTGTTTTAAATGCAATGCTTATGGCCATAAGATTTCGGATTGCGAGGCATAATGTATCTCAAAGGAATTTTACCAGCTGAAATGTTTTTTCTCCTTTAATGAATTATGCAGTTGAATGTTATAATTGTCATAATTTTGGACATATTTCTAGAAACTGCAGAAGCACTTTTGCATCAAATAATTATCAAGGTAAAAAATCTCAGCCAAGTGGGTTGAAACAAAACCAAAAATTTCTTGAAAAACAGGGACATGCTAATGAAAGGACAAAGACAAAACAAGTAGCAAAATCTGCTATCAAACCAGAATGGAAAGAAAAGGAATCTTTGATTTTCCAGACTGCTTTTAAAGCTCAGAACAAATCAGCACCTTGGATACTTGATAGTGGTTGTTCCAGTCACATGACAAGTGACAAGCAAAAGTTTGAGAATTTACAGAATTATGAAGGTGGTTCTGTGAAATTTGGAAATAATGATGGAGCAAAGATTGTTGGAAAGGGATCAGTAAAGATCAGTGATGGCAATATAAAATCAAAATAAGTCTTGTTTGTAATTGGCCTGAAGCATAACTTGCTAAGTGTAAGTCAAATATGTGACAGAGGTCATGATGTAATCTTCAAGAAGGAGGGCTGTGAAGTAAGAAAGACAAAAAATGGAAAGTTAATAGCCACTGGATCGAGAACTTCGGAAATCAGTATACACTTTCGAAACCGCAAAAGGAACATGCTTGATTGGACAGGAAGATGAAAAGCGGCTATGGCACAAGAGGCTTGGGCATATTAGTTTTGACAATCTGGCAAAAATCAGTTCAAAAAGAGCAGTTAGAGATATACCAAACATTGGCAAACCTGTAAATAGCATCTATGAGTCATGCCAAAAGGTAAAACAAACCAGATCCACTTTCAAAGCAAAATAATACTTCACTAGCAAGCCATTAGAACTAATTCACACTGATCTATGTGGACCCATGAGAACTAAAAGCATAAATGGACACAAATATTTTATGTTGTGTATAGATGACTACTCAAGAATGACATGGGTACTATTTCTAAAACTCAAGTCAGAAGCCTTTGAGATGTTTAAAACCTTCAAAAATCTTATTGAGAATCAATCAGGAAAAAGAATTAAATGCCTAAAATCAGACAGGGGAGGAGAGTTTATCTCCGAAGAATTTGCAGAATACTGTCAAAAACATGGGATAAGAAGACAGTTTTCAGCAGCTAGGACACCTCAACAGAATGGTGTTGTAGAAAGGAAGAATAGAACAGTGCAGGAAATGGCAAGGACAATGCTGGAAGAAAACAAAATAGCTGACATATTTTGGAAAGAAGCAGTTCATACTGCAATTTACATTCAAAATAGGTGCATGCTGAGACCACATGAAATATGAGTTGTGGTTTGGCAGAAAGGCAATAGCAAGACATTTCAAAGTATTTGGCAGCAAGTGCTACATAAAACGGACTGAAGATAACCTCGGTAAATTTGAAGATAGAGTTGATGAAGGTATCTTTCTTGGTTACTCAACAAAAAGCAAGGCTTACACATGTTACAACAAGAGGTTGAAGAAAATTGTTGAAAGTGCTGATGTGAAAGTTGATGAAGGTAGAGAACAAGAAACTACTTATCAAGAAAACTACCCTATGTATGAAGAAGTCATTGAAGGTGATGATGAAAAAGAAACAGAGAAGAATCGAGAAAATTGATCTAGATGGTGTAAAACCGAATCTGAAGAAGAAGAAAACAGGAAATTTAAAACAGACAACTGGAAAAAAAATCATCCAAGTGAACAGATTATTGGGGATCCCACAGATGGTATTCAAATAAGAAGAACAGCAGTGAGGAACTATTCTCTGTTATCTAGTATTGAACCTAAAAATGTTGTTGAAGCAAGCACTGATGAAAGTTGGATGAAGGCAATCAATGAAGAACTAGATCAGATAGAGAAAAACAATACCTAGGAATTAGTACCTAGACCAACAAATAAAAACATAATTGGCACTAAATGGGTTTTTAGAAATAAATTGAATGAAGATGGGCAGGTTGTCAAAAATAAGGCAAGATTGGTATGTAAAGGCTATGCTCAGGTTGAAGGCATTGATTTTGAAGAAACTTTTGCACCGGTAGCCAGACTAGAGGCAATCGAATGTTTACGGCATTAGCAGTTCATAAAAACTTCAAAGTATATCAAATGGATGTAAAATAAGCATTTTTGAATGGAAAACTGGAAGAAGAGGTTTACATTGAACAACCAGATGGCTTCCAACTTGGTGAAAATCCAGATTTTGTTTGCAGGTTAAAGAAAGCTTTATATGGATTAAAACAGGCACCTAGAGCATGGTATGCAAGGCTGGATAATTATCTAATTAAACAAGGGTTTAAGAAAGGTTTTGTGGATAGAAACTTATATGTCAAAATAGAGAAGGGTCATCTTATTGTTCTTGTTGTTTATGTAGATGACATAATATTTGGAGAGCAGCATGGATGAATACTGCAAAGACATATCAATTAAAATGAAAAAAGAATTTGAGATGTCAATGATTGGTGAACTTTCTTATTTCTTAGGACTGCAGGTCAATCAAAATGAAAAAGGCATTTTTATTTCTCAAGTTAAATATGTAAAAGAAATTCTGAAAAAGTTCACAATGGAAGACAGTAAACCGGTCAGCACTCCCATGACAACGAGCTGCAAGTTGAGCAAGGATGATAAATCTCCAGATGTGGATCAAACAATGTACAGGTCTATGATTGGAAGCCTACTATATTTAATAGCTACTAGACCAGATATACTACAGGCAGTATGCATGGTTGCTAGATTTCGAGCAAGTCCCAAAGAAACTCATGTCACAGCTTGTAAAAGGATCTTCAGGTACCTCAAAGGTACCATGGATTATGGGTTGTGGTACCCAAAATGCAAAGACTTCACTTTGATTGCATATTTTGATGCAGATTGGGTAGGGTGCATTGATGACCGGAAGAGTACAAGTGGAGGAGCATTTTATCTTGGAGACAGGCTGGTAGCATGGCACAGCAAGAAACAAGAATCAGTCTCTCTATCCACTGCAGAGGCAGAATACATTGCAGCCACAACTTGCTGTACACAGATATTATGGATGAGACAAACTTTGAAAGATCTTGGTATCCACTTCAAAGAGCCAATATCAATAAAATGTGATAACACTAGTGCTATCAACATATCCAAGAATCTAGTTATGCATTCAAGAACCAAACACATTGCAATCCGATATCATTTCTTGAAGGATAAAGTTGCAGAAGGAGAGGTCAAGTTGGATTTTGTTCTAACTACAGAGCAAGTAGCTGATATATTCACAAAACCATTGCCCAAGGATGTTTTTGAGTACCTTAGGAATAATTTGGGAGTGGTCACAATTCCTAAGAACTGACTATCATTAGGGATCACATTCTCAATGGGTGCATGCATGCCTATACTTATAGTTTTGCTTATATTTATGATTTTTGCTAACTATAACGATATTTTCCTGAGAATGGTGTACAGAGACTGAGGGGGAGTCTACAGCAGCCCTTTGGTATTATTGGCAAAGGGGGAGAAGAAGTTGAGCAAGGTTGCAGTGTGTTGCCAACAATTCCAAAGGGGGAGATTGTTGAGCAAGGTGCAGCAAAAGCATTGAGAAATTATTTTCATTGTTGTCAACACGAGCATGATTGATGCGATTGATGTAGTCCGGAGGTCGATCGGATCAAGTGCAGTGAATTTCAAGGAAAACAGAAGTGATCCAGATTCAGAAATTGGCAGAAAAAGACAAGGAAGAAAACTGTCGCGATATCGTGAAATGTTTTCTGTCACGATATCGCGACAAAACAGGAGAGAGAGAGAAGGCGCAAGAAAAATTGTCACGATTTCACGACAAACCAGGAGAGAGAAAGTGCACGTCAAATTGTCGCGATTTCGCGACATAAACTAGGAGAGAGAAGATGCAAGCAAAATTGTCACAATTTCGTGACATGTGGGTAGAGAAGGAAGCAAGGTGAAAAGATGTCACGATTTCGCGACATGTTGGAGGAAAATGCACTAAATCAAAGTAGGTGTAGCGATGGCGCTACATGTTGAAACAAAGGGAAACTAAGGTGTAGCGATAGCGCTACATGTTGAAACAAAGGGAAACTAAGGTGTAGCGATGGCGCTACATGTTGAAACAAAGGGAAACTAAGGTGTAGTGATGGCGCTACATGTTGAAAAAAAGGGAAACTAAGGTGTAGCGATGGCGCTACATGTTGAAACAAAGGGAAACTAAGGTGTAGCGATGGCGCTACATGTTGAAACAAAGGGAAACTAAGGTGTAGCGATTTCGTTACTAGTCAAAAGTGTAGAACTGAAAGATGCAGCAATGATATTACAAGTCAAAATTTTATGAAAAGAGGCAAGGTGAAAGCACAAGGCACAAAGATGTAAAAATTTCGCCATTGCATGAAGCATAGTGTCGCGATTTCGTGACATGTTCCATTTTTTGCTGCTACTGGCAAAGAAGAGTGTACGGAAGTCGGAAGTGTCACGATTTCATGACAAGAAGGATGATGATGTCAGCATAAGCCAGAAGCATCATGATTTTGCGACAAGAAGGATGATGACGTCAGCAGAAGCCAGAAGCGTCATGATTTCACGATAAGAATGATGATGACGTCAGCAAAGTCAGAAAGTGTCGTGATTTCATGACAGGGTGCTAGGAAAGGTGCTGGAATCTGGAAGTGTCGTGATTTTGCGACATTATGAAGGATGACGTTAGCAAAAATTAAAAGTGTCGCGATATCGCGACAGGCAACTGTCTGGCGGGTAAAAGCCGTAGGAGCATGCAAAATGACACGTGTCAAAAAAATCATAATCATGCAGCCTGTTACGTAAACAGTAACTAATGTCATACAGATAGTTACACATTGACAGGTGTCGAACATGCATGGAAACAGATGTAGATGCATGCTTGAAACACTTTCTAAATGTCAGTCATGCATTTGAACAGTCGTTTGCATGTATTTGAAGAATCAAATATAAGTTTTCAAAAAATCTTTTTACAGCTTTCGAACGGTTGCACTCATGGAATCGAACGGACATTTTGCTTGTATTCAAATAGCCGAATATGAAGGATCAAGATATGCTTTTCGAGAAGATATGTTTGCAGCATTCAAAACAACCATACTACAAGAAATCTAAACGCCGTATTGCAGGGTTTTGAACAGTCGTTTTCGAACAGCAACTTATTTGCAGGAGAAAAGAATTCGAACAGTTGGGTATATGATTCGACTGTGTGCCGGATTGGATGTATATAAATGAATAGCTGTAAAGAGAAATTGCTGCAGAAAGATAGAAGTTGTTGCAGTAAGAAGGGAATTGCTATGAAAAGAGGGTCTGTATAGAGAAATAAGCAAAGACATGATATTGTGCAGAGGTTGTTAAAATTACAGACCATTCAGGGTCGAGTTAGTAATGAAGACATTTTTATGTCATTTTGATTTGATTAGAATTGAAGTCCAAGTTGGTGCTCCATCTGTTGCAGTAGAAAATTATATGGGTTGGTGCTCCTTCCAGTGGATGCTGGTAAAGAAGTTGTAAAATTGAAATTTTGCAAAGACTGGATTTGGATTGAAGTCCAAGCAGTTAATTTTTTAGGAGTAGCCAAATTGGTGAACCTCGTTATATTGTGTGTTGTGGTGTGCTCTCATTTTGTTCTTCTGGTTTTATAAGTTTTATGTGCTTCAGTATTTGAATGCTGCTGTTTTGAAGTTAAATAACTACACTGATTCATACCCCCCTCTTAGTGTCATTGTGTGAACATCAAATTAATGGAAGGATAATTACTTATATTTTTAACTCAATAAATTGTTGGAAATATGAGCAGATTTTGTTGTCATTGATGTCAAGAAGTCAGCACCAGTAAGCATCAGTTTTAGTGAGCAACATCAGTTTCAGGTTCCGTAATCAAGTGCAAAAGAAATATTGCTCCCAGGTGGTCAGATGAGGTTTAAAGGGCAAAAGGAAGGCCCAAGAAAAATAATATTATAATATTTTATTATAATATTAAAAGGACAAGACCCAAGGATTTAAATTAATTATAATAGTTTCATTATAAATTAATTTAATTAACTCTTAGAGTTATTAAGTTAATTATAAATTAATTTAATTTAATTATATATTAATTTAACTAACCCTAAAGGATAGGGTTATAAAGTTTAAATTAATTCAAAAATATTTGAATTAATCAAAATCGTCGACGTCATCGAATATATGACATTATGCATATAAAGGAGGGCAAAACACCATGGCATAACTCATCCGTGATCCAAGTGTTATATGCGAAATTCGTGTGCATTGCAAGGTAGATGATCGTGTGTTTTTCAAAGGTTTCGTGAGGCAGAAGAGAGGACAAAGTAGAGGGGATTTCGCTTTATGTTCCAAGGTGTTGTGTAGCATGACTGGTAGCCAAGGGTGGTGCTAAGACTTTGGTAGGCGTGAGGTTGAGGGATCAAATCCCGTGGTCTGCATTTTGGTGAGCAAGGAAGGTTTTTTGTTGGAAGCTATGCATGAGAGGCAAAGGACAAAGGGAAGGCGCTAGCCTTTCCCTTTGTGTGGAGGCACGTAGCCCATGTGGTGGGTGCACGCCTTGCAAAGGCGCTCGATAGGGAGAGGTTGCATGTTCGAAACCCATCGAGGCACCTTTTGGTGAATGATAAGGTATGCACTAAATTGCTTGGTTTCAAAATTTGTGGAGGTTCCAAAATTTGTGAAAATATTTTTTAAAGGTTATTTAAAGTGGAAATTGCATATTATAAGGTTTTTGTGAGGGAGATAAAAGGATATGCATTATTCTATTTTAGAGTTTGATTTTTGAGTGCTTTGAGCTTATTGAGAGGAGTAATAAGGTGTGCCAAAGGAGTTAGATATTTTTTTTGAAAATAAAGTTAATAAAATTGTATTGAAAGGAGAAATAAGGTATGGTAAGGTTTTGATATTTTGACTTGGTGAAATATTTTTGTGAGAAAATATTAAGGATAAATATTTGCTATCTAACCCTAGTATTGGCAAAAAGAGTGGTTGTGATTGAGATAGGTGTTTGAGGTCAAATCATCTTCAAACAAGAGGTAAGGGCATATTATCCTTGAGAGTGATTGTTGGATGTTATGAATGCTAAGTTGGAGTGAAAAGGATTGTTTGATAAGCATTGTTGAGTTTGATTGTTAAAGGTTTTTCTGAGTGAAAGTTAATGATAAAAACCTTGTTTGATAAGCATTGTTGGAAACATTGAATGAACCTTCATATGCATGATTAGGGTTTGTGCAAGATCATGAGTATCATTGTTATGTGAAGTTGAGAACTATCTTGAACTAGTTTTTGTGAAAGATCATGAGTATCATTGTTATGTGAGATTGTTTGATGAGCATTGTTGGAAATATTTGAGTGAGTGTTCATGTGCTTGGACTAGGGTTTGTAAGCAAGGAATGTTTCATTGAGTGATTTATTGAGTGGAGTTGATTGAGCCTAGTCAAGTGGAAGTGTTGAATTGATAGTTCAAGTTCTGTGAAACAAATTGTTCTATACTTCTAAATTGATTTGAGAAAGAGATTGAAAGTGATTGAGCATTGTTGTGAGTGTGAAGCATATTGAGTCTCTAACAATTCTCTATATGTTTCTATGAGATTAAACAAGTTTCTGTGTGAAGATTGTCTATGTGATTGAAGAGGATTTTGTGTTAGATTGAGTTGAGTTGAGTAAGATTTTGTGGAAGCTTACAATACAAATTTGAGGTAAGTCTTGGTGAAGACTTGTTGAGTAGATTGGACAAGTTCTAGAGAGGACTTGTGGATATATTAGTGTGAGATTTTGTGGAAGCTTACAAGGTATATTTGAGATAAGTCTTTGAGAAGACTTGAGAGTAGAGTTGATTGATTGATTTGTTCAAACCTTGGGTTAAGGTTTGGGGCAGATCTAGCAGAGTTGATTTGTGATTGAGACAAGCTTTGTGTTAAGGCTTGAGGATAGATATTGAGGATAGATTTGTGCTAGATTTGAAGGACTATGTTTAGTGTATATTTGAGGATAGATATTGAGTAGATTTGTGCTAGACCGAAGGACTATGTTTAGTGTATATTTGAGGATAGATATTGAGCATATTTGTGCTAGATCTAAGGACTATGTTTAGTGTATATTTGAGGATAGATATTGAGCAGATTTGTGCTAGATCGAAGGACTATGTTTAGTGTATTGAGGATAGATATTGAGTAGATTTATGCTAGATCGAAGGACCATGTTTAGTGCATATTTGAGATAGAGTTGAGAGTAATATTTGGAGGTGATAGAGTATAGAGGATGATAGTCTCTAGTGGATAGAGGTCCATTAGCCAGGGTAGTGAAGATAGGTCTTCTGAGTGAGGTTAGGAGTCTTTAGTGGATAGAGATCCATAAGCTAGTGTAGTGGAGGTAGTAGTTCTTCTAGAAGATCACCAGCTAGAGTAGAGGATATTGGTTTCTCTTATGGATAGAGATCCATGAACTTGATTAGGGGATTGGTGTCTCCTTTGGATAGAGGTCCATAAACATTGTAATAGGGAAAGGATTCCCAAGAGATTTGTTGAGAAAATTTTAGTGAAATATTTTCTCCATGGAGTAGCCCACATTGGGTGAACCACGTTAAATTGGTGTCTCTATTGTGTGTGGTGATTTATGCATTGCTTTGATTACTATTATTGATATTGCCATTGATATATTACATAATATTGTTTGGGAAAGAAAAGTAAAAAGTGGTCTTATACTGTTCACCCCCCTCTCAGTATAAGCTTGTGTTCTTCAATTGGTATCAAAGTGGGTTCCTTCGAAAGAGTTTAATAACTTGAAGGAAAAGCTTACAAGAACATAGATGGATTCTAAGAGTGGATCCTCAGATAATTCAGCACTAGTGTTTGATGGAAGTGATTATGTATTTTGGAGTATGAGAATGAAGATCCACCTAATGGCACTTGGAAATGAAATATGGGAAGCAATTGAAAATGGATACACACCACCAACTACTCCACCTATAGATAAATATGGTAAGCTTCTACATCATTACAATTCAAAAGCAATGAATGCAATTTTGAGAGGTTTGCATAAAATAAAGTTTATAAAGGTTATGCACTGCAAATCAGCAAAGGATATTTGGGATAAATTGCAAGGCATATATGAAGGAGATAAAAAGGTCAAAAAGGTAAAGTTGCAAAATCTCAAGGGAATATTTGAAGACCTAAAAATGAAGGAGGAGGAAAACATTAGTGCTTATCTACTTCGTGTAGATGAGGTTGTTAACTCCATGCAAGGACTTGGACTTGAAGTTCAAGAATCTGATGTTTGTGATAAGATTTTAAGGTCACTTCCAAAAAGGTTTAGTGAAAATATTTCAGCTATAGAGGAATCAAAATATAGTGATATTTTGACAAGGGATGAATTACATGGCATTCTCACAACTTTTGAGATGAGAACAAAAGAGGAACCTAATCCCTAAAAGAAGCAACCTTCAAAGCTACTAAGAAGACAAAGGGTAAGAATTCAGATTCAAGCAATGAGTTATCTAGTGATGAAGAAGCAAATTATGGTAGAAGGAACAAGGATCCAAGAAATTTTAAAGGTACAAAATCTGTTAGATGTTTCAATTGTGGAAAGTATGGTCACTATGCATCTGATTGTCAAGAAGCTAGAAATAGCAATGATGAAGAAAAATAGGATCATAAGAATAGGGAAACAAAAAAATACAGGTACCAAAAGAAAAGCAGGGATGGACAAGGCAAGCAAGGAAAGAAGTTCTTCCAAAGATATAAGAAGAGTTTCTATGCAGACAAGGCAAGTAAGTACTCAAGTGATAGTGATGATAGTTCCTTATATAATGATAAATATGAAGTTCTATTTCTAGCAAAAGAAAAAGAAGTGGTTAAGAAAAGGTCACCAATAATCCTCAAGTGTTTTAGATGTGGTAACTTTGGTCATATTGAAGATAGTTGTACAAGGAATGGTTTCAGTTTCAGTGATGATGAATATGAAGATACACTTGAAGGACTAGAAGAGAATCTTCTTATGGCATTAGAAGAAGAAGGAGGTGATCCTATAGAAGATAAGTCAGAAAATAATGAAGATGTTTTCAAAGGTAAACAAATAGAGGAAGAATCAGAGAATGGAGAAGTTGATCTTGAGGGTGAGCTTATTCATGCCCTTGATGCATTAAGGGAGGTAAGAAAGCAAAACTCAAAACTCAAGCTTAAATTTCAAGAATGTGATGAAGAGAAAGGAAAGCTTATAGAGGATCTAAATAAGTCAATAGCTAAGACAAGGAGGTTTAAAGAGAAGTTAGAAGCTAAGGTTTTAGAATGTGAAAGGTTAGAGCATGAAGTAGCTTCACTAAGGAAGGAAGTAAAAGAGTCTAAGGATAAGCTACACAAGTTTGGGAAAATCTCAAAAATCATAGATAAGATTATCAAGGTACAAAGACGATCAACAAACAAGATAGGTCTTGGTTTTGAATAGGTACAAAAGAAACAAGGAGAGGAGTCAACCTCAAGTTCTGAAGAAGAAGAAACTTTAGAAGAAGAGAGTGTAAGAGAGAGTGAGACTTTTGAGGATGAGTTGGACAATAGAAATTTCAACAAGGAAAGGAACAATGCACAAATGAGGAATATATGGAATATGAACCAACATAGGGTAAAAGAGACTAAAAGACCAATGAGGTCAAGGCAAGGTAGTTTCAATGGATGATGCTTCTCATGTCATAGGTTTGGGCACAAGGCTTCACAATGCAGGACACATGAAAGATATGAATATGGAAATTTCAGAAACAGGTAACTTTTTCAAGGGTATTGCTACTCTTGTAATCAGTTTGGTCACAAGGCAATGAATTGCAGGGTTCATGATAGGAATAGATATGGCTTCACCATGAGAAATCCCAAGACATTTGCACCTCCAAGGAATAATAATATTAAGTGTTATAAGTGCAATAATGATGGGCATACAACAAAGTGGTGTAGAGAAAAAATTCTAGAGACAAGCAGGAACATGAATAGTCAGAGGAATCAGAAGGATCAGTTGAGGAAGAAAGTGGACAAAGGTAAAGATCAGTGCTTGATGGGAGTAGAAATACTCCCACCCCAGAATTAACCACCTCAAGAGGAGGTGGGGGAGGGGCTAAGCTAAGAGACTCATTCTTAGCCCCGAGCCCCAAAGGTGACCCTTTGCCATTGATGTCAAAGGAGGAGAGATTTGAGTTAGGGGGAGAGCATTCAATCAGGGGGAGCAGAATAGAAAAAGGTTAAGGAAATGGTAAAATGTAATTGGGTTGCCATCAATGACAAAGGGGGAGATTGTTGGAAATATGAGCAGATTTTGTTGTCATTGATGTCAAGAAGTCAGCACCAGTAAGCGTCAATTTTAGTGAGCAACATCAGTTTCAGGTTTCGTAATCAAGTGCAAAAGAAAGATTGCTCCCAGGTGGTCAGATGAGGTTTAAAGGGCAAAAGGAAGGCCCAAGAAAAATAATATTATAATATTTTATTATAATATTAAAAGGACAAGACCCAAGGATTTAAATTAATTATAATAGTTTCATTATAAATTAATTTATAAATTAATTTAATTAACTCTTAGAGTTATTAAGTTAATTATAAATTAATTATAATTTAATTATAAATTAATTTATATATTAATTTAACTAACCCTAAAGGATAGGGTTATAAAGTTTAAATTAATTCAAAAATATTTGAATTAATCAAAATCGTCAATGTCATCGAATATATGACATTATGCATATAAAGGAGGGCAAAACACCATGGCATAACTCATCCGTGATCCAAGTGTTATATGTAAAATTCATGCACATTGCAAGGTAGACGATCATGTGTTTTTCAAAGGTTTTGTGAGGTAGAAGAGAGGACAAAGTAGAGGGGATTTCACTTTATGTTCCAAGGTGTTGTGTAGCATGACTGGCAGCCAAGGGCGGCGCTAAGACTTTGGTAGGTATGAGGTTGAGGGATCAAATCCCATGGTCTACATTTTGGTGAGCAAGGAAGGTCTTTTGTTGGAAGTTGCATGAGAGGCAAAGGACAAAGGGAAGGTGCTAGCCTTTCCCTTTGTGTGGAGGCACGTAGCCCATGTGGTGGGCGCACGCCTTGCAAAGGTGCTCGATAGGGAGAGGTTGCATGTTCGAAACCCATTGAGGCACCTTTTTGGTGGACTATAAGGTATGCACTAAATTGCTTGGTTCCAAAATTTGTGGAGGTTCCAAAATTTGTAAAAATATTTTTTAAAGGTTATTTAAAGTGGAAATTGCATGTTATAAGGTTTTTGTGAGGGAGATAAAAGGATATGCATTATTTTATTTTAGGGTTTGATTTTTGAGTGCTTTGAGCTTATTGAGAGGAGTAATAAGGTGTGCCAAAGGAGTTAGATATTTTTGTTGAAAAAAAGTTAATAAAATTGTATTGAAAGGAGAAATAAGGTTGAGTAAGTTTTGATATTTTGACTTGGTGAAATATCTTTGTGAGAAAATATTAAGGACAAATATTTGCTATCTAACCCTAGTATTGGCAAAAAGAGTGGTTGTGATTAAGATAGGTGTTTGAGGTCAAATCATCTTCAAACAAGAGGTAAGGGCATATTATCCTTGAGAGTGATTGTTGGATGTTATGAATGCTAAGTTGGAGTGAAAAGGATTGTTTGATAAGCATTGTTGAGTTTGATTGTTAAAGGTTTTTATGAGTGAAAGTTGATGATAAAAACCTTGTTTGATAAGCATTGTTGGAAATATTGAATGAACCTTCATATGCATGATTAGGGTTTGTGCAAGATCATGAGTATCATTGTTATGTGAAGTTGAGAACTATCTTGAACTAGTTTTTGTGAAAGATCATGAGTATCATTGTTATGTGAGATTGTTTGATAAGCATTGTTGGAAATATTTGAGTGAGTGTTCATATGCTTGGACTAGGGTTTGTAAGCAAGGAATGTTTCATTGAGTGATTGATTGAGTGGAGTTGATTGAGCCTAGTCAAGTGGAAGTGTTGAATTGATAGTTCAAGTTCTGTGAAACAAATTGTTCTATACTTCTAAATTGATTTGAGAAAGAGATTGAAAGTGATTGAGCATTGTTGTGAGTGTGAAGCATATTGAGTCTCTAACAATTCTCTATATGTTTCTGTGAGATTAAACAAGTTTCTGTGTGAAGCTTGTCTAAGTGATTGAAGAGGATTTTGTGTTAGATTGAGTTGAGTTGAGTAAGCTTTTGTGGAAGCTTACAATACAGATTTGAGGTAAGTCTTGGTGAAGACTTGTTGAGCAGATTGGACAAGTTCTAGAGAGGACTTGTGGATAGATTAGTGTGAGATTTTGTGGAAGCTTACAAGGTAGATTTGAGATAAGTCTTTGAGAAGACTTGAGAGCAGAGTTGATTGATTGATTTGTTCAAACCTTGGGTTAAGGTTTGGAGCAGATCTAGCAGATTTGATTTGTGATTGAGACAAGATTTGTGTTAAGGCTTGAGGATAGATATTGAGTAGATTTGTGCTAGATCGAAGGATTATGTTTAGTGCATATTTGAGGATAGATATTGAGTAGATTTGTGCTAGACTAAAGGATTGTGTTTAGTGTATATTTGAGGATAAATATTGAGCAGATTTGTGCTAGATCTAAGGATTATGTTTAGTGTAGATATTGAGGATTGAGAGATTTGTGCTAGATGAAGGACTGTGTTTAGTGTATATTTGAGGATAGATATTGAGTAGATTTGTGCTAGACCGAAGGACCATGTTTAGTGCAGATTTGAGACAGAGCTGAGAGCAAGCTTTGGAGGTGATAGAGTATAGAGGATGATAGTCTCTAGTGGATAGAGGTCCATTAGCCAGGGTAGTGAAGATAGGTCTTCTGAGTGAGGGCAGGAGTCTTCAGTGGATAGAGATCCATAAGCCAGTGTAGTGGAGGTAGTAGTTCTTCTAGAAGATCACCAACCAGAGCAGAGGAGAATGAGTTCTCCTGTGGATAGAGATCCATGAACTTGATTAGGGGATTGGTGTCTCCTTTGGATAGAGGTCCATAAACATTGTAATAGGGAAAGGATTCCCAAGAGATTTGTTGAGAAAATTTTAGTGAAATATTTTCTCCATGGAGTAGCCCACATTGGGTGAACCACGTTAAATTGGTGTCTCTATTGTGTGTGGTGATTTGTGCATTGCTTTGATTACTGCTGTTGATATTGCCATTGATATATTACATAATATTGATTGGGAAAGAAAAGTAAAAAGTGGTCTTATACTGTTCACCCCCCTCTCAGTATAAGCTTGTGTTTTTTAGAACTACCATCTTTGATATCTTTATTGAGAGGTTCAATTTGTGAATCACATTTCTTCTAATGCTATTATGGTTAGTTTATTCCACTAATATTGGATTACTAGTTGTAAAGCAATTAAAATATTTTGATAGTTAGATTTATGCTTGCAAGAGGTTTATTTCTATTAAAATTAGATACTAAACTATTCTACTAAATTGGATTGTTAGTATTGTGGATATTGAAATTAATTCTTGGAGTATATCTTTGCTTTGTGTTCTTGTATGAAGAGTACTATGTTTTAGGTGTTGTTGATCTTGAGTGTAGGACACTCAAAATAATTTTCTAAAAGGTTTTCCCTATGGATGCCTATGCTATTAGCTCTATCCAACCACTATTTGAATTATAACTTCTTAACCCTAAAACCTTTTCTAACCCTATCTCTTAAAATAATTACTGAGGTTAATTGAGTCAACACTCTATCAGTTGACAAGGAACCAAACTACTCTAGAGGTTGGGCTAGAGAAATATTTAGTCCATCAAATATTGAGTTTTGAGGTGTGACTAGCGGGTGCAAGCCTAATCAAAAAGCTAGAAGATAAAAAGTTGCAGTATCAACTTTTCTTGATTTCATTTCGTATCCCAACACTAATCTTATGCTAATTTTAATAAAATGAAATGTCTACTCAAGATAATATTAAAAAAATTCATGAACCTTAGGATATAGTAAAATGATCAATAATAGTACTAGAGCAACCCTAGGACTTCTTTCTAAATAAATAATCAAGGATACATGCATATTTTGAATGGAATTTTGTACTTTCACCAGAACCTAGGATAACCACCAAGTTCAAATGAATATATTGTTCATGTGTAAATACCATTATAATATTTACCAAATCTTATTAGAGATATAGTGCCCATGCAAAACAATTATGTGCAAAATCTCAGAAGCATGGTACTTGTTGAGTGGTAATTTTACCCAATTGTGAAATTACACTCTCCCTTAAGATTTTATTCACAAAACCCTCTCTTGCAAAGAAGTTAAAATAAACAACTGCTCCAAGGTATCCGCTATATTAGCATTTGCACATGTGTATTAGTAATCTCAATAAAAATATCAATGAAATGCTAGAAACACCTTAGTGATTGCAAGTAATTGTTAACAAGGGGCATGTGTTGGTTCATTTTACCATGCTATGTTAATGATTGTTCATAAAACTTAACTAAAAGCAAATGTGAATTTGTACTTTTATCTTGAATGTTTTAGGTAGATATTATCTTCCTTGATTAAGCGGATTTTAAAAAAAAATTATCCCGCATTAAATCCTACTTTAAACATGAAATAGAAGATTAAAATATATCTATGAATGTGAATCCAAAATTATAAATAGGCTCATTAAATGTAACTTCTTATAATGAATATAAATATAGTCTTTGATATTATTAATAAACCATCTCTTTTTGATCAAATTAATTTTCATCAAGAGACAATAATTTATAACCTTAAAATAGTGGTTTTAAAATGTCATTTAATTATCCCTCTTTAATGAAATAATTTTCATAAAGAAACATAATTTAATGTTTTAAAACAATAGCCTTTTAATGTAACATGTAAAATCACCTCTCTTTAATGAAATCAGAATTTTCATAAAGAAATGTGCATTTATTGCTCCGAAAATGATGGATCATGAAATGCAATAAAAAATTAGCCCCCCTTTAATGAAATTGAAATTTCATAAAGGAAAGGTTGAATGAAAATGCCGAGTTTAAAAATATGATTTGCCTCCAAAACTTGAAAAATAAAATTTTTGAAATTATAAAAATCGGTGTAAAATAGTCATTTTCAATAATTTTTATAAAATTGAAATGGCATCGGAGTTTGAACCTATTGTGTATGAAATATTGAATATCATTCTTCAAACCCATGTAATTATTTTTATCGTTTTTTTTATTTTTATTTTAATGCCTAAAAATTAAAACAAATCTGCAAAATAAAAAGTTAGAAAAAATAAAAATAGAAATAGAAATGGAAATTAAATGCTGAAAACTTAAATATGCAAAGCCCTTTCAGTTTGATGGTACCCCGTCCTGCAAAATCAAAGTTGTGGAAAAATTTTAGATGCAACCTAATCCATCTTAACCTGCATTTCACAATTAAAATAAACTAAGTGCTAGCTGCAAAGAGACAAAATAAATTTCTGAATTAAAAAATTCAATGATGTAACCCTAAAATGCATTAAACATCCTTTATAGATCCAAAATCTCAAAACAAGAAAAATAAGACATTAAATCTAAGCATGCACACATTTCTCCTCCTATTTTACAAATAGAACCCAAATTTCTGAAATAATCTTTACATTAAAATAATGTTTTCACTATTTTTTGATATTCAGGCATCATATCTGTGGTTTTCCAAAAAAAACATCCATTGTTTCAAAAGAAATTCCTAGTTTTAAAGTTTTCCATCTCGTCCTTTCGTTTCTCCTTCATTTCCTTTTCCATGCAGGCTTCGAAACGTTAGGTTTTTTCTTGGTTTAATTTTATTCTTTTCATTTCACTTCTTGTGGTAGTAAGCACAACAACTTGATTTGTAACATCCATTGAATAATTTCTTCTCATTTTAAGTTTCCTCGTGTTAAATAAACTTCACATGGACATTGCTATATCACCATGTGGCTATGGTGTATGGCCTCTCCAATTTGAAACTCTCAAGGTCTAAATTCCTTCTCATTATTATTGTAACACTCCATTCCATTGTACCTCTGTATATGCACTTTTCTAATTAATGAGCCCATGAGGGTAGTCGGAGATATTATAATATCTTGACCTATAATATTCTTTTTCGGGTTGTTTGCCACACTTCATGTTATGCTTTGCGTAGCTGAGACCCCTACTAGTCGTAACGGGAAATTGCTCTTCCATTTGTCGCTAAAAAAAGTTGATCGAAACTAGACCTTGAATTTGACAAGCATATGATCGTATTTTGCATTTAAAACCATAAATTACGGTTTTGATTTTATATTTACTATAGATTTTTACTTCTGGTTGTTTTTATAAGTTGTAAATTTTATAGCTAAATATATTTAAAAACCATAGAATTTACTTATTTGTATATTAGCTGTACAAAGTCAAATCAAACATTAAATCTAACTATATTGTATTTTTATTGCAACTTAGGTCTCCACTCACCATGCCTCATTGACAAGCTATAACTTGAGAGAGGTAATAGGTAATGCTCTCGTGAGCTGGCATGGCATTAAGTCCAGATACACCCTTTTGTTGCACGACCGCATCAATGACAACAAATAATAATTTAAATTAATAAATTAATTCCCTTTTTACTAGTCAAAGCACACAGGGCACTAGGGCAGTGTAGGGTACTTTTGTAACGTATGCATGCCTACGTGTGAAATTGATATGTATTTATTGTCTTACTTTGTATTTCAACATGCCATGGGTCATTAATGAAAAGCTTACGCGGATTGCCAACGGGATATAGGGACAATAATTGCAGTAACACATAGGGACAAGAATTGCAATAATGCATGCGGTGTGGTGAGTAAATGTGACGAGGTAAAGGTATTTATAGAGGAATATCCTTGGATTAAATTTTGCATGTTGTCTAAGGGGTATGAAAATTGCCGAGTCTTTTACAGCTTGATGAAGTCTATAACGAGAGAGAAAAGAGGAGAAAAACTAAATAAAAAAATAAAGGGTAGGTCTAGGTATTGGTGATAAATGAAATAATAATTGCATCAATTTACTAAATATTGGTCTATCATTCATCTATTATGGCACTTTTGCACTCTTGCAAGGTTTACTTTACATTCATCTACAGCTCCATCTGGTTCATCCAGTTTCACAGTTACAAACAAAGAAGATTAGTTCTACTTTGACGCTGCCTCTACATACGAATTTCATTTTTTACAATCATACAACTTTAAAGGTGAGTTTTTTCTTAAGTCTACAATATAGAGCTAATTGATATTTTCTTTGATTTTGTTTTGTCAATCATTTTTATTAACATGCAAAACTGTATTTGTTAATTAGTTACATGGCATTAAATTATATATGTTAATTGATTACATGATATTAAATGATATATGTTAATTGATTACATGGGATTAGTTATATGACATTAAATGATATATGTTAATTGATTACATGGGATTAAAACGGATAGGTTTTTGTTAACACAATTATTTTTTGTTCAACCTTCTTTCACTAGTTCCTTAAAATTAGATTGTGATTCCATGATTCTTACGACGACGGGTAATTTTACGAAGAGATAACCAAAAAAATTGAAAGGCAAATAAAATTTTAAATCTCAAAATCAATAAAAAAATTTAACTCTTATTAAAAAATAAAAGAATTTGTTGACAGATAATTTTTTTTTTTGAAATTCCAACCCCCATCCAAACCACGTTGAACGGTTTTATACATATGAAGGTAACTACCTCACACAGCACATGTCCCCATTTATGAAATCAAGCGCGAGGTCTATGGTCATTAGAGAACGGCGTATTTTTTGTCTCCTCATCACTGCTGTAGACATAATACTATGTATCCATCCAACTGTATTACCTGGGTACCCACCATTGTAGGGAACGAAACGGTGCTTAATCACTCTGGACTACGAATCCCATTCTACGTCCAAGGTGGATGCTATTGCAGGGCCCATGATACGCGTCGTGATATCGCTGTAAATCTCGGTGGCCTTATTCATAGCTGCCGTATTTAAACCTAACCTGCCAACGCCTCCCGGTTCAACCGCTCGTCATAACCCTTTGCCTAAAGCCGTATCGCCATGTGGATTTGAGCAATGCACGTTTACCGTCTTCGTTCCTTCTATGTGAAACCGTGTGCTGTTCGACGGTCAGTCCTCGGATGATATTAAGAAACTATCTATAGTGCCTCCATGTCGTCTTCGGTGTTCGATGTCAATGCGACCGTTGCCGTAGTGCCGTGAGATCCACATCCCAATGTGACATCGCTGCCGTGCATTTCGAGTCCACCCAATATTTCGCCGGGCATTTGGGCATCAATAACATCTGGAATGCCGTATACTGAGACCTCCCTCTACGTGAGCTCTGCATAATTTTGGATTGCCAAACGCTGCATTTTCTGGCTCCGTCAGGCTCGCCATGTCCGCGTGGACGTCCGGTAGACGCGCGTAGCACTGTCTTCACCTGCTGCAACTCCGTATACCTGGCAGGCTATGTCCACGCCCTCAAACACGTATACGCCAGCGTACCACGGTGCACTTCCCAATGCCTTTCTATTCGAGCGCTGTTTCATTACACCGCCCTTTTTTCCATTGACGTCCAGGGTCCATATCAACTTTGGCCACGTTGGCCTCGACACTGCGGTTTCCGGTGGTCTTCAGTTCTGTCGTCGACCTATTCTCATCTCTGCATTCACCGGTGTTACTCACTGTTCGAATCTGCTCCCTCTTGATACTGTGCAGGACTTTTGTTGTTTTGTTAATGTCACCTTGATGCGGCCACCTCTGCCGCGTTGGCCTCGTATAACTCTGCCATCTCATCGTCCGTTCGATCGCTACGTCCGCATTGGATTCTCCCAGCTCGCCGTCTGCAAATATGAAACCGAAAATATTAGGACATAAATACCTAGGGCGTTAATTATTAAAGAACAATTAATACACGTATATGCATAAAAGCAAGGCTTTCTCACCCTAAGGCCCTTTTACTTTATTTATATATATAAACCTATAACTAAAATTTTATCATTTTGTTTTTAATATATGATAATAGTATATATGTATTTTTTTATTTTGCAAATTTATTTATGACTCTTTTAGATTTTATTTTATCCAAAACAATTATATGTACAAAATGTATATATAAATTTATTTTATTTTTATTTTTATTTTTTTATTTTTTTTATGTTTTAATTATATATATATATAATTTTTTTCTCTTATTATTATTTTTTTAAATGCTTAAATTAAAACATTATAATCAAATAAACAAAGCATACCCAAATAAACCAACCAAAAACAACAAATAAAAGCAAGGACTTGAAGACTAAGGTGACCCAATCTACAACCCTCATCACAAACAATGATTTGATAAAATTAATTTAATGGTAAAGTTCACATGCAAAGGATATTAATCAAGAAGACCATATGAGACTTGCAGAGGACATCCCTAAACTGTCAATCAAACCCAAAAATCTTAACCAAACTCAAAATAAAAGGAGGATCCCCAATTTTGGGGTATGTTGTGGAGCAGCCACAACAGTACTCCCTATATCTATATCCTCATAATTTTTACATTGAAATCAACCATCAAACCTTTCAGGTAGTTCCAAATAAGACTATCAATGCTCATCCATCTACTTCTTATACCCAAATTGCTCAAATTGCATCATAAACCTTATATCAAATATAAGTATCAAATCAAATATATAAACATTAGTAACATGGGATTAGGAAAATGTTTATATTATATCTAATGTGATAGGACTACAATACCTACAAAGACTAAAGTTTAGTCAAATTATGACAAGAGCCAAAATAAAAACATTGGAGAAACAGGAGCATACAAGTATAATGACTCCCACTATACAAAATAAGCCACCATATACCACGAAAAGGATTCCTATAACAACAACTAAAATACAAGATGCCTAAAACTTCTTATAACTTGAATTGATCTTGGTATGATCAAGTGCCATCAAACCACCTTTAGTAGAAATGACCTAACCATAATGGATACCATCACTACTTAGAAGATGCATTCTCTAGAGTCATTTAATATAGTAGAACACCTCAAAAATTCTATTATGCCTATTAAAATTTGGAGGTGATCTCTATGCCAAAATAGATGAATTACCTAGAGGAGGAACTAGAAAAACAAATAATATCAATTAATCAAAAGACACCTATAATCCTTCAAGTATCTACTCCCAAAGCAACTAGAACTAATGTAATTTAATTCTACTTTAATATAATATATGGTAATAATTTGATTCTTAATTGTTTGGTAGATTAAAGATCAAGTACCTTGGCCATATCCAAAAGGATGGTAGATACATTAGGATTTATTTATGAGCTTATCAATCAAGATGCAGTTTAGCTAAATGGAGCACCAATAATAATCCTTGGACTGGTCAAGAACCTCCCTCTAACACTTGAAGCAAGTCCAAATTTGGTTATCCATTAAGAATTAACAATCATTGAACTCCCTTATACTTTTAGAATTTATTTATAAATATACTTAACTACTAAGATAGGAGGTTGCATATCCCTAGATTGGACACATATGTTAGTGAGGATATAATACAATACTAAGATGAAGATCCCATTAAAACATTTCCATATTCATCATGTGGAGAATGTTACTATAGTAAAATTGGCTATTGATGAAAGATATATCTTACAAGGATAGAACCATCTACTAGAGAAGTCCATTCTTATATACCAATTGATCAAATAAGTCTCTTGGTTGCTAACATGTGCAATTTAGATGCTTATGAGGTCCTTGAGCAAATTAGCATGGGGACCTATCTAATTCATGAATACAACTTTACTATCCCTGAAATCACAAAAAGAGAGGACCCCACTAGCTTGTGGAAGTTATATTTTAGTGGTTCTAAAAGCAAAAGAGGAGGTGGTACGAGTGTGTGCTTTAATTTGCCAAAAGGAATAAAAATATTATAGACATACAAACTTTAGTTCAAATTTTCAAACAATATCACCAAGCATGAGGTCTGGGTGCTTGGTTTCCAAATAATTAGAAAAAGGCATTAAACTACTTCAAGTTTTTGCTAACACTAAACTGGTAATAAAACAAGTTAAAAACTAGTGTTTGACAAAAAATAGATTGATGAAGTCTTATCGATAATGGTTATGGGATTAGATTGAATCCTTTGATATAATTACCTTTAAGGTCCTTCCAAGGGTTTAAAATTTTGATGCTAACTAAATGGAATTTATAGGATCATAGTTTGATCTAGTGCATGAACTCATACATGACCAATAACTTGTAAAGATAATAGTTGGAACAACTATCCTTGATAATGAAATACCTTAGCGAGTATTTGAGAGTAATAAGTATATTGCTCATTTACTTCAATAGATAGATGAATTTATTAAAGAATTGACTACAAATTTTGAAGAAGTGTATGGAGATTACATCATCCAATTAATGTCCAAAAAGCTTCCAAAGTAAATAGTCACATTAGTATTATTTTTTAGCCTATATGATATAAAGAGTCTCTTGTTCACTTATGCTAGAAATATAGGGAAGTAATGGATTGGACTTATGAGGAAATGAACCAGTAAAATAATAAGATTACTAAACATACAATTGAGCTAGATCTTGAGGCCAATATTTAAAGGTAGAAAAAGAGGCTAGTTAACCCAAAAATTGATCCTCTCATGTGGAAAGAGTTTTGAACATTTATGGATTCAAAGATTATATATACATCTAAACATATCACATGGGTCTCTAATATAGTACCTATAAGGAAAAAGAGTGATGAAATTAGGTTGTGTCCAATATTTCAAAGATTATCTCTACTAGATGGATTCTTTGGTTTCAATTAAATCTAGGTGAGATATGAGGATCAACCCAAAATAGTTTTCACCACTAAGTGGGGCACCTTCACATATCATATGATTATTTTTAGACTATATGATGCTAGAGAAATATTTCAAATATCCATGGACATTTCTTTCAAATATTTGATAAATAATATAATACTAATCTATGGATGATATCATTGTCTTCTCTATGCAAAAAAATCATCATTTGGAGCACTTAGAGAAGGTTTTAGGCAATGTCAAGAATTTGAAATATGCTTTACTCCCTATAAATTTATCTTTTATATCCCTCAAGATAAACTATTAGGCCACATTGTATCAAATTATGGTATTGCCATGGACCCTCATAGAGTCAAGGCTATTGCTAGTCTTTTACTACCATGGTGCAAAAGGGGTATACAATTGTTATTTGGCCATATAAATTTTTTTAGAAGATACATCCTAGAATTTGTATTCATTGTTAGTCCAATGGAACTTATGTTAAAGAAGTACCAACCATTCAAGTGGACAAAAGAGTGAAAAAATGCTTTTGAAAAAATAAAAAAGGTTATTGTAAAATATCTAATATTGGTGAACCCAAACTTTGACAAGGATTTCATTATCTATGCATATGTATGAGAACTAAGTATTGTATACTTTCTTGTACAAAAGGATAAAATTCAACATGACCATCCAATTACCTTCTTCAACTAAACCTTGCAAGGATATAAAGAGAAGTACATCATTGTTGAAAGGCAAGTGTTGCCCTAGTTAGAGACCTAAAAGTTCTTGGTCTTCAATAATAATATCATTGCCTATTCTATTCACTCTAGTGTAAAATAATATATAATGAATGGTTATATTAATGAGAATGAGGTTAGATGGATTACCAATATAATATAATATGATATCGAGATTAAGCGCAAAGGAAGTGTACTCTATCAAATATTGGCTAAAGACATTATTGAGAAAGAGTCTAATATGGATAGGTGCTTGATCATTGATTATGGAGAGATGATAGATTGTATGGATCAAATAATTGAATGTATGCAAATAGGTAATTATCTCCATGAATTATACAAAGCTCAAATAAAATATTTTAACATATTAATATACATTATATGCTAGTAGGGGATGTTCTATTCTAAAGGAATTTTGATGGAGTTCTTTTGAGGTGCATTAAAAAGGAGAAAAAATATTCTTTGATTTAGTAATTCCATCAAGGATTCTTGAGGGGCACTTCTTAGCCTATAAAATGACCAACAATATTATAAAAGTAGACTACTATTGGCCAAGTCTATTCACAAATGGCTATAATTGGGTAAGGATATGTGATAAATATAAGTTCTTCATTGGATAGAAGAAGAATGCAGCTATTCTTTTATATCTCATTGTAGAATATGGGCAATTATCCCAATGAGAATTGTACTTAATTAGAATGATCAATGCACCATCAATAAAGGGTCACAAGTGGATCCTCACTGCTACAAAATATTTCACCAAGTGGGTAGAGGAAGTTCCACTAAACAAATCTAGTAAGCAAGTAATCATAAAACTTCTAGAAGATATCATTACTAGGTTTAGTGTCCCAAACACCATAGTTAATTATAATACAAAGGTATTCTTAGGCTCCAAAATTACTCAATTTACTTTTCAACATGGAATTTATTTAAAGGTTGTCTCAAATCACTATCCACAATGTAATGGTTTGGCAAAATCCACAAACAAAAACTTGCTCAAAATATTGAAAAGGATTTTCTTATAGAAGCAACAATGGCGTCTTCACCTTATAAGAGCCTTGTGGGTGGATTGAATCACTCTAAAAAAAATAATTAGGGTGTTCTCCTTATACTCTAGTTTATGGAAAGTAGGGTAAACTGACTATATCTATAGAGTCACCCATGTTTCAACTATTGCATCAACTAAAACTATAGGTAAATTATGCCATGACTGTAAGGATGGGAGATCTCCTTGAGATTGAAGAACTAAGAAAAGAAACTAGACAACAACTGCTAAAATATCGAGTGGTTAAAATATCATTTTATAGGAAGACTACCCATCAAATATTTAAGGATGATGATCTAGTACTTAAATGGGATGATGATAGAAGAAAACTAGGTTATCACACAAATTTTGATGCAATTTAGAGTGGCTCATATATCATATCTACCTACAAAGATCATAATTACTTTGAACTTATGACAATGGATGGTGACACCCTACCAATCCCGAACAATAGGATTTATTTGAAGATCTACCTCTAACCTATTTGTATATATATATATATATATATATATATATATATATATATATATAATGTGTTCTATATAATTTTTTCTATTTCTTGTTGTAGGTTTGAGACCTAAATATTTATCAAAGTTGCAAAGACATGATAGATAAGAATGCATCATAAATTTTAAGTCCTCTCAAAAGCTTTGATTGGATCTCCTTAGCTTACATTAATGAGAATTCAAAAGGTTAGGTGGACCATTAAATTTCAAAATCAATGACCCATACCATTTTAGAATGCTTCTAACAAAGGTTGGCTTTAATATTTTTATGGTTCATTTTGTTAGCTTTTGATGCTTAATACTTAATGAGAGATTAACTACAAAGTATAAAATGAGCATGCAATATTAAACATATGATAATGACAATATTATAAGTATGTAAAACTCATGAGAAAATTCTATAACTACTCATAAAACAACCATTAATCAAAGCTCACAAAAATATTATAATGATAAAAATGGAGGTCTCAAACTCTTCATATTTCTTACATGCTTTACATTGTGTCTACTACTACTCTACTCAATTCTCTCTACCTTATCTCTATCACTATCTCAAATTCTCATACAAAGGTCAATATTGTAGCTCTAAAATTTTTGCACTCCTATCCTTTAGGCTAATGGATTCGCACCTCGAAGGGGAATGGGAAAATTCTAGGTCTACACCTTCGAGGAGAGGCACTTAAGGTTGTTCCCTCTTTGGTGATTTTTCGATGAGTTGGATGGGTTCACCAAGAAACATATATTATGGTAGTTTCCACGCCTAGGTTGGATGTTTTTTTCATGTGTTATTTTTATTTTACTCACAATCACCTAGTTTTAACCTAATGCAAAAAATCTATACTAAATGTAATTTCTTTTCAAATGAATACAACATACAATGAATCAGAGAAGGTAAGTTAATGCAGTGTTTGATTGCAAAAGAACTTTGACACTTTTACTCAACTCAAATTTTTGATGTAGAGTCTGTTTGGTTGCTACAGGTCAAATCAAATGTTGTAGGGCGATATTGAACATCCAAGATGCTATCAGAAGGTCCGATCTGATATCGTCAGACCCGATATGATAAGAAACTTGTACTTTTATAAATAGATAATAAAATAAAAACTTGCAGTACAAAAATGGATCTTGTTAAGTATGGATTAGATTAGGTAAAATTCTATTGTAAGTTGCTTGTAAAGGAAACAATATTAATATGAACTATGATATTCAAATAAAAAATTTGAATGCAATGATGGTAAACTCCAAGTATGATATACAATAATTTCTATATTAAATGCAATGATAAATGATAAATATGATGCTAGAAATGCAGATCGAAGATTAAAGAATGCAAACCAAAGTTTGAAGGTGCCCCCAAGAAACATATAGACAATATCGAGTGTTGCAAAATAGGATTATATGATTCTGAACTATATCATATGTTCGATATCATATTGTATCTATCGATGCACAACTACCGTACCTCTAAACTTGCAAGTGCTTATGAAAAATAACATAAAATAATAATGTAGAGAATGTGAAAGTGATTACTAATCAGCTAGGGAGTGAAGAGGAATTTAGGGGAGGATGTATGATTAAATAGGATAGGTAGGTTGGAGGGTTTGGGGCAAAAATAGGAGTTACAAATTCTTCCAGTCTAGGAGCGATCAATAAATCCGATCCCATAACCCCCACACTATTAGGCAGATAAGGATAAAAGAAGTTGTAACAAATTTGTCGCTTTGCTGTTCTAGGCAATTTTTAGTTTTGGATGAGATTGAACATCCGATCTTGCACATTTATGTCCGATCTCAGATCGAACTTCTGATATCAAGGTGTTACATTTTACCCCCTTTTTAGCGTATTTTTGAAAAAAATGCGTTAAAGAAGAAGATAGCACACTTTGCAAGAAAGAAAAAATTTATTGCAAAAATTATTAAGGTTTAAAGTTTTACTGTAAACTACATTAGGTGTGATACCCCCTTCGATTTTTTATGCCAAATTCTGCATTTGGTGGAAAATTTGAAATTTTTGAATTGAGGGTAAAATGAATAAAACAATTATATGCAAAACCTAATTCATTTGCTTTTCACTATTTTCTGGTTTGGTGCTCTAAGGAGAAAAACATGGCAGAGGCTATACATCATGGGGATGAAGTTTGAGCGAGGACCGGGAGTGAAAGGGTAAGCATATTACACCTCTTTAGCTTAGGAATTTCATGTTTTTACATTTAATTTGATTTAAATTTGGATTTTTAGGTCACGACTGTCATCGTGCAACCGCACCATCAAGATCGTATCAATTTAGCAATATCATATCGATTTCGACAAAATATTGGACTTGCGATATTATCAAAATGGGTCCGATATTTGTCAATATCAAGCTCATTTTTATGATATCAGAGAGTACAATATCATAGAAATAGATCTGATATTGGCCAATTATATATGATGTTATGAATTTAGTTTCGATCTTGAATTTTTAAGTTCGATTACTAACTTAAAATTTTTGTTGCTGTTAACATAAAAAAGCTTTGAAAAATAGGGAGTGGAGGTATGGCAGTCTCCAAGAAAACTTAGGTTTTCTTTCATATGGAGAGAGGACCACTTTAGAAGCAGTTGGGATGAGACATGTGGTAGAGATGCCATAAATTCCAATAGACTTGAGTCTACTTACAACATTGGCTGAGATATGGAAATCAAGATCATCTTGCTTCCAACTATCGACAAGGGATATGACCCCCACATTGGAGGATGTCTGGAGGATCCTTAGGGTAGCTATCAGAGGTATGTTTATATATCTATTTGGCAACAAGGGCTAGGTGATGTAGATATTTACTGGAGTTCTAAGCTTCTTACTAAAGAATAGCAGGATCAACATTGAGAAGCTTGGATAGACAAATGGGGTCTCTTGGTTAATAGTGGTTTTGAGTGGTACAGTGGTAGGACTTTTACTATACCATCTCAATGGTTGTAACTTACCATGGACTTTGGTAGAGGTCATCTATGACATGAGAGACCAAAGTGTATTGTTTGCCTGGGGTCCGTACCTTCTGTGCAGGTTATACAGGATGTTGCATAGGGTTGTCTACAAAGGGGGTAAGGCATTAGTACTTACCTCCTTCCTATAGGTATGGTTTTGGGAGCACATGGCCATCAGGATACCTGTAGGGTTACCTTTGACATGGGAAGAGGATGGGAGGCCTGGGGTGGAGGATGGGTGGTCCATGGTGTTCTATTGGCATTTGCACAAAGGGAACCATGGGTGGGTCAATCTCGATACAATGAGAAGGCTATTTGAAGAGTTGATAACAGAGGATATCTGGTGTATATCCTAGAGAGATCTACAAGGATGGGGAGAGGATTTTTATGAGTTGGCTCACATGAGGTAAGTCATTTGGGTGTAGATGGAGCAGGGAGTGGTACAGATACATCGCATGGACTGAGTGCTATGCCAGTTTGTACTATAGTAGGACATTCCTAAGACTAGGAATATCACATTCTATAGGATGACTTGGGAATACACAACAATTATTAGTGCTCTCAAAATGTCTTAGTTTATGGACCCTTATTCGGATGATGATGTCATAGCCATGTTAGAGGGAGATGATGTTGGGGTGACTGATAGGTACTGACAGTGGTATGCTAGGATTCAATCTACATGGATGACCAGGGTGAGGAGTGCAATGTAATAGGTGATTTAGTTGTTCCATAAATAGTGATGCACTATTGGTGAGAAGCAGCAACAGTTGAGGATACAGGTACCCCCTAAGAGAGGGGGACCTTGCACCAGGGGAGGATACTAGATCCATATTAGGTGAGAGAGAGAACCTAGGATTAGAGAGGGATCTAGGGGAGGGAGGAAGGAGATGAGAGAATATTCTTAGTAGGAGCAGAGACATGACTCGCACAAGAAGGGCATCATGATAGAGGAGGGAGAGAGAAGTGATATGGAAGCTCTATGGTTGTATAACATGGGTCTAAAGACTCACATTCAGACTCTAGAGGTAGATGATGTGAATTTGAAGACAAGGATTTAGACTCTAGAGATAGAGCTCGCATAGGCACGGACTCAGGTGGATCAGGGAGCGATGGTTTTTGCTATGACATCTTCCCAGTTGACTCGATCTAGGAGTGGTTCAAGGGATGAGTTATATTGGGTTGTCAAGTGGGTAACTTTCTATCAGACATTGTGCTTTGTAGTGGTGCTTGTAAATAAGAGACATTCATTACCTATAGCGTATAAGCCTTCCATCTAGATGAGAACATAATCTCATGCTACATCTAGGGCTACTACTATAGGGATGGTGGAGTTTTGACCACCACGACCCCCAGGTGGAGATGATGATGCAAAGAGTTATAGGGCCTCAAGAGGATTATTATATACTTGTGATGTGATGATTTTTGTTATATATATTTTAGTGATTGAGTATGTTGATGTTGAGGATTGTGGCATATCGGTTGACCTCATTTTGTACACATATTTTGAGATATATATATATATATATATATATATATATATATATATATATATATATATATATATATATATATATATATATATATATAACATATATTGATCTTTATTTTGTCTATGTGATTTATTTGTATTATTTGTTGCATTTTCTTGTAATATTTTGAATGTCTTGTAATCATGCTTTGAATATTTTTATTATGCTTAACATAAAAGAAAATAATTTTATATTTGTAAAGTGTGTTTTTGAAAAAGATTTTTTTGTGTGATAGTAAAATTGATGTATTAGCAATGAACCTCAAAGGATGTTGTGCTATTAAATGGTCGTTGGTGGAGATCAATGCTCGCTAGGTCATGAAGTGGATCCTGTTGTGATAAAATAGTCGATAAAGATTGTATTTGTGAAGGATATAAAGTGATTAATGATGAGCAAAGTGCAACCAAAGTATTGTCATTATTGTCAACACAGACAGAGGATCGGTTGATGCAATGGACAGGAGTGCAGAGGTCATTATATGGATCGGTTGATGAAGTGAACAAGATTTCAGAGCAGTCAAAGCATGTACAATAAATTTTCAAGAAGACAGAAGTGGCCCAGATTCAAAGGATCAAAGAAAAAGACAAGTAAGAAAACTGTCACGATATCGTGACATGTTTTCTGTCGTGATTTCGCAACATATCGAAGGAGAGAGAAAAAGCTGGAAAAGTTGTCACGATTTTGTGACATATCGAAGGAGAGAGAAAAAGCTGGAAAAGTTGTCGTGATATCGCGACATATCGGAGGAGAGAGAAAATGCTGGAAAAACTATCATGATTTTGTGACATGTTCGAAGAGAGAGAAAGCACAAGGAAAACTATCATGATTTCACGACATGTTGGACGAAAGAGAAAGCGCAAGGAAAACTGTCACAATTTTGTGACATGTTCGAAGAGAGAGAAAGTGCAAGGAAAACTATCATGATTTCGTGACATGTTGGACGAAAGAGAAAGCGTAAGGAAAACTATCATGATTTCGTGACATGTTCGAAGAGAGAGAAAGTGCAAGGAAAACTATCACGATTTCGCAACATGTTGGACGAAAGAGAAAGCGCAAGGAAAATTGTCATGATTTCATGACATGTTGGAAGAGAGAGAAAGCACAAGAAAAACTATCACAATTTTGCGACATGTTCGGAGAGAAGGCGCAAGCAAAGAAAACTATCATGATTTCATGACATGTTTGGAGAGAAGGCGTAGGCAAAGAAAAACTATCACGATTTTGCAACATTTTTGAGAGAAGGAGCTCACAAAGAAAGTGTCATGATTTCACGACAATTTGCAAGAGAGACAGTACGGATGAAAATGTGTCACGATTTTGTGACATGTTTGAGAGAAGGAGCTCGTAAAGAAAAGTGTCATGATTTTGCGACAATCTGCAAGAGAGGCAGTACATACAAAAACGTGTCACAATTTCATGACATGTTTGAGAGAAAGAGCTTGCAAGGAAAAGTGTCGCTATTTCACGACAATTTGCAAGAAGAGCTAAGGAGAAAATATGTCGTGATATCGCAACATGTCGCATTTTTGCGACCTAAAGAGAAGAGAAGAGCTAAGGAGAAAAGATGTCACGATATCGCGACATGTCGCATTTTCACGACTAAGAGAGGAGAGAGAATGTACAAAGATAGAAATGTCGCAATATCGCGACAACAGCAGAGAGGAAGACTCCGAAGGATGAAGTGTCACAATTTCATGACAGAAGAAAAACAAAAGAGCATGGAAGCAGAAGCGTCATGATTTCATGACAAATTCAAGGAGGAAGAGCTCAAAGGCGAAAGCGTCATGATTTTGCAACATGTTCCATTTTTGTGGGCATAAGGCAGATAAAATCACAAGGCAACGAAAGTGTTGTGATTTTGCAACATGTTCCATTTTCATTGGTGCATGCAAAGAAGAGTGTACGACAGTGAAAAGTGTCATGATTTCACAACATGTCATGTTTTCACTGGTGCATGCAAAGAAGAGTGTATGATAGTGAAAAGTGTCATGATTTTGTGACATGTCATGTTTTTGCTAGTGCTTGCAGAGAAGAGTGTACGAAAGCGAAAGATGTCATGATTTTGCGACATGTCATGTTTTCACTAGTGCTTGCAAAGAAGAGTGTACGAAAGCGAAAGGTGTTGCAATTTCATGACATGTCATGTTTTTGCTAGTGCAAGCAGAGAAGAGTGCAAGGAAGCGAAAGTGTCATGATTTTGCAACATGTTCCATTTTCATGGACAAGAGACAGAGAAGAGCTCAAGGCAACGAAAGTGTCACGATTTCGCGACATGTTTTGTTTTCACTGGTGCAAGCCAAGAAGAGTGTACGAAGGTGAAAAGTGTCGCAATATCATGACATGTGTTTTCATGGGTGCAAGCCGAGAAGAGGACAAGGAGGCAAAAAGTGTCACGATATCATGGCATGTCATGTTTTCATGGTCAAACGATAAGAAAAATTCAAAGGGGTAGAAGTGTCACAATTTTGCGACAGGTCGCCTTGGTGCGAGCTAAGAAGAGAACTCAGCCAAAAAAAAGAAATGTAACAATGAACTACAGACAGTACAATAGTAAAAGAGGCAGTTACAGAATACATTCATGCAGCCAAAATTAAAAGAGTTAACTGAAGTCGGTACAATAGTTATAGGTGCAGTTACAAATAGAAATCATGCAGTTAAATAAAAATAATGAACTGAAGTAATTACGACAATTACAGGGGCAGTTACAGTGACAGTAAATATAATTCATTACTATAGTTACAGGAGTCGTTACAAAGAAATATCATGCAGCAGTGGTTACTGAAAGTCATCAGACGAAGACCATGAGTTGGACAGAGAAATGTCTCGAAGCCCAAAAAAATAATCGTTCTATTAATAAGATTGCATGTGAGAATAAAGAAGTCGTTACTATTAATAGGCTGCATGCGTGAATATGGAAGTTAAGAATAGAAACAGAACACTATTATAAAAGGAGATTTGCATGAAGTAGTTAGGTTGAGCTTTGTGCGAGAAGAGAGAGCAACATGTTGCAGAATAGAGGTAAAGTGCTATGAAAAAGAGAATAGAGAGCACGGATGAGACAGCACGTGTGAGAAAGAGCAACTGAAAAAGAGAGCACAGCTGAGAGAGAGTGTGGCTGTAAGTGTGCAGAAGGAATATGTGTTTCCTGGATTGAAAGAGAGGTTGGGTGAGCAATAGACCAGTGAGGGTATTGTAAAAGTGAAGGCATATTTATGTCAATCTAAGATTCAAAATATAAATCCAAGTTGGTGCTTGGAATCAGGGGTTGGTGCTCCTTCCAATTGGTGCTGGTAAATTAGGGGTTGGTGCTCCTTTCTATTGGTGTAGATAAATTAGGGGTTGGTGCTCCTTCCAATGTGTGCTGGTAAACTATTTGTAAAGTTGGTGCTTTGCAAAGGCTAGATTTGGATGGGAGTCCAAGCAGTCTATTTTTGACGAGTAGCCAAAACTAGTGAACCTCGTTAAATCGTGTGTTGTGGAATGCTCTCTTGTTATATTTGCTTTATCTATTTTAAGTTCTCCTTGCTTCAGCTTTAAGAGGTGTAGATTTGAATTTAAATAGCTATACTGATTCACCCCCCCCTCTCAGTGCCATTGTAAGACTAACAATATGTATCAGAGCCAGGTTCCCAGTTCAGGCTAAATCAGTTAGGGTTGATCTTGGATTAGTACACAATGGGTAAGAAGAATAGATCCTCCTCCAATAAGGCATCTCAGTTAGTTTCAATTCCTATGGAAGAGAAAATTGAACCAAAAAAGGCAGAAGGAGTGAACTCTGAAGTATGTGATGAAATCTATGAGGCTGAAGTAGATCTTGAAGGAGAGTTGATCTTTGCACTTGAAGAGTTGAGTATAGAAAAGAAAAAGAACAAAAGAATGTCCAAGAAGTTAGAAGAATATGGGGATGAGATTGAAGATCTCTTCCTACAAGTTCAAAAGGCAAAGAAATCAGAAGAATCCTTGAAGACACACCTGGATGATGAAGATGATGTATGCAGCACAAGGGAAGAGGAATCTAACAAAGTTATTGTTGATCTAAAGCTGCAAGTAGAACAGTACAAAAGGATTGAAGATATTCTTAGGTTTCAAATCAATGAGAAAGAGACTGTTTATTGCTGATAAGAAGAAGAGATTGTTTCATTGAAGAAACAACTAGAAGAGGCCAATATAAATCTCAAATATGAGAAGAGCACAGAGTTGCTAGATAAAATGATAAAGCAACAAAGAAGCTCCACGGCTAAGCTTGGTCTTGGATTTGAAGTTGAACAGCCCTCATCTTCTAAACATGCAGAGAAGAAGAAGTTCAAGGTTGAAGCTAAATATTCAAAAGGAAGAAAGCATCAAAGAAGATCTACAGCAAAGCAACCATAGCAAAAGAGGTTCTCTCACTCTCACTCTTTTAATAATAATGCTTTTAATGGCTATTTTTCTAAATGTAACTGCTATGGTCACAAGGCAATTTATTTTGGACTCAACAATAGATCAAAAAGTTATGTTGTTAAAAATGCATCTGCTTTCCTGAGTGAACACCCTATGCAATGTTTTAAATGTAATGGTCATGGGCACATAGCAAGGTTTTGTCCAAGCACTTTTGTATCCAATCTAAGGCAAGACCATAGATTCCATCATACACACAGAGTGCAATGCAGACAGGGAATAAAACATGTGCAATGTTTTAAATGTAACGGTCAAGGGCACATAGCAAGGTTCTGTCCAAGCTCTTTTGTATCTAATCTAAGGCAAAACCCTAGATTTCATCAGACACAAAGAGGGAAACACAGACAGGGAACATATCATGTGCATAAAAGAAAAGAAAATTATCATCTATCAAGAATGCACAAGAGACAACCCCGCAAGAGAAATGTTCAAGTTCACGAACAGGGGCAAAATAGGGAAGTAATTGAAAAACTCAAGCCCAAGTTCAAGAAAGTCTGGAGAAAGGTAGAAGAAAGGAAATTGTGTCTCCTTGGACTGAAGGAGGCTACTCCACTATTGCACTAAGCCACTCCAGGTGGCACATCCTCAGGGGGAGCAATTTTAAAATCTTATTTTTATGCTCCTATGAATTTGTTTGGTTATCTGAGGATGAAAGGCAAGTAGTCGGGATATTGTCGTATTGTTGTTAAAATGTGTTTTTCAGTTTTTGTAGTGGTTTGTGGAAGTGCCATGAAGGGTGATGATTAATTTGAGAGTTGTCTTTATTGGTAATATTGCTATATGTCATTGTTGTACTATTGATGGTTCTTACTGCCACTGTCAAAAGTTAAGGATTATAACTGTTCAGATGATTTGGTTGGTTTTGTGGTACTGTGTTTGATTCTTGCATAGAGTTGGCAGTAAAATTGCAGTGTTGGTACATGTTGGACAAAAGTTGGTACAAGTGTGAGTCACTTGTCAATGTTGTTGACAGATGTGAAATCAGCATTTTGAATGGGAATATTGAAGGAGAGGTTTATAATGAGCAGCCAGATGGTTTCCAGCCTAGTGATGATTGGTTGAGTTGATTGATTGAGCCTTTAAAGAAGGCCTTTGGGAAATATTTGAGGGCAGTGCTAGGACATATTTCCAGATACATGATTTGGGCTTACTCCATTGAGATTGATTTCAGCAAGTTATTCTTTGCATTGGTGATTTATGTTGGTGGTTGTTTTGTTCAAATACCTTTGGAAGGAAAAGGATGTCTACTAGTTTCCTTTTCATGTAGTGATTGGTTGAATGCTTCAAGTTTAATCTTGAGTTGAATGATGTTGGTTAAACCTTGTCTATAAGCATTGTTGTTAAATCCCTAATTGGTTGATAAAAGATATTGGTTGTGGAAAGAACATGAGTATCATTGTTATATGAGTTATTGCATGGTTGGCAATTGTTGGGTTGTGTTTCATGTTCTTGAGAAAAGCATACTATGTCTATCTTATTCTTTTGAGATTGAGATTGAGTTGAGATTGAGATTGGGAGTTAAGTATAGAACATATTGAGTCTCTAACAATTCTCTTTATGCTTATATGAGGTTGATGAATCACATTGGGTATCTAACAATTCTCTTTGTGGGTTCATGCTAAGCAAGTTTTTCTTGATAAACTTGTGAGCTGATTTGGACAAGTTCTATGTGAGCTTGTTAAGCAGGTTTTGTGTGAGCCTATTGATAGAGTACAAAGAACAGAGTCTCAATGGATAGAGATCCAACAGCCAACACAGTTGAAGATAGATCTGAGTAATGCCTATTATGCTTATCATGATGTTGTCAAACAATGAAATGAAGTGGTCACATATTCCCAAGAATAGTCTAAGAATTGACTAGCCATCAAGATCAAATTCTTAGGGGGAGCATTTATGCATCTATTTATCATATTGCTTATGTTTATGCTTTTTGCTAAGTGTAATAATTTTTGCCTGAGAATGTTGTACATGGACTCAGGGGGAGTTTTGCAACCCCCCTTTGGTATTATTGTCAAAAGGGAAGAAGATTTACAGGTAATTGCACACAATTACGTGTGTTGCCAACAATTCCAAAGGGGTATATTGATGAGCAAGGTGCAACCAAAGTATTGTCATTATTGTCAACACAGATAGAGGATCGATTGATGCAATGGACAAGAGTGCAAAGGTCATTAGATGGATTGGTTGATGAAGTGAACAAGAGTTCAAAGCAGTCAAAGCATGTACAGTAAATTTCCAAGAAGACAGAAGTGGCCCAGATTCAAAGGATCAAAGAAAAAGATAAGTAAGAAAACTATCGCGATATCGCGACATGTTTTCTGTCATGATTTCAAGACATATCGAAGGAGAGAGAAAAATCTAGAAAAGTTGTGATTTCGTGACATATCGAAGGAGAGAGAAAAAGCTAGAAAAGCTATCGCGATATCGCGACATATCGGAGGAGAGAGAAAATGCTAGCAAAACTATCACGATTTCACGACATGTTCGAGGAGAGAGAAAGCACAAGGAAAACTATCGCGATTTCGTGACATGTTGGACAAAAGAGAAAGTGCAAGGAAAACTGTCTCAATTTTGTGACATGTTCGAAGAGAGAGAAAGCGCAAGGAAAACTATCACGATTTTGCGACATGTTGGACGAAAGAGAAAGCGAAAGGAAAACTATCGTGATTTCATGACATGTTCGAAAAGAGAGAAAGTGTAAGGAAACTGTCACAATTTTGTGACATGTTGGATGAAAGAGAAAGCGTAAGGAAAACTGTCGTGATTTCATGACATGTCAGAAGAGAGAGAAAGCGCAAGAAAAACTATCATGATTTCATGACATGTTCGGAGAGAAGGCGCAAGCAAAGAAAACTGTCATGATTTCGTGACATGTTTGGAGAGAAGGCGCAGGCAAAGAAAAACTATCGTGATTTTGTGACATGTTTGAGATAAGGAGCTCGCAAAGAAAAGTGTCATGATTTTGTGACAATTTGCAAGAGAGATAGTACGGACGAAAATGTGTCACTATTTCGTGACATGTTTGAGAGAAGGAGCTCGCAAATAAAAGTGTCATGATTTTGCAACAATCTGCAAGAGAGGCAGTAAAGACAAAAATGTGTCACGATTTTGTGACATGTTTGAGAGAAAGAGCTTGCAAGGAAAAGTGTCACGATTTTGTGACAATTTGCAAGAAGAAGAGCTAAGGAGAAAGATGTTGTGATATCGTGACATGTCGCATTTTCGTGAGCTGAAGAGAAGAGAAGAGCTAAGGAGAAAAGATGTTGCATTTTTGTGACTAAGAGAGGAGAGAGAATGTACAAAGATAGAAATTTCATGATATCATGACAATAGCAGAGAGGAAGACTTCGAAGGATGAAGTGTCACGATTTCACAATAGAAGCAAAACGAAAGAGCATGGAAGCAGAAGCGTCACGATTTCACAACAAATTCAAGGAGGAAGAGCTCAAAGGCGAAAGCGTCATGATTTCGTGACATGTTTCGTTTTCATGTGCGTAAGGCAACAAAAGTGTCGTTATTTCATGACATGTTCCGTTTTCGTTGGTGCATGCAAAGAAGAGTGTACGGCATCGAAAAGTGTCACGATTTCATGACATGTCATGTTTTCACTGGTGCATGCAAAGAAGAGTGTACGACAACGAAAAGTGTCACGATTTCATGACATGTCATGTTTTCGCTAGTGCCTATAGAGAAGAGTGTACGAAAATGAAAGATGTTGTGATTTTGTGACATGTCATGTTTTCGCTAGTGCTTGCAGAGAAGAGTGTATGGAAGTGAAAGGTGTCATGATTTTGTGACATGTCATGTTTTTGCTAGTGCAAGCAGAGAAGAGTGCAAGGAAGCGAAAGTGTCATGATTTCGTGACATGTTCTGTTTTCATGGACAAGAGATAGAGAAGAGCTCAAGGCAGTGAAAGTGTCGTGATTTTGTGACATGTTCTGTTTTCACTGGTGCAAGCCAAGAAGAGTGTACGAAGGCGAAAAGTGTCATGATATCGTGACATGTTATGTTTTCACGGGTGCAAGCCGAGAAGAGGACAAGGAGGTGAAAAGTGTCACGATATCACGGCATGTCATGTTTTTGTGATCAAACGGCAAGAAAAAGTCAAAGGGGTAGAAGTGTCACAATTTCACGATAGGTCGCCTTGGTGCAAGCTAAGAAGAGAACTCAACCGAAACAAAGAAATGTAACAGTGAACTGCAGATAGTACAACAGTAAAAGAGGCAGTTACAGAATACATTCATGCAGCCAAAATTAGAAGAGTTAACTAAAGTCAGTACAATAGTTACAGGTGCAGTTATAGATAGAAATCATGCAGTTAAATAAGAATAGTGAACTGAAGTAATTACGATAGTTACAGGGGTAGTTACAGTGACAGTAAATAGAAGTCATTACTGTAGTTACAGAAGCCGTTACAAAGAAATATCATGCAACAGTGGTTACTGAAAGTCATCAGACAAAGACCATGAGTTGGACAGAGAAACATCTCAAAGCCCAAACAAAGAACCGTTCTATTAATAATATTGCATGTGAGAATAAAGAAGTCATTACTATTAATAGGTTGCATGCATGAATATGGAAGTTAAGAATAGAAATAGAACACTATTATAAAAGGAGATTTGTGTGAAGTAGTTAGGTTGAGCTCCGTGCGAGAAGAGAGAGTAGTGTGTTGCAGAATAGAGGGAAATTGCTATGAAAAAGAGAATAGAGAGCACGGCTGAGACAGCGCATCTGAGAAAGAGCAACTGAAAGAGAGAGCGTAGCTGAGAGAGAGTGCGGTTGTAAGTGTGCAAAAGGAATATGTGTTTCCTGGATTGAAAGAGAGGTTGGGTGAGCAATAGACCAATGAGGGTCTTGTAAAAGTGAAGGCATATTTATGTCAATCTAAGATTCAAAATAGAAATCCAAGTTGGTGCTTGGAATCAGGGGTTGGTGCTCCTTCCAGTTGGTGTTGGTAAATCAGGGGTTGGTGCTCCTTTCTGTTGGTGCAGATAAATTAGGGGTTGGTGCTCCTTCCAGTGTGTGCTGGTAAACTATTTGTAAAGTTGGTGCTTTGTAAAGGCTAGATTTGGATGGGAGTCCAAGCAGTCTATTTTGAGGAGTAGCCAAAACTGGTGAACCTCGTTAAATCATGTGTTGTGGAATGCTCTCTTGTTATATTTTCTTTATCTGTTTTAAGTTCTCCTTGCTTCAGCTTTAAGAGTTGTAGATTTGAATTTAAATAGCTACACTGATTCACCCCCCCTCTCAGTGCCATTTTAAGACTAACAATTTAAGCATGAAAAATTGGGAAGGATGACTTGCACTATGCTTAGAATTCCTAGTGTGAATTTTGAGGGAAAATAATTACTAGGAATTATACCATCATCGCGAAGTCAAGATGCAATGCATGATTATATATGATTTTGAAAAATACAATTTGTATTTTGAAAATAAATAATTGTGTCACATGCTGGAAATTTTTTTGAAGATAATATATATTGTAGGTGCTAAAATGAAATGATAGGGGTTTAATGCAAGTGATTATAAACTAATGTTTTCTAGCAAAAATAAAAGGAATATTTTAAATTATTTGAAGGATAAAGTCAAAGTTATCGAGAACCAGTGTGTGATGTGTGAGTTCATTATCCATCTTGATTTTTCATAATGATACAGAATATCTCAAGGATCAAATGTGTGTGCTTATGAAATTGATTTACCAATTTTGAGTGAGGTAATGATACAAGACAACTTTTATGAACCAATGTGTGTGCAAGTGAAAGATTCATTAACCATGATTTTGTGCATGCAATTGTACTAAACTACTATGTAAGTCAATTCACCAAAATCTAGCTAATCCACAAGCGGATATTGCCCTGTACGAAAGAGGGTTGCTAATATGACAGACATGTCGCCACGCGTAAGTATACCACCATTTCCAAGCTGGATTGATGCCACTGAACCTATAATGAGGATCACCCCATGATATTTGAATAACTAAGGAATTCCAAGGATTCAAGCTCATTACCCCCTTATTTTCTTTTGATTTCTTATAGTAGGGATGTTTGTTCATTTTTTAACAAGGGGATTTTATTGCTTTTTGTAGTAAAACTACTTTTTTTTCTTTTTTTTTTCTCTTTTTTTTTTTGCTTTTTTTTTGCTTTTATTTTTTGGGATACTTGCTTAGATTAGACAAGAATCAAGGGATTTTATTTGGGTAGGGTGGATCTTGTCCTTTTGCCAATTCATCAATACTTTATACCATGCACATAATAGGATAGCAAGGGAAAATTTTTGCTTAAGGAGCTAAGACTACTATGTAGCGTCATATTTTGAATTTGCAAAAATAATTTTAAGATGTGAAAATGTGTTCTTGGTTCAATAAGTAGCAAGACCAGTTCCCAAAAGTCAAAATTTTATTTAGTGGAGTAATAGTGTTTTTCGATACGAGAGAGATTTTTTTTTTTGGGTAAGTTAAGGAACTTCAGTTAAAAAGGGTATTTTAAAGACACCCCAATGCCTTGTACATCAGCAAAACTAAGAACAAAAAAGAGGAAACAAAAAAGGAAACACCAAAGGATCAAAAGGCAATCAACCAAAAAAACCAAAAAGGACCCGAATTACCATAAAATGGAGCAATACAAAAAAGTGAAAGCTGAGACTAAGCTTTCAATAGTAGAGACAATAGACACACTAGTTGGGAACATCAGTCTGCATTGGAGATGCAACCACAATTTCCATATCAGCATCCTTAACCTCATCCTTTAACATATCCTTTGGGGCTTCCTTGCAAGCTTCCTTGGTGATCTCCACAACCTCCTCATCCTTAGCACTATATTTTATGTTAGAAAGTCCCCCGGTAGCATAAGTAGCCTAAATATCCTTGAAAGAGTCATAGAAAAATAGCAGGCTGGGTGCTTGACACTACTCTTTAAGCTGCATGATAGCTCTCCCAATGGCAATGTGAGTAGTTTTCAGGTGACTGATAGTAGCAGAAGTGGCTTGGACAACAATATTATGGAGGTATTTTTCAACGATGTCAAGAGAACTAGAAAGTTCTTTCTTGACCTTCTCAGAGGAAGGAGTGGGTGTCTTAGTAATCTCCTTAAATTTAAGCCTCTCAGAACAACGAACGAGCATTTTTCAATTTTGACTTTTTTCTTTATATTTGACATAGCCTGAGACTTCTCAGTTTTTTCTTTCTCTTCGACCTAGAACCCTTAGGGCTAGGAGTAGAGGAAAAATTTTCTTTAGCAAAATCAGGGTCAGGGATATTATCTTTGGGAAATTTGAGGAATAAAAACCTATAGATGATTTTAAATAAACCTTGGTGAGAAGGCCAGCTCTCATCATTTTTGCCACGAGTTGAAGTTATAGCATAGTCCATGGACCAGTAGAGGGTAGTAGGGATGTTTTTTGTTTTGGCCTCACAAAAATGGTTGACAAATGCTAAATGAAAACTACAAATCTGGGAATCGGGATGGTCAACAATCAAGTATTGCATAATAGGCTTAAGTAACTCTTTCCAAGGGGTGGAAAGGTGATGGTGATACATACCTTTTTTGTGGAGCTTGTAGATCATAGATGTCTGTTCAAAATGGGACATTTCAGCCTCCCAATGGTGTTTGTTCCTCTAAATCACCTTGCCCTCAAGGATTTTTCTTGTAATCTCAGCAAAAATATCCATTGTTATATGTAACTCCACATCATGAATGGTGACAATGCCATTGTCCCATGTCAAAGCAAACACAATAGTCACCTCCCAATCGATGCTAGAGAACATCTTGAAAAAATTGATGAAGCCTTCTTTACATTTTATAATGTCTTCAGCTATAGTCTCAATTTCATAAGTTTTAGGCTCGGTATACTCAAGTTTCCCTTCTTTCATGTTTAAAAACCAAAGAAAAGTTGAAAGGAAAAAACTGAAAGGGGAAACAATAGACGGGAAAAACCACAAAGACACTAGAGGATAAATGAAAGGATCATGCATGACACAATATAAAATGCAAGTGAAATTACAAATTCAAATCTAGCAAGCTAACCAGTGAAAATACCTCGAGAAGGAACGAGCTTGCTTGTTAGAAGGAGATTGGCTAGGTTCAGGAACTGTGGGGATTTTCTAATATTGGAAACTATGATAAGTTCTTGGAAAAATCAATCTGCGAGGATAGGGTTGACTCTTTGGGATGCCCAAAACATTGAGGCAAAGGAGTGAATGGGCATAGGAGACATATAATATTAGAAACCCCCACAAAATAATCCTTGAAACAAAGCAAAAAAGAAATTCGGTGGAGGATGTTTGTCGAAAGGGCCAAATAATCCAAACCAAGAAAAATGAACAAGATATGATTACAAATGGTGCTGGGATTTGCATTGGGATTCCAAGAAGGAAAGGTTGATGAGAAAAATCATAGACTAGATGAAAAGGCAGTGTGAAGTGTGATACCACGTGGATAACAGAGCAATGCGCAGATTTATGAATAGGAATGCTAATTCTCATCATGATTACAAGAAGTTTTATCTGATCTGGCAATCTCATCAACTTATGGTGGAAGATAATCATTCCATGTAATTAGACCATGGGAATTCACCCCAATGTTTTCCAACCTATCAGCAATGGATTTGGCCTCTCTGAAGGCATATTGAATAATGGTTTCATTTCGTTCATAAAGGATTTGCTTACTTTCTTCAATCATATTTCTTATACTCTAGATAGTTGGCTTGGAATTTTTTTAAAATTTGATTATGTTTAGAGAGTCTCCTTCCACAATGATGTTCCCTAGAATATTTTTAATAAATTGTAGGCATTTCTATAAATATTTGGCTTCAGTCGAATGATTGGAAATAATGCCCAACAATTATGAATAAGCAAAAATGGAATTTCCAAGGTGATCATGAAGAATTCCACCAGCACTAGCTCTACCAGGGTTTCTTTTAGCAGGTCCATAAAAGTTAAGCTTGACCCATCCAATAGAAGGAGGATGCCACTTGATATTGGTCCTCGAAGTTGAAGGGTTGATTGGTCTTGGATATTCAAGGCATATATGATAGGATTTTAATAGATCATTCTCAAATGACAGTCGGGGAAAAGGATCAAGTTGGTCAAATAGGATGTTCTCTTTAGCACGAAGGATTATTTTGTTGACAACAAGGATGGCATCCAATGACGAAATCAAAATTTATTAAATATGTGAATTAAGTGAGTGGTTCAAGATAAATTTTGAGTTTTATCCGAAAGAAAATAAAATATAACTTGAATTTTTGGAAGACAACACACAATGATGCAAAAATGAGAACTTAACAATAATTTGAAATATTTTTAGAATTTTTTCATGTTTTTGATTTTTTTGGTTATTTTGATAATTTGATGACTACAATTGGTGGTATATACAAGATGATCTATATACACTATACAAGGTTATTTGCGTATAGAATGTCTAAGGTTACTTCAAAATAAAATGAGGTTTTGAAGGACAATTTGATTGTGGTGTAGGTGATTGAAACGGATTGGTTGATAGTTGAGATTTTTGTGATAAAGAATGATAAGTAGATGTAGATGAAGAAAAGTGATGGACAGAAGACGATGATGATAATAAAGAGGAAAAGAATAAATAACTTGATGTGATAACAATAATGAAAGAGAGAATGAAGAATAAAAGTTGACAAAAAAAAGGTGGCAATGATGATAAAGAGGAAAAGAATAGAGAACTTGTTGTAGTGATGATAAACAAAGAGAGAATAAAGAAAAAAGATTCCCTATCAATAGGAGAGGTTCACAAAAGTTCAAAAAGAGATATATTATGTGTATGATTGTCCCATTGTTTTTTTTTTGAAAATTTTGAAAAAACTTGTATTAAAACAAAGAACAATTACAATATGGGAAGAGACTCTTCCCATCCGAAATCAGAGAGAACACAAGCTTACAGAAGTAGAAGAAGATTTGCAATGGAGCCAAATCTCCTGAACCATTAACTAGCTAGCAGGGGGTCGACATGGACAGTTGATGCAGTTTGTCACCAAATCGTGACACTATACTTCTCCTTAGGCCGCAAACATGCAACCTATCGCGATATCGCGACACCTTTCCCCTTTGGCCGTGAAAAAGCAACATGTCGCGATATCACGACATTTTCCTCCTTTGGCCGCGAAAATTCAACAAGTCACGATATCGCGACACTTTTCTCCTTTGGGCACGAAAGTGCAACATGTCGCGATATCGCGACACATTTTCTCTCTCGGTCGTGATGAAGCAACATGTCACGATATCGCGACACCTTTTCTCCTTTGGCCGTGAAAAAGCAACATGTCGCGATATCGCGACACCATTTCTCCTTTGGTCACGAAAATGCAACATGTCACGAAATCGCGACACCTTTTCTCCTTTGGCCACGAAAAAGCAACATGTCGCGATATCGCGACACCTTTTCTCTCTTGGCCTCGAAAATGCAACATGTCACAAAATCGCGACACCTTTTCTCCTTTGGTCGCGAAAAAGCCACATGTCACGATTTCACGACACCTTTTCTCCCTTGGCCGCGAAAAAGCAACATGTCGCGATATCGCGACACCTTTTCTCCTTTAGCCGCAAAAAAGCAACATGTCGCGATATCGCGACACCTTTCCTCCCTAGGCCATGATGAAGCAACATGTCACGATATCATGACACCTTTCCTCCCTTGGCCGCGACGAAGCGACATGTCGCGATATCGCGACAACTTTCCTCCAGCGATCGCGACGGCGCAACATGTCACGAAATCGTGACAACTTTCCTCCAGCGACCGCAATGGTGCAACATGTCGCAATATCACGACAACTTTCCTCCAGCGACCGTGACGGCACAACATGTCATGATATCATGACAACTTTCCTCCAATGATCGTGATGGCGCAACATGTCACGATATCGCGACAACTTTCCTCTAGCGATCGCGACGGCACAACATGTCATGATATCGCGACAACTTTCCTCCAGCGACCGTGATGGTGCAACATGTCATGATATCATGACAACTTTCCTCCAGTGACCATGATGGCGCAACATGTCGCGATATCGCGACAACTTTCCACCAGCGACCGCGATGGCACAACATGTCGCGATATCGCGACAACTTTCCTCCAACGACCATGATGGCACAACATGTCGCGATATCGTGACAACTTTCCTCCAGCGGCCACGATGGCATAACATGTCGCGATATCATGACAACTTTCCTCTAGTGACCGCGATGGCACAACATGTCATGATATCATGACAACTTTCCTCCAGCGACCACGATGGCACAACATGTCGCGATATCGCGACAACTTTCCTCTAGCGACCGCGATGGCACAACATGTCGCGATATCACGACAACTTTCCTCCAGCGACCGCGATGGCGCAACTTTCCTCCCTTTGCATTATCTTTGATCATTGGCTCAGGGACCTTTCCAGACCCTGTCTAATCACCTCATCCTCAATATCCATGTCACTGTGCAACTGAACTCCAACCTCCTTTTCCGCACCCATCTTAGCCAGAAAGTCAGCCGCTTTGTTCAAATCTCTACTCGCATAAACTGGGATCACGTCCTCCAATTCCTTCCATAATTCTTTAATTTGGGTAACAAGAGCCCTCAACCTCCAAGCTTTTAGATCAAAGTTCCTCATGCAGTCTAGAGCTCCAACCATTATTTGCGAGTCTGATTCAAGAATAATCCTACGGTGGCCATGTTTCACTGCCCAAATAGAAGCAGACTTGATGGCAATGGCTTTGGCTTCATTGTTAGTGGATCTACCCAGGCCTTGCAATTCCCAATAGAGCACAGTCCCAACATGGTTTCGGCACACCACTCCAATTTCGGCTCTACCCGGATTGCCTTTTGTAGCTCCATCAGTATTGATTTTAATCCAACCTTCAAGGGGAGGTTTCCAACAATTTTTGTCCTGTCCCTCTTGCAGTTCAGGGCGTTCTTCCAAAGCTCCAATGCCAATTTGAGCTTCCTCCTCAGCATGAACAGCCACAGTTTCGGTAACCTTGCTCCAAATGGTCTGCCAAACCCCGTCTAGAGCAGTAAAAGTTTCTCTAAAAATTTTGGCATTTCTTTCCAGCCATACTTGCCACCAGATAAAGCTTAAGCCAAGCTCCCAGCCAAAATGAAGAGCTTTAGATTTGAATCTACCTTTCTGCCATTTTGCCCAGATATTCATCCGGTTCAGGTCACCACTTACTTGAGTTTTAAAGTAAGCAAACCAACGCAGCCAAATATGTCGGGTGAAAGGGCAACCAAACAACAAATGGTCAATAGTTTCCTCGCTCTTGTAGCAAAGTACACATTGAGAAGGGCCGATGATACCTTTTGATCTGAGATTATCAAAAGTGAGGATTCCATTGTGCATGCACTGCCAGGCAAAAAAGTTAACTTTCGGCCAGCCTTTAGAGTGCCAGATTTTCCTCCAGTCCTCAACCTAAAAAGTATGAGGGGGGGGCTCTGGGAGAATGTTGTCATATCCATCCTTTACTGTATAGATGCCAAGACTCCCAAAGCCCCAGGCTAATTCATCCTCCATGTCTCCCCCTGTAAGAAATATTTCTATCAGAATTTTAGTCATGATAGGTGACAAATCCGGAGGGATTGAAATGGGCCACTCATCCAACTTCTTGAACTACTTAAACTTACACTCCCCCAGCTGAGTAGTTGTGAAATAAATTTCAATACGGATCCATCCCTTGGCTTCAATGGCTACTTTTATTGGCAGTAATTCTAGAAATTCAGCAATGATGGGTGGGAACTGATCCCAAGAATCTGTCCAGAAATGAGCCTTCTCCCCTCTTCCCACTTTCCAAAATAAGCGGTCTTTAACAACCTGAGACCCTACCTTGAGAGCCTACCAAACTAGGGACCCAGTACCATCCAAGGGGATGCGAGCAACATCGATTGGGTTGGCCTGTCCCAGGTATTTTCTAGTTAGGATTCTACTGAAAAGGGAGGTGGGTTGGGAGATCCATCTCCAGTACAGCTTTCCAACCAAAGCTTTATTATTCAGCTTAGATTTTCTCAAACCCAGACCTCCTTTAACCTTGGGCTGGGTAACTTTGTCCCAGCCCACTAAGGCCCACTTTCTCTCTCCCTTTGCTCCTTCCCACAAAAACTTTCTAGCCATCTTGTCCAACTCTTTCCATATTGTAAACGGGGCAGCCAGGATAGAGAATTTGTAAATTGGCATGGCTTGAATGACTGACTGTAAGAACGTTAATCTGCCACCATAACTTAACCACTTGTGAGACCAGTGATTAATTTTGTCCTTGATACACTCCAAAGATTCCTCCATGTGTCTAATTTCAGCTTCTTAAAGTGCAAGGGGACCCCCAAGTAAACCACTGGGAGAGAAGTCCTAGTGAATCCCAGGATTTCTAAAATTTTGTTCTGAAGCCTTTGCTCCAGATTAAAAAAGACCACTTTGGATTTCTTGTCATTAATGACCTATTGAGTAGCCCTGAGATAGACATTAAGAGTATCCCTAATCATTCTTGCTTCCCTGAAGCTAGCCACTCCCATCAAACCAAGTGTCATCCACAAACTGTAGGTGCGTTAAAACTTCGTCACCCACCCTGATACCCAATAATCTACCTTGTTGTCTTCTCCTCAAGAAAATTCTGCCAAGACCTTCAGCCAAAATGAGAAAAAGATAAGGAGAACATGGATCCCCCTGGTGCAGACCCTGAGAAGCTCCAAAAGGTTGCGAAGGAAGGCCCTTGATTAGAACAAAGTAAGTCAGGGTAGAGACACAGCTCATGACCCACTCTATCCAGATCTCGAGAGAAACCAAAGGCTGCCATCATTTTAGCCAGGAAACTCCATTCAACCCTGTCATAAGCCTTTGACATGTCCAGTTTTATGAACATCCCTTTATTCCCAGAAGTGTGCATTGAATGGATTGCTTCCTGGGCCACAACCACCCCGTCCAGAATCTGTCGACCCTCAACAAAACCCCCTTGCTCAGAGGAGACAATGTTGTGAAGAAGAGGTTTTAGGCGCTCAACCATTACCCTTGTGATTATTTTGTACAACACATTACATAAGGCAATAGGCCTATAATCTGAAATATGAACCCCCTCCTCCCCTTTTGGAATTAAGGTAATGAAAGTGTGGTTTATAGCTTTAAGCATTCTCTTATTTTCTCTGGACTCTTCTACAACAACCCTAACATCTTCCTCTAAGTAGTCCCAGAAAGCCTGAAAAAACTCAATTGGGAAACCGTCTGGACCAGGAGTTTTACCAGTGCTCATTCCAAAGACCACAGTTTTCAATTCATCTCTATCAATGGGTTTGAGGAGGGCCTGATTTTCATCCTCAGAAATAACAATAGGTATGACAGAAATAACTTCATTTTGGGCCTCTACATCTTGTACCACACTTTCCTTAAAAATCTTAGAAAAATAATCCATAGCATGGGAATGTATACCTGGAAGTGTATCAAAGGAATGACCGTTCTCATCTTGAAGGGCCTCCATCTTATTCATCTGTCTTCGAGCACAAGCAGTTCGATGAAAGAATTTTGTATTTATGTCCCCTTCTAATAACCAGGTGGTTCTTGCTCTCTGCTTCCAATAGGTCTCCTCCTGGTTGTCAATGTCCTCAACCGCTGTACGCAAGGCATCATCCTCAGCTTTGAGCTGGTCTATAATTACTCCTTCTCTGAACTATTTTTGGACCTCATCCCATCTGGCCACCAATGGAGCTCTTTGGGCCTGGAAGTCGGTTTTATTAGCACGCCTCCAACACTTCAACTGAGCTTTGACATATTGTAGTTGTTTGTGGATTCTGAACATTGCTCTCCCATAAGCTGGGCGGCCTTCTTCCCACCACTATGGAATTTTCTCCCGAAGTTCTTCTTTCTGAAGCCAAAAATTCTCAAATCTGAAAGGTTTGTGATGCTGCCCCATCCTAGTCCCACCTTCCAACAGAATGGGACAGTGATCTGAAACTGGGCCTTCTAAAATCTAAAAATTTATATTCCATTTTACAAATGCCTCCTCTGAAACCAGAAAATGATCTAGCTTAACCTTCCTGCTATGTGGCTCCCACATTTTATTAGTCCAAGTGTAGTTAATGCCAGGACATTTAATGTCCACTAAGCGCAAAGCCTGGACTTGGGCAATCATGAAACGGTCCCCTGGGTCCAAAAATGGTGTTCCCCCTTCCTGGTCTCTAGAAGATAATTTAGCATTAAAGTCCCCCGCTATAATCCAGTCTAAATCTTCCCTTGAGGTTTGCATGTTATGCACAGCCTTCCACTGCCGCCTCTGACCATCTAGGTTTTGAGACCCATAAAATTTTGTGATTAGAACATGTTCCACAGTGACATTATTCCTAAAAAGAGAAGTGAGAACCCCCCTCCAGGAAAGATGTTCTATTGCAGACCATTCAAGAGAGTTCCACAGAGTAACAATCCCCCCTGAGGCACCTTGGGCAGCCACATCCATATGACCAGCACCCCTCCAAATTCTGTTGACTATTTTGGACATAAGATCTAAAGACATCTTAGTCTCCTATAAAAGCAAAAAATTAGTATTACGATTCTCTAAAAGTCTTCGAACAATAGATTGATGGGTTCTACTGTTTAAACCCCTCACATTCCATGATTGTATAATCATTGGTTACCCTGGGAGCAATAAGAGTCTATTGTCCTCACCGATCCTCCCATGATCAATTTGTCTCCTTGGGCTGCTAGCAACTCCTTATTGGATCTTCTACCTACTCCCTGAGAATTGTTATTTTTTTATCTTTTTTCTACCTGGGTTATCCCCAGAGTTGGCATTTCCCTATTTTTCTTTGGTATTCCCATGCTGACATCCTGAGATACTGTCTACTCCTAGTTATGCACTACCAAAGCACCTGAGCACACTGGCTGTGATACCTCACAGAGTTCAACTACCTGTTGTATGACAGGAGGAGAAGAGAGAGGGAGTTGCCCGGGAATATTAGAAGTTTCCTTACTACCCTCCATGCCCTCCATAAATTGTTCCTCCACGTCAACCAGTGACTTAAATATCTCATACCTATTGGCAGGTCTGAGATGGGATTGCTCCTTTCCCTCTTTTTTCTTTGTCCGTATTTTTCTTCTGGGTTGTTCAAAACCCTCTCTCTGAGCTTCCTGGCCCTGAACGGTGCTATTAGAATCTTTATTAAGTGTTGCCTTATCCTCTTTAGGTAGGTTTGGCACTCCTAAAGGGGCCTCCATTTTAGCATTCATATTATTAGGGCAAAAACGGGCCAAATGTCCATGTTTGTGACAAACCCTACATCTAAAGGGTAGGGCCTCATAGTCCAGTTGTTGAATCTAGGAGAGACCTGCCAGTTCAATTTCCATCTCTATCGACAAAGGCTGGCTGAGATCCATCTCCACACATATTCTTGCATACACCGCCATGCTCCCTTCAAGTGTGTCTCTGGCAACACCCAAATGTCTTCCAATAGAATTGCCAATCCTTGCCAACACCTACTCACTCCAGAATTCCATTGGGAGAGCATATAGTCGGATCCATACTGGGACAGTAGTAGGTTCAACTCGGGGATCGAATCCCACTCTCCATGGCTAAAAAAATAGCCCTGTTAGGCCATGACTTTTCTTCTCTGACTCGAAAGCCTTATTTCTATCGGCCAAAGATGAAAAGCTAATAATAAAATATCCATTGCTAATAAACCACAATGAATACTCATCGTGAGGCTCCCAGTTTTGGTGGATCCAAGAGTGCAAAAAATTCAGGGAAGGATGTATTCCCATGAACTTGCAGATTAGATCATGATTAGCTCTGTAGATGATTGATTCTTCAACCATACTTGGCTCAATGACAATTTTTGGCCTGGTTTCGGCCTGCGACAAACATCCATTCACACGAGGTGCTGCCGACCTATTCCCAGCAGCCGTGAAGAGCATTTTGTATGCCATTTTTTGAGCTTCGACATTTTTTGGAGAGGAGTTTTCTTTAAACAAGTCTGTGTAAGAGCTGGTACTCCCTGGAAAAGGAGCCGAAGAAGTCCCCATTGGACCCTCCTGGGGCACCGATCTAACCTTCAGAACCACCATACCCCGAAGGCACTTCTGCAATCCAGTTGATGCCCAAGATTCTTCGAAGTTCCAGAAACCCTAGTTCAGAGGAAAAAATTGCCAGAGCTCATTTTCCCACCTTTTTTGTGTCCATGATTTTCCCATTGTTGTTGAATATTGAAGGAGACTTTAGGTTGAGACTTCAATACTAAATATGGGTTTTCTATGCTTGTATCATATTTTGGATTATTCTTCAAAACTAAGAGAGGTCTTGAAGGTTGGTTGGATGAAGAATTTATTTCTTGTTTATCAAATTGAGTTGATTGAGCTTGAGGTTGCTCACTTGTAGTTTTTGTTACATTATTAGTGATATCATTGTGATGGGACACATTAGGATGTAATATTTGATTGGTTTCCTATTTTTGATGCTTGAATATGGGTTTTTGGGAGATCCCCATGTCTTGATTGGTTATGGGTACTTGTTGTGTAGGATGTTGATTTTTTACTAGAGATTTATAGTCAATAGTAGATTGTAACTCCTCTATAGCAAAAATACCTTCATCAATCAAGTCTTGAATTGCATATTTTAACTTTTTGCATGTTTGTGTCATATGTCCATCCACTCTATGATATTCACAATGTAGCTCAAGTTTGTACCAGTCTACTATGGTACTAGGTTACCTTATAGGAGGTAACTCAATCATGTTTTTATCTAGCAAATGCTTAAGGATTATAGTCAATGGTTGTTTGAGTTTGGTAAATTTACGTGGTGAAACTTTGATTAGTTCTCTTAGGATTTTATCAATAGATGGTTCATTACCTCTTTCTTTTTTATTGTGAGTAGAATGATGATGAGCATATTATGAAGTATGATGTGATTGCATGGTAGGATTGGAAGAAGAAGTATTTCCTTGTTGAGATGAATGTGTTGTGTTGAAATAAGAAGGTTGAAATGGTTGTGATTGCAATGATGATAAAGAAGAATTACATGTGGATTGAATAGCTTGACATGAATGTTTAGTGGGAATAATACCACTATTATGAAGATGTTGAGGTGAATAAGTGAAGAATATGGTATTTTTAATAGGTTGAGATTGATAAGAATAAGTGTTTTGTTTGGGTTTGTGATTGAGAATTTTGATTTTGAATTTGTTGTCTAGTGATAGCTCCAATGGTACCCATAATGTTGTTGTTTTGCAAATGACCAAAATGAGGTCTAGCATTTACTATTTTTTCAATTGAAAGTGTTTGTTGAGATGAAGGGTGAGTAGTCATTCTTCTAGGGAATGGTTCTTCTGGAACTAATAAATTTGTGATGGGAAGAATTTTATCTGACTCATCTTCAGAACTATTTGAATTATTTGAGGTGATGTCCATTTCACTTTCTATTTCACTTTTTGTGTCTTTTGAAGATGAATATTGAAAATATTGTATGGGCCTAATTGTAACTACAGATTGAGAAGGCACATATGAAGTTTGAAAATTTTGTTGTGGTAAAAAGTTTCTAATGGTCCCCACATACCAAGTTGGAGGAGGAAAATTATGATGTTCTAGTTGATTTACAGCCTCTTTACCATGGTTGGGTAAAGGATGTTGGAAAATATCTAAAGTTTGATTTGCATTTTGAGTTGGTTGTTTTTGGGTATTATTTTGAGGATTATTGTTTGAGGGAAATTGTTCTACTTACATTTTACCTTTATCAATAAAATAATGTATCATATGTTTCAATCATTTAAAATAATTAGTTGAATGTCCATCCACTTCATGAAAGTTGCAATGTAAATCAATCTTATATCTAGCTGCAGTGGTATCTTGTTGTCAAATTTTTGGCAACCGTATTAAAACCTTTTCTAATAGTTGAGGTACAATCAAATTTAAGGGTTGATTTAGTCTTTTGAATTCTATTGGAGGTTTATCAGGGATTTTTAGTACAAACTTCTTTATAGCCTCAATAGTGTTGATGTTTGAGGTGTTTCTACTATCAGTGACTCCATCACCTACTACTTGTTTATTCTTATATTGGTTTTTGGAAGATTTATCTTCATATTTTTTCTTGAACTGTCCTCTTCTGATAAGGTCATATTCTAAACTTATTGATAAGTCTATAGCTTGATAAAAAGAGATTATTGTAGTTGTAGCAAGTTCATAAGATAGTTGTTCTTTTAAATTACTAATGAAAATTTCCAACATCTCTCAATGAGGTAAAGCAAAATGTAATTTTCCTAGAAGTTACCTCTATTTAGCTAGGAATTTAGCAAAGCTTTCATATTTCCCTTGTTTAAAATTATATAAATCCTTAACAGTGACATGCATTTCTATATAGGCACTAAATTTGTGCACAAAAATTTATGTTGTCTCTTCAAATTTTCTCAAAGAATTTATTGGTAATTTGTAATACCATTCTAAGGCCATGCCTTTGATACTTTTAGTTAATATTTTTAGTAACAACAAGTCATCATAAGAAATATCATGACAAGCTATCATAAACATAGAAATATGCTCAATAGGATCTTTGGTTCCTTTATAAATTAGAAGGATCGGCATAGGGAAATTTTGGGGGTAAGGTTGAGAAACTACAATAGGATCCAAAGGTTGACTACACATCTCTCTATAACTGTATGAGGAACACTAAGGATCTATTTGATCTAGATGTGAAGCTAATTTTTTAACCAAGGCTTCAAGTCCTTGTGGTTGCTCACTAAATTGATTTTGTGGTATCATATTGTTATGTCTTTGATGATATGGTTGTGTTGTCATATAAGGATTTCCAGTAGAAATACTATTGTGTAAAGTATTTGTGGGAAGGGTGTTGTGAAGTTTATATGGGATTGCATTTTGTTGAAAAATTTGTTGATAATGATTGGAATTTTGGATCTTCTTAGCCTTTTGATGGTTAGGAGCTTTGAGAGGAAGAATAATTTTGTTTTTTTTTGGAATTTGGTTGTGTTGCTGGTTTTTGACTATTTGAATCTATGTTTTGATTGATGTTTTGAAATGGACCAGCTTGATCTTGATTTGTTTTATTTATGTATGTCATTGGATTTGCATTCAATCCAAGAGAGGATTATATAGCAACCTTTGTTGAATAATATCCCATTGGAAGTAAATGCTTTGTTTCCAACACATGATTGATTTGATCTATATTACCTTTTAAAAAGTCAGAAAAATGTTGGATAGATTTAAAACTAGCATTACCTTGAAAATCTACAAAAGGTTTGTTAGGATCTTCGTCTTCTTCCCCTTATCCATTATCATCCTCACATTGTTCTGTGAGTTTATCATCTTCAATAATTACCCTATCATCAAGATTTTCTTGATCTAGTTCATCATATTCTATTTGTTTACCATTTCTCAAGATTATAGGCATTTTGTTTTAGAATGTTTTATTTCAAGGATATATATATATATATATATATATATATATATATATATATTATTATATGTTTTAAATTTCTTGGGTATATATTATATATACCTATAATATATATTATATTTTGTTTTTTGTTTTTTTTTGTTTTTTATTTTTAAAACAAAGCAAAAAATAAGAATTATAATATTTTAGATATTATACCTAATATTCCTGAAATAGTTTATAAATATCGTTGATAGGCTCAAGTTCTTCAGGTGACATATAATTCTCTTCTTCAAATTGAAATTTTACTTTTAAGAATTTGATAAAATGAGCTATGGTAATACTATCAATTTTAGAGTCTTGAGAATAAAAATATATTTCATGACAATACTCACGAAAATGGACTGCCCTAGGAGTTTTGTGATATCTTCTTTTGTTTTCCAAGACTATCTCCTGATCCTCTATGTGTGCTAGAAATTTGTGTACTATTATAGTGTTTTCAAGATAATCTTCAAAAGTGTACATAGATGAAGAAATATTTGCTCTCTTATCCACTAACCACCTCTCACATGACCTTTGAATATCAAAGTAGTGAGAAGAGTTATCGGGCTCTAGGATTCTAGCTATGTCAAATCTCTTAATTTAGCTAAGTCTTGGTGTGTTGGCTTTTATAATGTCTAGTCTCTTCCAAAGTTCAGTCCACTGTTCTTGAGATGGAATACTAGATTTTTCAACTACTAAGGAGATTTCCTATGTAGATAATAATGCTCTAACATCTATGATTGCAGCTCTTCCTATGTTGAAATCTAACATCTAAGAAATAAAGCTAAAGTATGCAAGTTTGACTAATGATATTTTTGGATTTTTCTTGTGTTTTATATTTTTTATGTTTTATGTGTTATGTATTTTTATGAATTAGAAAGATGCCTATGTTATTCACGTCGGGTTCACCAAAGAATGTAGCTCTAAAATTTTCTCACTCCTTTCCTTCAGGTTAATGGATTCGTGCCTCGAAGGGGAATGGGAAAATACTAGGTCTACACCTTAGAGGAGAGGCACTTGAGGTTGTGCCCTCTTTGGTGATTTTTTGATGAATTGGGTGGGTTCACTAGGAAACATTTATTATGGTAGTTTCCATGCCTAGGTTGGGATTTTTTTTGATGTGTTCTTTTTATTTTACTCACAATCACCTAGTTTTGGCCAAATGCAACTAATCTATACTAAATACAATTTTGTTTCAAATGAATACATCATACAACAAATCACAAAAGGTAAATTAATGTTGTGAACTCAATCTAGATGTCTAATGCAGAATTTGTTTCCTTGTTGTAGGCTAGATCAAATATTGTAGGGTGATATCGCATGTCTGATCTACTATCAGCAGGTTCGATCTGATATCATCAGACCCGATCTGATCAGAAACATGCAGTTTTACAGATAGACAACAAAATAGAAACTTGCAATACAAATATGGATCTTGTTAAGCATGGATTAGGTTAGGTAAAAGTCTATTGTATGCTACTTTTAAAGGAAACAATATGAATATGAACTATGATATGCAAATAACATAATTGAATGCAATGATGGTGAACTCCAAGTATGATAAACAACAATTTCTATATTAAATGTGATGATAAATGATAAATATGATGCTAGAAATGCATATCTAAGATTAAATAATGCAAACCAAAGTTTGAATGTGCCCCCAAGCAACCTATGGACAATATCAGGTGTTGTAGAATAGGATCATATGATTCTAAGCGATATTGGATGTCCGAAATCATACTATATCTATCGATGCATAGCTACCATACTTCCAAACCTACAAGTGCTTATGAAAAATAACATAAAATAATAATGCAAATAATGTAAAAGTGATTACTAATTAGCTAGGAAATTAGGAGGAATTTAGGGGGAGGATGTCTGATTAAATAGGCTAGGTAGGTTGGAAGGATTGGGCCAAGAATAGGAGTTACAACTTCTTCCAATTTGGGAGCGATCAATTAATCCAATCCTATAACCCCCACACTATTAAGTAGATAAGGACAAAATAAGTTGCAACAAATTTGCCACTTTGTTGTTCTAGACACTTTTCAATTTTGGATGAGATCAGATATTCGATATCACACATTTAGGTATGATCTCAGATTGGACTTCTGATATCAGTCAAATAGAGCCAATATCATCAAGAGGGCATGAAAATTGAGGCAAAATGTTAGGAAGTTGTTTTGATTACTTTTTTTGAATGTTCTTAACTTAGGGTAAATAAATATGGGTCAATTTTGGGGTGTTACAAATATATAATAGATGTGGCTCTTGGCCTTCCATATTTCTATAACTCTTCATCTTCCTATTCTATAGACTCATGTACACATGGACAACATGTACATTTATATCATTACACATTCTAATAGTACTTGTGCATTTATTACATTGCATAAATTAACTACTCAAACCCTAATCTAAGATTCTCTCCTAATATAAGGATGTACCTAAGATGGTACATTAGCATGTACTAAACAATGTAATATATTCCAACACCCCTATGTGTTACATTATTTGGTTATTGAAGACATTAGTCTTCAATATGGATATTTATCTTATCTTCAATTTCCTTTACACTATATGCCTTCTTGATCAGGTTTCTCTTCTTATTATTTATCATCATTAGAGTTAATATTTGTTATTTCATGAGTTGTCATGCTATCATTATAATCCTGCAAAAATATTTCCTCTTTGCCTTTGTTCTTCTTATAACAAGTCTTCTTTAGTATACAAACTTCTAAGCAATCACTTAAAGCATCATGATAAGATCTTGAGTTAGAATAACTTGAAGTATCAACACTGCATGAAAAATGAAATATCTTCTCTATGAATGATTCATCTATTTGTTTTTTCTCTTTAAGTGATTCAATCAATTTCTTTTTCTCAATATTTTCTTCTTTGTAGTATTTGAACATATGTAATGCCATATATAATATGCTACCAATGTCTAAAGAAATTAGAATATCATATTTTACATAATCAATTGATTTAATTATTCTAGCATGTAGATAATATTTTAGAGTTTTAAATGTTTCTTCTAAGACTTCACTATAGATGAATTTTGAAGTAAGATATTAGTTTCCTTCAATCTTTGTAAGTAAATTCTTGATTCCAATTTTTATAATATTTACCCTTTCCTTTTATTTTTATTTTTTTATTATACTAGAGGAATTAGTAACTCATTAAAATTTTATATGCCTCTTTGTGGGTTCAAATCTCGCTACTTTTCACCACTATAACCTCTATTTGCATCGGGTAAACCTTTTATGTAATCATTTATATTGATGCAACATGCCATCTAGTACTACAAGGCCTAAGGGATTGGAACCCTAGTCTTTATGCTCCTACAAAATCATTTTGACTTTACCCTTTTCTTTCTAATGATGTTTTCCATATCATTATTTATTGAATTCTTTGAATTAGACATTCTTTTTCCTCCCTAATTTTGATTGACTTTGTGCACTTGTAAACCTTATATTTCCCTATATTTTAGGTTCTAATTTCTAATTTGAATTTGGGTATATTAAAAAATTCTAAATTTCAATTCTTCAAATATTGTAGTATGTCTTATTTTCCTAATTTTTGGTTGATGATTAAACAATATTAAATTATTTAGGTAGAATTTCTTTTAACTCCCTAGTATTTTAAATGTAAAAGATCAAATTTGATGTAATATTTTCAATTATCAAGTTTTGTAGAACCCCACAAGTGTTTTGAATATTGTATTAATAAAATAATTAACTTTATAAATTTTCCTTTGATTTTAATCCCTTTTGTATCCCTCATGTTTTTTTGAAAATTTTAATATAATGTTCAACTCCTATTATTTAAGACAAGCACTTTATTTCTCCCTATAGAAACCTAAATATAATCTTGATGCACTTTCAATTTTTATAAGGTTCTATAATTTCAAAACCTTTAAGTTGGATTACTTATGTCTCGTTAATTTAAGCAAGAGACTAATATCAAATGTAATTTCCAAATTTTCAATAACTTTGTGTAGTGCTACAATTTTTAATAGTAAGGTTTCTAAATTTCAAGAACCTAAATTGGTGTTGAATTCATTATAACTCCCTAATTAAAAATTTAAAAAATATAGATATTTGTAAATTTAATATTTCAATTTTGATGTAGAAAACCTTATTCATCCAAGTTCAATTATTTGCAAATATTTCTATGCTTGAATTTCATGTAACACAATTCCAAAAAGCTTTCAAGTTAAATCCTCCTTACTTCAATAGTCTTTCAAATCAATCAATAAATCATCTAAGGTTATAATTTACCAATTCATTTCCTTATATCTCCATTCACTTAATTAATATTAATCATAATAGATTAACTTAACCTTAGTATTGATAAACCTTATATCTCCTTGACCTTTATGAAATGCAAATAGATTGAATATTAATATACCTTATTGGAGATGAAGCGCTGCATAATGGTCTACTACTCCTTTGACTACAACTTGCACTCTAATTTTGAAATTATTCTTCTTTCAATATTCGATGCTTTACATGATGTCTTTTCACTACATTTATTTCTCTCCCTTGTATATGTGCTATTTTAGACTTTGACTATCCTCCTTATATTTTCTATGTGCGCTCTAACTCATGATTGTTCTTAATATGCACATTGTATATTGTTTGGGCTTATCCAAACTATCTATATTATTCTTTTCATGTATCACATGGCACTCAACATATTCTTTAGGTATTTATTTTTTTACGTTACTTCTTCCCATTTTATTGATGCTATGATAGCATGGACATTATCTTTGACAAGTGTCTTCCTTCGTCAAATGTGCTCTTAGTTGGCTTGAAGCATTTTCTTTCCTCAATGACTATTGGCGCTTCCTTTCCTCTATTCTAAGTTGAATACAAATTATTTTAGGTTTTTAGATTAAGTTCCAAATGGTGAATATGCTTCTCTCAATTATTACATTTGATTCTGTAATGTCTTTAGTGCTCAAACTTGCTTGTCCTTCCTTAACACTCACAATATCTTTTATTACTCGATAGTTGTAACTCCCAATGTATGTACTTTGTAACTCTTCAACATTTTCTAGCTATTATTTACTTATAACACTTGGTGGTGGCTCTTCATCAATGGTTGCTCCTTTTCTATAGTAGTGACTCCTCTTGTGGTGGCACTTTCATCCCTAGCTTATCAACATTGTTCGACCAGATATCCAAGCTTCTTCACTTGGGTAAAATCTTTGCTTTTACCTCCTAAAACTTATACCTTTGTCCTTGCATTGTATCTATATTTTATACCACTTTCTATTTTCTACATATATCCCTTCAATGTCTCGGTTACCTTTATTTGAAATTGCTCGTATGCTTCACTTTACTTTGTCATTTGTGAAGCTTGGTTTTAGGTGCTAAGCATGGTATACATTGCTTCTGTGTGTATGGCTTTTAGAATTCTTCTTACTCAACTTGTATAAGTAAATGACACTCTTTGTTTCTATGTTTTACTTGGCTTTGTAAATGGTGCTCTTTTGGGTTCTTAACATCAATAAAGCTTTGTGCTCTTTTGCTATCATGTCTTGTTAACTTAATATTGCACTATGGTGCCTTCCTTGACATTGGTAATAGGTATTTTTTCTTTGCAATGGTGCTATCTCCTTTGGATGGTGCTTTATTCCTTTTGTAATTGTTGGAGCCAAATTTAACTCAACAACTGAAACCCCTAATTTTAAATTTTTGGTTTCAATGTAATAAGCAAAGGTTGTGAATTCACCTAAGAAGTTGTTTTCCATTTGTTTGAAATTTTAAAAATAAACTTAGCCTTTTTTTATTTTGTTTTGAACTTATGACCGTTATCTCATCATTTAAAAAGGTATTAAGGCCGAATCATTTGAGCGCCTGGTACCATAGTAAAATCGTAGAATACTCGACATTTAAGTAAGGGCCATGGTGATCATAATATTTGTACCTAAGTCATTTTTAAAATAATTAAATTCCTAAGGTATTAAAAGGATTTAATAAAGGACCATAGTCTAAAAACCAAAAAATCTAAGCATAATATTAAAGTCCACAAATATAAAGTTTGAACTAAGGTCTTTTTTAAAACCTTGAGGGCATGCACCCCGTTGTGTTAAAAATCAAGAACCTTGAAACATATCTAAGGGTAGCGCTTCATCAAAGAAGAATCCAATGGCCACACTTGATTTGATTAAATAGATTTTTAAAATGATGTGGCCAAAGGAATTAAAGTCTAATGTTTCGAAATAATTATTAATAAAAGCATTAGGAACATGCACCCCCTTTAATTAAGTAGTGAGATAATCAGGTGAATCCAACGATAGCGCTCAATCAAGATTTGATCGAACGACAACACTCTCATAAAAAGTGCATAAAAAGGGTAAAACCCCACCATATTAATTAAAACCATTAAATGAGGGTAACGAGGGTCTAATGCATCGGATAATTATCCCCCTTTTGGCTTAATCAAAGTTTAATCATTGGTACCCCCCAAGAGAATCAACGACCGCAACATTGATCTAGATCCAACGGTCACACCAAAATCGAAATCCAAACAAAGAAATGGTAATATATCGAGAAACACGAAGGTAAAGCTAAGATTAATCACACATTAGTGAGGGTATAATACGTTACTAATTACCCCTTTCAGCTTAAACCGAGATTAATAAAATATAATAATGTACCCCTTTTGGCTATTGATTGTGCAGCTTGTAGGAGATCTAATGCCAACGCTTCATCAAAGGAAAATTGAATGGATGTGCCCGATGCAATAAAGCACCCCGATGTAAGCTTGAAGAAATCATACAGCTACGCTTGATCAAACATTTGATCCGATGATGCGCGTTCATCACTAGTTACCAAGGATAAACAAATGAATGACATGATAAATCATGTGCCAAATTAGAGGGAATTGATCGATGCACTTTATCCATTGAGCACATCGATTTAAATCTAAGGGTAGCGCTCCATTCTTACTTAATCATATGGTGGCGCTTAAATGAGCCAATTGAAAGATAAGCTAACCAAAACAAAGAAAATCCAACAATAGCACTCCATTGAGATTTAAAATATCCAACAATAGCGATTGAGTCAAAGTCAAAATGATAAGATACAAGTGGGGCTAATCCAACGGACATCTTCTGATAAATCCAACAGATGCAAATCCTCTCAAAATAATCCAATGGTGGTGCACGCTTCAAAGGTAAATCTAATGGTAAGCCTAAATTAGCATTCAATTAATCAAATTTTAATCACATTAGAAAGGGTACTAACACATTACTAATCACCCCTCTTTTTCTTGATTAATCGATATTAAACAAAATGGAGGGTTCAAAGCATGTTTCTTTCGATTATCTAACCTACAGGTTATAAAATATCCAAGGTTGCAATAGAACAAAGGTTGATCCAACAACGGTGTTACAACCATGATATGAAAAGGTTTGACTATAAATATTAATCGTATCTTCTAATATAAATCATTCACAAGTTTTTTCATATCGATGGATGCAACATCCCTATAAGACAAATCAACAATGTTACAAGCCACAAGGGGGAAAACTGATAAAGGATTCCCACGTGATTTCCAAAGTCAAAGTGATCGAACGACTGTGCTTGGTCAAACATCTAATCCAATAGTTACAAAAATGTCAATAAGAAAAAAATCACTACTGGCCCATATCTTCAGTATCTTGGAAGCTACCATCCTCGCAGTAGAATCAATAGATTCAGGTTTCAAAAGGAATACTTGATAGTCCAACTCTTGGGAAAAGGCCAATCACTACATAGAATTCTTAAAACAAATATCGAGGTAGAAAGCAGGGAGGTGACTCATCCGCAACAAGGTACACTAAGGGACGATATGAGGATCAACAATTGAGATGAAGCCAAATAATTAGTACACACCAACAATGTGAGTCTAGATGATACTCAGGGAAGGAAATATTCGAACAATCAGAATAAATCCCATAGATAGTACACATAAAGGAGCAATGTAGACTGAGAAAAAGATAAACCCTGATGCTCAAGCGTGTAATCAGGCCATACGTATTCACTGGAAATGATAACATACTGTGTGAAAGACTAAAATAATCTTACTCAAATGCTCATGCCCAAAACTCTTGTCTTATAAATAAGGGCACTAACAGGGAGCTGAAAGGCATCAATAAGAAAAACAATGGAGTACAAGGAGTATGAACATATTCATTTTCTGTTCTGCAAATACTCAAGATGAAGAAAGCGCATGAAGAATAAACATGGTTTCGACTTGCAGAAAGTCATTCAGTCCGCGCTTCGATGGAATATAGTTACAAGGGAAACACTCCAATAGAGTATAGTTATATAAGCAGCTTATAGATGTTTCCAGATCTTGTTTTCCATTCCCACCTTCCTCCTACTTATCACTACCTCCCTCTTTCTATGCATTCTTCCTTAACCATCCTGAAATTTTTCCTAACATTGCACCATCTCACCACATTCCATTGTGTGAAACCATCCCCTTTCCTCTTTTCTTCCTTCACTCTATCGCGTGATCAGTGCCATTTCGTCTGATTGCCACTGGCACACCACCCCTTGTCTTCATCATCACGTCGGGTTCCCCTTCGTCCTTCATATAAATTTCATGATAGCAACTTGGTCAATCCTTAACAATAGACCATAGTGACCAGGACAAGCAGAACAAAAATAAAAAATATAATAATGAATCCTTAGTTTCTAGGGCCAACAAGAGAGCAAAACGGCCAAAATATTCAGCGAAGAAGCTCCCTTCAAACCAAAAAATAAAACATGAACAATCAATCCAAGGCCACACTAGCTGGAAAACATACAGAAGAAATTCAATCAGATGATGACAAGTGTAAGGCTGGAAAAAGACCAAAGATAATAGATTCAAGAACCAGAGGCTATAAGAAGAAGCAATTGCATTCAAAATCAGCATCAAGCAATTAGAGAATAACATTTTTACTAAGAGGTATACTTGAGTGCCCTTTAGAGTTGTGCTATTGTATCTCCTTTTTGTGTCTATTTTTCTCATTCATTCTTCTTTCTTCCCTTTACTATGCAGGATTTTGATAGGAAAGTGCTCAAGAAGCTGAGATTATTTCCTGTCCTATTGAGCCTGAGATTCAGAGACTCTACTATTACTAGATTGGAACAAGGAGAGTAGGAGAGACCTGTTACATTATTTGAACAAAGTCTTATTCATTGTATTGATGTATTTCTTTGAGAAAAAATAGAGTTAAAAGGCATCCTGCCCACTTTGCATGTAATATTTTATGAAATCAATACAATTCTGAGTTTCATTCCTATTATATCTTTGTCTTGGTACTGTGTGTCACTGTGTAATGGATTACATTATTTGAATGCATTATATACGTTTCTTTCATTGGTCAAATTTTAGTTTTATTACGATATTCGAATAAGTCTAAGAGTGCCAATTTTATTTTCCCCCTTCTCTATGTTCATGTCAAAATTGTTGTTAAATTGCTATAACAACCCAATGAATCTAGGCACCGATCTACATAAGGCATAACAAATGGTTATTTTCTTGCTTGGTCATTTTAATACATATAGTGTTACATTAATCTAGAGCGTGTAATCAATGTTTTATCATATAATTACCGTTGGGGTTTCCTTACCCATTCTGTAGTTTTCCTTTAGCAATAGTCATGTTTATCAGAATGAAGAGGCAGGTTGACCAGAGCCTGTAATAGCTCGTTGGTTTCAAATAAATTTTTGCAGCATGACAATCGAATCCTATGGATGCAAGAATCGATTCCAATAGTTTTTTGGCACCGTTGTTAGGGAGGACTTGATAGAAAGATTTAATTATCTTCTTAATAGTTTTATTTCAATGATTATTTTTAATCAATGGATGACCAATCAAAATAAAGAACCAACGTCTTTAATTTTTACATTTTTAGTGTTCTTTATTTTTTATGTCCGTGATTCTTGTTTTAAAATTGCTTTTTGAAGTAAGTTTCTACGTTTCTTGATTTTCTTGAATTATCCCAAGAACCGACTCCTATGAGGATGAGTGTTAATATCAAGCATTCTTGATAAAGCATACACTGTTCTTTCTGCACCCCGGTGTTGGTGACTCTATCTAAATGAATCCAGAAGATAAAAATATAAAAAGGAAAGAGCAGAACATGTTGGCGAACACCAGGAGAAGCGGTAAGGAGCTATTCCCAGAACTCGAGAATCTAGAGGTATTTATACATAATCAAAAAACTCCACTTTTCAAGAATACTACTTATAATAGTAAATCAAATTCTAGCGATAAAAAGTACGTAAAGAAAAATCAAAATACTATTACTGTTGATATCACTGTAGATGAAAATTTGAATTCTGCTATAGAAGATACATGTGATTATTCTCATTGCTCAATTAATAGTAATACAAAGGTAGATAATCCATTAGATTATATTCAGGCTACCTAGACCCATATCCCTGTAGGCATTACTGCTATAAATCAAAATTCCATTATACCTACAGTAATAATGGCCCAAGCGAATCAGGAAAATCAACAAAATTAGGCTAATGTCCATTTATGGAGGACTAATAGATATAGGCCCTTTGTGTTACCTACAAATTTAAATGCCTTACCCAATAAAGCTCACAAATACCTTCCAAAATTCTTAGGAAATAGTGCAGTAACTAGAGAAGATCATATCAAGAGTTTCCTGTATGCGATGGATAGTCTAGAGGTTGAACATGAAGATGTAGTCTTGAGACTATTTTTACAGACTTTAGAAAAATATGCTAGAGAGTGGTTCAATTCCCTTCCTGACAATGATATCCCAAACTTCACCAAAATGGAAGCTGTGTTTCTAAAGAAATATGGTGAAAGGAAAAATGAACAATCTCTGTTAACCGAATTAGCCACCATGAAGAAAAAAGAGAATGAGGTTGTTAGTGACTTTAACAAAATATTTTCAAAGACCAGAAACAAAATCCCTGCCAACCTTAGGCCTAGTGATATTCAATCTATTTGTTTTTATAAGAATACCTTTCAAGGAGAGTTTAACTATGAGTTGAGGCAAGAACAAGCCACTACCATTGATGGTTGTATGGAAAAAGTAATGGATATAGAAATAAATATGCTTGAAAGTGGTAATATGAAGCCTTATTCTCTAGAAGTCAACCTACCTGAGAGAAAACCTAAAAGAGTAGCATTTGATATACAAAGAAGAACTAAAATTGATCCAATGGAGAAATTGACTAGTCAAATGATTGAGATGTTCAATACCATGAACAACAGGTTAGCAAGAATTGAAAGAAATAATGGAAATAATGGTGAATATTCACAAAAAAAGTGACCACATGTTGACAACCATCCTCCTTTAAAGAAAAAATTCAATAGGAATTGGGGAAACAACAATGGTTCTGAAGAAGGAAATAGGAGTAGGAATAATGGGAACAATAACTAGAAAAATCGAGAATCTGATAGAGATCAAAATAGTGTTCCTAACCCCATACCATCTGCCAATGTAGCAGAAGGCTTTCCCTATTTTTTCTCTACTTGTGATGCACCTCATAACCCTGATGCATGTGGAATTCACCTAAGTGACCAACGCAATGTAGATTTACATGTTGAATCAGAAGAGGATATAAGAATCAATGCTTGTTGGTCTGTTGAAGATGAATCCAGGGAAAGGTTGTTTGAAGAAGATATGGATAAGTATGCTTCAAATCATCATCCTCAAATTTTAGTAGCTGAAGGAACTAAAATCTTGCAAAAATCACATGAGTCAAGATATGACAAGATGAAGCAAGGGAAATTAATCCCCATTGCTCAAGAAGTTGAAGAATTAGAGGCTACCCATACTTTGAATTTAAGAAACAGGAATGTCCCAGATAGGACAAAGAAAGCCTCTACAAGTGAAACAAGAAAACAAACTTTCACTAATAAGAATATCAGTAAAGAGAAAACTGATAGAAACCTCAAAAAGATTACTCCTGAAGTAATAGAATTAGAGGAAGAGATCCCCAAAGAAGAAAGTAATAAACCACTGGATATAAAGAAGATAGAATTTGATGTTGGGTCAAAACTCAGTAAGCAAAAGGTTAACATCACATTTGGAGAACTTATGAAAGTTCAAAAGTACAGAGAACAAGTCTGTAGAGCATTTGGATTAGTGGAACAAAAAGAAGACCCAACTTGCCATGCTGCTAGACAAAATCAACATGATACAAGATCACCATCCTCTGTCAGACCCTTTTATGTATCATTAAGGTACAACTCACATGAAGGAGAAAGATATGTCATCCATAACTACATGTTAGATAGTGGAGCCTCACACAATATCATGCCCAAATTAATAGCTGATCAAATGGGATTAATCTGCACAAGATATTTTGCCCCTATTTTAGTAATTGATATCAAACAAATTCCTTATGTAGGGGTAATAACTGGATTGTTGGTTTTCTTGGATCAACACCCCAAAAAGGGCATAGTCATGGATGTTGCAGTAGTTGATGTTGACCCATTCTTCTCACTATTACTCAGTAGACATTGGGTAAAACAACTAGGAGGTTCAATTCAATTGGACTGGTCCTATGCTACAATCCCAATATCATATAAGGAGAATATAATTTTATGAAGAGAACCATTTAACAAGCACTCCATAGAGTTAATTCAAATAGATGAAACCATGATAAACTTAGTAAACTCTATGGAAGAAAAAGGGATGGGAGTTTATTCAATATGGCACAACCCATTCCTGGTGGAGGTACTAGAAGCAAAGAACATGGATCCAAAAGTTATGAAAATAGTAGATGTTGAATCAGATAGAGTATTGACTCAAGAAATGTGGACCATGTCTTTTGATGGAGCTAAATCACAATATGGAGCAGGTGCAGGTGTCAATTTGATCGATATAAAAGGAAATTACCTTGGTATTCCTTACAGACTAGAATTTCCTTGCACAAACAATGTAGCTGAGTATGAAGCTTTACTACTAGGGTTAAGGAAAGCAAAAGAATTAGGCATTAACTACTTGACTATAACAAGGGATGCAGAGCTTATTATACAATAGATCAAAGGTAAATATCAGACCAAGCATCCTAGGCTTAAGCAATATAAAAATGCAGTATTGGAAGAAATTGATAAATTCTTAGCTTTCAATATCTCATTTATTCCAAGAGAAAAAAATCATGTTGGAGATATTTTAGCTATAAATACCTCAGGTCTAGATCACCCAGAGATAACCATAGAATATATGGATATATTCCCAACTATTTCAGTCTATAAGCCTTCTATGCTAGATAACATAGTCTATCTACAGGTATTTCAAGATGATATAGATATTAAGGATTTTATGACTCTGCAAAATCAGTATGCAGATGTAATCTATGATGAAAAGGATGAAGACAAGCTAAAATACCAAATAGGAGAGCCAGTAGAAGTAATCCAGTTGAAAACTAATAGAATACCCAAAGGATTGGTTTCTCTAGAGAGTCTATTTGATGATTTTGACAAAGCTTATAAGCCTTTACGTAGAGAAGTAATATCTGAAGATATTAACATTGGTACAATGAAAGAACCCAGAATAGTGAAAGTAGACATGGCCTTACCTGCTAAAGAAAAAGTTGGATATATCAGTTTCTTAAAAAATAACAAAGAACATTTTGCTTGGACTTATGAAGACCTTAAAACTTTCAAAATAGATGTAATGACACACATAATACCCTTGAAAGAAGATTTCAAACCATTTAGACAGAAACAGAGGAAGTACAATCCAAATTTACACCCAATAATGCAAAAGGAGGTACAAAAATTGTTGGATTCCAAAATAATCAAAAAGGTAAGATTTTCTTCCTGGATATCCAATTTAGTACCAGTTAGAAAAAATAATGGTGATATTAGACTCTGTGTGGATTTTAGAAATTTAAACAAGAGTTCTTTAAAATACAATTACCCATTGCCCAATATGGAACAATTATTGCAAGCAGTAGTTGGCTCAACTAGATTATCTCTGTTAGATGGATTCTCAGGATACAATCAAATTCAGATAAATCCAGAAGATAGACATAAGGTAGCATTCACTACACCTTGGGGCACATTTGAATATTTAAGAATACCTTTTGGACTGATGAATGCAGGTGCTACTTTTCAGAGAGCAATGGATTTTGCCTTCAAAGGATTAATGTTCAAAATTGTAGTTGTGTACCTGGATGATATCACTATATTTTCTAAGAATCCAGAAGATCATCTAGAACACTTAACTGCAAGTTTTTGCTCGGTGCAAGGAATTTGGAATTTCTTTAAATCCCAAGAAATGCATATTTGGGACTACACAAGGAAAGTTGTTAGGACATATAGTTTCATAAAAAGGAATAAGCATTGATCCAGATAGAATTGAAGCTATTTCCAAAATTCCTCCTCCCAAAAATTTAAAAGGAGTTAGGTCATTCTTTGGCAAGATAAATTTTATTAGAAGATTTGTCCCAAATTTTGTAGAGATGACCAAACCTATAAATGACATGGTTAAGAAAACTGGAGAAATAAAATGGACAATAGAGAATATGGAAGCATTTAACAAAATCAAAGAAGCCATATCAACCACTCCAGCCCTAAGTTGTCCAGATTATGCAAAATATTTTAATATCTATTCTTATGCATCTGAACATTCTATTGTTGCAGTTCTTTCACAAAAATATGATGAAAATAATGAAAGGCCAATAGCCTTCATGAGTTCAGGTCTGAAAGGAGCACATATTAAATACACCTTGCTAGAAAAACATGCTTATGCAGTCATCCAATATTTAGAACACTTCAAAGGTATATTTGGCTCAAATAAAGTTTACTGTTGTATCCCTTTTATAGCAATAAAATATATTTTTTCTCAATCAGAGCCATTAGGAAGACCAACAAGATGGATGGTAAAACTTTTGCAATATGATGCTGAATTCAAAATAGTTAAAACTATCAAAGGGCAAGGTTTGGCTAAACTATTGGCCAACAAGGAAGAAGAAGGATTTGATAATGTTATCACAATAGATGAAGCATATGATGTCAGAAGAATCAATAACACCGAATGCAAATGGTATGAAGAAATTTTGTCATACTTACAAACCCTGTCATTCCCTAAAGATATGTCAGGAAACAGAATGAGGTCAGTCAAGCTTCAAGCCCAGAAATATTATATACAAGATGGTGTGCTATACTGGAAACACCCTGATGGAGTATTATTAGTCTGTTTATATGAAAGTGAAATCCCAAAAATAATTAATGAATTTCATGATGGTTTCTGTGGAGGACATTTTTCTCCAAGAGCCACAACTAATAAAATTATGAGAGCGGGATATTATTGGCCTTCCATTTTTAAAGATGTATATAAATATGTTAGGAACTATCATAATTGCCAAGTTTTTGCAGGAAAGAAGTAGGTGGCAGCCATGCCCCTCAAGCCAGTACTCATTGAAGCACCATTCACCCAATGGGGTATTGATTTAATTGGAGATATCAAGCCTAATTCATCTGGCCAGCACAAGTGGATCATAACTGCAACAGATTACTTTACAAAGTGGGTAGAAGCTGCACCCCTAAGAACATCCACTACTACCACTATCATCAAATTCTTGGAAGAGAACATTCTGACCAGGTTTGGAGTTCCTCAAAAATTGGTTACAGATAATGCACAATATTTTGTTTCATATGAAATGGTAGAGTTTTGTGTTGAATATGGAATTGAGTTGTCCCATTCTACTAATTATTACCCCCAAGGAAATGGTCTAGTTGAGTCATAAAATAAGAATGTAATAACTAGAATAAAAATATCATTAGGTAAGAACAAAAGAGGGTGGGACAGTGAACTTAAATTTTCTCTATGGGCTGATAGGTTGTCTGTTAAAAGAAACACAGGAAGAACCCCCTATGAGATGGTATATGGAGAGAAAGCCCTATTACCTTCAAGAATAGAAAAATTGGCACTTTCCCTCTTATTACAAGACCATGAAAACCCCAATCCCATACAGAGAAGGCTTGACCAAATTATCCTTTTAGAAGAACAAAGAAGAGAGACCCTTAATAGAATGATGGAACAAACCCAGAAAACCATGAAATTGTTTAATAAGAAATCCAAGGGTACTCCTTTTTCTCAAGGAGATATAGTCATCTATTGGGATCCTAAAAATGATAAGCATGGTGAAAAAGGTAAATTTGAACCTAAATGGATTGGTCCATACCAAATAGCCCATGTTATCATCCAGAATACATACAAGTTGCAGACCTTGCAGGGTGAAATAATGGCTATCCCTATTAATGGCCAACACCTCAAAATGTACAACCCCTATTGAAGGTAAAAATAATATATATATATATATATATATAAATATAAAAAAAAAAAATATAATAGAAAAAAAAAGCCCCAAAAATAGAGTGATTTATTTTAAGCTTTTCTTTTCTTGTTTGTTTTAGTTCTGAGTTAACTTTTACACATGGTTTTCTTAGTATGACAAGTATGTATTACTGTGGATTCCTCCAAAAACAATAAGAAGAAGGAGATTTATTTTAGACTCTGATGAGATTTACAATTTTTCAAATATGAGTGTTTATGCAATAGTTATTTGATATGAGATAAAACAGGATGAAAACAAAGTTGATTGAAACATCATGTCAAAGCCTCACATTACAAATGATACTTAAGGTGACTTCAAAGGTCCAAAGAACCAAGTTATCTTTGAGAGGGTGGTTAAGCTAAAAATCATTACACTCATATTTTATAGCCAAAAACTAATCCTCAACTTAGGCATACTCGTTGCACAATTTGCTTATATCAAATACTTCTCAAACGAGAAAGAAAAATTACAATAAAGTAAAATTGAGTCACTGCCTGAGATATCTTGGAAAACCTCTACCGGGGCTATAGACGCTTGAATGGTAGTAGGGTAAAATCGGATGGGATTAGAAGCAACTCCACCGGGGCTATAGATGCCTGACTTGCAGTGGAGCCCTGCAGAATGGTGAAAATTTTTAAAGAGTGAAATCACATATTAGGCTTAACTATTTTGCTCAGATATGGCAAAGTTCTGAAAGACTTAGAAATCAAAATAAATGCACAAACACACACATGGGCATAAGCATGATGGAGCAAAAATCTTTGACAAATTTTGTGTAATCATATCTTATAACTTAGCTAGAACAAGCATTACAATATATCTAAAAAGCTCATCTATTTCTAAAATTCTGGCCCTATTTTTCCAAAAGTGAATAAAAGGAAATTACAGTTTTTCAATACTCTATTACTTTGGTGTCCTATCGTTTGTACAGTTTTTCAGTTTTAAAAGTGTTATGTTTTGTTTTTCAAGCTTTGCTTAGCAGTCAAAATGATTTGAATTTTTGTCCAAAATTGAAATAAAACCAGGAGATTCTATGGTTCTCAAGTGCCTCATGTTTTCAACACATTGTCCTAGTCAGAGCCTATGTTGGAGCCAAATTTGACTCAACAACTGAAACCCCCAATTTTAAATTTTTTGGTTTCAATGTAATAAGCAAAGGTTGCAAATTCACCTAAGAAGTTGTTTTCCATTTGTTTGAAATTTTAAAAATCAACTTAGCCTTTTGAACTTATGACCGTTATCTCATCATTTAAAAAGTCATTAAGGCCAAATCATTTGAGTATCTGGTACCATAGTAAAATCGTAGAATACCCAACATTTAAGTAAGGGCCATGGTGATCATAATATTTGGACCTAAGTCAATTTTTAAATCATTAAAGTCCTAAGGTATTAAAAGGATTTAATCAAGGGCCATGGTCTAAAAACTTGAAAATCTAAGCACAATATTAAAGTCCAAAAACATAAAGTTTGAACTAAGATCTTAATTAAAACCTTGAGGGTATGCGCCCCATTGCGTTAAAAATCAAGCACCTTGAAACAGATCTAAGGGTAGCGCTTCATCAAAGAAGAATCCAATGGACGTGCTTGATTTGATTAAATAGCTTTTTAAAATGATGTGGCCAAAGGAATTAAAATCTAAAGTTTTGAAAGAATTATTAATAAAAGCATTAGGAACATGCACCCCCTTTAATTAAGTAGTGAGCTAATCAGGTGAATCCAATGATAGCGCTCGATCAAGATCTGATCGGATGACAATGCTCTCATAAAAAGTGCATAAAAAAGGGAAAACCTTGCCAGATTAATTAAAACTATTAAATGAGATTAGAAAGGGTCTAATGCATCGGATAATTATCCCCCTTTCATCTTAATCAAAGTTTAAAATCATGTACCCCTTGGTAACTAACCCCACAGGTTGAGAGAGATCAACGATCGTGCCAACATTGATCGAGATCCGATGACCATGCACCAAAATCAAAACCCAAACGAGGAAATGGTAAGATATCAAGAAAAATGAAGGTAAAGCTAAGATTAATCATGCATTAGTGAGGGTATAATACATTACTAATTGCCCCCTTTTGGCTTAAACCAAGATTAATCAAATATAATAATGCACCCCTTTCAGCTATCGAGTGTGCATCTTGTAGGAGATCTAATGACAGCGCCTCATCAAAGAAAAATTGAATGGATGCACCCGATGCAATAAAGCACCCTAATGTAAGCTCAAAGAAATTAGACGACTATGCTTGATCGAACATTTGATCCGATGATGCACGTTCATCACTAGTTACCAAGGATAAACAAATGAATGACATGATAAATCACATGCCAAATTAGAGGGAATTGACTGATGTGCTTTATCCATTGAGCACATCGATCTAAATCTAAGGGTAGCACTTCATTCTTACTTAATCATATGGTGGCACTTAAATGAGCCAATCGAAAGATAAGCCAACCAAAATAAAGCAAATCCGATGGTAGCGCTCCATTGAGATTAAAAGGATCCAACGATAGCGATCGAGTCAAAGTCAAAATGATAAGATACAAGCGGGGCTAATCCAATGGACATCTTCTGACAAATCCAATGGATGTGCTCCCTCTCAAAATAATCCAATGACGGTGCACACTTCAAAGGTAAATCTAATGGTAAGCCTAAATTAGCATTCAATTAATCAAATTTTAATCACATTTAGCAAGGGTCCTAACACATTACTAATCGCCCCCCTTTTCTTTGATTAATCAATATTAAACAAAATGTAAGGTTCGAAGCATATTTTTTTCGGTTATCTAACCCACAGGTTATAAAAGATCCAAGGTTATGATAGAACAAAGGGTGATCCAACAATAGTGTTGCAACCATGAGATGAAAAGTTTTGACTATAAATATTAATCGTATCTTTTAATCTAAAGAATTTGTAGGTTTTATCATATCGATGGATGCGACATCCCTGTAAGATGAATAAATAGTGTTGCAAGCCATAAGAGGGACAACCGATAAAGGATTACCACGTGATTTCCAAAGTCAAAGTGATTGAACAGCTGCACTTGATCAAAAATATAATCCAATAGTTATAAAAATATCAATAAGAACAAAATAACTGTTGGCCCATATCTTCAGTATCTTGGAAGCTAACGTCCTCATAGTAGAATCAATAGATTCAGGTTCCAAAAGGAATATTTGACAGTCCAACTCTTGCGAAAAGGACGATCACTACACATAATGCTCAAAACAAATATTGAGGTAGAAAGCAAGGAAGTGACTCATCCGCAACAAGGTACACTAAGGGATGATATGAGGATCAACAACTAAGATGAAGCCGAATAATTAGTACACACCAACAATGTGAGTCCAGATGATACTCAAGGAAGGAAAGATTCGAACAATCAGAATAAATCCCATAGATAGTACATAGAAAGGAGCAATGTTGACTGAGCAAAAGATAAACCCTGATGCTCAAGCGTGTAATCAGGCCATACATATTCACTAGAAATGATAACATACTGTGTGAAAGACTAAAATAATCTTACTCAAATGCTCATGCCCAAAACTCTTGTCTCATAAATAAGGGCACTAAAAGGGAGTTGAAAGGCATCAATAAGAAAAATAATGGAGTACAAGGAGTATGAATGTATTCATTTTCTATTCTACAAATACTCGAGATGAAGAAAGTGCATGAAGAATAAACATGGTTTCGACTTGCAAAAAGTCATTCAATACGTGCTTTGATGGAATATAGTTACAAGGGGAACACTCCGACGGAGTATAGTTATGGAAGCAGCTTATAGATGCTTCCAGATCTTGTTTTCCATTCCCACCTTCCTCCTACTTATCACTACCTCCCTCTTTCTATGCATTCTTCCTTAACCATCCTGACATTTTTCCTAACATTATGCCATCTCACCACCTTCCATTGTGTGAAACCATCCCCTTTCCTCTTTTCTCCCTTCACTCTATCGCGTGATCAGTGCCATTATATTCGATTGCCACTGGCATGCCACCCCTTGTCTTCACCATCATGTCGGGTCCCCCTCCATCCTTCATCTAAATTTCATGATAGCAACCTGGTCGATCCTTAACAACAGACCATAGTGACCAGGACAAGCAGAACAAAAATAAAAAATATAATAATGAATCCTTAGTTTCTAGGGCCAACAAGAGAGCAAAAATGACCAAAATATTCAGTGGAGAAGCTCCCTTCAAACCAAAAAATAAAATACGAACAGTCAATCCAAGGCCACACCAGTTGGACAACATACAAAATAAATTCAATCAGATGGTGACAAGTGTAAGGCTAGAAAACAGACCAAGGATAACAGATTCAAGAACCATAGGCTATAAGAAGAAGCGGTTGCATTCAAAATCATCATCAAGCAATTAGAGAATAGCATTTTTGCTAAGAGGTATACTTGAGTGCCCTTTAGAGTTGTGTTGTTGTATCTCCCTTTTTGTGTCTATTTTTCTCATTCATTCTTCTTTCTTCCCTTTACTATGCAAGATTTTGATAGGAAAGTGCTCAAGAAGTTGAGATTATTTCCTGTCCTATTGAGCCTAAGATTTAGAGACTCTACTATTACCATATTGGAACAAGGAGAGTAGGAGAGACCTGTTACATTATTTGAACAGAGTCCTCTTCATTGTATTGATGTATTTCTTTGAGAAAAATAGAGTTAAAAGGCATCCTACCCACTCTGCATGTAATATTTTATGAAATCAATACAATTCTAAGTTTCATTTCTATTATATCTTTGTCTTGGTATTGTGTGTCACTATGTAATGGATTACATTATTTGAATGCATTATATATATTTCTTTCGTTGGTCAACTTTTAGTTTTATTATGATATTCGAATAAGTCTAAGAGCACCAATTTTATTTTCCCCCTTCTCTCTGTTCATGTCAAAATTGTTGTTAAATTGCTATAACAACCCAATGAATCTAGGCATCGATCTACATAAGGCATAACAAATGGTTATTTTCTTGCTTGGTCATTTTAATACATATAGTGTTACATTAATCTGGAGCGTGTAATCAATGTTTTATCATAGAATTACCGCTAGGGTTTCCTTACCCGTTCTGTAGTTTTCCTTTAGCAATATTCATGTTTATCAGAACAAAGAGGTAGGTTGACCAGAGCCTATAATAGCTCGTTGGTTTCAAACGATATTTTTACAACATGACAATCGAATCCTATGGATGCAAGAATCGGTTACAATAGTAATTTTTCCTTTACTTGTAGGTTATGGAGTATAATATTGGATATCTTCCTTGCACCTTAAATGAGCAATAACGCTCTTCAAGATCTTTGAAAACTAAATTTTTGTTGCACCAAACCTTCCTCCTATGTGTTGGCTAAATTGAGATGCTTCTCAATGTAGCAGTGTTCCTTTGCTATCTTCTTTTTATTGAAATGTATTCTACCTTATAATGATTCTATTTCTTTGTTCAAAATTTACTATGTTATATCTCCTTATTACTCCTTTCAAGCAATGCTTTTAACTCAACTTTATGTTTTTTGTGTTTTGTAGGTTCCAAGATAATAATGATGTCTCATTTCTTGTCTTGGAGATACTTAACTCAAACTAGATTTTTCTCCTTAAATAACTCTAATATCATGCTCCCAAAAACTTTATAATAATACTTAAATAATTAAATTTAATAGCACCAATTTTACACACCTTTTGACCTCCTTTGTAGCTAGTCTTCTTGGTGATTTGGTTCACCTATTTGCTACCTTGAATTTGTGAAATCTACAGCTCTTCCTTTATATTCAATTTATGTTTCAAACTTATCAAATTTATCACTTCAATTTCTTTTGTTTTTCTTCCCTAAACTTGCTAATTTTGTAGATTTTATTGTTGCCCTCTTTCTATCCAAAAGTTCTTCTAAATTTTCTCAAAATACTCCTCCAATTCATAGCTCTATAACACCTTCAACTTGCTGTCCAATATTAATTTCAAAAGGACTTTAAATTCTTGAATCGTTATCATTTATTTTTCTATCTAAACTCCTCTAATTTGCAGCCTCCAATGCTACCCTTATTTTTCAATTTACTAGCTTAAATTGTTGTCTATTTCTCCTTTTAATGTTGCCCAATATTGTAGTCTAAATCTATTTATTTGTTGCTCTGAAAATATGATTTCTTCTCCTTATATTTCTATCCAATAATCTCTCCTAACTTCTCTAAATTGATACCTTATTTTATTGTCAAGACTTCCTTCAATTGGTTGTTTAAGGGCTCTTTGAAATCTTCCCAATTCTTCTTCAAATTCCAGCTATTAGTCATCTAAAATTTTCTATGTTGTGACTCTTCAAATTTTGTTACAAAATCAGCACTCTTCTCCTTCACAAATCAACCTTCAAACTTTTAATGGTAGTCTTAAAATTTCTTCGATATGGTGGCCTCTTCTAGCTCCTTTATCCTCCAATATTCTTGTCAAATTATGACTTCAAATCTAGTCTCTTTCACTAGCCTCTTTCTCAAGAATCTGAATGTCTCAAGGTCTTAAAAAAACCTTTCCAAAATTTAGCAAACTTATTGCCAAATCCTCCTTCTTTTTGTTCTTGTTGTCATATGGTGATAATTATCCCAAATTATTTATTCAAGAGTTATTCCTTCTTGCAATAGTCTACCTTGAGCTTTCTTCAAATCTTTTCCAATGGCCTCTTCTCCAACTTTTTCAATAGGGATTCTTCTATCCCTCTTCTTATTTCTCCTTCCAAGCTTACTTGAGACCTTTTTTTCTTGGGTCTTTAAATTCTGTAGCTTTAAGTCTTTAATAGGATTTTATTCTCTATCTTCCATACTAAATTTTCTATCTTCCAAATATGGAAGCTATTCAAAGGAACCTCTTTCTTGGGTCTTCTTCTTCTAGATATGCTTTCTTCTTTATTCAATCTGCAATTTATAGTATTCAATATTCTATGGGGATCTCCTTCTTGGGACTCCTTGATCTCCAATATTCAATAGGGCTCCTTTATCTTCTTTGTCTCTTCTCAATCTTCAATCCTCAATCTCCAATTCTACAAATTTTGCAAAGGGGACATTTCTCCTTAGCCCTCCAAATTCTTCAACCTTTGACTTGTTGCTGCAAGTATTGGATTAATTCCAAAGAACATATTATTTCTATCTCTTGTAGGAGGCTTTCCAACTTTATTTTAATTAACTCTTATCTACAACAAAATATTAGAATATAATAATGCAAATTCTTCAAATCTAAAAATAATGAACTTCACTAGTTGATTTGTCAAACTAGTGGAATCAATGTTGAGTCCTAGTCTTCACAAGTTTTTCTACAACTCTATGGAAAGAATCTATCCAAGAATAAATTAAAAAAAAAAAAATGAAAATTATATCTTCCTATCTCCTCCCAATATCTCTTATGAATCTCCCTATCTCCTATCAATTTTCTTTATGCTTTGATGTCACTATCAACTTTTTATTCTTAATACTTAATGAGAGATCAACTACAAAGTATAAAATTAGCATACAATATTAAGTATATGATAATGGAAATATTCTAAGCATGTAAAAATCATGAGAAAATTCTATAACTACTCATAAAACAACCATTAATGAAATATCACAAAAATATTGCATTGATAATAATGGAGGTCTCAAGCTCTCTATATCTCTTACATGCTCCATATTGTATCTACTACTACTCTACTCAATGCTCTCTACCTTCTCTCTATATAAATACTTGTAAAAATACTAACATATAAAGTATGTGGCTCTTGGCCTTCTATATTCCTATGAATCTTCATCTTCCTATTATATAGACTCATGTACACATGGACAACATGCACATTTACGTCATTGAACATTCTAATAATACTTGTGTAATTATTACATTGCATAAAGCAACTACTCAAGCACTAATCTAATATTATCTCCTAATCTAAGTATGTATCCAAGATGGTACATTAGCATGTACCAAATATTATAATATATTCCAACACATTTAATTACAGATCAACAACTATACTACTTCAGAGACTAAAATACAAAAATAATGGAGCAACTTTGTATAGACTATACAATATTTTAAATCTATGGTCCACATTTTTTAAGATCTTTCAAACAATTTTTGGTTACCAAAATATTGTTTTGACCATTAGATATAAATAATCAATCACAAACACTATAGTAGTTAGGGAAGGCTTGGTTGAAATCTCTAACTCGATGACCACCATTTAAATTGACAAATCTACAACATATAATACTTTTATAAGGATCATTGATCATACTAGATTATTGGGTGATTTTATTCAATAAATATTCATTGGAAATGAGAAAACCAAATTAGGAAAAAATATTCAATCTCCTAAACCAGTGGTTCATATTTTTTTTTTTAAATCTTAATGTTATAAGAGAATCCATGTTAGTAATTAATCCCAAGTTAATTCAATATTTATGTAATCTTAGAAGCCATCAAAATAACATTGATCCAATCTAGTGTATACCACCTAGTTTATTCCAATCCAAGGGTGGTAAGGTTCAACAAGAAGCATGACATATGACTAAGCCAATCAATGACCAATAAAGAAACTTCATAGGTATTCTAACCCCAAAATAAAATCAATCATTTATATTTCCAATAATTCTTGTAAGGTAACATTAATGCACCCATTCATAAATTAATTCCTTGATTATAGTACTAGCTTCCATGTTAGCCTAAAATACATAAAATAAATGACACACCAGGTAGATTTAATAACCAAAAAATGAAATGACCTCAAAATATGTAGAAATATCCTATAGTAAGTTCTACAAGGTTGGAGAATGTATTTGGAATTAATCATGTAGTGTGGAATACATCTCCCACCAACATAAATAATAAATGCATGCCACACAAATTAAAGTGGCAAATGTGTGAAGTCTAAAGAAAATATTGTATAAGATAATCTTACAATCATTCTTCCTTATTAAATCTTACAGCATTCTATATTACTTTAATAACAAAAAAACATTAGAGATAACAATTTTATAGTGAGTCCAATGAGAACAATCATTGAATAATTTAAAAAAAAAAAAACTAAAATATGGATAAGTGGAAAATATCTAGCTACTCAACATCACCTAGAGCATGTAGTTCCTAAGTAGAGACAACCCCTTATTCCATAGGTTAGGAGGTATCAAATTATACCTCCAATATCAATATATTGAAAAGCCCAACCATAAATGTATTAGATCCCACGATTTTAAAGAGAACAACAAAATTGGGAGAGGACACATTACAAAGGTACAAAGCCACATAGCTCATAAGCTTTGGATCTAGAATTTGCAGTCTCCTAGTGTAATACTTAGAACCCAAGGTAAACAAATTTTATGAGTTTATATTCCCATGCATGACATACTATGACCCCAATACTCAAGAAATATAGCCTCATGATAGGATTTTTAGTGTGGATATCATCTTATTTATCATTCAGTAGATGTTGTTCCTATTGGTTGAAGAGCAAAAGGTTACTATGGAGGACACGTCTCAATTGTTTGAAATTTTTTAAAACAAAGATAAGCTAATCTTATTATCTAATGAGTGTAAGGACCTAACAAAATATTTCCAAGGTATCCTTTAGACCATAATATTTTTAATAAAAATACAATACTCTAAGCATATTGGCTTTTATATTTAGCCTAGAAAGTGATGAGACTATGGTAAACACCCCATTAGCCATTATTTACATAATGAAGTAGACACCCAAGGATGAGAGGGTCATATTTGATTTTAAAAAATTAATCATTGAAAAAATTCATGAAGGGATATTCCAATTCTTAGTAACCTATATTTGTAGATACTCTTCTTTTTTAGAATACTGAATTTTATTCTAGAACCTTAGACAATTATTGGGTCTAAATATGATGTGGGTTGATGATGAGGGCCAAGACCTGCATGTATCTTTTTATATAGGGTTCCTAAACAAAAATTCATCCTACTATGATTTTTTCAAGTATTTTTAGCTCAATCTATCACATTATTAAGTTGGAATCATCTTGAATGCCTCTCAAAGTCTTGTCATTTATACTTACAAAAATTACAATATGGAAATTATTTTTTTATGGAAGAGGCCATACTTGTTAAGCTACACATGTTTAGTTTATCTATATATATCCTTACCAAATTTATTTAAAATAGAATTTTTCTATTGGTGGTGTTTAGGCAATTCAAATTAACTTATTATGGATTTGAGAGAAAAAAATCAAAGATAAACTTTTACAAGTCTTTTGTCAATGTAGCTGAGATGACTCTAGTGAGGAGAAAAGCTTCCTCTACTATAAACAATAAATTGGAGTTGGGTCTCAAAATAATTGAGGATAAATAGAACCATGACCCTAAGGGGAGGTTTACCAAGTGTTTGGTAAGCACTAAGTGTCTGAATTTCATACATAAGTCAGGGCCTAATGTAGATATTCTAAGGAAGCCAATAGATGAGTGGTATACATTACTTATGAATGCTTATCAAAATGCCACCAAAGTTAAGGTCATGTGAGTCATTCTACAAGTCACAGTTTACAAAAAATCCATAATGTAGAATCAAATCCTAAAGGAAGGAAATTCTAATAGAATGGCAATAGAAAGAACCCAATATCAATGCCTAGTGGAAAATATGACAAGAGATTGGTGATATAGTAAAATAATTGGTGAATTATCTAAATATGAGGAATTCAATAACCAGTATAATGAATATGATCAATATCCTAAGAGATTATGCTCAAATCATTGAATAAAGTAGTAAATAAGGGTCAAAACATTTGAAATGGTAAAAATACAAAGATAAGGGGCCAAGGAGTCTATGTAATTGGAATAATATTCATTAGAGGTTTTGGAAAAGACCTCATTTACTAATTCTCCTTTGAATACATTTAACTCTATCATCACTAACATATAAATAACCCTAATAAGAAACTTCAATGAAAGGAGAAGTAGAAGGTAGACTTGGTAACCAATTCTACGAAAAAAATACCATAAGGACTGAGTCATCAACTATCAAATCCCCTCCACCTATCCCTTCCTCTACTTTTTTTTCTGGTTAGAGGCCCCTAGTTTTCAAAATTATTTCATCTCCATTGGCATAAATGTCTATTATTATAGCTACAATGGATGACATTCCTCCTACTATTCTAGCAACCTCAATCATTTAGGAGGATTTTTCATTAGTTTGTCCTTCCTCCATAACTCTACTTTCATTTACCCTACCACTCCAAATCCTTCCTCATCACTTCTATTATTTAAACCATTTCCCACATTATTTCCTCCACAAATATAATAAGAAGGCACATAAATTCCTATGCTAAATCTATAGTAATCTCAAATGATTCAATAACAAGTTACACTATATAATCACAGGAAGTAGGCCAAGAAAGCTCAACAACAATCCATAACAAGAGTCTTCAACCACTTTGCCCCTCAAAACAAGATATTATTATAGAAATACCAAATGGTGTCAAATCCTAAGGGATAAATTATATAATAGGATTATTTGGTGGTGGTAGGATATGATATCAAATTTTTGTTAGATAAAGACAAGGTGTAACTCATGCACTAGATTGGAAAGGAAATTTCCTATTATTACCTATCAATAAATTAAAAGTTTGAAAATATGGAGGAGTTGGAAAATATCAACAATATTCTAAGGATATCCTAGGTAAAGTCCAGAGTTCTATAATACCAAATACACCAATTCTCCAAGTGTTTGGTTGTGCAATATTTAGCAGCTCTCTTAGAAGCTAAGAAAGGTAAGATTATGAGCCTCGAGGATAAGCTTGCTACATACAAATTTTAGCTCTACTAGGAGAGGGAATAATATTAAAGATAATTAGATCAGCTAAGGAAACCAAATGTAGAGAATAAGCAATAATATTGCACTAGAGGCCTTATAAAGGAGATTTATGATGCATACTAGGATGAAAATACCAACACTATGACAATGATCTCCCCATTGTTAAGTTTTATTAATATAAACACCATTCAAAGCTCCCAAGTGAATCATGAAGTTAAATAAAGGCTTGTTAGATCCTTCAAAATTTTGGCTAAGAAAATAACCTATTAGGAAAAAATGGCCACCATGTAAAAATTCAAATTGATTGATATTAGGAATGAGAACAAAGAGTTAGCAACACAAAAGGTGAATGTTCTCCTCCAAAAGTCATAGGCTACACAATAATGCAAATACCAAGTAGTTTTCTTTACTAAATTAATTGAAAAATTGCAAGAGTCATATTGACTCATTATTATATAAATATTTCCCCTCTCCCTGGCATACAGATAGAAAAATCCTTTCAAAGCAAGAATATATACAACTAATAAAATAGCACAAGGAGTATCTTACCCCTTTTATAACATAAATGGACCCTCCTATGGTGAATGATGTTTCTTGGGTAATTAAACCATTAATGGAGATAAATATTCAAGTGCATGAGGTCATTAATCATACAAGGAAAGTTTATCACAATGACCAATTAGAGTTCTTGATGGTATATAGACACTTCAAGAAAATCAAGTTGCCTTAAGAAGGTGAGTGGTAAGAGATTAGTGTGTATTAGATAGTATAGTTAGCTAAGTCTTCATATGTGTTATTTCAACATATATTTTTTTTATTTTTTACTATGTTCCCCTAGGTAAGGTGGTGTTTCTAGATTTTTCCTTTATCAATCAATAAGGGTCTTGTGAATCACTAGATTATAGTGATTTTCATTGCACTTGAAAATATATTTTACTTGGAATTTTTTTTTAAAGGTGGCCTAAGCTAAGGTAGAATAGGAAAAGGTTCAAAATGAGGTATTAAAAAAATAGTGGTGACTTGTTGGCCATTTAATTATCTCAATCAATGACTGAAACTTCTCCAAAAGGTAAAAATTATAGTGATCCAAAAATTCTATGCACTATTTTATCAAATTAATTAATGGCACATACTCTTTCATAAAAATTTTGACCAATAGTACAAGGAAAATGTTTGACAAACTATCCAATCATGGATCAATAACCCATGTAATTTCTCAAACGATGCAAAGATGAATAATAAAGAAATATTTCGTGGATTATTAGATTCATAATCAATAGCCCATAGAGTTTCAAGAGATTTTGTGGGTGGATGACAATGGAAAATTTCAAAGGTTAGGCATTCCAAAGGATTTTTGAAGGAATGTAAAAGAGAGAATTTCCAAAGAGTGAGGTTTCCAATAAGCTCTAATGGAGGTTGGAAAAATAATTTTTGTAGACTATCCGACTCAGAATCAACAACTCATAAATTTTCAAGAGATTTCCAAGTGTATATGGTGATAAAATAATTTAGAGGTTAAATATTTTAAAATATTTCAATGGAATAAAAGACAGGAGAATTTTTTTAGACTTTCCAATAGAATTCTAATGAACCATAAAGTTTCATGAATATTTCAACATGAAATAATAATTCAAAAATTATGTAGACCATCTGATATACAAATTAATGGTTTGCCTTGCATAAAATAAATGAAGGAAGGTGACAAAGGAATAATAAAACTATAAGGTATGTGGTAAACATTGTTGCATCCTTCAAAGGCAGATAGTGAATCAAAAGGAAATACAACTTGGCAAGTCTATAGGATGGGAAAGAAAATAATAAGTGGATGATTAGAACTCACATATAATCTCTATTTATTTTATTTTAGGTGCACAACCTCCAAAAAAAATTATTTTCTCATCAAATTAGTAGTTTTTGAAGGCCCCAAATCCATATACCTACACCACTTAGGCTCAAAAATCCAAGGATAATGATGGGCCTAATTGCAACAAGTGAATCCTTGAGCTTGATAACATTGATTACAAAAGGTACTTGTGCTAAGTCTCTAGGGATCCCTAGGATGGTAGTTGAAAATAGTAGTAGTAGTTGATCTTTTGGAGGCTTAGAATCATTTAGAATTGATAATGATAGATCTAGAGATCTCAAAGGGCTAAATGACATAATCTAGATATGGCTTGACACATTGTAGTAAAGGCATTACTTATTTCTTATACAAGTTTTGGAGGAAAGTATTTTACCAATTTTATGTATAAATAGTACTTCAAAATGCATTGTAAGAAATTATATTTTTATCTATTTGTGCCTAGTATCTAGCCTTGTATATAACTCTCCTTTGATGTTCTATTGTATAATAGTTTTGAATCAAGCCTTTAGTCATTTTGTTAAGAAATATTTTCAGCCCCTTATTCTAGTATTATTGTAATGTAATTGATATCATATATATATAAGAAGTTGTGCATACTTTTATTTCCATCTTGGTTCTTATATTCATATGTTTTTGAGCTTAAATGTTCATGCTTTGATGAAAATATGTTCACTTTGAGTTATTGGAAAATGATAAATATATTCATTTAATTCCACTATCATGCAAAAACATCTTATGGTTTTGTTCCATCACCTCTAGTTAGCTTATGATTTTTACTTTATGTTATTTTATTTAAAATTATTTTTGTCCCCTTTTCCTTTACATATGAATGCTGATTAGATAAGCGAGTGTTAAATATCACATCCAATATAGAGATGACCATTAAAAAAAATCTTAGATTTCATCCTTTGAGCCATGTCCCATGCTCCTAAGACATCATGTTGTGTCATTCTATGTGAGGCATGGGTGTCGGGTGCATTTTGTGATAGCAAAGAATGACCATGACATTTAGAGTTGAAAATAATCATATTGGGCCAGAATAACACCAAAAGCATGGATGGTTTCTACTATGTATAATAACAGTAGTCTAAGTGGATTAGGAGGAATGAGGATATGGGAAGACAAAAGATAGATTTTGAGAGTGTTGAAATCTACCTGAGACATATCATCCTATTTAAAGTATACATTCTTTTATAGAAACTTGGGAAAAGGATAATATTTATTATCAAGATAGATGACAAACCTTCATATGGCTTAGAGCTTGCTTCAAAGGTTGTGTAGTTGAGTTAGGATCATAAGGTAGCATATTAATAAGGGAAAATATTTCATGAGGTCTATTTCAATTCCAAGTTGAGACACAATGAATCCAAATAGCTTATCAAGTATAACCCCAAAAGAAAATTTGGATGGTTTAAGGACTTCATATTTCATTAGGTGCTCAAAGATACATCTAATATCTAGGATGTAGTCCTCCTAGTTCAAATATTGACTAGGAAGATGATCAATATAATATTCCACTATGTCATACATCATGTCATGGAAAATGTATCGCATAGCTCTTTGTTATGTTATCCCCACATTGTTTAGGCCAAAGGACATAATCTATTTGCAAAATATACCCCAATGAGTTGTAAAGGTGGTTTTGGGCTGATATTTAGTTGCATATGAAGTTTTTTGTATCAAAAAAATATATCCATCAAGGAAAACATTCTACATCTTGTATTGAAAACACCAATCATGTTAATTTTTGGTAAAGGAAATTGATCTTTGCAACATGCTTTGTTTATGTCCCTAAAATTAGTATAGACTCTAATAATACATTCACTTTTAGCTATATGTACAATGTTATATATCTAGTAAAAATAATCATTTTCTCTGATGAAACTATCTTCTGAGGGTTTTGTAATCTCTTCTTTAATAAGTAGAGTGACTTTGGGATGCATTTTTTACAAGTTTTGTTTAACAGGTTTCACATTTGGTCTAATGACTAAATGGTGAATGACTATAGAGGGGTTAAGTCTTGGTATCCACATAGCACTAGACAAATACATCATTGAATTCTATTAAAACTTGAGTATACTATTCATATTCCTGTAAGGTCAAGATTTTTCCTAATTTTAAACTTTTAGGATTATCATTGGTTTCAATGTCAATGTCAATAGTTTATTTGATTAGAATATGAGACTCACCTTCTATATAAGTCGGAGTAGGTTTTAACCCCTATGCTTTCAATATTAATATGGTCAAAAAGTGGTTGATCCTAATTAAGTGACTATAAGGTATCTATATTAACTATTGATAAGAGATATGATATGTTGGAGGAGTTATCCTGAAGTGAATGGTTAAATGAGCCATGTCATGGAGGAATGTAATAATCATACTCTACTTAAAAGTCATTTGTATCGGTAATTTATTCAGGATTATCTACTTGTTATGATACAACAACAATATCTAATTGAAAAAATGGTCCTCTATCATATAGAGTATTCTAAATTGGATGATCAAAAGGATGGTTCTTTGGTGGATTTTGGGGATGAATATTCATATCATAATTATTGTTGTTGGCAATGAGGTCGAGATGCTATATAGTTAAAGTGTTTATACAATAAATTGAGAAACATTAAAATTTTGAAATATCCAAGCATCCTTATTGTCTTTATCATCCTCAATCCATTTATGGATATAGTGCCATAATAGGACTATAAAGGGGAGAGTTTAAACTCATCATTACTATTGAATGAAACTATATTTGGTAGAGGTACATTTTAGTTGGGGATATATCCTAACCCCCAATGGCATATCCAAGGTTTATTTTTTAAGGGCTCTTTTATTCCTTGTTCATAGAGCTCTAATCCATCTACTTAGGTAAATATTATAAGTTGAAGAGGTAACATGAAGCATAATGTCACTCCATGGGGCAATGATTACTACCTCAAATGTACTCCTCATTGGTAGTACTATCATAGATAAAAGAACAACTACCTATCTACACTATTTTTCCCTTTTTAGATGGTAATATTAAGGTTTGATAGGAAGGAGGAAGTCTAGCTAGGTCTAAGGCTATTAGTTTGCTTTATTTATAAGGATCTAAAATGGATATTATTTTAGATTCATTTGATAAACTCTAAAATTAGAGAATGATTTTTATTAAAATTATGAGCACCTTAGAAATTAAGAAATTTATTATCAATTTGTATTTGGTATTGTGACTGCCTATTTAAGATATGTAAATTAAATAAAATTATCATTTGGAATTTAATTCCTTCACATTGGTATCAGAGCAACATGATTCAATTTTTTGAAACTTGCAGGTTATTCGCGAGTATACACAAAAATCGTAGGTTAGGGAGGCCTGTAATTTTTTCTAATAAAAAACTTGGACTTGACCATTATTCGTCGACTTGTACGAATAGAAGCAAGGGTCGAAGCAGGGGATATATAGGGACCGAAGTAGAGGAGAAATAGAGACCGAGGTAGACAATGCAGGGAAGAGGTAGTAACCAAAGTAGGTGAGGTAGGGGAGGGATCAAGGTAGGGGAGAGGAATACAAATAAATTTATTTTAATTTCTTCAACATTTTTTCCCTGATTTATTCATGTGTTTTTGTTGATTTTTTCTTGAGTTGCCAAGAACTCACGAAAATTCGACTCTCAATTTTATAGCGAGTTGTGAGTTTCATAACACTGACATAATCTTACTGTCTTGTGAGTCATCCCATATAATTTTCTAGTTTATTTTTTATTTTTTTCTGAAATGTTGACCATTAAAATTAATGATGGTCTATTATATGTAAGCAAAAATTTTGTTGATAGATCTAGCATGGATGAGATGTTTTTTTGGTTTAGGTAGGGTTATGCATAGTGGCTATTTTTCGCAAAATTGGCTAAAATTAGGATTTTCAAAATTTGGAATTAGCTAATATTTGGGACCCTTGACCAGGGTCCATTAGCCAAAAATTTATGGGTGCAATTTTTTTGGGGGATTGATTCGCCCCAATTTTATAATAATTTGACCATTTTAAGTTTAAATTTCCAAAATTACCCCTAATAATAGTGAACCTTCTACATGTGGTTCGATAATATTTGCCTAAATTTCAAAATTGATTCGTCAATTTTTATAAATACATTTAGGGACCGACCCCTTACGCATAACCCTAGGTGTAGGAATATCACATGTGTGAGCCCAATTCATTGTAGCATTGCACCTAAAATAAGGTTAGCCATCATTTCACTATTTAATTATGTCACTCCCACAGTCATAGAAGGCTCAAAGCAATGACATAATTCAAGATCATGTTGAATCTTGATTTGGCTGATATGCATCAATGATAACATCAATGTTGATCCAAGTGGTGTCCATCGATAGTCTCATTCCTCACTCATTGCTTAATGGGGATAAATATTTTTTAATTGACCATTAGCTTGACTTAATACCTAAAGCCTTGGTGTGTCGGATCGGATGATAGAAGTACCTGATCCACTGTTTCACAGCAAAGTTTCTAAAATAATGCACACCAATGTACATAAGTGGCTTCCTGCCATTGGAATGACTATCCTCAATGAAATTTTTGCAATGTGTCTGAGATATTTTTATGAATTGATATTATATCCCTTCTCCACTAAATATGATCATGGAGGCCTTACTACCATTGTTGTAATACCTCTTCTAGGTGGTAACTTTGTCGAGTGTTCATGTGACAATCTGAGAGCATAATGCAACATGTCCCATTACCTTAGATGGATCTTGTGTGTTACAACATGAAGGCACATGGATTATTACCTACATGTGGAGGCTCAAAAATATATATACTAAGCTCCAATTCCTATAAGCAGCATGATCGAGAAACCTCACTTACAATTTTACTTGTAAATATAACGTTGCAACTCTAGTGCACATATTGAGACACCTCCTTTTTTATCATGATGGCCATCGTCTTCTATTATAAATTAATGTATATGTCTAGGCCACTATGATGTGTAGTACAATTTTTCTAATCCATTGTGAATGTATGTTTAAAATTTAATGGTTTAAAATTTAAAATTTATTTTTCAAAACATTCATGTTTTTTAATAGGTAAAAGGTGAGGTTTTTGAAAGGATATTATAACCTTGTACATAGAGCTCCAAATGGAGTTAGCCAATTGCCAAAACTTACAATATTCAATCTAGCACAAAGGTAACCTCAACATAAAAGATGTTAGAAGAAAAAATAATCAAACTTATATTCTCATCCAATGGCAGCACAACAATTTGAACAAAAAATCAAAATCAAAATTATCCTCATTCCACCTAGCGAGGGACCAACCAACTGACCAACAGTGCCAAAAGATCCCAACAACCAGGACTTAGGGTATCAAAAATTCATATCTGAGGCATAAAAAACTTAGGACCCCTACACTTCTACAAAAATGAAAAATGTTCTTCCCTGAGAACACCACTCGACCTAAGCACAAAAGAAGGATTTGAACTTTGGATCACCCACTCAACCAACTCAATAGAAATCAATTGTCAAAAATAGAGATCTGCAATATATTGCCCCAGTGATAGTAAAACCCTCCATCTCAAAAATATGTGAATATTAAAACCCCATAGATCATGTTGGATTCCAACCATCCTTCGAACTCCAGAGAACAACTCATACCAAACCTCCATCTTAGAGCAAAAATAGGGGCCACAGAGCAAGGTTTTGGAAAGGACCCAAAACCTTGGGATCTGTGGGTTCAAACCCCACAAAAAACCAACAAGAAAAAACCCCCCACCCCTATGGGTTCTAATACTACTGGTATATAGAAGAATAGAAGACCCCCCAATGAAGGAACCCAAAAACAAAAAAACATCCAAACCCTATCCATGGACTGGAAAAGCTCTCATCCACTACCCAACAAAAATAAAAAAATTATTTTGGAAAAGTTGGACCAAGAGACTCTGGTACTAACATCAGGTCATTATGAGGCACAAAATATGTTTCACCACCACCTAGCTAGTTGCACAATAGTGAATTCAAAAAAAATGGAATATGGGGCTTTGGCACCACCATAGAGTCCCTACTAGACACAAGAAAATATTTTCCACCAGCAACGATCAAACAAACGGACATAGATATCTTTTGCAAATACTCCAAGAGATCCAACCATGCTCCTGTCCCTATGAGCTCCCCTTCTATTTTCTCCTCTACCAATCCACTCTGCACCAAAAATCCATAAGGGTCAAATCTTTCCAACCTGAAATGCAATCTAGAACTTTTTATCTTCATCTACACTGATTGGGCTCCTTTGAAACCCTCAAAAAAATCATGCTGACCAAATGTGGTAGATAAACATTTTAGACCTCAAAGGTCTAAAGTTAATTTTATTTTTCAAAACTTTAGAAAAATGTTTTAAAACATTTTTAAAGGTCTAAAGTTTAAATTTTATTTTTCAAATATTTATTTAAAATTTTATTTTTCAAACCTTTAGAAAATTATTTTTAAACATTTTCAAAGGTCTAAAGTTTAAATTTTATTTTTCAAACCTTTGGAAAAATATTTTGTAAAGGGCCATGCATCACTATTTATTTTCCTTCTAAAGACTTCATGTTTTTCTCAGTTTCAAAGCTTGATATTTTTGTAAGTATAGGCTTGCATATAGTCATTGGAAAGCTCTCTTCATGTTGGATCCAATAGGACTATTATTTTGATGTTTTGTAAAAGTCTTCTTGACCTGTGGTGCTCTTCAAACTCTTAGAAAAATATTTTGTATAGGGTCATGCATCACTATTTATTTTGTTGCTAGAGACCCTTGATGTTTTTCTCAGTTTTCAAAGCTTGATCTTTTTGTAAGTATAGGCTTACATATAGTCATAAGGTCTAAAGTTAAATCTTAACTTCCATGTTGACCTAATGTGGTAGATAAACAGTTTAGACCTTAAAGGTCTAAAGTTTAATTTTTAACTTCCATATTGACTGAATGTGGTAGATAAACATTTTAGACCTTTAAGGTGTAAAGTTTAAATTTAATTTTTCAAATTTTTAAAAAATATTTTTAAATATGCTTAAAATTTAAATTTTATTTTTCAAAACATTCATGTTGACTGAATGTAGTAGATACACATTTAGATCTTAAAGGTCTAAAGTTTAAATTTTATTTTTCAAACCTTTTGAAAAACATTTTTAAAGGTCTTAAGTTTAAATTTTATTTTTCAAACCTTTAAAAAAAATAAATAAACATTTTTAAAGGTCTAAAATTTAAATTTTATTTTTCAAACCTTTAGAAAAATATTTTGTAAAAGGCCATGCATCACTATTTATTTTGTTGCTAAAGACTCTTCATTTTTTTCTCAGTTTCCAAAGCTTGATATTTTTGTAAGTATAGGCTTGCATATAGTCATTGGAAAGCTCTCTTCAAGTCGGTTCTAATAAAACTATTATTTTGATGTTTTGTAAAGGTATTATTGACTTGTGGTGCTCCAAATTTTCAAACCTTTAGAAAAATATTTTGTATAGGGTCATGTATCACTACTTATTTTGTTGCTAGAAACCCTTGATGTTTTTCTCAGTTTTCAAAGTTTGATCTTTTTGTAAGTATAGGCTTACATATAGTCATAAGGTCTAAAGTTTAAATTTTAACTTTCATGTTGACCAAATGTGGTAGATTAACATTTTAGACCTTAAAGGTATAAACTTTAAATTTTAACTTCCATATTGACCAAATGTGGTAGATAAACATTTTAGACCTTAAAGGTTTAAAGTTTAAATTTTATTTTTCAAACCTTTAAAAAAATATTTTTAAATATGTTTAAAATTTAAATTTTATTTTTCAAAACATTCATGTTGACCAAATGTGGTAGATAAACATTTTAGACCTTAAAGGTCTAAAGTTTAAATTTAATTTTCAAACGTTTGGAAAATTATTTTTAAACATTTTCAAAGATCTAAAGTTTAAATTTAAATTTTCAGACATTTATTTTAAATTTTATTTTCAAACCTTTAGAAACATATTTTATAAAGGGCCATGCATCACTATTTATTTTGCTACTATAGACTCTTGATGTTTTTCTTAGTTTTCAAAGCTTGATATTTTTATAAGTATAGGCTTGCATATAGTCATTGGAAAACTCTCTTCAAGTCGGTTCCAATAGAACTATTATTTTGATGTTTTGTAAAGGTCTTCTTGACATGTGGTGCTCCAAATTTTCAAACCTTTAAAAAAATATTTTGTATAGGGTCGTGCATCACTATTTATTTTTTTGCTAGATACCCTGGATGTTTTTCTTAGTTTTCAAAGCTTGATATTTTTGTAAGTATAGGCTTACATATAGTCATAAGGCTAAAGTTTAAATTTTAACCTCCATGTTGACCGAATGTGGTAGATAAACATTTTAGACCTTAAAGTTCGAAAGAATAAATTTTAACTTCCATAATGATTGAATGTGGTAGATAAAAATTTTAGACCTTAAAGGTTTAAATTTTAAACATTTTAGACCTTAAAGGTTTAAATTTTAAACATTTTAGACCTTAAAGGTTTAAAGTTTAAATTTAATTTTTCAAACCTTTAAAAAAATATTTTTAAATATGTTTAAAATTTAAAATTTATTTTTCAAAACATTCATGTTGACCGAATGTGGTAGATAAACATTTTAGACCTTAAAGGTCTAAAGTTTAAATTTTATTTTTCAAACTTTTAGAAAAATATTTTTAAGCAGTTTTAAATGTCTAAAGTTTAAATTTTATTTTTCAATCATTTATTTTAAATTTTATTCATCAAAATTTTAGAAAAATATTTTTGAACATTTTTAAAGGTCTAAAGTTTAAATTTTATTTTCCAAACCTTTAGAAAAATATTTTGTAAAGGGCCATGCATCACTATTTATTTTGCTGCTAGATACTCCTCATGTTTTTTTTAGTTTTCAAAGCTTGATATTTTTGTAAGTATAGGCTTGCATATAGTCATTGGAAAGCTCTCTTCGAGTCAGTTCCAATAGGAATATTATTTTGATGTTTTGTAAAGGTATTATTGACCTATGATTCTCCAAATTTTTAAACCTTTAGAAAATATTTTGTAGAGGGTCATGCATCACTATTTATTTTGCTGCTAGAGACCCTTGATGTTTTTCTTAGTTTTCAAAGCTTGACCTTTTTGTAAGTATAGGATTACATATAGTCATTGAAAAGCTCTCCTAGATCCAATTCCAATAGGACTATTATTTTGAGTTTTTGTAAATTTCTTCGTGACCTATGGTGCCCCAAAGTTTCAAACCTTTAGAAAAATATTTTGTAAAGGGCCATGCATCACTATTTATTTTGTTGCTAGAGACCCTTGATGTTTTTCTCAATTTTCAAAGCTTGACATTTTTGTAAGTATAAGATTGCATATAGTCATTAAGAATATCTCTTCGATCTGGTTCCAATAGAACTATTATTTTAATTTTTTGTAAAGGTCTTCTTAACCTGTGGTGTTCCAAAGTTTCAAACCTTTAGAAAAATATTTTGTAAAGGGCCATGCATCACTATTTATTTTTCTCCTAGGTACCCTTGATGTTTTTATTGGATTTCAAATCTTTAGATTTTTGTAAGTATAGGCTTGCATATAGTCATTGGAAATCTATGTGGTGATCCGAAGTTTCTATTGTAATATGGAGTTTATTCTTAGTTGAACCTGACACTTTTTAAATCCACCATCATCTGTAGATATTTTTAAAGGACTTTTTCCTTCACAATACCATGATAATTTACGTGATCAAAGATATCATATGGGTACTCTATGCATTGGATTTGTCTTATCCTCTATTAGGCTTATATCTTCATAGATGTTTTTATCTACCAACACCACATCAATGATCACTTTCGCATCTCCAAATACTATAGATATTTCAACACTATTGTATCGCCCAATTTTTTTGCACCCTTAACTTCAGGCTAAAGGATTCATGCCCGAAAGGGGGATGCGAGAAGGATGGGACAATACCTCGGACGGAGAGGCCCTTTGAAGGTTGCACCTCTCGGGGAAGGGGTATAAGGGTGAATTTTTGATGGATGGTGGGGTTCACCAGGAAACTTTAAGTGGCAGTTTCCATGCCTAGGTCGAGAATGGGTTTGATGTGTTCATTTTATAATCAATCATTCAGATTCCTAGGTTGGCCAAAATTAATCTAAGCTACTCTATATGAAATTTTTGGTTTTATATGGAGACAACAAATATAAATAAATTCTAAATACAGAAAATATCTAAATGAAGAAGAGTGCACCTGATTTTCGATGTCTGATGAAGATTTTGAAGCTTGTAGGAGTACAGATCATCCTGGATATGAAAGTATCGTCTGTAATTGTATAGAATCATCCAGATCATAGGAGATCGTATGATATCAGCAGAGATCATCAACGACCTGATGAATTCATCAAACGAATTTGTCATAAACCTACAATCATGAAAATAGACACCAAAAACCAAAAATACAATTACAAGAATGATACAAAATGATAGAAATAAGAATATAAGTGCTTTAAATGATAAATCTAGATATCAAATCAAATGAGATGCAATATTTTAATAATTTATTTTGAATTTTATCATGCAAATATGCTAAATGAGGTGAACTCCAATATGCAGAACAAAAGTGAACTAATCTATTGCACAATTAAATAAGAAAAGAGATAGAGAATGCAAACTCAGGGTTCTGATTGCCCCCAATCTGAACTGTAGTCAAAATATTTTGTAATCATACGATATCATCGTCGATATCATCAGGATCGTCCGAAATTGTGGTTGAATCACCTACGATGATCCGAGTTTCCTCCAACTGAAACATAGTGAGATCCTGCAATAAAACTTGAAAACGCAAATGTAAATGATAGGGGATAGGATGTTCTAACATAGCAAAAACTAAAGTTGTAGGGAAATGATCAGCCAGGGGGATAAACTAGGAAAATCCCAAGTTTATATAGGATTAGGGGGAGGTTAGGAGGTTGGGGATAATCCCAATATAGGAGATCTCCAACGTAGGAATCTCCAACCATGCAGACACGCTTCTGCCCGAGTTGGAGAATTTGTTGAAACAGAAGCTAATTATGAAAATTTGGTTTTGGGATGAAATTGTCTAGATGTTCTGTTCCAAACGAATTCGTCCGATTTGGGATGATATTGTCATATCAGCGACGATATCGTCCAACAGTAAAAAAACTTCTAAAAATGACATGAAAAATGGGGTAAGCGGTTATCGGGCAGTTTTGGGGTTAAAATTCAAATTTTTTATCTTTTATTGAGGGTTTAACTGCACCAATTTTAGGGTGCTACATTTTGCCCCCTCTTTAGCAAATTTTCTAAAGAAAATGCATTAAATACGAGTTCTTTACGCTTTACGAGAAAGCAAGAATTTATTCCATTTTTTAGACGATGATTCTAGGTCGAATCGTACAACTGTTTGCTATGGTGCGCCTCCAAGTTTTTAGCTAAATCGAACGTTGGAGGTAAAATCACAAAAAAACAAAAATTAAAAAAAATGTTATTTTTAAATAAAAATAAGAAAAATATGGTAAAACCCTAATTCATTTTTACTGTTCACTTTCACTATTTCAGAGCTCTGTAGGAAAAATGGTGGAGACGACACACAGATCAACAAAGGTCTGACGCGGGTTGCGGGTAAGGATCTAAACCTAGAGTACTATGTTTTTAGCTTGATTTGTTTAATTTTTTACTTGAATTTTAATTATTTTTGGGCATCATGGCCATTTTTAGGCCATCGATGACATCGGGACGAAATCATCCCAATTTCGCCGAAATCATCCCTAGATCGTCGATTTCGTCTGAGGATGAAATCGAAGAAATAGGGGCGATCCCGTCCAATAAGGGATGATCCCCAAATTGGATAATCGGAGGTGATTTTGTCCTATTAAGGATGATTTTGCTAAATTTAGTACGATATCGTCCAATAATGGGTGATATCATTTATTTATTTATTTATTTTTTATGATATGAAACTGATTTTAATTGATTTTAATGATTATGTACTAATTATTTTTTGTTGTTTTATTGTTTATTTTGCAGAGAGGATTGCTAAAGAGTCGAGAGTGGAAATATGGGGGTTTTAGGGATGACTTAGCCACTCTCGATCAGGCCAAGCGAGATAGACTAGAAGAGGTTGAGCTGCAGCATGTGGTAGAGATGCCACAAGTTCCTACAGACATGGGGCTACTGACAGCCCTAGTAGAGAGATGGTATTCGAAGTCGTCCTACTTTTGGCTATCGATAAGGGAGATGACTCCCACTCTAGAGGATGTATGGAGGATCTTGAGGATCCCCATACATGGGTGGTTCATGACTCCTTCGGCTAATCAGGGCCATGCCATGATGAGATTGTGCAGTGACCCAAGCTTCGCCCTAGAGAATGGCGGAGTGAACATCGAGGCTTTATGGTAGATTCCTGGGGCATCTCGGTTCACCCAAGTTTTGGAAGGGGTGGTGGGTGGCCTTCTTCTATGCCATTAGAGCGGATGCATGTTATCGTGGCTCCTCTCATATGTGGTCTACAACATGAGATACCATAGATACAGGTTTGCTTGGGGTAGATTTGTATTATACCGCTTGTATATGATCCTTTATGGGGTTGTATACAAGGGAGGTCGATTTCTGGTGCTGACATCGTTACTACAGGTTTGGTGTTGGGAGCACATTATGGTGTGGAGGCTGATAGGGCTTCCACTGATAGGAGTTGACCGAGAGATGCCCCGAGTTTTCTATTGGTGGCTCTAGAGAGGGTCATAGTGATAGATAGATCTGTCGATGTCCCGGAGGTTACTAGACGACCTCACCCTAGATCAGATCACCTAGAGACCATGGAGAGAGCATCCAAGGTGGGAAAAGGATGGACAAGAGTTGGCTCACATCAGGCGAGTCATCTGGTTGAGGACAGAGCGGGGAGAGGTAGAACTCCATCGCTATGACCAATTTTTGAGGCAGTTTGGTCTACACCAGGGGATCCCTTCTCTTAGGGATTACGAGTATTCCTGGACTATGCAGCATAATACTACATTGAGCGAGGCTCTAGAAATGCAACGATTTTGGATTCAGGATGCTGATGATGCCACCATTCAGCCAGTGGATGGGGACGATGCGAGGGTAGCAGATGGGTATGATTCCTAGTATGCAAGAATCTACCCTCCTCGAATGACGAGGGCATAGGGTCCGATGCACGTTGTAGTGCAACATATGGAGAGGCGGTGCCAGGCTGCCATCGATGCAATAAGGGGTCATGGAGGGAGGGATCAGTGATGGCCTCCTCAGGAGAGCCATCGAAGATTACCATAGGCTTTAGAGAGACAATAGCAATCGGAGAGGAGGGAGATACTCCCTTCTTAGCAGAGGTATATGCCACCATCACCCGATAAGGGCAAGGGTGTCGAGGTGGGGGAGAGCAACGAGATGACAACTCTCTGGGTGGAGAATGCCAACCTACGAGCGGAGGTGTAGACTCTCTAGGATGAGGCTACATGGCTCAGGGCTCAGAGTGAAGGGATGAGCATTTTGGAGCTGGCGTGGGTTGTTGTGCAGACCACATTCTACCAGGGGTTTTACTATCATGTGGTTCCAAAGGGATAGAGGATACCGCTTCTAGCCAGTATTACGGAGTCGATTAGTATGGGGTCATCAAGGACATCATCACGATCGACATCGAGGACCCGCGATACAACACAAACCTTGATGGGGCCACCTTCTCCACCTTAGAGCGGGAGAGGAGATGAGGCTAAGAGCTCGAGGGCTTCTTGAGACTAGATGCTCATTGTACATAGACCATATATTTTTTAGAGGATTGAGTATGCCAGGGTATATATTGTGGCATACCAATCCGTTTTAATATGATGTATAGACTTCTTGATATATATATATTCTTCTTTTTGTGATATGACTTGTGCATATGTTTTATGATGATTTAATATTTTAATGGTTGATTGATTATTCATGTAATTATGTCATTGAAAATATTATAATTTTATGTCATGCTATAAAATTAAATGAAGTAATCTGATGTAAAAAAATTGGTTGTTGTGGTGTGATTTGATGAAAAATAAAGTGACTTCTAACAATAATTTCAAAGGACATTGTCGTTGTTACATGACCATTTCATGAAGTCATCGCTCGCTAGGTCATCAAGCTAATCCCGTTATGACAGAAATATTGCTAAAAGTAAAAGGGTGCTTAAGATACTTTCTTAAGACATTGTGTTGTGATGAGGAAAAATGATGATGGTGATGATTTGTTTTCAAATTTCCATAAAAATATTATGCATGAAATATTAAAAAATATGATTTTTGCTAGGCATAAAATTCCTAAGTGTGATAGAATTTTGAACAATTGCCTAGGAATTATACCATCGTCGCAAAACTGAATGTTTGACATAATGAAATGAAATAGAAAAATTTTCATTCTTTTTTAAAGCACAATTGTGTAACATAATGATTTAAGCCATATGCTTTTATGGATTAAATAAATGGGAAATAAATTATAACGATGGTTTGCGCTAGGCATAGAATTTTAGGTATAGACTTATACCATCATTGCGAAATCCAAAAGAAGAAATTGATGTAATAGTTTTATTGCATAGTTGATTTTTTATTTTGAGATAAAAAATGAGGACTTGCACTAGGCATAAATTCCAATTTAGGTTTAGGAACTATACCATCGTTGCGAAAGTCAAAAATATATAAATGTGACTTTATTGCTATATTTTTTAACATGCTTTGAAATAAATTTTGGATTTAAAAAAAAAAAATGTATTTAATTATTTTTATTCTAAGCAAATATTCCCAAGTAAGAAAATCAAATTATTCCAGAAGATTTACATAAATATTTTTAAATTATCTCAAAGACAAAATTTAGATCTATAAGGAACCCCATGTGCATATGTGAGTTCATTGTTGATCTTGATCTATCATAATGATACAAAATCTCTCAAACACAAATGTGTGTGCAATTGTATTGTTCATTTACCAATTTTGAGCAAGATAATTTGATACAAGTAATTTGAATTAACCAAATGAGTGTTTGTTGACCATGATTTATATGCATGTAACCGTACTAGACTATTGTGTAATTCAGATCATCAAGAGCTAGCTGATCCATGAGCATACATAGGTCTGTACAAAAGAAGGTCGCTAATGTGACAGACATATAATCACACTAGGAGTTACCCAAGGCCAAGCGGGTTGGGCACAAACCACCTGTTATGGGGCTTACCTCACAGTTTTCGAATAATTGAGAATTCCAGGGATTCAAGCTCATTCACCCTTCTTTTCTTTCAAAGGGTAGGGGAAGGGATTTATTGCTTTTTGCTTTTTCTTTTCTTGTTCTCTTTTTTTTTTTTGTATTTTTGCTTGACACTGAGATAATGCTAAAAATATTGTTGAGATGGTACAAAATGATACTGAAACAATGCTTCTTTTTCTCATAATTTTTCTTGATTTTCTTTTTTTTCTTGATTTTTTTTTTTTTCTTCCTATACTAAGGATACTTGATCGGATTGGCTGTAGAGCAAGGGATTTTTATTTTGGGCAGGGGTGAGCTTGTCCTTTTGTCAATTCTCAAATATTCTAGACCATGTGCATGATAGGATAGCAGGGGAAAATTTTTGCTCAACAGACCACTTCTATTATGTAGCATCATTTTGAATTTGCCATGAAATCATTTTAATGTGAAAAGGTGTACTTGGTTTAAGTAAATAAAAATATCAGTTCTCTATGCTAAAAACTTTATTTAATTCAACTGTGGACTTCGATATAAGAGAGATTAATAATCATACCAAATAAGATCAAGATATTTATTCATGTGAGTGTGAAATTGAGGGATTCCAAATAAATGCTAATTTATCCAAAATAACTGAAAATATAACTGTAATACTTCAAAAATTGACAGGTGCAAAAAATAGAAGATGTTTTTGAGAATTTTGATGATTTTGATTTTTTTTATTTTATTTTGATTTTAATTTATGAATTAATATAATACATAATATTACTGTTTCTGAAATTTTTATATGAATTATTAAAAGAAGACAATATGTATAATATATACAGTGACGAAATTACAGTATTTATGCATAATAGCGCTTAAGGTGCATAATGTTCATAGGTTATTTAAGATCTTTACCATCTAAGGTAGCTAATATGTATGCTCCCAATCCAAATTTAGCAGTGATAATATATGGCCCAAGCCAGTTAGGCTTGAATTTGCCTTTAATATCTTTAGTTGCATTAGTATTTTTTTTATTTTCTTTTAAGACAAGGTTGTCGATCTCAAAGGATCGATGATGAACTTTCTTGAGATATGCTCATTTGAGCTTATTCTGGTAGACATGAAGATGCTCTAAAGCATTAATGTTCTTCTCATCTAGGAGTCCTAGCTGACTAAATTTTCTAGCATGATATTCATCTCCTACTTCAGTATCTTGAAGTAGCAGAGCCAAAGAAGGAACTTCTAATTCAAAGGGAAAAATAGCTTCAGTGCCATAAACCAAAACAAAAGGTGAAGTGTCCATGGGAGTACGAATGCTAGTTCGATAAGCCCACAAAGCAGGATATAATTGAATGTGCCAATCATGACCAGATTTATTGACCAGTATTTTAAGGATTTTAATTAATGTTTTATTAGATGCTTCTTCTTGGCCATTACCTTGAGGATAATAGGGAGTGGACCAATGATGTTGAATTTTATATTTTTGACATAGTTTCTTTACATATTTGTTTTTAAAACAAGTTCCATTATCTGAGATGAGATTTACAGGAATTCCAAACCTACAAATAATTTGATTAAAAATAAATTTGGAAACTTGAGTTCCAGTGCAAGAAGCTAAGGGCATAGCTTCGACCCACTTCGTAAAATACTCGGTGGTGGTTATGATGAATTTGTGTCCATCATATGACATAGGATTGATTTTTCTAATGATGTCTAAGCCCCATTTTGATAAGGACCAAGGAGATGAAATAGCCTGTAGTTATTGTGCAGGCGCATGGACAAGGTCAGTGTGTTTCTAGCACTTGTCGTAATGGCGCATGTAATCATGTGCATCATTCTCCATGGTAGGCCAAAAATATCCTATCCTAAGGAGCTTCTTAGCAATGGATCTACCACTAAAATTTCCCCCACAAGATCCATCGTGGGCTTCACTGAAAGCTAATCTAGAATCTTCTAGATTCAAACATGTCAGTAGGATACCTTCAAAGGATATCCTATATAAGGTATTGCCAATTATGACGAAGCGACATGCTCGTCTATGTAATAACTGGCGTTGGTTTCTATTAAAGCCTTCAGGGAAGGTCCCATTTTGAATAAAATTGACGATATCGATGTACCAAAGTTTAGGAGTAATTTCATTGATTAGAAACACGTCCAAAGGTTCTAAGCATGATTTAATTGAAGCAGGTTCTTGGAGTCAATGAATAATGATAGTAGCATATTCGTCATCTAACTCCAAGGGTAAAAGATATGTAGTTGTGGCCATGGTGTCAGCCGCATGATTGCTAGTTCTAGGAATAGCTTCCAAGGTAACTTGATCAAATAAAGATATTAATTATAATACATATTCTTTATATGGGCATAATTTATCATCTTTGGTCTAATAAACATTATTAATTTGATTTATAATAAGTTGAGAATCACCAAAAACTAATATATTTTTAATTTTTAGTGTCAGGGCTGCTCGTAATCCAAGGATTAGAGCCTCATATTCAGTAGTGTTATTAGTACAGGAAAACATTAATTTAAAGGATAGAGATATGAGATGTTTCTATGGAGATAAAAATAATACCTGCACCATCCCCACTCATACATCGGGCTCCGTCAAAGTATAAGGACCATTGCTCTGAATGATCTGCCTCTAGTTTAGGGCATTCATTGGGGAACTCAATGATGAGGGGATGGGTGGATTCTAAGGGTGCAGCAGCTAATTGATCTGATATGATTTGACCCTTAACATACTTTTGTCCTATAAACGTGAGTTCAAACTCACTTAGCGCAAGAACCCACTTTGTTGTGTGACCAGATAAATAAGGTCGACTCATGAGATACCGCAAGGGATCAAATTTAGCAATAACATATGTTTTTTGACTGAGCATATAATGGCGTAGTTTATGTGTAGAAAATATGACTACTAGACATAACTTCTCTAATGTTGTGTAGCGGGTTTCATAACTAATTAATGTTCTACTAATGTAATAATTAGCACGCTCTCTTTTCTCATCATCAAGTTGAGCTAACATAGCTCCTAAAGCAAAATCTGAAGCAAAAATATACAAGATAAATGGGTGATCAGGTTTAGGTGGTGAAAGTACAGGTGGGTTAAGAAGATATTGTTTGAGGAGTTCAAATGCTTCCTGGAATTCGTCGTCCCAATGGCAAGAGACATCCTTCTTAAGAAGCTTAAGAAAGGGTCCAATTTTATCCTCTAGCTTATCGTTGAAGCAATAGATAGCTTGAAGCTTACCTTGTAGACTCTGTAATTTAGATATATTTGTAGGTGCGGGCATATCAGTGATAGACATAATCTTGAGAGGGTCAATTTTGATGCGACATAAATAAACTATCACCCCTAATAATTTACCTGACTTAACTCTGAATATACATTTGGTTGGATTCAATCAGATAATATATTCCCTTAACTAATCAAATACTTTTCTCAAGTCATCTAAATGGTCATCTTCTTCAGTAGAATGAGCTATAATGTCATCTACATAATCATGTAGTATATCATGCATCATATCATGAAAGATATAAGTTATGGCTCATTGATAGGTTGCACCTACATTCTTCAACCCGAATGACATCACTTTCCAACAAAAAGTTCCCCAAGGGGTAATAAAGGCTATTTTATCCTGATCTTCAGGAGATATTCTGATATGATTATAACCAAAAAATCCATCCATTAAGGATATCATTCCACTCCCAGCAGTAAAATGAATGATCTGATCCATATTAGGAAGGTGAAAATCATCTTTAGGGCATGCAACATTAATATCTCTAAAGTTTGTACAAACCCTAACCTTAGTAGTTTCTTTCTTAGTTACTGGAACTACATTCGATATCCATTCGGCATAATCAATAGCTTGTATGAAAATAACATTTAGGAGTTTTTCTAACTCCCCTTTGACTAGTAAGGCCACTTTAGGATGCATTTTTCTAATCTTCTGCTTAATAGGTTTAGCATCTGGGTGCACTACTAGGTGATGCATAACTACATAAGGGTCTAATCCTGGCATATCTTCATATGTCCAAGTGAAGACATCTTCATATTCTTTAAGAAATGCAATGTATTTATCCTATTTTTCTTGACTCAATTCTGATCCAATGTTGATTATGTGATGGTTATCCTCGGTTCCAATGTTAATTTTTATGACATTTTCTACTTCCATGTGGATATCTCTCTCAAAATTAGGTGGGGCGGGTGAAACGCCCAATTCTTGTAATTCTTCCAAAGTTAGCTTGGATAATTCATTTTGAGGAGTCATGGCCTCAAGCTGGGCTATACTAGGTATAGAGCCATCAAAATAAAATCCATTATGTAATAATTCCTCAATGGAGATATCATGAAAGATATATCCCTCTAACTCATTGTCGAATTCATCGATCATCTTAGGATAAGCTATAGATAGCATATTACATGTTAATGTCTTATTCATTAAACGCAAGGCATCGTGTTCATCTAAAAAATCTTGGTAACATATAAGTTGGTCATAATCCTCAAATGGGAATGGTTAACCCTTACTAGGAAATAGGCCCACACAACATCGGGCGAGCCACGCTTCTACCTCAAAATGTTCTTTCATACCATTCTGGAAAATTCCTAAACCTTTCCCTTTATATCCCAATTTCAGCATTATAGGTTTGGCTTTAATATATTCATTAGTAAAATAACATCGAGCATATCCATCATAATGAGTTCTGATGTTTTTGGGTATTCTACCCCAGTCATATCCCTTATAAATAAAGGCACAGCTCCCGATTTGGTAAATACTTCCCATAGGCTGTGGGAGGCCCAAGGTACGAGGAGATGGCGATAAATTATTTAAAATAAGGGAATATTGCATAGAAGTATTCGTTTCTTCTGATATAAGAATTTTAGATAGATCGGGTAAGAGTTCGTTAGTAATAGCATAAGAGGTAGAAGGAACATTCCCTACATCTTCTGATGCGCAAAATATGACTTTGGTGGATGTAGACAGTGTAGAGGAGTCAATAAATGGGTCTATTAAAGGTATGGAAGTTATAGGAGTAGAACAAGAGACATTGGTTGTGATATTAGGATCTTTCTTAGGTCCTAATGTGGTTTTTTCAGAAGATGGTTGAGCTATATATGAAGGTGCAACTGATGGAGAAGAAGTAGATGACTTTGTGGGTGTGAGTTTCGCACGTTTAGATGGATAATGAGAATTAGGATGTGTGGATGACAGAGCAGGGAAAAATTGAACTCCAATAGGTTTTGCCAAAGAACACATATGAAAGGGTCTTGGATCACTATGAATGGTAAACAACTGATTCTTAAATTTGAACTTAACACATTGATGTAAGGTTGAGGGAACAGATCACATTGTGTTGATCCAAGGATGACCCAATATTATATTGTACAATATAGGGCAATGTACAATAAACACGGTCGTATCCAAGGTTCTTGGACCGACCTGCAATGGAATGGTAATAACTCCACATGTTTCTTGTGTTTTGTCATTGAAAGCTTTTATGATCATATCAGTTATTTTCATTTCCTCACTTCTAAACCCAAATCTTTGGTAGAAGTCAAAAGTGCATATATTTAAAGATGAACCATTATCGATCAAAACTCGTTTGACTGCTACATCTCCAATTAAAGTGGTAATGTACAAGGGGTTATTTTTATGTAAACTATGTTGAGGTATGTCTCTATCCTGTAAGTCAATACAATCAACTTCACTTGTTATTATAGTATTGGCCATGGCTTCAGGTTGAATGTCTTGTGGTACCATCATCTGGCTTAATGTGAGCATTAATTCATCTCCATGTGTAGGAGAAGATATTAAAAGGTCCAAGAGGGAAATTCTAGTTGTAATATTTGATAATTGTTCATTAATATTATAAGGGGTTTTAGGTTGAACATTAGGTGCATGATTCCCTTTATTAGGAACCTTCAAAACAAATGGAGTTGATCCACCATTATGAATTTGATCTTGTTGATAATTTTGAACCTGTTGTAACAGCTCCGATGGTACCCACAATATTATTCTACAGATGATGAATGGGTCTTGGTCTAGTGTTTATGGCTAGCTCATTATAAAGTAATCAATGATACGATGGTCTAGTAGTGACTCTTCTTGGAAATGGCTCTTCTATAACCATATAACTTGTGATAGGGTGAATAGTATCTAATTCATCTTTAAAACTATTTGATTGATTTGATGTGATTTCCATATCACTCTCAATCTCGTATTCTATATCACTAAGATCAGGTATCTAAGTGTTATATAGAGGCATGGTTGTAACCACAGATAAATATGTGTCAAATATTTCTAGATCATGAGCAGGTAAATGCCCACTAATAGTTCCTACATATTGGGCAAGAGGTGGGACATTATGATGTTCAATTTGATTAGCCACCTCCTTACCATGTTTTGGTAAGGGATGTTGAAATATGTCTAATGACTGATTGGCGTTCTGATTCTGGTTTTGTGGGGTGTTCTTTTGAAAATTATTATGAGGATTCTGCTTAGGTTGAAAGGCTTGCACCTCCATATCATTGTTATCAATCAAGTCCTGTATTTTATGTTTTAATCTTTTACAAGAGTTGGTAGTGTGTCCAGGTCCTCTATGAAATTCACAGTATAAATCTGCTCTATATCCAGGTATAGTTGGATTAGGTTCTCGAATATTTGGTAATTGAATCAAACCTCATTCTAATAATTATGGTAGGATAGTTGATAAAGGTTGATTTAACCTAGTAAATTCTCGAGGAGGTTTATCAGGATGTTTCAATACAAACTTCTTCGTTGTATTTGTAGCATTAACATTAGCAATATTTTTGCTATCGGTGACTCCATCACCCACAACTTGTTTATTCTTGTATTGATTTTTGGATGTTTTCTCATTGTCTTTTTTTTTAAGCTGGCCTCTCCTAATGAGAGCATCTTCCACTCTTCGGGCTAAGTCTATAGCCTGATCGAAGGTGGTCAAGGTAGCAGTTGATAATTTGAAAGATAGGTGCTCTTGCAAATTATTAATAAAGATGTCCAAAATATCCCTATAAGGTAACACAAAGTGCAATTTTCCTATCAATTGTCTCCACCTAGCTAGGAAATCAATAAAGCATTCATCTTTGTCCTGTTTTAAGTTATACAAATATTTAATGGTCACATGTCTTTCGATGTAGGCACTAAATTGATGAATAAAAGACTCGGTAGTTTCTTCAAAATTCCTCAAATAATTAGTGGGTAATTGATAATACCACTCTAATGCCATTCCTCCCAAGCTTTTCGGGAACATTTTTAGTAGTAAAAAGTCATCATGGGATATATCATGACATGCTATCCTAAACATGTGAAGATGCTCTATGGGATCTTCGGTACCTTTATATATGGGAAGAACAGGCATAGGAAAATTTTTAGGATATGGTTGTGCTACGACTATGGGATCTAAAGGCTGACTACACATCTCTCGATAGTTGTACGAGGTATGGTAGGGATCTATCTGGTCCATGCAGGAAACTAGCTATTTCACCATGGTTTCAAGATTACTAGTTTTTCCACCATATTGGTTATGTGGGATAGAGGTATGGGATCTATGAGTGTATGATGGTGTGACATAATGATTATATGCTATATTGCTATTATGCAAAGTTTTGGTAGGAAGAGTATTATGAAGGGGATTTGTAATAGTATTATGTTGTACCCCATATTGTTGGTAATTGGTGTTTGGTTTTGTTTTAGGTTTTTGTTGATTTGAGGTATGTTGATCAAGAGCTTGGCAAAATAGAGCAATAAATGAGGGTTTCTTTTGTGCGGGAATGACCCTAGGCTTGTTAACAGGTACTTTAGGTGGTTGGGTAACCTGTTGTTGTTGCATGTTTCGGATCGCAACTACTATATCCAAATTGGATGGTCCAGCTTGATCACTCTCTTGTTCAATAAAGGACAAGGGATTAGTGTGTGTGTGAAATATGTCTTCTAGAGTTGCTTGAGTGTCACTAATTCAATCCTTGTCCATATGGACTACTCTATTAAAAACACCAATATTAGTGTTAATGAACTTCCAAAATTGTTCCATGTTTTCAAAAGTGATAGCTCCTCCCAAAGACATTTTAGGGGATGAGGATCCTTCCTCTCTAATAGTTTCTTCTTGTTCATTTCCTACAGCAAGCTCTTCTTATTGCTGGTCTAGGGTCTCTTCTTCCTGAACTTGGTCCTCAAGAGGGACATTTTGGTCAGTTAATGGTCTTCCTAACCAATCTTCATCTTCTTCGGTTTGTTTTCCATTCCTAAGTCTAGGCATTGTGCTAAACTTAGGTTTTAGAATATATATATATATATATATGCAGTAAGGTTCAGAGGTATATATTTTAACTATATACCTACTATAATACTTTTAAAAGGAAAATGTTTTGTTTTTATTTTTATTTTTTATTTTTTTTATTATACTATTATTTTGTGAGAATAAAAATAACAAACAGCATGCTAGTTGCAAGAAATAACAATAGTAAAAAGAATGACTTAGTTTTCTATGAATAGTTTATGAATATCATTGATAGGGTCAAGTTCATCAGGATTCATGAAATGCTCCTCTTCAAATTGGAAGTGGTTTTTCAAGAATTTGACAAAGTGTGCTATAGTAATATGATCTACTTCAGACTCTGACTTGTAAAAATTAAGTTCAAGGCAATACTCTTGATACAACACAGCTCTAGGAATTCTATTCCATCTCTTTCTATCTGTAAGAACGACTTCTTGATCCTCTATACGAGATAGAAATTTATGCACTACAACTGCATTCTCAAGGTATTCCTCAAAGGTGTATAATTTAGAAGACACAAGTGCTCTTTTATCTGCTAACCACCTATGACAAGCTCTCTGAAGTTCATGATACAAAGTCACCTGATCAGGATCTAGGATTCTATCTAGGACAAACCTCTTAATTTGCCTAAGTTCTACAGATATGGATTCAATAATACCTAATATCCTATCAAGTTCATCCCACAAAGATTGGGCTCTATTTGTTTGAGGTACTCTAAGCACAGAAGTAATCTCTATGGTCGTTAATTGATTTTCAACATTTATGGTGACATATTGTCTTCTATTATAATCTACCATCTAAATATGATATGCAAATTTAATTTTTTTCTAATGATTCTAGAAGTTCTTAATAATGTTTTTTTTTTTTGGATTATTTTCAAAAGGTGTTTTAGTTTCACGTTGGGTTCACAAAAATGTATTGCCCAAATTTTTTGCACCCTTACCTTCAGGCTAAAGTATTTGTGCCCAAAAGTGGGATGCGAGAAGGATGGGACAATACTTCAAACGGAGAGGCCCTTTGAAGGTCGTGCCTCTCGGGGGAGGGGTATAAGGGTGAATTTTTGATAGATGGTGGGGTTCACCAGGAAAATTTAAGTGGCAGTTCCCATGCCTAGGTCAAGAATGGGTTTTATGTGTTCATTTCATAATCAATCATTCAAATTCCTAGGTTGGAAAAAATGAATCTAAGCTATTCTATATGAAATTTTTGGTTTTATATGGAGACAAAAAACATAAATAAATCCTAAATACAAAAAATATCTAAATGAAGAAGAATGCACCTAATTTTTTATGTCTGATGAAGATTCTGAAGCTTTTAGGAGTCCAGATCATCCCGGATATGATAGGATCTTCTGTAATTGTACAGAATCATCCAGATCGCAGGAGATCATCTGATATCATCCAAGATCATCGGTGACCTGAAATTTTTTTCAAAAACCTGCAATCATGAAAACAAACACCAAAAACCAAAAATACAATTGCAAGAATGATACAAAATGATAGAAATAAGAATATAAGTGCTTTAAATGATAAATCCAGATATCAAATCAAATGGGATGCAATATTTTAATAATTTATTTTGAATTTTATCATGCAAATATGCTAAATGAGGTGAACTCCAAGATGCAGAATAGAAGTGAACTAATCTAATGCACAATTAAATAAGAAAAGAGATAGAGAATGCAAATTCAGGGTTCTGATTGCCCCCAATCTGAACTATAGTCAAAATCGTCTGTAATCGTACGAGATTGTCGCTGATCTCTTCAGGATCATTCGAAATTATGGTTGAATTGCCTGTGACGATCCCAGCTTCCTCCGGCTGAAACACAGTGATATCCTACAATAAAACTTGAAAACACAAATGCAAATGATGGGGGATAGGATGTTTTAACATAGCAAAAACTAAAGTTGCAGGGAAATGATCAGCCAGGGGGATAAACTAGGAAAATCCCAAGTTTATATAAGATTAGGGGGAGGTTAGGAGTTTGGGGATCATCCCAATCTGGGAGATCTCCAACATAGGAATCTCCAACCACGCAGACACGCTTCTGCCCAAGTTGGAGAATTTGTTGAAACAAAAGCTAATTATGAAAATTCAGTTTTGGGATGAAATCGTCTGGACGTTCTGTTCCAGATGAACTCATCCGATTTGGGATGATATCGTCATATCGGCGATGATATCTTCCAATGGTCAAACAACTTCTAAAAATGGCAAAAAAAACGGGGTGAGCGGTTAACAGGCGGTTTCAGGGTTAAAATTCAATTTTTTTATCTTTTACTGAGGGTTTAACTGTGCCAATTTTAGGGTGCTACAACTATAGACCACAACCACTTCTAAAGATTACAAAGCCTTAACACTTCAAAAGCTTCTTCTTCATGTTATGATTTTGTAATAAGGAGTACAGTTCGATGGTACTTGATATTGCATTCTATGTTTATTTTAGATCCCCATGATTTGTACCTTTTTTCTCAAGTGAACCTCATAATTAGTAATATCCTCTTTCATACTTAGCAGTTGTAGTGACTGGTTTTTTATGAAATTTGATAACATGAGCACATTACCATAAGGACACTTGAAAGATATTTCCTCCACTCTTTCTCCAATGGCTATCATTACAAGATGGTTTCTTAGCAAGATTGTTTGTACTCTATAGTGGAGGAAGAGTGGATGAATATTAATACATTGATAGTAGGAGATTAAAATAATGAATAAAAATTGAGGTAAGGACAAATATATATTTTCTTAATTATACTTAAACTATTTAACAATAGAAAAATGGTTTGGGATCAATTGGAATTTAATAGGTTTTATCCTCATATTCATATTTAAGGCATTGGTGATAAGTGGATAGAATAGCCCACATCACATGGATCTAGGGCCTTACAAAAAGAATATTATAGGATAAACCACATGGTATAACATGAAAGAGAGTGTTTAGTTTATAAGGGTCAAATTTTAATGGAAAGACTCTTGTGCCATTTTATGTTGTCAAATACTTTGATGATGAGATCTAATTTATCTAGATATTGCTTAGTGATCCCAAAATGACTAATATATTTCAAGCTACGAATATTAAGGGTAGATTCATTGTCAACTAGAATGTGTTTAATAAAATATTTTTCATTGTAAGTTGTGATGTACAGTGGAATATCTCCATCCATAAAGGTAGGAGGGAGATAATTTTCATAAAATGATATCATGGTATGGTTTAGACCAAGAGATAATATGACATTGATGAGGTACCTAGGATTTAGATCTTGAGGGATAATTTATTTGTTTAGAATTTTGAAAAGAGCTTCTTGATGGGTTGGAGAAGTTTTTAAAAGGTCCAAGAGATATTTTTATGGGAGTATTTTTAATTTTTTGTCAAAGGTCAAAAGTTATTTTATCCTAGCTTTGGGAAGGTATAGTTAGAGGCGGCCCTCTAAGTAAATAATCACATTTAAATCATAGGATCAAAGAATTTTTGGGGTATTGGTCATATTATTAAGATTTATGTTGTCTTGTAATAACACAAGTGGAAGAATGGACCATTATGTTAGAAATAGATTTTATTCCATCATTTAGTTTATGTAAATGTATCTTCCAAGGTACATACTTAGATTACTTTAGGGGCAATTTATCTAGTTACTTCATGCAATGTAATAAATGCACAAGTGTCAATGTGCAAGTTGTACATGTGCAAGTTATCCCTTGTACAACTAGATAGAGTGTTGGCCAAGTATCATATTTTACCTATATAGGGATGGCCTCATAGATAGATATATATATAGAGAGTCATAGATACAGATAGAGTCGAGGGACATAGTGTAGTTTAGTTCTATGTGTAACACCATCCATTGGTGATGGGTGCAATGTAGTTTAGTAGATTTATAATGGAGTGTTTATTTCCTCCATAGCAACATTGTAATATTTTATATCATTTCTATTTATTGCATATTTCACTCATCTAGCATATTTACTTTCTTTTATATTATTTTGCATCTTGTGATTGCTATCTCTTAGTGCTTGCTATATCAAAAGCTAATAGTGGTTTCATATCTATGGTAGATCTAGTCTATGTAGGTCTATAGAAAATCCATCATTATCATGTTCCTGAGCATTTTAACAAATTGATGCATCACTAGACCAACCACTATCAAAATATCTTAGAAGAATATAGGTGGTAGAATTAGGGAGAGTCACGAGTGAGGACTGAAATAAATATTAATTCTAGGAAATACTAATATTGTGATTGACTAGAGTCTTTTCATAGATTTTCATGAAAAACTCATGAAGACCAAGACTCAGCATTCAAGCCACTAGATTAATAAATCATTCAGTGAGGATTATCTAGGATATCTAGAATTTGCTAACTAGTACCTAAAGTTTTTTTTGTTTGTAGAAAATTAATTATCAAAGAATTGGGACTCCTCCTATTGTAGAAATATAGGAGAATCCAACTTTTTTGCTCTACGATCATCATGCCCTCATAGTGCAGAGATTGGTTCCTTGTGCAAGAGAATAATACTATAAAATAAGACTTCTTATGAAGAGTTGTGGTTAAGTTAGGAGACTAAATATCTTCACTATTGAATCAAAGAACTTCACAAGTTGAAGAACAAGCCATATAATACTTGACATAAAAAGTCCATATAAGCCTTGGATAAAAGGCCATAGGAGCCTTGAAGGAGAAGCTAAGAAAGTCTTGATACTAAAAAGTCCATAGGAGCCTTGGTACTAAAAAGGCCATAGGAGCCTTGATACTGAAAAAGGCCATAGAAGCCTTGATACTGAAAAGGCCATAGTAGCCTTGATCTTGAAGAATAATTCAAAGAGAATATCTAATTTAGAAGCAGACTAAATATTTTAGTACTAATACTTTATTACAGGTAAAGAAAATTTAGTGAGTTGGGAAACTTCCTACAAGAAAGTTAGGAAGGGTATCTTCTTCATAATTAAGTTAGCACCTAAAGTAAAATCAAAGAGATCAGGAGAATATATCATTATAGAACTTCCAGTAATGGAAGAAGAAGGATAATAAGGACTAGGTAAGTCCTTCTTGAATCCAAAAGCAGAAAAATTAGATATCTAGAAGTAGATCTCATAACCAACACTTCCAGGAGTAGAATATTGAAGAAAAGGTCTCAAGGAAGACCACCAAAAGCTATCAAATTAAAGACGTTGGGAAGGTCTTATCAAGCATCTAGAAAAAGGCTAGGAGATCCTTATTGAAGATATTCTCAAAGAATAACTCATTGGATAAATCCACTACCAAGGAGAAGCCCTTTATAGTGAAGGACTTGGGATAATTATCACCATATAACAACAAGCCCAAGAGAAGAATAATTTGGCAAGGAGTGTCAAATCCTAGAAGAAGAATTTGGCAAGGAGTGTCAAATATTAGAAGAAGAATTTTTCAAGGAGTGTCAAATATATGAATAAGAAATTTGTAAGAAGTTCCAAATATTAGAAGAAGATCCTGCTTGAAGTCAAAAATCAACAAGACGACTTGAATACATAAGAAGCTAACCAAATATTAAATATTTGAATATTACCTATCATATATAAAGGCTTCTCCAAATCTATAGTATAAGAAGGATAACAAAAGAGGAGAACAAGCCATCGAATCCTAGGCTCATAAAAGAAAGGTTGAGACCATCATTTGGTGAAGAAGTAGCTATTCAAGATAGTCTACAAAGAGTTGTAAGGATATTCTCGTAGCAGAAACTTGGTGATTCTAGACACCAAGATTTAAATCCTCTACAGAATCAATAAAAGAGCTACTACAAAAAAGGTATGCAACTTTCTGGTGTATATAGGTTCATTAATTCATCTACCTATCATATTTGTTAGAGCACCTAAGTTTGGTTAAAGTTACAAATAGAAAATTGGATTACAATATTTGAAAATGCACTTTTATTAGGAGTTGATTAGATTTCAAAATTTCTTCTATCAACTACCTATTATATATTTTGAAAAAATAAAAAGAAGACTAATTCCTACAATATTAGTTGTAGTGAAATTGCATAATAGCTCTTAAATATTATTTTTAGGTTATTATTGATTAGTTGCAATAAATTATTAGTGCATTAAAAGTGAAAGACTTGTACTATTATACTACTCTCAAAAGAAATTAGTTTTGTGTTCTTGAATGACACAAAATATGATTTGTATCAAGTGTCTAAAGACACTATTGAAGCACAAAAATATGTAACTCGTAGTGGTAAAAAGAAGCCATCCAATGTTATGTTCCTAGCAGTGCAATAGTTAGTATACAGTTGGATGTGAAAATAGAATAAATAGAATTGCTTTTAAATAAGAATGGTTGGTTTTGTAAGGTAAAAATCCACAAGTGTAAATGAAATATATTCTTGGATGCCCTTTGAGACATCTCTAGCATTGTCTAATTAAATCTATCTAAGAGGTGTGAATATGAAGGGACATGTCCCTTAATAAATATAATATAATATAATTACTAGTTTATGTTAGGAGGAGGGTCCTAACATGCCACCCTCCTTAAAAGGAGCTTTGTCCTCAAAGCTCGTAGTGAGAAGCTTCATCCTTTGTTTCATTAAAATTATGTGCTCATGTTCTTGTACTATTTTAATATCATTGTTCCTAAAGCAAGGATATTGGGATGGTGGAAGTGTTGGTGGCTTTGTCATTTATTGGAGAGAAAATAACTAGTCAACCCTTACCTTTTCTCCCCTAGGAACAACTTTCTCCATGATATGAGAACTTGCTAGTAGAGAAGGGCCAAATTTTATCCCTTTAAGCGTATATGTGTGATCCTTTTGTGTGAACTTCATCCATAAGTCATCAAGGTCCCATTGAATTATGTCGAGCATTCATAGCCATTGCACACCTAAAACAATATCACAACCTCCTAATGGAATTGCATACATGTCATGTTTGATGGTGTAATTGCCCAAGGTGAGCTTAATATTACGACATTTCCCATTACAAGTGATTCTTTCCCCATTACCGATCATGATTTCAAAAGTATTACAAGGATGGATAAAGCAGTTGGTTTGTTTTGCCATGCGTGGGTCGATGAGATTATGTGTACTTCCAGAGTCAATAAGCACAATAAGATTTTGTTGTTTAAAGGAACCGAAAACTTCCATGGTTTGGGGGATGAATTTTTGGTGAGGGCATTGAAGGAAATTTCTAATGGACCTCAAGGGTTATCTTCAGGTATATCTTCCACTAGTTCAACCTCAATTTCCTCTTCCTCTAGTGTTGATTGACAAGGAATAACTACATCCAAAATATAAAGTTGGGGTGTACTACATTTGTGATTCAGGATGAATTTCTCATCACAATGAAAACAAAGGCCTTTTGCTCTTCTTTCCTTCATTTCTTCAGGGCTAATGTGTTTAATTGGCATGTCTTTAGTTAGTTTTTGATTGGTGGAAGTATTTTGTGAGTCTGTTGTAGATATGTTTCCAAGTCGACGTTGGTTGTTAAATTTATCTTTGGCTAATTTGGCCAATCCAATAGTCTATATCATTGTCATGGGGTTAAACATTTGGGGTTGCTAATTTTTCAAATTCTGCTTGATATTCACATACCGAAGTGGTTTGACATAGTTTGGTGAGAGCTCCTATGAAATTTTTGAGCTTTCTAGGGCCAAATTGCACTAATAGGTTTTGGGTAAATTTTACCCAAGTAGGGATGTCATTGTTCTTCTTGAACCATTGGTACCATTGGATAGCCTCGTTTCCTAAATAAAAATATGCAATATGCACTTTTTGTGTTTTTGGAATTTTGTTTAAGGAAAAATATTGTTTTGCTCAATAAATCCAATTATTGGGATCACCACATTCAAATTTTGGAAAATATAACTTAGTATTCCTAGGAAGGATGGACATTTGTGGCCCCCCAATGTTGTCTGGTGTGTTGGTCCTCTGGTAGTTTGGCTAGTTTGAACTAGTGCCATATTTTGATTGAAGGTGTCCATTTTCAAGTCAATTGCTAATATCCTTTGCTCAAATTCTTGTCTTGTAGCTACATTATCCTCTTTGAATTGGTGAAGTTCATGATAGATTTTTTTAAGAGTAATATCTTGAAACCTTCTTGCTTCAGTCATTGTTTTTTCTTGTCAAAAGTTACTTAGCAACTTTTTCATCAATTGATTTTTGGCAACAATTTCTTGGTTCAACTTTTTGTGACAAGAAAAATTTGTTTACTTTTTTGCACCAATTATTGTGACAAGAAAAATTTGTTCAAATTTTTCCCAATTATTGTGACAAGAAAAATTTGTTCAACTTTTGCAGAGGTAGAATGACGTACGAGACTAGAGGTAGAATGATGTCGGTGGGCTAAGAGAAAACACAATGTCAAATGGGGCTAAGTGTCGGGGCAGGCTAAGTGGAAGCATGGTGGTGTCAGTGGAGCTGAGCAAAGAGGGAAGGTGATGGGGCTGAGCAAAGTGGAAGCATGGTGGTGTCGGTGGAGCTGAGTGAAGAGGGAATGCGATGGGACTAAGCAAAGAGGGAGGGGCAGCGAGAATCAAGGTGAGGGTAGGAGCAGAGCGAAGAGGATTGGTGAATGGGCAAATGGATGGTTTAGTACATGTGTATATGTCTAGCTAAGCTAGAAAAATTCTTAGGTTCCTGTAATGCTTTTTAAACCCATTTTTGGTCTTTCATGAGACCAATGTGGGATAAAAAGGTAACGTTAAATTCGAGCGCACTTCTAACTTCCTAACTTGATTCTGAGACTGGAATAATTTGAGTGTACCTCCCACTTTATCATCGGATTATGAGACCAACGTTATCGATGGTAGCCAAAAAAACAATTATTTTTTTTAACCTTAGACTTTTTTTAATTAATTCACACCAAAAATATGCAGTTTTAGACAGACCAGCACCATTGTAAATTCTTATCTACTCTTATGCTTCGTAAGCAAAATTGGAATTGCTATTTTAGAATGTGGTCCAGTGATAGAAGTGAATCCACCCGTCACTCCTATGTTTGATAAAGAAATTTAGATGTCGGTTATACGTATTTGCAAATGAAGCACGTTAAGCACGTTATGGCATCAATCTTGTATTTTTTTTGGATTGAATATTGTTAACGAGCAAAAATATCTGAGATATAAGCTGGTGAAAACTCTTTATTCCATGTGGTGTGCACAAACTAGTGAATTTCTTTTAATTTTTCTATTTGTGGTATTTGCTATGACTTTTGCACGAGGAGTTTTACTGATAGCCTTGAAATTCGATGAGTATATGACGAAACCGCAAAATTTAAATTGCAATTTCTCCTACCAGATCACCTTAGGAGAATTTGAAATATTTTTAATTGTTTTAATTATGCCCAAAATCATGGTTATAATAAGCACATTGAAGTAAAATTTGTACATCAAATGATGCTTCCTAAGCATGAGGAGATGATATAATTTGTCACACCAAGAGTTTTATCTATCGTGATTGGAATAATTTGAAACCAATGAAACTATGACATTGATGACCAAGCTCCTAAAACAGATAAAAATTAAAACTTCAACTTATAGTGTTAGTTTCACCCAGAAGGTGAATAGGACCACTAAATTTGGCTTGTGCGTCTGCAATTTAATGTCGTTGTGCTATGTGTCGAGATCTACGAGATCAGATCCACCTTCGAGATTGAATGTGGTTATATATATTTTATTTATTTATTTATTCTATTGAATTTCTTCTGTGGTGGTTTTTCACTCAGCACGTTGTCCTCTGGAGATCCTACTGGTCACAACTGTGTGACCCCTTCTATCATGTGTGTGGATTTTATGCTTCCTTGATGAAGTCAAAAGTGCTTCTTAATATTGCTTGCTCGAACCAAAAGTGAATGGCACTTTCACCAAACCAATTGAGGAAATTTAACACCAGTTATCCAAGAAAGAGCTCTGATACCAAATGTTATGTTCTTAGCAATGCAATAGTTAGTATATAGTCAGATGCAAAAATAGAATAAATAGAATCGCTTTTAAATAAGAATCACTGGTTTTGTAAGGTAAAAATCCACAAGTGTAAATTAAATATGTTCTTGGATGCCCTTTGAGACATCTCTAGCATTGTCTAATTAAATCTATCTAAGAGGTGTGAATATGAAGGGACATGTACCTTTAATAAATATAATATAATATAATTACTATTTTATGTTAGGAGGAGGGTCCTAACACCCAAAAAGGTTAGAATCCTCCAAAACTTGTAAAATAACACAACTAACCAAAAAAAAAATAGAAGCTTCAAATATTGAGACTTGGTGAGTATCAAATCCAAAGCATTACTAGATTGAATGCAAGAAAAGAAAGTGCAGAAAATTGCATAAATTAAAAAGCTTATATCTACTATTGTCTAAGCTTGAATTTTTTTATCAAAGTGTCCAAGAAAAAATGGGAAGGTGTCTACTCATAAAAGGCAACCTCAAAACCCTTTTATTGTAGGAGAAAAATCTGCCATGAAATCAAAATTTTAGATCTGAAATAAGAGAGCAAAGAAGGTGCATCAAAGGAGGTTTATGCACATTATATAGGACATTTTATTGCACTACTTTAATCTAGTTTTTAACAACCCAAAAGCAGATTTGAATGTGCCCCAAAAAGGCACAATATCTACAATAAAAATCAATCAAGAAGAGACAAACGTAAGCACTCTTCTTCCCAAGAAATAAGAGGCACTCAAAGGACTCATCTTGGACAACCAAACCTATAGAAGATAAATCATAGGGGAAGATCAAGCAGTGTACAAAGAAGAATATAAAGCATACTTAAAGTAAAGGAGCATATTTATCATAGCAAATGGATGTCAAATCAAAGGAGCACTCTTATCAAAGCAAGCTACGGATCATTTCTAACAAAAGTGGAAGCTAATAGTGGAGTGAACCATCATGGATTATTCATCTAAGTGCTTTGATTTGGACTCCATTAAAGGGCCACCAAATCTACTCCATATCTCCACTAAATCTCTGTCATATCTCCATGACAACTCAACCATTAGCTTTGATTGGCTAGAGATATTTTAGCATCTACGTAAAACAACAAATATCAATGTGGAAAATACATTGGAGAGTCTTCAAGTAAGCATTGATAAAGAGAAGGTTATGTAGTTACCACTTGTAATACTATGAGAGATCCTCCATAACTCTCACAAAGAATATGTTACATTTCTTAGTACCCATACTCCATGCAGAAGAGGAGATATGTACAACTAATAGCTTGACATACGTTATAGCAAGAAGCTTGTAGATGTTGCGGAAGAGGAATTACTTGGACAATGCTTAGGGAAGAATCATAATGTATCAATCTATAAGTGACATTTGTCACAAGAAGTGGAGTGGATTCAGCACCTCTACCAACTAGCCAAAGCTTTCATAAGCGTTTAAAAACTTATGTCGTGACACTTTTCACTCATCCTATCACATATTAAAGATATTGTGGACCATGGAAAGGGAGCACAACAGTTGAAAGTGATACAAGAAATAGTTTGGAAGCTACTCAATAGTGGATTGATGACTTCAACATATCAATGATATATGCTCAATTGCAATTCAGGCACGACTCGATAGATCAACAGTAGATGCTCGATAGTAGTTCAAGCACAAATTGGTAGGGATCTAAAGTAATTCAAGTACAACATATATTACTCTTGATCTAAAAACATTTAATAAGAGCATTAAATCCACAACTTAACTTGGGAAATTCACGCTCAAGAAGGAGATTTTATGGTCATATTCATCCTACGTCATTAAGGTACAAAGACTTAATTTAATTTCCTCATATCATTTGCTTTCATTTAAAAAAATAGAGTTATAAGGTTACAAGATAATATTGAGATATTAATTAAAATCAATCTTTGTTTGAAAGAAAAACTTAAGGAAACTAATATATTTTCAAAATATAATGAAATAAGGAATACTATTTGGAATTAATCCATTTAATGTTTGAAAATATTAATGTGTTCTAGTTTTCCAAATTTGGGAGTGATAAGGGTTACAACATCAAGTTAGGTTTATGGAAATTAGAAACACTTGAATAAATTCCTAAGGGTTTCAAAAAGGGGTTATTAAAATACTTTATCAGAGTTGGAAATTTATGTTCTTGTCTCAAAACATTTCTCTTTAGGGACAAAATAAATCCAACTTTAAAACCTCTTCAAAAATTGGAAAGTGCTTAGTTCAATAGGAGTATTAAGGAGTTCATAAGTTGATTTTTTATATTTACAAATCTTGTACAAAATAAACCAGAATTGAACTATATATTACAAAAGCACTAAATCATACTCCAAAATATTAGGGAGTCATAAGGGATCCTACAAAACTTGATAATTATAATATTTGTCAGATATTGTCAAGTTGAGAAGATATAAGCTTTCTTCAAAAACCTAAAATTAGGTATTCATACTCTCATTACTAGGGAGACATAAGGAAGCCTACAATCTAAGGATTAATAAAGGCTTTATAAAATCAAGCTTATATACTTCAAATGTAGTTATAAACTAAACTACTCTACCTCAAAGAATTCAGGTTATACAAATGACTACTAGAATGCTAAACAACACTCTTAGAAGTGGAATGAGAAAAATACCAATATGGATTAAAAACCTGATGAATTACAATGATGGAAAGGACAAAGAAGAATCAATACAATGTGAAATAAGTTTTGAAATCAACAACTATGTTAAGGAAGATTCATCTAGTGAATCTAATGATCAAAAATAGGAAAAGGTTTATCAACAAGATTTTATTAAAAAAGGAATAGCTTCAATTGTGCACATATGGTTAGAAAGTCTTATCAAGGAAATAGACAAATATGATATTCCTAAAATAGATTACAAAATTATCATATCATCACTACTGTGCACTTATTGTAATCAATATGGTCATGAAAAGACCAATTGTTGGAGTTTCCATCCATACAGGTATTGTGATGGAACAAATAACCCATATTTCTCCTATCACTTTAAATATAGGTACTATCAGAATTATGAAAGAAAATTAATTCAAGCAATAATCTGTTATCTTAAAAAACTTATTTCAAATAGATCTACTGACATTGAGCTCAAGGTTAATATTTATGAAGGATAGAGAAACATGTCTTACATAGATACAAAGGAAAGAAGAAGAATAAATTCAGATCCACTCAAGACATGCAATATCATGAGAACAATGGTCCATCAAAGACATATGACATCAAGGAATTCAGAATGGAAAAGGACAAGAGGCCTTGACATGAATACTAAAGCAATAGAAGAGGAACCAGATCAAGACTACTTTGAACAAGCAAGAATACAATGCAAAGTCAATTGAAAGAAGAAGCTCCAGTTGCAACTTACTCTACATCATATGAAGACACATATTACCTACTAAACCTGAACATTGAGAGTGCAAAGGAAGAAGACAAAGTTTAGGAAGAAGATGAAGAAGATCCATATTGAAGACTAAAGTATTTAATACCCAAATAATGTAATACAAAGGGGTGTTATATGTAGACACCAAAATAGTACCAATCCGATTATGTGACTACAAACACTGATCGCATTGACATACACAGCTTTTAGGGCAGCCCTCATAGGTCAAAAAGTGGTCCTAGCCACTTACACAGCAGTTTAAAAGGTCAAAAAGTAAACAAAGCAGAAGCTGGTCATTTTAACAAGCCTTAATCCAAAGCAAGCCTTAAGCAAGAACAAGCCTTAATCCAAAGCAAGCCTTAAGCAAGAACAAGCCTTAATCCAAAGCATGCCTTAAGCAAGAACAAGCCTTAATCCAAAGCATGCCTTAAGCAAGAGCAAGCCTTAATCAAAAGAAGGCCTTGGCCGAAGTGTCACGATATCGCGACGTCGCGATATCACGACATCGTGACATCGTGACACTTCGGTGCCCGAAGCAAAGCTTTGGCCGAAGTGTCACGATGGCATGACATCGCAATATCGTGACACTTCAGTGCCCAAGGCAAAGCCTTGGCCGAAGTGTCACGATATCGTGACACTTCGGCACCCAAGGCACAGCCTTGGCCGAAGTATCGCGATATCGCGACATCACGATATCGCGACACTTCGGTGCCCAAGGCACAGCCTTGGCTGAAGTATCATGATATCGTGACGTCGTGATATCGTGACACTTCGGCACCCAAGGCAAAGCCTTGGTTGAAGTGTCACGATATCACGACGTCGCGATATCATGACACTTCGATGCCCAAGGCAAAGCCTTGGTCGAAGTGTCACGATATCGTGACACTTCGATGCCCAAGGCAAAGCCTTGGCCGAAGTGTCGCGATATTGTGACACTTCAGCGCCCAAGGCAAAGCCTTGGCCGAAGTGTCACGATATCATGACACTTCGACGCCCAAAGAAGGCCTTGGCCGAAGTGTCGCGATATCGCGACACTTCACGATATCGTGACACTTTGGCATTTGCGCCTAAGGTGAATTTAATCAATCAAATGTGGAAGTCAAGCATTCAAAGGCAAACACTAAAACATTTAAAAGTGTCATTAAAACGATTTAAAGCGAACGTTAGACAAGTGGCAGCCGAGGACAGTCAGTTATTGCCGCCTGCTGTGCATGCGCATGTAGGTGGGCAGATTGGCAGTTAGCGGATCGTCGCAAGGGCGATCATGTAAGCCCAAGTCAAGGAGGAGTCTCCTCCCTTTTGGGAAGGCATGGCCACCACGTGGCATCCCTACGTGCCCCTCCAAAGAGACCCCATGGGTCTATAAAATGGTGGACTTTCCCGCCCAGAAAGAAAGAGGTTGACAGACATTTTCGAAGCAACGAAGTGCTGCCAAAACCAAACACCCGATTGCATCCTTTTAGATTCATTCTTCTACACCCGTAATCTCTTTCGCAGGAGAGGTTATTGGTGGCTGCTAGAAGGTGAACCCGGACCTTAATACCCGACATTGGATCACAGTAAACCATCAATTCGCCGACAACTCATTCTCTGAGATTTTGGGCCCTTCCCTAGTGGATTGGCGTCGAAATCAAATTCTCACGGTGGGCGGCCCGCTCGGGCACCACGCACGCTCTTAGTTTCATTTTAGATTATTCTGTTATCATGCATTTTTTTACATCACGCTGTATGTTGTTTAAAATAGTGTACGTTTTATGTTCGAATATATATTGCGGCTAACAGTGTTCGAATATATATTTCAAAAGATAGTTATCGAATATATATTCTGCGATGCAATGAAATACTAACTTGCAGGTAACAGAGATCGGATTCACCGACTGTTTTGCTGGCAGCAGCCTTTTGGTGATGTTTTCGAGTCTCTGTCAGAATGCAGATTAATCAATATTTTTGCACGCATCTTTCATTAATTTCAAAAGAACAAACTTTCTCTATGTGCAGCAGGTGCTACTAACGCTTTCATTGTTTCTTTGATTGCAGGAGAAGCAGCAGCAAGCAAGGATTCATCGGCATAAGCGGCGACAACACTTTGGCCCGCCCGTTTCAAATGTGGGCATGCGAAAGAAGATCACTATGCACTTTTTGTAATGGAAACATGCTAACTCTCCTAGCCCTTAAAAAGGGAGGAGACGTATTGTAACCGAGTTGGAATCACATTAATAAAAAGGGCTGTGCTCCTGCTTTTGATTTGATTATATCTATGTTATTTCATGCATCAAGCTAGTTTTGTTTTCATTGCATCTTAGTATTTCTTTCTTTCGGAATCTCATGCTTTCAGTGGCGATCACGGTGGGACCCTGTCCCCTATTTTTTTTTAGATTCAAAAATTGATTGAAATTTATGTTTTTGTGCTTAAAGGTACCGGGCCGAATCAAAAATAGCCGATTTGGGCGGAAAAGACAGCCGATTTGAGCAAAAAAGAGGTAAGGTTCCAAAACTATACCTGTCATTTTTTTTTTATTATTATTATTTTCTGTTTCTATTTTTCTATCAACTTTTACTTGCTTAGGGAAAGTTGTTTATGCTTGTTTCATTTTCATTAAATAAAATGAACCCCACACACATCACGTGGTAAATTAAACCAAGGAGTTGGTCGTAAGACCCCAGCCCTTGAGCAAGACCAACGGTGGGTTCATCACCACCTTGGCTTAGCTTTGCATCCATTTCCCCGATTGTCACTGTTGTTAGGCGTAAATCCTGACGAAAGCTGACCGAGTGTCATTGGGGTGATTCCCATGCGTGCAAGGATAAGTCTTCTATGGTAGGTGTCATTAACAGGACAATCCCCCTTCCGTACCGCCTATGTTCCACGTACCATCTGCTCTCACGTACCTATAGTTTCCCTCTCGTAAGGGCGGGTATATAGAGAGGTTGGTATATCGGTCCGGCAATGGTATATTGAAGGGGCGACCATCTATGGGAGTCATATGAGCCAACATTATGCATTTAAACGTTCTTCAAAACTTGCAAAAACAAAACAAAACATCAAAATGCACTAAACCAGTTTAGGACACACTATTAATCCTTAAAAGAGATAATCATTGTTTGTGTATGTGTGTGTTCATTTCTGCTTAGTGTAACAAAAAGAAAAATCATCATAAACGAGATAAAAATTTGCTTAGCTAGTAGAAGAGCACCACAATGGTGCTCACCCACAGCCAAGCCCAATCACGGGCGGATGCTATGGGGAATATCCAAGGAGGCACAAGTCACCTCCGATATAGCCCCAAGGATTTGGTCATACCACCTTGGTGGCCTGACACACAAGGCAGTCCCCTCCGTGCCCCGATGGAATGGGACTATAGGGGCACCTCTTCGAGGAGCACTCCTGTTCAGCATAGCACTCAGCACACACCCTTCCATGAGGGGTACAATCATAGGAGAGCTCCCTTAGATGCTCGCTATGAGTGGTCACCGCGCGATGAAGTGCTAGGTCAACATAGGGTTCAACGAGAGGAACCACATCATTACACTATCCCTCCTTCACCCCCTCTAGTTGTCAAGACTACAAGGACAAATCCAGAGCACAAGGCTCCTCAGGCAGGGTGAGCCAACTCCGTCCGTCCCCTTTTCACTTATGAAAGAGAGCACGAGGAAGACCCCTTCCTTCCTCGAGAGCAATATACAGTGCGGGAGCAATACGCCTCCGCACCTGCTATCTATCAGGACCACTCACTGAGGCCAAAGCCCCGAGGGAATGCCACTACCCCCAACAGAGGGAGGCTGCCTATAGATATCTTGGATCACTATGACCGAGATAGATATGTCGGAGAGGCATCTAGGCCTTCTAGACATGAGGCGGTAAGACCAACTATCTTAGAATCTGTCAAGCATTTCGCACACCGGATGCAACTCACGCAACTTGAGCTAGAAAGACAATAGTTAGAGCAATGGTATCTTCTAAATAAAGAGCACCTTCTACGCCAGAAGGATGAGTTGTTCCAACACACTATGCAGGAGAGGACTCCAACCCCTCACACGCATAAGACAAAACATTATGAGAGGCACAACCTCCGGGTGCGAGACAAGTCTCCGCGACCTCATCAAGCATCGCCCCGATGCCTCCTAGACATGAGCGGGAGGCTACTCTTATAACCAATGATGGGCACCTTCCTCAGGAACCCACTCAAGTTTATGGGCCACCCTTAGAAATTCATCAAGAAGCCTCTAAGGAATCAGAGCAAGAAGAAGAGCGGGATGAAATGCCCTACCAAGGCATGGGGGGTGCTATCTGGCCACCCCTCCATAGGCCCCAAGTTCCTCAACAAGAACCAACCAAAGAGGAGGAGCTCAAATCTCCCGATACATGCAAAGCGCTAGAGCACTTAGAGTCGATAGAGACCAAGATTTTGGAGCTCCCAAGGCCCAACTTACATGAGGCTCCTTTCAAAGAGGATCAACCTTTAACCGTAGGGCTACCTGATGATGCAGTCCTCCATGTCTCAGAATCTCTAGATTCTGATGAGCTGTACTCACTAGTCGAAGGTGAGGATAAAATAGAGATAGCCCACAGCAATCACATGCGACAGCATCGACATCCCATAAAAATCGAGGAAGCATGTCAACAGATAAACATAATACTAGGGCATGAGTGGCACGTTAACCCACCGCAGTGGGACCAAGCGTTACATCCGCCACTTTGGGCATACAAAGATCAATTTCCGCCCGGAGACCTCATAGCAACATCAGTGTCGAGGGTGGACCCTGTCCTCCTATCCGTGCATAGGGACGATCCATTCTCCCATGCCCCTCCACCCCGAGCCAGATCCGGAGTGCAAAGACCATCAAGCTGGGGGTACCTCTATCCCCTGAAGAGCCATAATCCAAACCAAAAAGCTCCAAGGATTATCACAATCGCTTGGTCAAACCCCAAAAGCTCCAAGGATTATCGCAATCACTTGGTCACCCCAAAAGCTCCAAGGATTATCGCAATCACTTGGTCATCCCAAAAATGCTCCAAGGATTCTATAATCGCTTGGTCAATCCCCAAAAGCTCCAAGGATTATCGCAATCACTTGGTCACCCCAAAAGCTCCAAGGATTATCACAATCACTTGGTCAATCCCAAAAATGCTCCAAGGATTATATAATCGCTTGGTCAAATCCCAAAAATGCTCCAAGGATTATCGCAATCGCTTGGTCAAATCCCAAAAATGCTCCAAGGATTATCGTAATCGCTTGGTCAAATCCCAAAAATGCTCCAAGGATTATATAATCGCTTGGTCAAATCCCAAAAATGCTCCAAGGATTCTATAATCGCTTGGTCAAATCCCAAAAATGCTCCAAGGATTATCGCAATCGCTTGGTCAAATCCCAAAATGCTCCAAGGATTCTATAATCGCTTGGTCAATCCCAAAAATGCTCCAAGGATCCTAAAATGCTCCAAGTATTATCGCAATCGCTTGGTCAAAAATAAGAAAAGTTAAAATTCAAAAATCATCAAAAAACAACAAAAAAATTGCATCTCATTTCTAGGCATACTCAAATTCATCAATAGAGAGCTCTTCTCGCACCTCATCTTCATATTCACAAAAATCAATCCATCAAAAATACAAAAATACATAGCTGCATTAAAGCATTGCATCCATACATTGCATATTTGTGGTCGTATAGGTCAAAGGCACCATAGGTTGTAATTGCTCTGCTAGTCCATCTTGTTCCACATTGTTCCATTTTACAAAAACAACAAAAACACCATGCATTGCTTTTTACCACACTAGAGTCAGTGGTCTTTTAATGTATCAAGAGTTTTCGTGATTGAGTCATCATTTTGCTCTTTAGCTACGTAATGTACCGAGTCGGACATATTTTACGAAGGTAGAGTTACACTTGAAATACGCCTTGTTACGTAACATCCCAACACAAATTAAAACACATAAAAATTCCCAAGTTGTGTGAACGAAAGATGAAACCTGCACAGTAATCCAGGTCACCATAAGTGAAACGGTTATCTTGCTCATCCCCCTGTGCGAATGGTTCCAGAATGCTGAGAATTGACAAAAGGACGAGCTCTTCCCCATTCATTCACCTCCATATACAGTGGTTTTCACCACTACCAAATCCCAATCATAGTTGGTTCCCAAAGTTGTAAGGATTTGTACTACACGTCCCTGCCAAGGATGGGTAGTCATCCCCAAGACCCAAAAGGGATCAACGCCATTCACAAACAAAATTCCAACAAATCATCATCCTAACACTTTCCATTCACCTTTGGTCTCCAAGTTGTAAGGATTCGTACTATCCGCCCCTAACCAGGATGGGTAGTCATCCCCAAGGCCTAAAAGATCAATGCCCTTACTCCATAATCTCCATCACCCCCTTGGTTCCCAACGTCGTAAGGATTCGTACTACACGTCCCTGCAAAGGATGCGTAGTCGTCCCCAAGTCCACAAGGATCAAGGCCACTCACCAGCCCAAACTCACAATACTCAAAATACAAAATCAAATAACAGTGGTTATCACTACTATTCAAAATCCTTGCTCAAAAAGAATTAATAGAAAATAAACAATGATTTTCATCACTATATAGACGAGCAACTTTCTAAATCATTCAGCCAACAAATATCCTGAACTTGAATCCCTGGAATTCTCAGCATTCGAAAACCATCTAGGTGATCCTCATTACAGGTTTGGTTGATAGCCTATCTGGCAATGGTGGTATCCTACCCGCATGACGATATGTCCGTCACATTCGCTTTGCATGTGTGCGGACCAATGTTTGCATAAGGATGAGCTAGCTTATGGTATCCTGGATAACACCGCAGATTAATCTAACTAAATACAACAAAGGAGTTAGTGGAGCTAATTAGGTGATCCTCGATACGAGTTCGGTTGAAAGCCCATCTGGCACTGGCGGTATCCTGACAAATACCACATAAATGAACTCAATTGCACACACAAGGATGTGAAATAGCTTGGTCAAAAACAAGTCCGATTCATACCTTGTTCAAAAGTCTTGTAAGATAAAGTACAATCATGGCTAGTAAGTTAAAACCGTCTGAGTCTCAGAAAACCTTAGCTACATTTCTAAACCAATTGCACTACTTTTCATCCTTACAATACCATCAAAAAATACAAAAAAAGAAAAACCACATGTATACATACAAAGTCATGCATCACAAGAATCGCCTAAAGACAAAATAACAGAGTTCTAAACAGTCTATGGTGCCATAGCCAAACATCACAAATTCTATCCATCCATTTCATTTCTGCATATCACATATAAATCAAAAACATTTGCATTCATCATAACATATGCATCCATCAAAATAAATCAACATACAACAATCGCATTTATCATACCATATGCATACATCAATATAAAGTAGCATGCATCCATCAACATCAATCATTGTGCATAACATAAAATCATGACATATACACAAAGCAAGAAAATCAAAACAACAAAAACATCACAAAAATGCAACACAAAAACATAGCAATAAGCATTGCCGGACACAAGTGCTCTTGCACTTAACCTCTTGGCATAGAAAATCGATGTCGGGGCTCAAATTGTCACTCTCCTACTTCCCCAAGAAGGCTACCATAGCCGGACCGCTCCACGGGAAGACGGGTTTTTGATGATTTCACCCCATTATGGCATCACCAAAAGGGTTAACACCCACCAAAAATAGGTCCAAATGTCAGGAAATTGCACATGCTTAATGGTAAAACATCTAAAGGCACCCTTGCACAAGTCATCTTGGGTCAAGCGACTCGTCGCTTTTCTCATGAAGGTCATTCCCTCATCGATTCGTCGCTTGAGGGGGTAGTCACACTTAGTCACCAATCAACAAGCACACACCCAATCAAAGCAATGACATGCATTCAAAGAATCATTGACAAAGACAATCACGCTCCTGCTTGGGGCAGTAAACAAGCAACAATCAAATTGATCAAACACTTGGCATTCCCGAAGCATGAACACAAGGTTCCCCCTGTGGACAAAAGGTTACGCCCTTTGCCTAATCATGACTGATCAATGTCCAAGCTCAAGTCACACCTCACCAAAATAGGTTAACACTTGAAATCAAATTCCTTAGCTCGTCAAAAGCAAGGATTCAAGAATGCATGCCCTTTCCATACTTGGGGCATCAAAAGTTGGTTAGGTTACCAAGAAACCCTAATCATTAGTGCTTTGGTTATCTATTTTTGTTCAGCATTGCGTCACCCATAGCGCTTCCCAAAAAGGGGCATCTATAGACACCAAAACAGCACCAATCCGATTATGTGACTACAAACACTGATCGCATTGACATACACAGCTTTCAGGGCAGCCCTCAGAGGTCAAACAGTGGTCCTAGCCACTTACACAGCAGTTTAGAAGGTCAAAAAGTAAACAAAGCAAAGCTGGTCATTTTAACAAGCCTTAATCAAAAGCAAGCCTTAAGCAAGAACAAGCCTTAATCCAAAGCAAGCCTTAAGCAAGAACAAGCCTTAATCCAAAGCAAGCCTTAAGCAAGAACAAGCCTTAATCCAAAGCATGCCTTAAGCAAGAACAAGCCTTAATCCAAAGCATGCCTTAAGCAAGAGCAAGCCTTAATCAAAAGAAGGCCTTGGCCGAAGTGTCACGATATCGTGACGTCGCGATATCGTGATGTCACGATATCGTGACACTTCGACACCCAAAGCAAAGCCTTGGCCGAAGTGTCGCGATATCGCGACGTCGCGATATCGCGACACTTCGACGCCCAAGGCAAAGCCTTGGCCAAAGTGTCACGATATCGTGACACTTCGGCGCCCAAGGCAAAGCCTTGGTCGAAGTGTCGCGATATCACGACGTCGCGATATCGTGACACTTCGATGCCCAAGGCAAAGCCTTGGCCGAAGTGTCACGATATTGACACTTCGGCACCCAAGGCAAATCCTTGGCCGAAGTGTCGCGATATCGTGACACTTCGGCGCCCAAAGAAGGCCTTGGCCGAAGTGTCGCGATATCGTGACACTTCGGCATTTGCGCCTAAGGCGAATTTAATCAATCAAAGGCGAAAGTCAAGCATTCAAAGGCAGACATTAAAACATTTAAAAGTGCCATTAAAGCAATTTAAAGCGGACGTTAGACAAGTGGCAGCCGAGGACAGTCAGTTATTGCCGCCTGCTGTGCATGCGCGCGTAGGTGGGCAGATTGGCAGTTAGCGGACTGTCGCAAGGGCAGTCATGTAAGCCCAAGTCAAGGAGGAGTCTCCTCCCTTTTGGGAAGGCATGGCCGCCACGTGGCATCCCTGCGTGCCCCTCCAAAGAGACCCCATGGGTCTATAAAATGGCGGACTTTCCCGCCCAGAAAGAAAGAGGTTGATAGACATTTTTGAAGCAACGAAGTGCTGCCAAAACCAAACACCCGATTGCATCCTTTTAGATTCATTCTTCTACACCCGTAATCTCTTTCGCAAGAGAGGTTATTGGTGGCTGCTAGAAGGTGAACCCGGACCTTAATACCCGACATTGGATCACAGTAAACCATTAATTCACCGACAATTCATTCTCTGAGATTTTGGGCCCTTCCCTAGTGGATTGGCACCGAAATCAAATTCCCACGATGGGCGGCCCGCTCGGGTGCCCCGCATGCTCTTAGTTTCATTTTAGATTATTCTGTTATCACGTATTTTTTTACATCACGCTGTATGCTGTTTAAAATAGTGTATGTTTTATGTTCGAATATATATTGCGGCTAACAGTGTTCGAATATATATTTCAAAAGACAGTTATCGAATATATATTCTGCGATGCAATGAAATACTAACTTGCAGGTAACAGAGATCGGATTCATCGACTATTTTGCTGGTGGCAGCCTTTTGGTGATGTTTTCGAGTCTCTGTCAAAATGCAGATTAGTAAATCTTTTTGCATGCATCTTTCATTAATTTCAAAAGAACAAACTTTCTCTATGTGCAACAGGTGCTACTAACGCTTTCATTGTTTCTTTGATTGCAGGAGAAGTAGCAGCAAGCAAGGATTCATCGGCATAAGCGGCGGCAACACTTTGGCCCGCCCGTTTCAAATGTGGGCATGCGGAAGAAGATCACTATGCACTTTTTGTAATGGAAACATGCTAACTCTCCTAGCCCTTAAAAAGGGAGGAGACGTATTGTAACCGAGTTGGAATCACATTAATAAAAATGGTTGTGCTCCTGCTTTTGATTTGATTATATCCGTGTTATTTCATGCATCAAACTAGTTCTGTTTTCATTGCATCTTAGTATTTCTTTCTTCCGGAATCTCATGCTTTCATTATAAATAGATTCTATTCCATAATTTGGGTTATGTAAATGTATCTTCCAAGGTACATACTTAGATTACTTTAGGGACAAGTTATCTGGTTACTTCATGCAATGTAATAAATGCACAAGTATCAATGTGCAAGTTGTCCCTTGCACATCTAGATAGAGTGTTGGCCAAGTATCCTATTTTTCCTATATAAGGATGGCCTCATATATATATATATATATATATATATATATATATATATATATATATAGGGGACATAGTGTAGCTTAGTTATGTGTGCAACACCATCCATTGGTGATGGGTGCAATGTAGTTCAGTAGCTTTTTAATGGAGTGTTAATTTCCTCCATAGCTACATTGTAATATTTATATCATTTCTATTATTGTATATTTTATTCATCTAGAAGATTTACTTTCTTTCATATTATTCTGCATCTTGTGATTGTTATCTCCCAGTGCTTTCTACATCAAAAGCTAACACATTCCTACCATGTATTGATTTGAAGGTGGAAAATTTTTATATTAAATATGATTAGCTACTTTTTGGTCATTTTTGGGTAATGGGTATTGGAAAAAATTTAATTATTGATAATACAGATGTTGTTCTTTGGACTTTATAATAATAATACATCTATTATCAATTAGATCTTGAATAAGATTCCTAAGGGTATTATATTTATTAATAGGATTACCACTTATGCGATGAAAAGCATATTGTTCTCTAGTTTTGAATTAGGGGAGATTTTATATTTTGGGGTATATTTGTCTAATATGGAGGATATTTATCATTTTTCCCTCCAATGATTATTCAAGTATGGCTACAGGGGATTTGATCAATGCTAGTAAAATTTCTCTTGGGTGTTTGATATTTTTCTAGTACTAGTTTTTGTAGAGCTATAGTATTTTTTATATTATTGTTTGGGCATGAATGTTTGTTTTTATACTATAAATTTTAATTGGAAGAGGATGTTTTTTCTTCACCCTTTTTGGTTTTAGGTTGTCCTTTCCTCAAGAAGGAAACTTCTATTAATTTAGCCAAATCTACTACCTCTTCAAAAGAGATGTTGTTCATCTCTAAGGGATAGGATAATTGTTCATGTAGGTTATGTGTGAATATATCTATAAGTTACTTTTCTATGGGTGTGTACTTGACTCCTTTCACTAGATATTTCCACTTTGTCAAGAAGTCAATAAAACATTAATTTTGGACTTGTTTGAGTGCATATAAGTCACTAAGGGTGACATTCTTCTTAATGCATATTAAGAAGTGTTGTACAAAAGCTTTGATAAAAAATTTAAAGGTTTTAAGACTATGTTTAGGTATCTTGTAGTACCATCAAAAGGATAGACCATCAAGGCTTGTCAAAAAGATTTTAAAAAGTAATATTTCATCACATGTGATGTTGTTACATGTGGTAAAAAATATCCTAAGGTGATTTATGGGGTCATCTTTTCCTTGGTATATCTACAATTTACAAGTCTAAAAATATGCATAAAATGGGTGCCTAGCTATAATAGGATTAATATTCTGATTATACAGGTCTTCGGAGGAGTACTTGTTATATAGGATAAGCCTAGAATAGAGGATACTTTCTATATTAGTTGTTTTATCCATATGTTAAGGCCTAGAGTTCTAGAGAGATATAATTTTTACGGACATGGATTGTTTGTTGAGAAATTTATAATATTTGATGCTTGAAAAAAAATAGGAATGAATGACTAAAGCATATGATGTAAGCATTATGTGACTAGCCCTAAACTATTTGGAATAAGTCAATTTGAAGGTGTAGGGTTAGAAACTATGGCATAAATATTTTAGAAAAATATTATCCTCACACTTATAATAGGAAGGAGTTTATGGATAAATGATAGATATATTGGAGTTCTATGAAGGATATCAAGATGTTGTATATGGCTAGCACTTAATGGTTGAGAAATAATACAACTAGTATCAACCCAAAGTTGCTTTACAATAGAGGTTAAGGATAAATTATGTCTTAAAGAGGATGGGGAATTTTTTGTCCCACGTTATATAGTAAATGTAAAAATGGGAGGATTTGAACTCATATAATTTAGGGTTGAAACGTTAAGGTCTACATATAGGGATCAAAATGATAAGTCTATTTAACTTGAAATAGTGGGAGTGGACCTAGGTTTTTGAGGAAGTTTTAAAGGGGACCCTTTATGGTAGGAGTAGTTAAGGACTCTTAATATACCCTTAAACTAGTTTCTATGGCTTTCTTGTTCCTACACAAGAACATATCCATATGGACCATAGACCTAAATGCTACTTCCTCTTATTCATTATGAATTGGGGAGAGGATTTTTAAGAGAGGAGCTTCCTCCTATTCATCCTTGAAAGTGTGATTTTCAAACATAACTGATACCTTAGGACCTTAGGAAACAAATGGAAGGAGTTAGGGTTATAAGCAATTTGGAATCAATACCTTGCATTAGTTAATGATGTTCAGCCATAGCTTTAGATAGGAAGGATTAAAATTATTATTTTTTTCTAGAGTTTAGTGGAAGAAGAAAAGGTGTTTTATGCCCTTATATTGCTTTCACTTAAGATACCAATCAAATAAATATACCTTAATAGATATCAAGTAAAAATGATCTATTTTTATTTCTTCTTTGGAATAAACAATCAATATAATGGTCACGTAAGTCAACTAACCTAGAATGCAACTATATGCATATTTGATTCCATACCCAAAATACAATGAGAGAAATGTAATTTGTCCTCTATTGCAACTTTTCAATAGCACTTAATTTTGTAATTTTACTTTAGAAAATTGGTTACAAAATGAATAGAAGATCTATAATAACAAAATAAACTAATGAACTTAATGATTAAGCCCTATATTTTAGGTACAATGCAATATATCTAACTTAAGTCTACATATATTGTAATTTAATAATCAAAATATCAAGAACATATTTTTACAAAACTTCATAGTTCTACCTAAATTGATTGTAAAAGAGAGGAGAATATTCATGTCTACTAACCTAAGATTGAAAATAGAGCATAGGAGAAAAATCTAGATCTAATATAATATCTATGTGAATGCACCATAGTCCTATAGTGAAAAAGCAACATGGGACTATGGAAGTTCCATAAGATTGTATAAGTACCACAAGATTACAAAAGTGCAACAAGACTACAAAATCACCATGAGATTATAGAAGTGTTTTATAGATATTATTATGCTTTCATAGAGGTATAACTATTTCATAACTAGATCTAAAAAAACTAATAAACTATAGATAAAGTTAGAAAATAGTGCATTAGAATGTAGATATTGCTTGGTGGAGGGATTAAAATCATATTCCTTTATTATGAATAAAACAAAATAATAAATGAAATACTAAAAGATCAAATGCATGCAAAGTAAATAAATGTTGATTCAAAATACAAAATAAAGACAAAAGAGATAAGGAAGGAATTCATAAAATTAGGATGTCAAAGTTGATTTATTTTATGATTATTGAAGATGCCTATTAAGGGTAAAATATGGTGCCCCTTAATGCCTCAATTTTTTCCTTATAGAGAATCCAAATATACAAGTAATATGCCTTAGAATAGTAGCAACATATGGATGCAGAGAAGTTCATTTCACCAATGATTTTGCTAGCATGAAATAATGTTATGTATGATTCCTTTTTGGATTGTGCAAAGAGTGATTTTATAGGAAACCCAAATCCATTAAATGAGCTATTGTATGTGTGTGCATGGAGGGATGATTTTTCTAGTTTATAGGTAGAGGTGATAGGTTTACCAGTTGAAGTGTTCGACTTGAAAGCTGAGGTGTCAAGTTAGAGGGGATGATTGAGATACTAGGACTTAATGCATATTAATTTGGCTATCACATGGTTTTATTAACTATTAAATTTGTTGGATTATGCTTTATTGATTCATTACATGTCCTAATTAGAAGTTAAATGATAGATTTGGTAGTTTAATCATGTGTTGAGTGGGGCAGTGGATCAGACCCATAAGGAATGGGTGATGACAAGTACTTAGACCATTAAAATTAGATATTTGGTGATAAAAGCATGAAAGTGCTATGAGAATACACAAGCATAATATAGAATTATATACAACAATTATGCAAGGCTATGGTGTTATAATCATAGATAGTTTTGGGTATCAATATTTGGTTGAAACATGGGTTTATTTACACTCGTTTGGAAGCTCCTTTTAAGAAATTTCTAGTGATACATATTTATGAGGATATATGGAGATTTAAAAAGTTTTATTATCACCAAATGCAACACTCATCTTTGCCCCAAATTTGGGTACAAAAAGGGTAATTTTACTTATTTTGTCAAAAAGGTTACTAATGTTGTGAGTGGTGTCTATATTTTTACTCATTTTTTTAAAAAGACTACTAATGATGTGATTGGGGTTTTTCTAGCATGCAAACTTGCATGTCTAAAAGTTTATTATTATATATTTCTAGAAGACTATAGTTTAGGATTCTAACTTAATTTTTGACATACTATAAATGTGCTAAGATTTTTTAGGTTAAAAATAAAAAGAAAAAAATCTTATTTATTTTTCTCCATTATTTTTCATTTTATATATGAAACTAAAAATATTTTGTTTTATTTGCAGGTTTGCTTTGAAAAACTCTCTAAATGCTAAAATTAACTTGATACAAAATTTTTTATGAGTACTCTATTCATTATTGCAATAGTACTTATTTATCATACTATTTAATATATATATATATACATGTACACACACACACACACACACACACACACACACACACACACACACACACACAGGTAAGTATTTATACATATACCTACACACTCACTCTTAAACATGCATGTTTTATGGTTATATAGGAATTTTTTTATCATTATTGTTTTGTGGTAACATGTTACATGGAATATTTTAGTCATAAATAACAAACTAATCCATGGCTTAACCTTAATATGCATGATACAAGAAAACACACACATATCTAGGATTGAAATCAATATTTAGGGAAAACCTTTCAACTATTTGCACATTATTTTTATCTACCGATTGAGCATATATTTCCACCACTATTACTAACTTAATGTTAGGCCTTATGGGGTGTTTATGCAAAATAAAGCATCATTGTTTAATAAAAATAAGACATCATCCATTGAATAAATTGTTTTTTATTTCATGTAAAATCCTCATTTTAAATAGTGTATGGTTCTTTTAAAAAAAAAGTGTAACTCATGTAATATTATCAAAGGGATTATAGAACTTAAATTTATACATCTTGCCCTTTTACGTGAATAAAAATAAATTTATCTGATCAAATAACTTTAAAATAAAAATAAACATATGGAGTAAACTAGAAATATTTAGAATTTAGAATTAATAACATGTGTGCTAAAAAATTGAATTTAAACCATGACATATAATCTAGAATATATATGTTAGTTGACATTAAATGCCATTATTTTATCAAGGATACAATTCTAGTTAAGGATATGTATTTTCTTTAAAGAAAGTAATTTCTTAAAACAAATAATGGTTGGATAGTATCACCATCAAGAAGTCTATATAAACCTCTCCCTATGCTTTGGTGTATGGCAAAGAAGCAATCCTACCTATTCACTTGGAAATATCAACTCTCAAGTTGGTAGATTTAGAAGAAGAATTTTTATCAGGGTTTAGTCAAGATTAGATTGACATATCTACTCATGTTAGAAGAGAAGTGGACTCAATCATATGAGGATTTCTAGAAGCATCCATCTGACATGAAGGTATGGTTTGATAAGAAATCTAGATTCAAAAAATTCAAAGTAGGGGACTCTATTTTGAAGTGTAATGTAGAGACAGCTAAACCAAGACATCATCAAAAGTTTGAATATTTTTGGGATGGCCCTTTAATAGTAGCTAATATTAAATAAAACAACTCTTTCCAGCTTGAATATTTAGAAGAAAATATTTGGCCGATCTCGGTTAATGGATTCCATATCAAATTCTACTTTTATTAAGAATAAATATTTTCTTGTAACATATGTGTATATTTATATTATACTTTTGTTTTCTGTTCTAAATTTTTTTTTTACAAAGATAAAAAATAAATAAAAGAAAGAAAAAATCTACGAGGTAGTTTATGGTTTGCATTAAGTGGTTGACTAAGGCAATATTATAAAAAAGAGCTGGGTGGTAGTGGGCCACAACAGATGCTCCACGTCACACTCAATATGCTTAAAGTAGTTGTGGGACACAACATATGCTCCATGTCACTCTTAAAATGTAAATGGATATAAAAGTATCACAATTGAAAGCATGTTCTAGGCCATGACCAATCAATGAACAACATCATATCTCTCATCACCAAGTCACCCATATTTTGATTTGAGAAGTGTGCAACGGATAGTTGTCCAATGTTTGCATCAATGGCAGAAGGTATATATGCAGGAGGAGTTAAAGATTGAATGTCAATTGCTATCCATTTTGAAAATAACATTTCACTTATCAAGGAGTGCATAGCAAAGTACTAAGGCATAGTTTGCAAGAATAGAAGAGAGTGAACACCTAGTAAATTTTCATATAAAATTGCCTCCAAAGTAGCCCAGGAAACTGCATCAACAACAAACATTGAGTTGGAAAGCTATATTGATAAAGTAGAAGCTATGGCTGATACTAGACTAACTCTTACATGGAGAACTAAGCTCAAAAGAGATATCAACAACAAATTTTTAAGGGGTGAGCCTATGACAATCTAAGATAATTGCAATGTCCACTCCTTTTGTCTTTCTACATTTGTGATTTAGTGCTCCTATATCATGAATTACTTTCTATAATTGTTAAGTTTTATGACCCTAGAGCAAAGGTAGTAAAAATAACTAATAGTAAAACTCTATTTAATATCATAGCCAAGGTCTGCCATGATTTTTTTACTCTAGGTATAGAACTTCCTATAAGGCCTAAACCCTTTGATATAGCTAAAAAAATTGGATACTATTCCTTGCAAAGATGTGCACATGAAGGAGAGCCTTTTAGGAAGTGGGTTTACAATCAATTCAAAACTATTAAATACAAGAAAACACTCCCAAAATGTTAATTGATATTGAACATTTTGCCAACCCTGAGCTTTTATTCATGTTGGACTGCTTAGAGGGTTTATATTCTGACTGATATATGATAAATTGGAAAATAGCTACTATGTATTGCATTTTGAATGAGATGTACAAACCCAAAGTAGAATAAGAGGGTATCAAGACAATTTATTTTGACTGGCCCACCTTTCTCTCCAAATGAATGCATGAGTAGCTGGTTAGGATGAAAAAATATTCAAAGAACCCTTCCTTTTGGTACTGTTAATATTTGGTATATATTTTTTATGCTATCGTAAGGCACATGATGCCCCAGATTCTAGTAAAGGACAAGAATGATAAAGGAGATCCTATCCCTATTTATTATTGGACCGGTCATCTGAGGATAACAAAATCCTACTATAGGTTCAACTTGGAGTTTCTAGGTTCAACCTTGAACATCATGTATGGGAAATACCCTAGGTTGCCATCTTTGGCTAAATTATTATTGAGTAGAAGACACCGAAGAAGGTGACTAGTATATTATTACACAAGACGTTATCATCAAAATCTATGGTTTTATTGGTAAATCTTTTCTATTGCCTAATTTTGTAACTAGTAGGCTATTGGCCCTAGAGTACTTAAGGCAAGCATACTTTATCAATATAAATTTTGGCTCTAGTAAAGGGAAGAAAATTTTGTTGACTTACTCTTGAAATGTAGATGATATAACAGTAACCATAAGGGGTCAAGGTGAATAAATTACCTAATATTTAGAGAGGGTAGGACTATTATACATACCACAAAGATGGAGGTATGATCCCAATGGCAAGTTCTCAAAAAGTAACATCACCTTAAACAAGGAAAAGTCTCTCAATTTTGAAAATACTTCAAGGTCTCATTTTTAAGAGGGTAGGAAAAATAAAGAAAATACTCTATTGGAGTGGAATGTTGCTAAAATGGAACAACTACTCCCATGGAGAGACTTTTATGAACATATAGTTTATTTTTACCTTGTAAATAACAAATACCATTATTTGAAAGTGTATAATATTAAGAAATTTGAGAAGAAAAAGGGATGGGATAAAGGTAAAATTGTAGATTGGTGTAATATGAGAGTGGAAATAGGTACAGACAAGCCTAGAGTGTGCTGACAAGCTAACAATGATTTTCTTGAGTTGTATGAAAAACATATTAAGACCTGAAAGGCCAAAGATGCCAAGAATTTGGTATTAATATATGAGGTCTGAAACAAAATAAAAATAGAAAGTTCAAGCAACATCAGACTCTCTTTCATCACCTTCCTAGGCATAGCTGAAGAAGCCCCAAAAATATTTGAATATTCATAAGAGAAATTAAATAAGTATTCTATAGGAGCCTATATTATGAGAAAAATACATTATTCTATGGAAATCATATAGACAACAAACAAGCCTAAATGCCTAGATCTGGACAGAGAACCTCCTATTATTAAGATAAATTGGAAACAACTAAATTAGCTTTGATCATTGAAGTTGCATTGCAAATAGAACAATATGAGGAGGATACATAGAGTGACAAGCCTACAATATTTAGATTTTTCAAGAGAAAGGTAAAATATTCATAAGAGGAAGCCTAGAAAGAGGTCTACAAGAAGCTGAAAATGGATCAAGGGTAGAGTGTTGAACAAGTCCCTATTTTAGTTGCAGATATATTAGTATGACAGGCACAACACCAAAGTGTAGAGGAGATTCCTGAGCATCCTACTTCTATAGGTGAAGGTATTTTTTCCATCCCTTCTTATCCTTATCCTTTTACCAAAGGAACCCCCTTCACATTCTCAAGAAAAGTTGTAATAAAAGGTACCATATCCCTCTCGTGACTCACCACCTAATTCATCAACTACCATAGAGGATCAAACCAATCCACCTCCTCCACATTCATATAAAATCCTAGTCGCATCATTCCATATCATTTCATATTTTCCCTTGAAGTTATTACCTTCATTAACATCAAAAGAGTAAAATATTTCATCACCTCCAACCAATTCCATGATTTCAACTTCCATCCCTATGTCTTTCCTAATTGCAACCCCTATGATCAGTAGATATTTAATTTTTGTCACCACTACCCCATTTTCATCAGCTTTTGAGTTTGTTCTCCTTTATCTTATAGATTTAACTCCCCTATAAGTCATTCTATATTAGCTTCTTTATAGAAATAAAAGAAGGTTTCACATATGATTCAAGATTTCTGGGCTGAGAAAATTTCTAAGCCTTCAAAGAAGATATCTATAAAGAGAAATATAATGACGATTGATCTAGTGAAAAGGCAAAGGACCAAAAAATCCATCACTCCTCTGGTGAGGAAACCTAGAGAATATATGACTATACAAGATTATCATTTGGAAGAGTATATAGAATATATTGAGCAATTATTGGTGGAAGATGATTTGGTCATAGCAAAAGCTCATCTTGAAACTTTCTATGTCAAGATCGAAATATATAAGGATCAATTTGGAAAGCTAGAAGAAAAGATAGAAAAGCTGGAGAAGACAGTAAGCAATCAAAATAAGGTGGAAAAGGCCATAATAAATGAAGTCAAAAGTTGGCAGAATAGGTATTAGGAGGCTATTAAGCTTAAGGAAAAATTTGAATAGTAGAAGAAAAATAATGAATACCAAGCCAAAGAAATACAAAATTTGAAGCATCAACTTTAGATTGAGAAAGCCAAAGCCTCAAGCTTCTCAAAAGGAGTAAAGAATGTTAGAAAAGAGCTATGGCCTGAAATACTTAATAAGTGTTCAAGAATCCAACTTGTAATTGACTACATGGATGATGTCAACAATTTATTACAAAATACCAAGTAAGACTCAAATAAATTCATGGAGGAACTACAACCTATAGTGATATCAGCAGAGTAGATATACAAGCTATCTAAGAGTAGATTTAGTGAAGCTGCAAAGCCTATTCCCAACAAGGCATGGAGCACTTCCATATTAGCTGCTAGGGTTGTGGTTGAGAAGAATAAATTACTCCTAAAGGGTTGGCTATTATCTAATAAAATTGAATATATAATTTAGGATATTGTGGATATCAATAAATAAATGACATAATACAGTTTTGGGGGACTGTGGATCAAAAGAAACACCTTGTTGTCAAGTTGTCAGAAGCTAAGATAAAAAATAGTATAGATTAAATAATTCAATATGAATATGAGATAGACAACTAGGAGTATCTAATTTATCAATAGCAAGTCTCTCAAATGATAGAATACTTAGCTAGGCTCAAGGATATAATGGAAGACATAGTAAACAAAGATAACTCTACAACTTATGAAGAGACCTCCAAGTTGGAATATGTTCATAAGAGCCTTAAAGAAACCTCCAACCCTATTTATGTAGTTTGACATCAAGCTTTGCAAACTCTAAAAATTATGGTTTAGCTATTTGGTATATATTTGGACCCCAAAGATAAGCACGAGACTTCTCAAGAAGAAGTTGAGGAAGATCAGGTTGAAGAAAAATCAAAGAAGGTACAAGATGAACAACTCCAAGAGCAGAACTAAGAAGAGAATGAAAAGTAATAAGTAGCCTTGTTGTGGAAGTAGACTCTAACATTTTTGCATTCATGTATATATTATGTATTTTATTTTGGTTCTAATACTGTTAGAGAAACAGTAATAAAATCATAAGTCCTATGGAAGAAAAAAAAATACATGAAGGCATTTTGTCCAAACTGATTGAGTTTATAAAAGGATATATATTTCCTTATTTCTAGACTAAGGTGGTGCCCATGGTGAGAGTTTTGAAGTATATTATTTCTAACATGGTTTCCATGTGAACCGTTACTCTCTGAGTATCTTCATAAATGTTCTAGAGGGTAATAGTCACATAGAAGCTATTCTATGAAGCATAGTTTGAATATTTCATCATTTTTGGACTCTTGATTCCTAGTGGATAAGAATATAAGTTCTCAATATTTATGAGAAAAACCTCCCAAGAGGTGCTAGAATGTAGTCCTAGAATGGCCACATCCTTAGAAAATGTTTTTTGAAATATTTTCTAATGCAAAGAAGGATGTTCCATCACGTGCGAGATCCAATGTATTTTATAGTAGTTTAGGTTAGGATGTACTATACTATAGTTAAAGTGGTCAAATTTCACTTTAATACTTTGATAATAATGGATTATGGCATATATTTGATTAAGTCTAAAAGCTTAGCGATTTGCAACATGTTCTAGTCTACACTATACCTGACATGGTTCCATCCTATAGTCAAAGTAGTCAAAATATACACTTGTCTACTTTTGAACCATGACACAACATATATTGTTCTAGCTTGCACAAGCTAAAGGATATTTCAAGCTTGGTATACTCTATGAGAGTTCAAGTGTATTTTGTAGCATCATAGCACACAAGCTCTAGCTTATGGTCAAAATATTAAAACATTGCAAAAGTGAATAATAAAATCATGGGTGCAAGATTTTATATAGCATAAGTCTTATGTTATATCCCGTGTGGGCCAGAGAAATCCTCTACCCTGTGGTCAACCACAGTCAAACTTAGAGGTATGAATTTCAATATGCAAGCTACAACACATTGAATATCATGTTCTACATTGTAGACGTGAATCAATTCTAAAGCAAATTGAAGAATATGAGCAGTAGTAAAGCGCAATGCTCCATCCCATGCAACTCAAAGTATATTTTCATGCTAAAGTCTCATGTGCTCTAGCCTATGGTCAAAGTGGTCAAAGGAGGTGATAATATGTTAAGAAAAGTGGGCTACATAATGTTCCATGCCATATAGTTATTAAATACTTTCAAGCTTTAATATTGGCTATTCGTAAACAGATAAATAATTGAATCATTTTTATTATATCTCGAGAACATAAAAACAAAGCCTTTGCGACATGAACTGATTGAGAAAAGAGAGCTAGCATATGAAGCATCAACGAGAACAAGAACCAAGAAAATACATTTGTAGATCAATCAGTTGTAGATCTATGGTAGATAATATCTACAAGAATGAAATATGACCTAGATCACGGTTTTGACAGCTTGGAGCCAAACCGCCATGAAGGACCAACAAGTTGCAAGAGCCGAGCTACAAAGGAGTGCAATATCACATAGTTTTTTATTCTCAAATGCAAATCAGAGGCTGCCACCTCAACATCTGGCTGATCTAGCATTTCATTTTCCTTGTAATATTCCATTTCTTTCTATTTCTTTTCAATCATGTAAAAACTATAAAAGGAGGTTGAATCCTCATTTTGAAGGGTCGGATCTAGAGTGTTTGCTTGCCTTGTGTAAAACTTGTATGTAAATAAATAGAAGGAACATTACTTGAATTTTTTCCTCAAACTGATATTTTTTTGTAATTTTTGAGAGATTAAAGCTATGGATTATTTTTCTACTACTGCTACTATGATTAGTCTATTATGCTAATATTGGATTGCTAACTTAGAGTAATTGGAATCTTTTCATAATTGAATCAGTGTTTGCAAGAAGTTCTTTTCTATTAAATATTGATACTAATCTTATTCTACTAATTTGGATTATTAGGATCTTGATATTGAATTATCTTTTTTAAAGTATATATCCATTCTATCTGTAATGATGAAGATGACTTGTTTTGAAAACTGTTAATCTCAAGTGTGGGACACTAGAAATGGTTTTGTAATATGGGTTTTTCTTGTAGATGCCTATGTTGTTAACTCTATCTATCCACTATTTGATTACTATTTATTAACCCTAACTAATTTCTATTCATATCTCTTAAACGTTTAACTAAGCTTAAATGAGTCAACACATTATTAGTTGATAAAGAATACCAACCTACTTTGGAGGTTGAATTAGAGTAATATTTAATCCATCCAATGTTGTAGTCTTAACTATGATTAGTGGATGTATACCTAATAAGAGAATTAGAAGATAATAGTCGTAGTATCAAGATTTTTATTGATGACAATTTGGATCCCAAAAATAATCGGATTCAAGTAAATCCTAAATATAGTTACAAAATTACCTTCACTACCCCTTGGGGCACCTTTGAATATCTAGGAATGTCATTTAGATTAATGAATGTAGGAGAAACACTCCAAGGATCCATGGAATTTACCTTTAAGGGACTAATTTTCAAGATAGTCATTGTCTATTTAGATGACGTAACAATTTTTTCAAAAAAGCCTAAGGATCATCTTGAACAACTAGCCACAGTTTTTTCTAGATGCAAAGAATATAGGATATCCTTAAACCCAAAAAAATATATATTCAAAGTAACACAAGGAAAACTTCTAGGTGATTTAGTATTAGAAATGGAATAAGCATACATACTTCAAGAGTAGAAGCTATTGACATGATACCTCCCCCTAAAAACCTAAAAGGACTCAGATAATTCTTTGGTAAAATTAATTTTGTAAGAAGGTTTGTGCCAAATTTTGTTGAAATAGCTCAACCCACTAACAACATGATTGAAAATAATTTTGACATCAAATGGATGGAGGATAACCTTGGGTCTTTTCAAAAAGGTAAATATGCCATAACCACTACCCTAGTGTTGAACTATCCTGACTACACAAATAATTTTAACATATACTCATTTGCTTCTAAAAACACCATTTTTGTGGTCCTTTCCCAAAAGGACGATGAAAAGAATGAGATACCCATAGCCTTCATGAGTGCAGAGCTTTAGGAAACTCAAATAAGATTTAAAATTATTGAGAAGCAAGCTTATACTCTGATTCAGACACTGTAATATTTTAAAGGTATCTTTGGTTCAAATAAGATTATATGTTGTATTTCATTTACTTCTATAAAATATTTTTTCATCCAATCTGAACCAATAGGCAACTCTGCTAGGTGGTTGGTCAAGTTGTTACAATATTATGTAGAATTTAAAGCTATGATAATTATTAAAGGACAAGGTTTAACTAAATATCTCGTCAACAAATAAGGGGAAGAAATACATAACATTGTCATAGTTAATGATATGCATGATATTAGAAGAACAAATAATGTTGAATGAAAATGGTATGATGATATCCTAATGTATATTAAAATCTTGTCCTTTTCCAGAGGCATGGCTACAAATAAAATGAGATCAGTAAAATAACAAGCATAGAAATATTACACATAAGAAAAAAAAATTATTGGAAACATCCAATAAAAGTATTATTGCTATATTTATTTGAAAAAAAACCTTAAAAGCCTTAAAATTAATAGAATAATTTCATGATGGATTTTGTGGGGGTCACTTTACCCCAAAAGCAACTATAAATAAGATCATGAGAGCAATTTATCACTATCCTTCTTATTCAAAGATGTTCACCAATATGTAACCAGTTGTCACAACTTTCAAGTGTTTGTAGGAAAGAAAAAATTTGCAACAATGCCTCTCAAGCTAGTAATCGTAGAAGCACCTTTCACAAAATGGGAAATTGACCTTATTTATGAAATAAACCCAAATTATTTAGGTAAACATAAATGGATCATCACCACAATGGACTATTTAACTAAATGGATGGAAGCAACCCCAATGAGAAATTCAACAACTAAGGTAGTCATAAATTTCTTAGAGGAAAATATTTTAACCAAATTTGGGGTCCCAAAGAAATTAGTAACTGACAATGGGAAGTACTTTGTCTCCTTTGAAATGATAGAATTTTGTGCAAAGTACAAAATATAAATTTCTCATTCTACCAACTATTACCCTTAGGGCAATGGACTAGCCAAATCATCAAATATAAATTTAATAACCAGAATTAAAATATCATTGGGTAAAAATATAAAGAGTTTGGACAAGGAATTAAAATTTGCCTTATGGGTAGACAAATTGTCTATTAAGGGAACACAGGTAAAACTCCATATAAAATGGTATTTGGAGAAAAATCCATGCTTCCCCCTTACATAGAAATAATAACCCTATCCTTATTACTCTAATACCACGAAATTCTTAATGCTTTACAAAGGATTTTTATCATATTTCACATTTGTAGGAAGAAAGAAGAAATGCACTGAATAAAATGGTAGAATAAACCTAGAAGACAATGCAAATTTTTAATAAGAAATACAAAGGCACTCCATTCTTTGAGGGGGAAATAGTCATTTACTAGAATCCAAAAAATGAAAAATACAGAGAAAAAGTTAAGCTTGAACCCAAGTGGTTAGGTCCCTATCAAATAGTTCAGGTCATTGGTCCAAATACTTATAGGTTGCAGACCTTAGAAGGTGAAATGATGAAAATTCCGATAAATGGTCAACACTTGAAACTATATCACCCATATTGGGGAACCAAAAAAATAATAAATAGAATAAAAATAAAATTAAAAATAAATAAAAAATAAAAATAAATTAATAAATAAAAATAATTTTGATAGTTTTTAAGTTAGAAGTTTTTCTATTGTGTATTTTCACCTTGTTTTCAATAATCTTAGACTATTAGGATATTGTTAAGTTTTCCTATCCTGTTTATATTGTCCACCTATTAGGACCTATCCTTAGTCAGTTAAGAAAGGAGAATCCGGATTAAATACAAATGATTTGATAACTCAAAAAACTAGAAGTATAGTAATCATATTATAAGGTTAGAAATACCACAGTTGAAGGTCGAAAGTACTGACACATCACACCAAAGCCGTACATTATCATGATCTTAAAAAAATTATTTTAGATTCAAAGAATATAGTCAACTTTGGTAATGCAGTTGGGCAAAAAATAATTACACTCAATACTATAGCCTTATAGATCCTCAACCCAAAAAGCACACTCTAAAATGCTTTACAATTTATCAAAATTCTTCCTAAGAAGAAAAATCTCAATAATGCAAATTGAGCAAGTGCTTGGGGCTACTTGGACAACCTCTACTAGGGCTATAGATGCCTGAATGGTAGTATATTAGGTCTAAACATGATCAATTTCATCTCCACAAAAGCTATAAATGCTTGATTGGTAGTGAAGCAATGATAAGGCAGATATATTTAAAGAGTGAAATCACTAATAAGCCTAACTCCTTCCAAGCTGATAATTTTTTGTCTGACCAAAAAAATTAAAAAGAGTACACAAGCAGACACTTTGGGCCTAGGCTTGATGTGATAGTAATTTCCAATTTATTTTTTTTAAATCCATCTTGGAGATATTGTTAGAAAACTAGCCTTTAGGAGCAAAAGTTTATTTGGATTTAGACCAAAACCATTGATTTTATTTGACTAAAAAATTATGTTAGACTAATTAGATAATATTTTGTTTTGTTTATTTTTTCTTTTACAATGATCCTTTGGAAAATAAATCTCTTGGTCAATTCATTGAAATATTGTTAATAATATAAGAGTCTAGACTTCTCAAGTGCCTCATGTTTTTGCCACCTGTCCCAGTTAGAGCCTATGTTGTAGTAAAAAATGATACAACATGAATGTACCTCTAATTTCAAAATTTTAAAGGTCATTAAGAGGTCCATGATTTTTGTGATGTGTTAATAAAAAATTCAAATCCTGAGCTATGAAGCAATAAAACATCTCAAAAATATAAACAAGTTTATATGTTTTAAATATTAATAAAATCTTCAAATGCTTAAGGCATTACTTTCGATTAACTTTGTTGTCATGCTAATCATTCTGCATATCTCGTCTCAATTACACAAAAACTCTAAAAATACCTTGCACCATTGAGAATAAAAATAACCCTTTTAAATAAAGCTTAAGGGGTCCTTTTTCAGCATTTACCTAAGTCTACAAGCCACCGATCCGATCGGTCGAAAGCTAGAAATAAAACAAAGGCTACTGGCCGAAATAGAACTTAGCCGACCAAAAAGTAATTGATCGATCGATAAACAAATAGAAGGCTACCACTGATGACAAAAGTCTAATGAACCAAACAATAGTCTTTCACCCAATAAGAAGGAAATATTTTTATCGAGCAGACAACTAACCAGCCAATAAAAATAGCACAAAGACCTGCCATTCAACCTATGTGAAAGAAAGGTGAGTTGAGTGATCGACCAATAAATATGATAGGAAAATAGTCAAATCACATGGTCAAAGCTGCATTCAAAAATACATGTACAAGAACTTAGTCATAGAGAGTAACAAATCAACCAAGAAATTTAGCACAAAAAGGTAATTTAGCTGACAATAAATTGAATAACTCGATTAAATCCAAAAACTCAAAAGTCAAGAGCAGAACAAGGAGGCATTCAAATGATAAGAGAAATATATTGGCTAAATACATGGCAAAAAAATGGATCATTGAATTAAAACACATCAATGGCAAAAATCGATCAGCAAAAATCCAATAGAGATCAATGGTCAATAAAAGCAGCCCGAAGCCATCGGCCAAAAAGTTGATCAAACCATTCAATCAAAATTAACTTATTCATTAAAAATAAAACTCTTTGGTTGAAGAAAATCCCACATGGAAATATCAATTTCATTCGTCTAAAGAGTAACATGGATCGACTAACTGATGTTGAGCAAAATTAAAATATGCTCAACCGACTAAAGCAGTGACGTGGTGGATTCTAAACCATCTAAATATTTTTGTTCGATAGAGATTGATCCCATAGAATAATAAACCAAGAAGGCAAAGTGAATCATGCTACCTATGGCCCATTATTCAAGAAGATATGAATTCCTAAAGTCATCGATCAAACAAATCATAGTCGACCAATCGATTTGATAGGAAAATAGTCAAATCACATGGTCAAATCTATGTCCAAAAATATATGTACAAGAAATTAGTCATAGAGAGTAACAAATAAAACAAGAAATTTAGTACAAAAAAGTAATTTAGATGACACTAAATCAAATAACTTAATTAAATACAAAAAATCAAAAGTCAAGAGCAGAACAAGGAGGCATTCGACCAAGAAGAGAAAGAGATTGACTAAATGTGGGGTATGAAAAGGGATCATTGAATGAAAACACATCAATGGCTAAAATTGATCAGTAAAAATCTAATAGAGATCAATGGTCAACAAAATCATCCCAAAGCCATCGATTGAAAAGTTGATCAAACCATTTAATCAAAGTTAATTGATTCATTAAAAATAAAACTCTTTGGCTAAAAAAAATCCCAAATGGTAATATCAAGGCCATTCAGTTGAACAGTAACATTGATCGAATGATTGATGCTGAGAAAAATTAAAATATGCTTGACCAACTAAAGCAGTGATGTGGTGGATTCTAAACTGTCTAAATATTTTTGGTCGATAGAGATTGACCCCATAGACTAATCAACCAAGAAGGCAAAGTGAATCATGCTACCTATGGCCCATTATTCAAGAAGAGATGAATTCCTAAAGTCATAAATCAAACTTATCACAGTCAACCAATCAATTTGATAGAAAAATAGTCAAATCACATGGTCAAAGATACGTCCAAAAATACAAGCACAAGCACTTAGTCATAGAGAGTAACAAATCAACCAAGCAATTTAGCATGAAAAGGTAATTTAGCTAACACTAAATCGAAGAACTTGATTAAATTCAAAAACTCAAAATTCAAGAGTAGAACAAGGAGGTATTCAACTGAGAAGAGAAATATATTGACTAAATACATGGTAAGAAAAGGGATCATTGAATGAAAACACATCAATGTCCAAAATCAATCAGCCAAAATCCAATAGATATCAATGGTCAACAAAAGCAACCCGAAGCCATCGGTCAAAAATTTGATCAAACCATTCAATCAAAGTTAACTAATTCATTCAAAATAAAACTCTTTGGCTAAAAAAAATCCCTCTTGGAAATATCAAGGCCATTTGGCTGATGAGTAAGATGGATTGACCAACTGATGTTGACCAAAATTAAAAGATGCTCGACCAACTAAAGCAATGTAATGGTGGATTCTAAATTGTCTAAATATTTTTGGTTGAAAGAGATTGACACCATAGAAAAATAAACCAAGAATTAAAAGTAAATCATGCTACATATGGCCCATTATTCAATAATATATGAAATCCTAAATTCATCAATCGAACATATCACAGTCATCAAAGTGTACCGACTGAGCAAAGTGGACAATCGAGATGAACCAAAAATGATAAAGGTAAAATGAGAAAGGTACATAGAGTGTTTAAAGTTAAGTATATAAAAATTTATTTAAATAACATCAATATTATCAATCTAACATGGGTTTCAATTTAAATTAGGATAAAGGTTTCCCAGTCCACTCAGTCTAAAGTAAATGCTAATCAGTCAAAAGAAGGTAAATACCCAAATTTACCAATTGAACAATGTTGGATTATTAAAAGTTAAACCAAATTTTATGGGAGGTTGTAGCATAGAGGTGGAGTATTCCTTATGGGGAGGTATTTTCTAGGACTAAGAATGATCAATGAACTCAACCCAACTTACTTACCAAATCGTACGGTCGTATGCTCACTCAAACTACCCCTTGTACGAACTATATTTACCTTGTACGGTCATCAATGCCTACACTGTATGATATCAAATCGTATAGTGTCAAATATGGTATGATCTTACACATAAAAACTAATAGATTCAGTTTTGGAGGCTGTCATACACAGTTTTGTAATCGATCAAGTCGATTCCCCAAAACTACCAAATCGGGTAAGTTTCTCTCGATCGCTTGTTTTACCAAATCAGGAAAAAATGCTTTGTACGTACTGTATGAACTAATTGCACAGCATTATGCTAATATAGATACTTTACTACTCCAATATCTCTCTAGGATGTTTTGTAAGGGTTTGATAGACCAATCAATGCAATCTCCATTGTAGGCAAAACATCTTAATGGGGCTGGTGAGAGATCCCATATGCTGGATTACATCCTAAAATTATACAATGCTCTTCAATACGTCTTCCTCAATGCCATCATGCTCCTAGATCATTCTCCAGAGTTCACCAGTACCAAATCCTATCACAGGGTTGCAACAATGCATAAAACTAATCTATAACAATCAATAGAAAACACATACACATTATATTCATCCACAAATCATTGTTCATCACTACCAGGATCATACACAGTCATCCAAAATCATCATTATGCTCATTAATGTCTATGGATTTTATTACAATGTGGAAAAATATATCAATGTAATTGCATTAGCTCAGGGAATCAACAACTACAAGTACTAACTCTTTACTCTAGCAACCAGACCTATAATTTTGAAAATGGGGCCTTATATAACATTGCCCAAGCCATTCCAAAGTGGTTCCTAAGACAATTAGTTATTTACAACTACCCATATACAATTGAATACATTAATTTGGCTTTTTTCTAAGTTTAACACCTTAGTTGGAAAATCTATGCGCCATTTCAATCTAAAATTACATTTCCCTTACATTTGGATGCATTTCGGTGTGCCATGTATGATTTGCCATTGCCCTGTACAATTTTCCATTCTAGTTGTATGGTTTTTCCCTCTACTATATGGTTTTCTCCTTACTGTATGATTTACAAAACTTGAGCAAACTATCACTTGTGTCAAAACTGTCAAAATTGAGCAAATCCCTTTGTTCACTTCTTCTTCTTCTTCTAGGAGGTGGATTTGCTGCCTACATATGCCCTCCCCTTTACTTTGGTTGGTGTCCTTACTGAATCGTTCTTCTTCTTCCACTGTGCTTCGTATTCTGCCATGATAGCCTCTAAGTCCTTGACTTGTGACTTATACATTTCTCGTTCGTTCTTTAGCTTGGTCGCGTAGCTTCCCATTTGCACTACTTTTTCCCTATGGAAGTTAGCCTTCTCTTTAGAAGTTTTTAGGAACTCCATCATCTACTTCTCACGATCTGAGGCACTCTTCTTCAACTTCTCCTTCCAGTGAGCTTCTGCTCGAGCTACCACCTAAAGTTCTTCATTATTTTTAGTAATGGTTTGTAGGTGGTAGATTGATATCCACTTCCATAGCTCGAGCCTGGTCTTCTCTAATATTCAACTGAGCTTGCTTCTCTAGGACCATTTCATTCAAATGTTTATTTTCCTTCATAAGCTCCTCTATCTACTTGGCTTGTGTAGCCATTTTCTCACTCTTTTCAGCCAACTGAGTTGTCATCTGCTCATCTTTTGCTTTGAGTTGTGCCTCCAACTCTTTAATTCTATCCTCTACCATTTGTGAGATCTATCACTTTTCCTATTAAAGTGTGCTAATTCGGGCTTCAAACTTAGTTCTGAGGCCTGACATATTATCCTCCAATTGATTTATTTTCTCTTCTATCACAGTTCTGCTCTTCTGTAGTTCTTCTTCCATTATGGCCAATTCCCTCTAAGTGGCTACAGTTTCCTCCTTCTGCTCCTCCTTGAGCTGATGGATTTGTTCCAATACAATGCTCAACCACTCTATCTAGTGTGTTAGGAAGTTCAACTTCCTCAGGGTGATGGCCACTCCAGTAGCGACCCTCTTGTACTCTACTTTTGCCATATTGGTGGGGCAGGTTGGATGGCTGATTCGATCCAAATATACCCTTGGGTCTTTCTTGTAATTTGTTACCACCCCTTCTGGAAAGTCTTCCTTTCCCAAAATTGTTGTTACCTCTTCCTTGGGTAACCTCCATGGATGTTGTGTGTGAATGTCTGCTATCTTCCTTATATGCTCCACACTGCTCACCCATTATGTTATCTTCTCCAATTTGAGAGACACTTGTTCTTCCCACAACTTCAATTCTCCCACATGGCCAATGGAAAATTCTAGTATGGCACTATTCATCACATGGCTTAACTGATAAAATAAGTGTTCCACCTTATCTTCTACTCCACGTGCCTCCTCTTCAGTTGTAATTCTTTGGAACCATGGTATTTCCAAAATATAATTGGATTGCATGCCTCACCGTTCCTCCTCCATAAGAGTTTTTCCATATTTGTCCTCCATAAAGTGGCTAGAGCTCCCTCTTAGCTCTCCAAGTTCTCTCTCCATATATATCTTCTCCTAAGGTGGATAATGTTTTACAATTTTCTCCTCCTCACTATCTATGATGTTCACAATCTCCTCTTGAGATTTCTGCTACTCAACTTGTTCTTGAGCCTTCTTTGCTTTGGTCAAGTCCCCTTGCCACTCTTTAGTATTCTCCTAGGATACTTCTTGCTCAATGCTTCCCACCTGTTGTTCCTTTGTCGCTCCCTCATCTTGGATTTGTTTTGCATCCATTGTTATGACTTTCTAAGCAACAAGTTCTTCTTTTTCCTATGGTACTTTTGTATCCTCCATGACATCTTTCTTACTGGAGCTTCATGTTTCAAACTTGTAATGAGGCTTCTTCTTGGGCTCTTCCTCTGTAGTGTTTATTATTGCTTCTACTTCTCCTTGGGTAGTGGCTACTCCATCTTGCCCTACCTCGAATCCTTTAAAAAATTTAGAAGCATCCATCTTCTCATACTATTGGAAGATTGATGGGGATTGTACTATTCTCTCCACCTCCATCTAACACAACTCATCTAGTTTCATCACTTGAGTTTGACTGTTCTTTTTCTTGTACCTCTGGAATTGGTTTATTCATCATTCTCTCCTATTGCCTTCTCTTCATTATTTGTATGGGACTTCTCTCCCTTTTCTAAATGGGAGGCTGCTCCTGCTACCGTTGGGTTGGTGCTTGTTGTTCCAGCTCCTGTTCTAGTCGTCTAGGCCTTTTTCGCCTATGATGCACATCTACATCCTTCTTTGGAGTACTCTCTTCTTGAGCTTCACTGATGTGTCACTCACTCCTTGTTCATGGTTTCTCTGGAGTCACTTTTGATATTGGCACTACCTTCGCCCACTTCAGTATTGTTGGTTGTCCAGGCCTTATTTCTTGGGGTGGCATCATTCCTAGAAAATGCATCCCTTCTTTCATGACTGCATTCAATAGCAATCCAATTGTGTGGAAGGTCATCCCAAAATTCTTTGGCCTCTTTATCAGTGCCTCATGCATTCTTCTTTCCAGATAGGTACCCCAATCATATGGAATCCCCTTGGTGATACCTTCTACATATTGTGCCATCCACAATGGCATTTCTGTGGCCCTTATATCACCTGACATTTGAGCCATGATTGTACTCATTGCACATGACCAATGTTCTCCTTTCAACTGGCTTTGTTTTATTTCACGCATTCATGTGCCTGATATATTTACCTCTGTCAATGATTTGATAGTGGTCATGGTGGTGACAAGGCGGTATGCTTCTACTGGGTCTACCAATTTTTTTACTATCTCCATACCGTCTTTCGGTAAGCCAAATATTTTTTAGAATACCTCTACCAAAATTTCCACCCTTACTGACCTCTTGCCCACATTAACATAGGCAATCCGAGTCACCGCATTATATGCCTAAACTATCTATAAAATATAGTTCTGGAAGAATGTTCTATGGAATGGTAGAACCTATGCAATGACCGCCACATGAGCATCCTCAAACATCTTCCTCCAAGGATGATCCCTATTCTTCTCATCATTCCACCACTTCCTGCATGCATCCGCTCCATGCTGCACAAATGTCATCTTTGTCAGCTCTACCTAACATTCTTCCTGTCCACTACTCAGATGCTCCTCCTGCTCTGGCATATGAACTTCACTTCTCAATTACCTCCATGAGGTTCTTTCTTATGCCATTATTTCCTCCCGGTGCCTTGGTGGTGTTCTATCCAGGTTTGCTCACCAATGCCTATGTCCCCTCCATGACCTCTCTCCTCTTCTCCTCCAAGGATGATTACCATGCCAATAATGGAACTGATACTATCACCCTTGTTGCTACTATGGGTATACCTCTCTCTCATGCAGTGGTCCTGGTGATCTCTCCACCCTATTGGTTGCAATCCACCTTAACCAGTATCCAAACTCTTCCATCGAGATCATTCTTCTACCATACCTCATGTTAAGGGCTTATCCAACCATCACTATTTTCTAAAATTAGAAGTTTCTTACAATCATACAATCTACTGTAAATTGTACAATATGCCCTTATACACTTCTTGGTACGATTTCCCTTCCATCGATCGCTCCTAGATCGTACACTGCTCTTCTCTCCCTATAGTTCAGTTTCCAGCCCGTCAGTCTTCAAACTATCACAACTTCTCCAAATCATATAGCTGCAACCTGAAATCATACAGGGTGATAATACTCCGTACGATATCACTTTTTGACTATCCCCCCTTTAAAATTCATATGATTCCATATAATTTTGTACGATCTCTTGAAAACTACCAAAAATGGCCTAAAAATCCTTCGAACTGCACTATTCTTCTTGGAAATCGTACATGCTGCTCCCCAAAATCATATAGTACAACTTTTCCAACCCTAAGTGATGAAAAATTCAAAAATTTTATCTCTTCTGATGAATCCTTCATCGACCCATTTGTCGGATTGCCCCGATCTACTATTTCAGTGCTTTTCAGTAGCAATTCTTCAACTCCTTCAACCCTGGCGTAATTTATTTCAACTTGATGAAATTCTGGCTGTATTGTATGGCTGTATGGACTTCATTTTCCTTCCCACACATTTCTTAGCTTGATTTTTTCTAGATTCCTCCGAATTTAGGGTTCAAATCTCCAATTTCTCTGCAATTTCCACAACCCGATTACAAGTTTCCACTTCCTCTGGCTCCAAAAACAATTTTTCCACTCCTCAATCCGTACAATGATGTATTCTACCGTATTTTGCTATTATTCTTTCGAAAATTTTTGATTTTCCCCCTTTTATGGAGTAAAACCCTAGTTTTCTCTCTCCCAGGTCAATTTTTGAATGTGAAAAGATCTCCCTAGTGCAAATTTTAAAATGGGTCTACAAATTTAGAATGCTGGTGAATATTTATTTCCCATGTAGTCTTCTTCCTTCAGTTGCATGCTTTCCACCTTCAATATCCTGAAAAAAAATTGAATTATGCTTGTATGCTTGTGAAATTGTCAATATCTTTCCTATTTAAGGAAAATTTTAAAACCCTAACTAAAACCCTAACCATAAAGAAAATCTAAAATTGTGCCACATTGCATGTTTTTTCATCTCCTCCATTGGATGATTTCCAACTCAGTAGTTGGTTTAAAATTTTATCTTTTTCCCCCTTCTTTTCCTCCAACCGCTGCTTTTTCCCACATGTCGCATTAAATGGGTTAGTTGAAAATAATACGACATGGTCCAAATCATACAGTGTACGATCTAAATCATACAACATAACTTCTTGTATGGTTTCCCATGTCATTTTTTCAATTTCCTTTGTACGATCTCTTAATTTTGTCAATTTCCAACTCAATTTTCACTTGTACGATCTAAACACTTAGAGAAAAAATTTCAGATTTCTTTCTCTTTGAAGAGGCCGTCGTTTCGGTTTTCAACCACTTCCTTCCTAATTGCATCCCGAGGGATTTTCACAATTAAGGCACACATTTTTTTTCCATTTTATTTTCTTTTTCTTTTTCTTTTTTTCTCCCTTTTTTTTCAATCCTAATCTACTTAAACTTACCGTTTTGGAAATCGTACAGTGACATTCACTTGTACGGTCCCATCTGAGTCTTGACCTAGAGGTTTGACCATAATATGCTGACTAATGGTGTCCTCTCACACCCCTTGTTCCCTTGGTTGGCTTATCTCTACTTGTGATGTTGTTGCCTATTCAACTCTTCCCCTACAATGTGTACAATTTGGGATTGTACAATGACAAGTTGGAGTCTCCTCCCTTGGTAGTCCTTCTTATCGTGCAGATGATTGATATCATGGTGGTGGTGTCCTTACCACTCTACTATAATTTGAGTGAATTATTTGCCTATATCCATGGATCAATTCTTGCTCCAAACTTGGTGATCGGGTCCGTTGTTGGCCTAAGGTTCTCTCTTCTGCAAAGTGTACCATTCTCCTTCCAGCAAGGTTCCTACCATGTGGGTATCTCCCCCTTCCATTTCCTCTTGGCATGGGACTTCTCTATACTATTGGTGATTCCTCCCTTACTTGGGGTAATCACCAATTACCCACCACTCATTGGGGTCCTTGTCTATTTAGGGGTGGTTGCCCCCATGTGCATCGTCTTATAGAGTTTGGTAACATGCCTCTTATTCTTGGTATATCTCACTGGTTTCTTATCCAATTCATGCAAGCTAAGGGATTATCTCCTGACCATCTAGGAGTAGGTGGTTGAAACCTTCCTCATCCTCTACCTCCTCTAAATGTAACATCACCAGGGTCTTGGTTATTCTTTGGTCGTCTACCTCCTCTTCTTCCTTGTTGGAGTCTTAGAGGTCTTTTTCCAATTCTTCCTCTCATTCCTTAGTTATCAAGAGTAATTTCTACCAACTCAATATTGGCTAGTGGAATTCGATTAGGTGACAACTTTCATAAGGTTCTAATTCTCCTATCAGCACGTACCAAGTGACATCTCCATATTCTTTCCTCAAAGGATCTCTGGGGGGATGAAGATGCCAATACTTCTCTATATTCATCTAGAGAAGTCTATCTCAGAGCTAAAGTTAGTCCGACCCTCTTCTCTCTGTTCTACCAAATCGGTTGGAAAATTCATCACTCTCTCCAATATTTGTACTTCCCTTCTTTGTCTTCTTAGTTGTTGATGAGCTATTATATACGCTTGTGTATCAATACCGGGTTTGTCCCCTTGCACTCTCCCTGCTTGCCTTTGTCTCAATGCTCTAGTTGAAAATTCACTCTCTCTGAGGATTATGAGGATTCTCCAGCTCATCATCATTTATACTAGGCTCTCTTACCAACCATGAAATTCCTTCATCACTGGAATCCATCATATCCAATATTATATTACCTTGAGGTTTAGGTGATGTGGTGGCCTCCTCTATGTCTCGCCAAAGTACTTTTGCATCTTCATTTGTCATTGGCTGCTTACTTGGTGGGGGTGGTGAACTTGTACTTGCACCTTCATTTTCTCCACCATTTCTTGGAGTTAATCCTTCAACCTCCTTAGGTTCACTTTCAATCTCTTGCAGTCTAACTGCCCTCTATTCATCTAGTCTTCGTATGGTACCATCCAATTCCTGGATGACTTGTTCTCTCAACCTCGCATTGTGACTCCGCAATGTTTGATACTCTTCTTGCAATTATTGAGTTTGCATTCTCATCCTCTACTATAATAGCCCTATCTAAGCCAATGGAGAAATCCTAGCTAATTCTTCATCTACCATTTCATCCCTAGCATCCTCTAGAATTTCCATTTCAAACGTGTCCACTCTATCCTCATTGCACATTATTAACCTTATCCTTCTTCATCCTTTCGACTATCGAGGTAGCTCTCTATGTTCTACTTGTGGATACCTCATGTGTGAAGCTCTTGGTAATAGCGCCATCTCTTGATAGCCTCTTGGTGCTGGAGAAACCCACTCTTCTCCCTCTCGTATGGTCCCATCAGCGCATCTGACGTATACTCATAGTCTTCTTCTTTCATCGGGTCTAGGTGCCAAATCTTGTTGTTCAATTAGTGGTTGTGTCTCCTCCCCTTCTACAAATAAGCGTGTGAGTCCTGAATTAGGTTCTTCTTGTGATGGACCTAGCTCACGATGAGACTCATATTGAGCTTCTTCTTGTATTTTTCATTCAATTTCTTTTGAAGTAATGAATAAAAATTGTACCTTATAGGGCTTTAGCTTTGAGCTATTTACAGTGTTGGGTACCTCTAGTTCATTCAAGTTATGCAACTTAACTACTCCATTACTCATTACTTCCATTACTTTATAAGGACCAAGCCATAATGTCTTCAACTTACCTGGCTTGATTTCCCTCTTCCCATTAAACTTTAGAACTAAGTCACCCGGACTAAGTTCCAACTTCCTCAAATGTTTGTCATGCCATGCCTTCCATATTTTTTGAGCTATCTCAATTTCCCATTGTGCCATGACTCTTCTTTCATCTAACTTGGTCAGTGTCATTAGTCGTTCTTCCAAACTTTCTTGATCCCCCAAGCGATGCTCTACCATGACTCTCAAGATTGGTATCAAGAATTCAACTAGCACCACTGGTTCCTAACCATACATCAGTTGGAAAGGTGTATGTTATGTTTTTGGTTTAAAATTTTTTTTGTATACCCACAAAATGGATGGTAGCCTTTCCTCCCAGTCTTCTCCCTCTATTCCACAGGTTTTATACAGAGTAGATACTAAGACTTTATTTGTCGCTTCCACCTGCCCATTTTCTCTGGGGTAGTATAGACTAGACAATGAATGTAAAATATTGAACTCTATCGTCAACATCTTGATAATATCATTAATGAAGTGTCCTCCACGATCACTTGTTATTTGTAGTGGAATACCAAATCTTGTGATTACCTGCTCATACAAAAATCTCATCATACTTTTGGCTGAATTATCAGGTAATGCTCTTGCTTCCACCCATTTTGTTAGGTATTCTATTGCTACTACTATGTATCTACACTTTCGCCTCTAAGATATCTTTAATGGTCCTACGAAGTCCAATCCCCAACGTTCGAATAACTCCTGTGGCTGTGATGGGTGTAAGGGCATAAAGTCCCTCTTGACCGGCTTCCCTGCTCTTTGGCAAGTATCACAAGCTTTCACATGTTCCTTTGCATCATTATACAATGTGGGCCACCATAGCCCTGCTAGCAATATTTTTCGAGTGGTCACATCTGGTCCCATATGTCCTCTTGCTAAGCTTGCGTGGGCTTCTTTCAATGCCACTTTGACTTCTTCATCCATTACACATCTTCGCAAGATACCATCACTTCCCATTTTATATAGTAATCCTACTATTATCTAGAAAGGTGTTGACTTCATGATTACTTTCTTAATATTGGTTGTCGTCATCTCTTGTGGCAACTCACCTATGGATAAATATTGGTCAACCAACTTGTACCATGATGGAACAACATTGATGGCGAATAGTTGTGCATCCAAAAATTCATCAGGAACTCCTGTTCCTACAAGCTCCCCTGATCGTATCCGAGACAACTAGTCTACAATCACATGCTTCTTACCAGGTCTCACCACTACTCGGAATACAAACTCTTGGAGTGTGATGAGCCACCTACTAACTCATCCATGGATCATCGGTTTATTTATTAAGTACAACAGATCTTGATGATCAACATAGAAGGCAAAGGGGTTTGCCAGTAGGTAATGCCTAAAATTTTGAACTACATATACCATCCCCAAGGCTTCCCTTTCTATCGTACTATAGTTTCTCTTTGGCCTTGACAAAAGATGACTAGCAAATAAAATAGGCTGATCTAGCTTAAAATATCCTTCTTGTGCTAAAGCACATCCAATTGCAAAATTTGAGGCATCAACATGGACATGGAATTCCTTATCCCAACTAGGAAACACCAGAATCGGGCTACTCACCAACTTAGCATTTAACTCCTCAAAGGCTCCTTGGTGCTCCTCTATCCATCTAAAAGGAAAAAATTGTCAAGGAATCTAGTGGGTAAGATACATGTGCATAATTGTTTATAAACCTTTGGTAGTATCCTATCAAACCAAGGAAGGTTTTGAGTGAACTCACATCAAATGGTTCTTCCATGTGCAATATCACATGAATCTTATCAAGATTTGTCTTCAATCCTTCGCTGCACACAATGTGTCCTAACAATTTCCCATATGGTACCATCATAAAATATTTGGTTGGGTTTAATGATATATGTGCATTTCTGCATCTACTCATGCATTCACTAAGGGCAGGAAGATGCTCCTTGATCTTCCCATAGATGGACCAATCATACAAAAATGCTTTGAAGTTCCCCGTTGCTAGATGATCAAATATATACAGTATGATGCACTAAAATGTAGCTAGGGCATTACAAAGCCCAAATGGCATTTGATTATATGCATAGATGCCATTCTCCACAATAAATGTGGTCTTTAGCTTATCCTCCTCGATGATGTTGATTTGATTGTATCTTGAGAATCCATCCAAAAATGAATAGATCTCATGTCCTACAACTTCTTCCAAGATAGAATCTATGAAGGGAATGGGGAAGGGATCCTTAATGGTCACAACATTTAGACTCCTAAAGTCCATGCATATTATGATCTTATCTACTTCCTTCTTCAAGGTGATCACTATAGGTGAAACCCATTAGCTATTTTTCACCCTAAATATTATTCTTGCTTCTAACATATTTTATTCTAATCTTATCTACTTCCTTATTCAAGTTGATCTTATCTCTGAGTTTACTAATTCCGCATACTTTGGGTTCATTCTATATGGCCTCCTCCTTACTGGTTAATCCCTAGGAATTAGCGTAATCTTATGGACACATAGTTCTGGTGGAATTCCTTTCAATTCCTTATATGTCCATGCGAAGACATCCTTGTATTCTAAGAATATCTTGAAATATATTACCTTCAATACCATATTCCAATCATCACCATAATGGATCATCCTAGGTTCCTCCTCCATTCCTAGATTGATGTCCACTATCCGAGGTCCTTCATACTTGATATTTTCTGGTTCACTTGTAGCTTTCATTACGTTCTCAGGGTGTGTTGGTCTTGTATCAATCTATGCATCTCCTACTATATACTCTGCAAATATTTTAGGAAATGTCCACTTATCTTCTATTTCCTTCTTAGATTCTTTACTACTTTTGAATAACACAAGCTTATAATGAGAGGGGGGTGAACAATATAATATCACTTTTATTTTTCTTTCGCAAACATTATTAATCAATATAATCAATGAAAATATCAATAGCAATAACTAAAGCAATACATAAATCATCACACACAATAGATACACATATTTAACATGGTTCACCCAAATATTGCTGCCTCCACAGAGAAAATATTTCTTCTAAAAATTTCTCACATAATCACATGGGAATCCTTTCCCTATTACAATGTTTATGGACCACAGTCCAAAGGAGATGTTGATCCCCTAAATCTAGTTTGTGGATCTCTATCCACAAGAGAACTCCTTCTCCTTTGCTTTGGCTAGTGATCCTCTAGAAGACACTACCTCCACTGCACTGACTATGGATCTCTCTCCACTTGAAGACTCTTGTCATCACTTAGAAGACATATCCTCAATGTCTTGGTTTATGGATATCTAACCACTAGAGTCTCTATCATCTCTGCTCTATCACATCCAAATATCTATCTCAATACTATACTAAACACAGTCTAGTCAGTATAGCATTGCTTTGCTTAATTTCTTGCACTAAACACAGTACATTAAATCTAGCACAATTTTGCTCAATAGGTTCACTTAGAACCTTCACAAATCTGCTCAACAGGTCCACTCAAAACCTGCTCAATAGGTCCACCTAGAACCTGCTCAAAACTACTCAATAGGTCCACTTAGAACCTGCTCAAGTCTACTCAACAGGTCCACATAGAACCTGTCCAAATTTACTCAATAGGTCCACATAGAACCTGTCCAAATATGCTCAAAAAGCTCACATAGAACTTGTCCAAATATGATCAACAAGCTCACATAGAACTTGCCCAATATTCTCAATAAGCTCACACAGAAATTGTCCAAATCTACTCAATAAGTCCTCTTTAAGACTTGTTCAAATCTGCTCAATAAGTCCTCTCTAGGACTTGCTCAAATCTCCTCAATAAGTCCTCTCTAGGACTTGCTCAAATTTGTATTATAAGCTTTCACAAAAGCTCACAAAAAATCAGTCCACAAGTCTTATCAAAGACTTACCTCAAATATGCTTAACAAGTCCACACAGAACTTGTCCAATCTCATAGAACCATAAAGAGAATTGTTAGAGACTCAATATGTTCTAAACTCAATACTCAATCACTTTCTCAACTCAATCTCATAGAAGCATAAAGAGAATTGTTAGAGACTCAATATGTTCTATACTCAATGCTCAATCACATTTTCAACTCAATATCATAGAAGCATAAAGAGAATTTTTAAAGACTCAGTATGTTCTATACTCAATGCTCAATCACTTTATCAACTCAATATCATAGAAGCATAAAGATAATTGTTAGACTCAATATGTTTTATTCTCAAAAATCAATCTCAACTCAAATAAGAATATTGAACAACCACTTCATGCATCCACTTGACTAGGCTCAATCAACTCTACTCAACCAATCACTTCAAGGAACAACCCCTTCTCACAAACCCTAGTCCAAGCATGTATCTCCCAACTCAAAATGTTTCCTTTAATGCTCAACACAAATATCACATAACAATTATACTCATGTTATTTTCTAACTCAAGTTCAAGTTCCTTGCATAACTTATTGGCTTCAACAACAATGCTAATAAGAGAAGGTTTTAATCACAACTCTCAATTCAGAAAACCTTTAAGCATTAATTCAATGTACTTCACTCATCCAATGGTCTAAACAACAATGCTTATCAAACAAGGTTTAATCACAACTCTCAATCCAAAAAACCTTGAAGCATTAATTCAACCACTTTCAAAAAAGAAACCCTAATCAAATCCTTTTCATTCCAAACATAATTTTCAATCAAGCCAATCACCTAACTCAACAAAAAATAATTTTTCCCATACCTTTTCTTGAAGAGTAGTTGTCCTTACAAATCTGTCACACTCACAATTACCTCTTTGCCAAACTCAACAAGGGTTAGAGGATAATTTTATCCAACAAAATATATACAAAAATAATATCAAAATTTACACCTTATCACACAAACTTTAATAATAATCAATATCCTCACAATAGTCACAAAAACCCTTTATTCAACATAACATACAACCCACAAAGTCTTAACCTTTCAGTATTCCATAATAACAAATTTTAAGACTTTTAAAATAAAAATAAAATTCCCCTTATAACTCCTAAAACACCACAATACACTTGATAAACTAAAAACTTAAAGTCAACTATAAAAATCAACAATTAATCCTTATGTCTCCCACTTTCCTTTTCACTTGGTAATCGCACCCCTTTATACACATAATCACACGACTTCCTTATAGCTCCCTTATTTCACTTAATTAATAAACTAAAAACTTAATGTCAACTATAAAAATCAACAATTAATCCTTATGTCTCCCACTTTCCTTTTCACTTGGTAAACTGAACTTAATGTCAACTATAAAAATCAACAATTAATCCTTTTGTCCCCCACTTTCCTTTTCACTTGGTAAACTGAACTTAATGTCAACTATAAAAATCAACAATTAATCCTTATGTCTCCCACTTTCCTTTTCACTTGGTAATTGCGCCCCTTTTATACATAATCACACGACTTCCTTATAGCTCCATTATTTCACTTAATATCACAATTAAAAAGACATTACCTTGTCAAACTTGAGTGAAATCCAAAGTCAGTGCTTTCCACAAGTTTGAAATCCAAAGTCAGTGCTTTCCAACCAAAGGATGTACACAGTGTGATTCGACCCGCAGATCTGCTACCACAATGCTATCACTAGCACCCTAGCCAACTCTGCTGCTGAGTTACTTGGAATGAAATATGCTCCACTTACACTTATATCTATCTCAGAGTTGATGTCAGCAAAACGTGAATTACTCAGTTACCAATGGGGTTTGAACTTTGAATCTCTTTTTTGTCAAACTTTACGTAGAGTCCAATTTTTTTATAAACATATTCTGCCAAACCGTCATCAAGCAACTTTTACCCTATGATCTTCTCCCTGCGTTGTTTAAATCAATTGCATCAATATTTTCCTACTGAGAGAGCTTCCTGGTTTTGGCATTCATCTTCCAAAAGTTTTGTGACACTGGCTTTGTTTTCTTATTGACTGAGCTCCTCTTCATTTGTAGATGAGAACTTGTTTCCTTACTGCATTTTAAGCTTTGACATTCGCAAAGTCGTCGAGAGAGTACTCCTACCACTTCGTCGTGTTTGAAACTCGATTCACACGCTTTTTTTATTAATGTCCCAACTGAAAACTTTAGGTTTCTGAGATGACAATCTATTCTGATGCAGATACGAAGTTGCCTTGACGAAGTTTTCAGATATTCTATAGCATATCCTCGGATGGCACAATGACTTCGTATTATCTCATCCCCAACGAATCGCTCCCCTTAAAGCATAAACTCTTCTCTATTTTAAAACCTTCAATGTGCTACCTTATATAGTGTTTAGGCTCTATTATAAAACAACGTCGGAGGGTGTCCAAATCGGGGCCTTGTGCCTTTTTAATTTTAAAGGAACTTCAATTTATTTCTTATGTGCTCATCGGGGCACGTGAATATATGTTGAGGCAATGACGTTAGTGGGTGGCCCACTACCTTTATTTAAAGTTGAATCTCAACCCTCTAACAAACTTCAATTTAAATAATTTAAAAGTTAAACCCTTTTATCCATTGTTTTGGATAATATTCCATTGTTCATTGTCCAACAAATCCATTTTTTTATTTGTGGAAAACATCCCATAAGGGATGCCACTTTCGAATAAGACCTAAGGAGGCAGGGGTATCAACAAATCCATTTTTTACTTTATAGACATATTTTCTAATATTGTAGATAATGTACATTGTGAGAAATATTTTTGTCCTAATTTTCTTTTATTGGGAGACATTAATGAACATTTTTCTTTTACATCTAATGACAATTCATTCCTTGACATCAATGAGAATCAATAGCTCAAAATTCCAACAAAATTTTGGTTTATCTTATTTTCTTTGACCTCTTATGACTCAATACTAAGGCAGTTGGGCTGAAACATTTTGTACTCCTCCATTTACCAATGGAGAAGTCCACTATCATATCGAGCTTCATATTCACTACATTCATATAGGTACAACATTCCTTCTCCATCAAGTTCATGCCCTTCATCCCCTGAGGAATTTTTTTATTCATCTGTTGTAGCTACATCTTCACTAACTATTTGATTAGCTAGATTAATCATGTATTTGTGCTATCTCTTCTTAAAAGTGATCTGATTCTTCCTCAATTGTGATTAACTTTTGCTACTCATAGCCAACCTCTCCCAAAGAGGGCATCATATATAAGTTTCTGCATGGTATTCACAATGAAATGCAAGACAAATTCTTCTTCAGCTATAATTACTTGTTGTGTTGTTAAGAATCCCTTTATCTCAATGCCATTCTGGTCAGCATCATATAACTGGAAGCTTGGTGCCCATAGATATGGAGCACCTAGTTCTAGCCAAGTCCTCTCAGGTAGCACATTGATGTTGGATCCTCCGTCCTTGATAACTTGTGTCAATTTATGACCTAAAACCTTCATACACACTAATGTAGGTTTCTTTCCCATATCAATCATTAGTACAGTAGGATCCATGAATTGATATTTTCATTCTTCCTCTTGAATTGGTTGGATTTGTACCTCCATCACCTTCTACGATTGTAATTCTTCCACGATTTCTTTCTGTAATTTTGGAATAGCTTCTAACAAGTTGGATACTTTAATTTCCACTATGGTATCCAAAACTTGTGCTGCCATATTTTTCACAACTATCTCCTGATTTGATGGTTTTCTTAGTTCTTTTCCAGTTCTCGACTCTGATTGTTTAGTATTTTTAGATTCCTCTTGAAATATTTTCTTTGCTACTTACCAGCATTGCTTTTCTTTTACTGGCTTTGGATATGTATCCTTCTTATCCTGATTTCTCATCACAGCTAAAACTTCTTGAGCTTTGATGTCCAAATAGCTAACATTCTGCGGGTTACTTGAACTCATCTGCTTTGGAAAATTCTCTTCTTTGTAGTTCCCCAGACCACACCATGTACACATGTGTGTAGTACTTGTTTGCAACGTCTCTTGCCTTAGAGGTGCGGGACAATTTTTTGCAAAATGCCCCCATTCTTGATAATTATGACATTGTATGATAGGTCTACCTTCCGAGTCATACTACAAATGACTTTCTCCTCCTTATCGATTACCTTGGTTTTGTCTTCCACCTCTTCTACTATTTTTGTAACCGTAACTTGTTGCTTGTTGCCCACCTCCTTGGGCTTTTGGTTTCTCTTCCTACTCCTGGATAGATAGTACTTATGGGCAGTGTATTCTTGCATTATATGGAAATAGCATTACCTCTTGCCCCATCATATTATAAATATGGTAATAGTCATTCTTTGGACACTTCATATTTGTATGTCCCTCTGTTTTTCATTCCATGCACCACATATCGTTCCTATCAGGTTTGATATTTTTCTCTTTTACCATATTATCAAATTCTTTGCAAAATGATGCTATCATCCTCTATATAGTGTCATCTTCGTCATTGTATGAATCCTTCAACTTGGGATGAGACAAGATTCCTGTATACGTCTATTTTGATTTACTCTCAAATTTATTTACATATTTAAACGCTTCTTCATATGTTTCTTATGGCACTACCTTAATATTTTTCTTATATTTTGGTAGTAGTCCATCTACAAACCACCGTTTTACTAGGACATCTACCAAGGGCATCTGCATCTTATCGACTAATTGCTCTAATCGATGGTTGTAGGATTTCACATCTTCTTCAACTTTCTATTTTTTCACACAAAGTTTTGTAACAATATCTCCATCATCCTTTAAAGGCTGAAATTCTTTAATGAATTTATCTTTTATCTGGTTTCAAGTCTAAAAATTGATGATATTTTATCTCTTCAGGTACTAATCAATTTTCAATCCTCTCAAGGTAGTAGGAAATAGGATTATCCAATCTTCTGGTCAATCTACACCATTTGCTCTCTGAATAGTTATGCAAGTCCCTATATTCCATGTGGGGTCTTCCTTACCCTCACCTAAAAATGGTGGACACCTTTGTTTGGCTGCCCTATTAGCCATATTAGGAGAGTCGTCACTCTCACTTGAGGTATCTCATGGAATCTCTATCAGATTCCTCCTTGGGGTTGTCTTACTTCCATTGTTGTTAGAAGTGCCAATTCAAGGTATATTTTTTGACCCACTACTCGGTGACCAAATTATCGTGTGTCTTCACTCTGTGACCTCCTTCACTAATGTAATGGAGATGGTCCTGGTCTGTCCTCTTGAGTCCTCACGTCCTGTTGCTCTATTGTCTAACTCCCATCCTTTGCACTCCCTTGCAACCCTTCTATTCCTTTCTCAGGTCTTACCATCCAATATCTATCCTCCTACACTTTTTCTTTGTCAACCCTCACCTCTATGCTTGGTGATTCTATTTCCTTGTCTTCTATCTCTATCAACAACACCTCAAAGTCTCCTTCTTCGGATGTCTAGACTTGCTTTATTTCTGGTTCTTGAGTACTCTAGTCTGAGTTACTTGTGTTTCCTCTTTGATAAATCCTTGTGCTTATTCTTGCTAGAATTTTATCTCATGGTTCCCATCTCCCATAGCTCTGTGCATTGGTGTCCATCATAAAAAATCACCTCCAGTCTCAATATTCAGGTTCATCAATTTTGACTTGTTTTAACAAAACTTTCCATATTCGATAAGGCAACGATGCAAAATGTAGCATAGAGGTGGAGTATTCCTAGTGGGAAGGTATTTTATAGGACTAATAATGATCAATGAACTCAACCCAACTTACTTACCAAATCGTACGGTCATATGCTCACTCAAACTAACCCTTGTACGAACTATATTCACCTTGTATGGTCATCAATGCCTACACTGTACGATATCAAATTGTATAGTGTCAAATATGGTATGATATTGCACACATAAAAACTGATAGATTCAGTTTTTGAGGCTGTCATACATAGTTTTGTAATCGATCAAGTTGATTTCCCAAAACTACCAAATCGGGTAAGTTTCTCTCGATCGCCTGTTTTACCAAATCAAGAAAAAGTGCTTTGTACGATTTGTAAGGAAAATGATGTACGGTATGTATGAAATAATGGCACAACATGATGCTAATCTAGATACTTTACTGCTCCAATCTCTCTTCGGGATGTTTTGTAAGGTTTTGATAGACCAATCAATGCAATCTCCATTATAGGCAAAACATCCTAATCGGGCTGGTGAGAGATCCCATGTGTTGTATTACGTCTTGAAATTATACAATGCTCTTAAATACATCTTCCTCAATGTCATAATACTCCTAGATAATTCTCTAGAGTTCACTAGTACCAAATCCTATCACATGGTTGCAACAATGCATAAAACTAATCTATAACAGTCAATAGAAAACACATACACATTATATTCATCCACAAATCACTACCAATATCATACACAGTCATACACAATCATCATTATACTCATTAATTTTTATGTATTTGATTACAATATGGAAAAATATATCAATGTAATTTCATTAGCTTAGGGAATCAACAACTACAAGCACTAATTCTTTACTCTAGCAACCAGACCTATAATTTTGAAAATGGAGCATTATATAACGTTGCATAGGCTATTCCAAAGAATTTCCTAAGACAATTAGTTATTTACAACTACCCATATACAACTGAATACATTAATTTGACTTTTTACTAAGTTTAAAACTTTAGTTGGCAAATCTATGCACCATTTCAAGCTAAAATTATATTTCCACTATATTTGGATGCATTTTGATGTGCCCTGTATGATTTGTCATTGCCATGTATGATTTTCCATTCTATTTGTATGGTTTTTCCATCTATTTTATGGTTTGCTCCTTATTGTACGGTTTACAAAACTTGAGAAAACTATCACTTGTGTCAAAACTGTTAGAATTGAGCAAATCCCTTTGTTCACTTCTTCTTTTGGGAGGCGAATTTGCTGCCTACAAAGGTCAATATGAACCAAATGAGGTAAAGGCCAATCAAACACTAAGGAAAACCTTGATAGTCATTGATCAAGAGCAAGTAAATATACAAAATACATCGATCAAGTCCTAATTGACAAATGATAAGCTTATCAAAAGTGAGACCAACTAAAAAATTTCAATGTAAAAGTGAATTAAAATCACAATTGATCAAAAAATCATCAATGACCACAGATGCATGTGTGATATGGTATCAACATCACATGTCAATTAGTCGATAGCACACATAAAATGTTAACACATTGAGCCTAAATATTTGGAAGATCGCTAGTACAACAAAAATTAGCATGATGCTTGAAGTGATAATGATATTGTTGACATAACTAGGGACCAATCAAGGAGTTGCAGATGCAAAGACTATATACATAAAAATTGTTCAATGCACTAAAAAGAAAAATAAATCCACAACAGGTTGGCTTTCTACAAAGAGTGAAGTGGCAGGATAAGTAAATTAAACATAGTGACAAATACATTGAATGCGATGAACCCAAAATTTTGCCAAGTCAAAATCCATGAGACTTCACATATCGCATGAGAAAAATTGGTGAAGTGAAATGAATCATTATGGACTAAACAAATGGAGGACAATTCATGAACCAAATGACACAAAAAGAGGATCGATCCAAGATAATATCATTAGTTTATAGTAAACTAAATCATTATTAGATCAATGAATCCTGGATCATCCATCATCAAATGATGAAATAATCCACCCCAAATCATCCTTTATATGGTAAGGCATCCATTCTAAGATCCAAGTGAAAATTTTGGATAACAAGGATAGATCAAAGTGCACTACAAGTGAGTTGCAAAAAAATAGGAAGGTACTCCAAGAGGTTCTGGTTCACTAGTGGTAGAAGACACAAGAGGTATAAACCAGGTATAAGGACACCCCTAGAAGGTCCCCACATCCTAATGGAATATAGTTATGGAAGCATCACCCTGATGGAGTATAGTTATGGAAGTGCCATGTTGTTGGTGGTTTCCTTAATTTGTGTACTTCTAATTCCTTATTTTTATCTAACTCCACCTCTTAGCATGACATTACTATTCCTTATTCACTGTTTCTAAGGGCCCAACATATCAAATTTTGTAATGAACCTTTTTCATACCTGGTGTGTCTGCTAAGCCCTTATGTAGTTAAAGAATACACCAATTCCACTAATCTTCTCAATCCTAACAGAAAAAATGAGCAGTTGCAAAGCAACAAAATATCGTAACATTGTATATGTGATGGCACTCAATCAGAAAGGAGATCACTTTAGAATAAATAAAGGAGGTTGCAAGGCTACGTCAAAAGACAAAGACTGAAAGGATGATGACTAGGAAAAAATTTGGTATATTAAGAATAAATTATAATTTTGAGATAGCTCATGACAATCTATATAAAACCCAATCAATGACAAGGCAATAGATGACACCAATTGGAGAGTCCATATTGAAACAATTTTGATAGTTACAAAGTTGCTATAGTTATAAGAAGGACATCCACGACTAGAAAAATTATCAAGCTTTTGACATAGCATATTTTTCTAAGAGGTATACTTGAGTTCCATGTTCTTTGCTATTGTATTTCATTTGTGTCTTTCTTATTTTCCATCCCTTAATCTTCCCATTGTTTTGCAGGTTTTTATATGAAAGTGCCCAAGAAGTTGAGATAATTTCCATATCATTGATGTAGAGGTATAGAGACTCGATTGTTATGGTATTCGAATGGGAGAGTGAAAAGTCCTTGTTACGATATTCGAATGAGGTTTTTATTGTATTAATATTTCAAAGAGTTCAATGGAAAATCCAAGCCAACTCTACATGTAATAAATTTTGATATCAATACAATTCTAGGCTTCTTTCCTATTATAAATTTGTTATCAGTTTTGAGTGTGTCTTCATTATGGATTACATTATTTGAACACATAGCGAATGTTTATTTCATTGGTCAACTATTATGTTTTTTATGATATTTGAATGAATGTAATTGCACCAATTCCTTATTTTCCTCATTCTTTTATTTTCAGTAAATTATTATTAAATATTACAACAATATCCCAAAGGATTAAGGCACCAGTCATACATAAGGCATAATCAAACTATTATTGTTTTAGCTTGGTCAAATTTATAAAAAAACTTTAATTCACCACCATAAATCTATAAGAACATGAACATAAAACGTTAAAAAAATTAACTTCACCTCAAGGCTACCCTTACCATACCTGGTCTATTTAGAAAATATTAAGAACTCTATTCCTAGGTTAGAGGCTGGTCAACTAGAGCCTGTAATTGCTCGTTGGTAGTTGGTTTTTCTTATAGTGTGATAGCTTATCCCAAGGATGCAATAAAAATCTCCAATAGTTTAATGACACTATTGCTAGGGATGAACTTATAATCTTAATTACAATTTAAAACCTAACAACAATCTTTATTGGCAACAATCAACCTAATGAGAGCAAGTGAACCTAGTCTTCAAATTTGAACCCTTCTGAGTCTATTTTCCATGTATGCTCATAGTTTCCAATATTTTTTTAAAGAACCAATGATTATATAATTGTCTTGATTTTCTTTATTTTATTGATTTTTTCAAATCTTGATTTTTGATCCTTAATTCTTGCTTCTTGAAAACTATTATACCATGAGTGATTGAGAGTAATATAAGCTGACCAATATCAACCAAACATCTACCAGAAAAACTTAAAAATATTAAGAGAAGGAGAAGAACATGTTGGTGCGAATGAGAAGAACTGCTTAGGAGCTATATATGGAATTATTAAATCTAGAGGTATTTTTTAGAATTAATACTTCTAGTACATCTCTAAAATATTTTGATACAAATATTGTTATATTAGAGAATATATTTGAAACACCTCCTACTGTTCCTAGTGGATTAAATACTATGCCACATGTTTTGATTCCTATTAATTCAACCCAAAATTCCTCGGTAGTTAATATGACTAACCCACCTCCTTAGAATGTTTAATTATGGAGGATCAATAGATATAGGCCTTTCCAATTATCGATAACACTGCATGACCTCCCTAGTAAAGCTCATAAGTAATTTCCCAAATTTGAGAAAAATAATGCAGTCACTAGAGAGGACCACATTAAAATCTTTTTGTGCTATGGATAGTTTAGAGGTAGAACATGAAGATATAGTTCTAAGACTATTCCTTCAAACTCTAGAAGAATATGCTAGAGAATGGTTCAATACTATTATATACCATGACATTGCTAATTTTGCTAAGATGGAAATTGTTTTTTTGAAATTTTTTGGTAAAAATAAGAATGAACAGTCCCTATTTTTTTTTAATTTTTAAATTTTTTATTTATTTTTTTACTTTTTTATTTTATTTTATTTATTTACTTATTTATTTTTTTAATTTTATTAATTTTTATTTTTATTTTTTGCATGTTAAATGTGAATCTACCAAGAGGAATGAGTGAGCTGAGGTTTAGTGGGTGCGACGGGAGTGAGGTTTGAATTTTCTAGGCAGGAATCTCAGCCAAGGTGGCAGAGGTAGAGTAGGTATGGAAAGGGTGGGTGGGAACCTCGAGCATGGATCAAGCAATGATCCAAAGGAAGATGGTCAGGCTATTGTAGATTTGGAGGCGGGCATCATGCAGGGGCCCAACCCTCCTCAGAAAGACCCCGACAAAAAAGATACGAAGGACAATGTGAGGCCCAAGAAGTGGCTATCTTTTGCTGAAACTCTTAGAGGAAAAATAAAGGAGGTTCTCTCTTTCACCCCTAGTTCCAGTAAATAATAAAATTTCAGCCTCGACAAGTTCCATGAGCCATTTTATTTGAATGAAAAAATTCTCCCTCGTAGGCAAGTGTTTGGGAGGTAGGTCGGACATGGAGACTATCAGGGCTTGGGTGACGGGTAAATGATGACCGGTAGGCAACTTGGAGTTGGTAGCTCTAACTCGAGGGTTCTTAATTATCTATTTTAACAATATGGAGGATGCTAACCACATTTTAACAGGAGGTCCTTGGTTTCTAGGCAAAAGGAGCCTTTTTCTTAGATGATGGGGTGAAGATTTTGACCCTAAAAATCAAAATATTAACATTGTCCCTATTTGGGTTCATATCTTGAGTCTACCTACCCAGTTCTTCAATAAATATTGGTTGTAGGGCATAGAAAAAACTATAGGGGACCTGATCTCCATTGACCATGTGACCTTGGCCAGGACAAGGATGACTCATGTACGAATCTGTGTAAATGCTAATTTGGATAATGAATTGCCAAGGTTTGTGGAGCTAGAGTATGGAGAATACTATCAAAAATAGCTGGTAGAATACGAGAACAAACCGACATTCTATGCAGAATGTAAAAATCAAGGACATCTATGCAATTAGTGCCCTAACATGGCAATGAATAGAGAAAAGTAGAAGCAAGTAATGCTAGATAGAGAAAATTTGAGGAGTTTCCCTGGCAGAGGTGATTTAAATCAGGAAAAATATGTCTACCAAAAGAAGAAAAGAGAGGGTGCAGGGTCCCAACAAGACAAATGAAAACAACAGGTTGTTGGTAACCAAAATACTTAGGTAAGTTCCAATCCTCTAGTTTCAAATATATTTTCAATTCTATCCAATATGGGAGTAGGAGGATTATCAAAAGACATGGAAGCCTAGAACCTTCGGGCTAACCTTTTTGACTCTCTAGAATCTCCATCCAAGTCAGGATCCTCAAACCCTAATTCTAAAATTATTGTAAGCTCCATGGGCATCACAAAGCCAAACCCTAATGCCCGATCTCTAGAATCCCCATCCAATTCGGGATCCTTAAACCCCAATGCTAAAAATACTTCAAGCCCATTGGGCATCCCAAAGCCAAAACATAATGTTGAAGAACTTAGGAAGAAAGTTAAGGCATTGGAAAATAAAAAATCTCATCTCCCTAACATCATCACTAGGAGCCAGGTGAATCCTACTGAGGGGTCATCCCACAGACTAGGGGAATATAGGAAAAAAGGAGAAGATTTGGATGTAGGTATGGAGATATATGAAACTCTTCAGACTAAGGAATATGGCAGTCTGGTTCTACAACAAATTTCCTCCCCCCAGTTTAGTCCTAAAAAAATCAGGAGCACTGTGAAGTCTCCTATAGATTTTGGCAGTGAAAAAAGAAGAGGGAGAATATCATAAATAATTTGATGAAACAATTATTCATTCCGATTGATATCAATTATAAATATTACAATGTGGTTACAATAAGTTGGTTTATTAAACCAACTTGGTGGTTATTAAACCAACCTAGAGAGTGCCTACATGTGCTACCCTTTTACTCAATAATGTAAGACATATATGCTAACATCCCTCCTTATTACATTATTGGCAAATTCCAATAGTATCTTGAAACTTTTCATATTTGATACGCCCAAGTGCTTTGGTAAAGATATCTGCAACTTGTGCACAGTAGGAATGTATTGAATTTGTATATGGTGCTTTGGAACTTCATCTCGAATGAAATGACATATGGTATCAACATGTTTGGTATGTTCATGAAAAATTAGATTTTTGACAAGATTCAAAACACCTTTATTGTCGCAAAACAAATGAAGAGGAAGATCCTTTGGAAGACCCATGTTTGTAAGAATGCGACTTAACCATATTATCTCATAGACTGCTTCACTGGCTACACGATATTCTGCTTCTATAGAAGATAAAGCAACCACATGCTGCTTCTTACTGTGCCATGAGACAGGTCTAGATCCTAGATGAAAAATATATCCAGAAGTGGATTTACGATCATCAATGGATCCAGTATAATCTGAGTCCGTGTATCCTAGTAAGAAAAACTTATTACTCTTTTTGTATTCCAGACCATAATTTGTACTACCACGAACATAATGAAGAACTCTTTTTGATGCTTTCTAGTGACTCATATTAGGCTCTTGCATGAACCTTGAAAGATACCCCATAGCAAAATTGAGATCTGGCCTGGTATTTTTCAGATATAAGAGAATCCCAATCAACTGACGATAGAGAGTACCATCTACTTGAGGCAATTCATCATATCATGATAACTTAAGTCCTTGCTCCATTGGAGTTGCTTTTGACTTATAGTTAGTCATTCGATATTTTTCTACTAAATTCTTGGCATATTTCTTTTGTGTTACTCTAATATGAAATATTTTCTAAGTAACTTCTAAACCAAGACAATAGTGCAAAAGTCCTAGATCTGTCATTTCAAATGATTGCTTCAAATAATTTTTCACTAATTCAATCATTCTTTTCGAGCTTCTTGTTATGATTAGATCATCTACATAAAGTACAAGAATCACTATATCAAAACCATTTTTTTTAATATAGAGATTTGCATCTGAAGGACTTCTTTTGAATCCATGTTGCACAAGGTGACTGCCTATCTTGATATACCAAGCTCGAGGAGCTTTTGTGAGCCCATAAAAGGATTTGATCAACTTGCATACTTTTTTTTCTTTCCCCTCGACCATGAATCCTTCTGGTTGAGTCATGTATACTTCTTCCTGTAAGTCACCATTCAAGAAAGAACTTTTAACATCCATCTGATGCAACTTCCACCCAAACTGAGCTCCCATGGCACAAAGTACTCGAATGGTAGTCATTTTTGTAGTAGGGGCAAACGTATCTTCATAGTCTATGCCTTCTTTCTGAGCATAACCCTTCGCAACAATTCAGAATTTATGCTTATCAATAGATCCATATACCTTATACTTCACTTTGAACACCCATTTGCATCCTATGGGTTTCTTTCCTGTTGGTAGATCGACTAACTTCCAAGTATTATTTTTACGAGAGACTTATGTTCTACATCCATGGCCTCTTTCCATTGTGGTTTATCAAGTGCATATTGAACCGTTGTGGGTTCATTTGTATTCAATGTAGACATATAAATATTTTCTTCATCCTCATATTCTTATCTATCATTTTTTGTACCCACTGACAAATCATCATAGTGTTGACAAAGTTCATCAACCTCTGAAGTAGATTCCTATGCTCTCATTTGTTGAGTCATACTGCAAGTACATGGCCTATCTAGAGATAGATTTGGAAGGGAATTCAACTTAGCATCTCTCAAAGTGCTAGTATACCATTTTGGGACTTTCTATTGTTGCTGTGGAAGTTGAACCTCCTTCTTAGGTTCTTCTTCATCTAGGTATACAGCTATAGATGTGTCTTTTGATGTTAAAGCTTCATCAAATACATCTCTACTTCCGTGTGTCTTCTTGGTCTTAGGATAAATCAATCGATAACCTTTTGAATACTCATCATAGCCAAGAAAGATACACTGCAGGGTTTTCTCATCCAACTTCCTCATTTTCTGTTTTGGAATGTGCATGAATGCTTTACATCCAAACACCCTTAAATGAGAAATGGAAGGTTTCTTACCACTCCAAGATCCTTGTGGTGTTTTCCCTTGTAGAGCTCTAGTGGGTGCTCTATTTAGGAGTTATGATGTTGTGTTTATCGTCTCGCCTAATATTGATCCTCAAGATGTGCTCCCTTTAGCATACATCGAACCATTTCCATAATGGAATGATTTCTCCTTTCTGCAACTCCATTCTGCTGAGGTGTATAGGTTGTAGTCAGTTGTCTTTTGATCCCATGTTTCTTAAGAAAATATAAAAAATCTTCAGAGGTGTATTACCCCCCTCGATCTGAGTGGAGGGTTTTTATGAAACAACCCGACTCCTTCTCGAAAAGTTTCTTGAATTGTTGAAAGTAGAGAAATGCTTTTGATTTCAATAGAAGAAAGAAAACCCACATATTTCATGAGTAATCGTCAACAAATAGTTGAAAATAATTCTTTCCACCATAGCTGGTTGACATAGGACCACACAGATCGATATGTACCAGCTCTAAAGGGTTTGTAGCTCGAGAGGAGCTAGTTTTAAAAAGTACTCTATGTTGCTTCCCTGCTAAGAAATCCAAGCACACTGATAAGATAGATGAGAGTGGAGGAAGACCTTTCACCATCCCATATCTGTGTAATTCAAGAAAATATCCTGAACTGAGATGCCCATAATGTCTATGCCAGAGAGAGGTGGCCTCCTTTGTAGTTGCAGCTAGAGAAACATGAGGAGTTGAAAGAGCATCTAGAATGAACAAGCCATGTTTGTAGGATTCAGTTGTAACATGTTTAACACTGTGGGTGATAAAACATCTCTTCTTGCCTTTGACAACTTGAAACACGATATCCATATTTCTATCCAACATTTGTGTGACTGACAGCAGATTATTGGCTAATCTTGGAACATATATAACCTTATCAATTTGACAATTACCATTAGGAAGGGACACATAAACATCCCCTTCTCCATTTACTTGATAGAATTGATTGTCAACAATTATGACTGGCTTACCCTCTTTCTCCGCAAAAGTATCAAACCATGATTTATCCCCAGTTGTTTGCTAGCTCCTGAATCAATATACCATACAACATCTATTTTGGAAGACGAAGTATGGGTCATGAGCACCTTGTGTGCTCTTTTAGAATTAAAATTTGAATCGGACCTAGGAGAATCTGAGTCTGAGTTGGAGTTAGCATAAGCAACATGGCCTTTAGGTTCCTTATGTTTGTTGTATTTTTGTTTGTCTTTGCCCTTCTTCTTAGGACCTTGATCATTTTGTTGCTTATTTTTGAACCAACACCTGTTGGTGTCATGGTTATTCATATCACAAATATTACAATATTTTGTATCCTTCTACTGATTTTGCTTCCCTTTTCCTTTGGAAGAAGGACCCCATTTTTGAAACTGACCTTGTTTCTTACCACTTTGTTGTGTGGAAAGGGCATTATCTGGCACATCATCTTTCTGAACCTAATTTGCCTCCTCAGTCTAAAGCAAATTTACCAGCTCCACAAATGATACTTGTCTACCAAAAAAATTGAGAGAAGTGATCAACATCTTGTAGGAATATGGCAATGTTCTCAAGATGACAGATTTCAAGATATCATCATCCACTGGTTTTCCCATGGCATTCAATTTGGATTTCAAGTCAGCCACTCTACAAAGTAATATATCAACTGTTTCCCTAGAATTCATACTAAGAGTATGTAGTTGAGTTTGAAGGTTTGTAATAGTGGATTGATTATTTCCTTCATATACTATGATCAAGGCATCCCAAGCTATCTTACTAGTTTTTGCATCATAAATATGAGGTTACACCTCATCTGTAGTAGCAAGCAAGATAAACACAAGACTCTTATTGTCCTTATTATCCCAAGCATCTTGATCTGTTCCTATTGTCTAAGGGCGCTTTGTAGTGCCAGTCACTACATCCCATAAATATTCCAACTAAAGAATGGCTTTCATCTTTGTTTTCCATGGAACAAAGTTAGGACCTTTCAACAACTATGAATCTGAGAGATACTTATGAATTGTGGCCATTATGAAGGTTCCTTATATCACCAATTGGTCTCCCTTTCTTTATACCTACCAGATATTTATATCGTAACCATTCAATATATACCCACCCTTATGTGAGGGAGACTATAGGTATATATGAACAATATACTACTCAATATGTACCCGCCCTTATGTGAGGGAGACTATAAGTACATATGAGAAGCACAATATATTGAACATAGGTGATACTAAAAGGGCATCGTGTTGTTAATGACACCTACCATAGAAAGTTTTATTCCTCATGTGTGGGGCATAACTTCCCCTAAAAACTTTGAAAAAAAAAACTTTCGTCAGGATTTACGCCTAACAACAATCACAATGTGGGTATGAAATGGAAAAAAATTGATCTGGTTTGCCTTATTTCTCCTTGATGATTAATAGAGAACAAGCTCAGACATCGTTGTTACAGCTATATTAGGCGATGAATACAGTAGTCCAAAGCATGATAGCATTACCTGTAAGTGTGGACCAGAGGTATCTCAAATACCAAACGCTGTTGTGCAATAAATTGCACAAATAGGGTATAAATTTGGGGTCTTATTTTTTCTGTAATTTATGATTGTTAATGCAAGAAAAATAGAATATTTAAATGCAAAAGAAACAATCACAAATGCCCACAAATTTAAGCACCTATTACAAATCTAGCAATTATTCACTTCCAAATGGTTTGATTTCCCCCCTAATCTTACAATTTTACAAATGAATCATGTGAAGACTGAGATTTCCCCCCTTCGTATTGCAAAATAGACAAGGAAAAAAAATTGTACCTGAACCCCAAAAAAAATTGTTTGGATCCTTCAAGGCATCAAATTTGACTGCACAGGCATCAAATGACTTGTTGGCATCATCAGGACACTTCCTGGCATCAACAGGGCACTTCCTGGCATCAACAAGGCACTTCGGGGCATCAAAATGTGCCACCTACCATCATAGCATGCACGGGGCATCAAAAAATTACCACCTGTCGTCACAGCGCACGCGAGGCATAAAAAAAACTTATACCTCCCCGAAGAGACTTGAACCCATGACCTTCCGCCTAACAATCACCATGCATACCATGTGAGCCAGAGGGCTCGACGAGAACAAATAGGGAGAAGGCACATCTTAGCAGCATCGGGTGCAGAGAAGGGAGAAAAACAACTTTAATCCCACATGGCCTATGCTACCACTGTGGGGGTATTTAAGAACAATGAAAGCTATTATAGCTTTCGGTTACCTTCAAGAAACCACCCCACCCTTTTGCCTCCACAACTGTTGACCTCCTCTATATGCATGCCCAGTTTGCTCTCCTCTGTCTGCATACCTCCAGTATTGAATCACGTACCCAATTTGCTCTTCTTTGTTTGCATGCCTCCAGTCTCATTGTCTAGTAGTATGTCCTCTATCTGCATCCGTTAGTGTCTCCTCTGTCTGTGTCCATCAATGTCCTCCAGTCTATGTGCCTCCAATATCATTGGCCGGTAGTCTGTCCTTTGTCTGTGTCTGTCAGTGTCTCCAAGAACCATGTTGTTTAGGGAAGTTAGAGTAGTTAGAAATGATAACTACCTTAGCCAATGTTTGCGATCATACCTAGCTCTGATGCCATAAAGAATTTGATGAAACAATTATTCATTCCGATTGATATCAATTATAAAGATTACAATGTGGTTACAATAAGTTGGTTTATTAAACCAACTTGGTGGTTATTAAACCAACCTAGAGAGTGCCTACATGTTCTACCCTTTTGCTCAATAATTTAAGACATATATGCTAACGTATCAAATGCTGAGAATAAAAAAATTAAAACTTATAATGACATTGCCAATGGAAAATAGAGAACCTTGTTTCAACAGGTTATTTCAGGTTTCGAAGACAACAAATTAGGAAAACCCCCTCAAGGGAGGGTAGAGGAAGATATACCAAACAATATAAATGAAGTTCCTCTCATGGAATGTGAGAGGTCTCAATGGCCTTCCCAAACATAGGGAAGTCAGTGTAATAAGAAATCAAGTGAATCCAACTATTATCATGTTGCAAGAAACAAAAACTGATGAGATTCAGTCAAAAAAAGTAGCAAAAAAAATTTGGAATCAAGGGGAGATGGTTTGCAAATTAGCCAAAGGAGCGTTTGGAGGTCTTATGACTTTGTGGGATCCTCGGATAGTAGAAGGCACCATTATTCATAAATATGATAGGATTATTAGTGTTTTATTTAAGGAAATAAACATCAACAGGTCATGGATCCTTTCAAATATTTATGCCTCGACTTCAATTCAATGGAGAGCTCTACTATGGGAGTACTTATACAATCTGAGTGAAATATTCCATAATGTCCCCTAGATTCCGGCTGTGGATTTTAACACTCCTCTTTACCCTTTAGAAAAAATGGGTGGAAATAGACCACCTATCAGGATCATGGATGAGTTCAATGACTTTGTGAACTCCAACATGTTGATGGATGTAAAACTTAGAGGAGAAAATTATACCTAGAGCAATCGGTGGATAGGGTGTCATATCATTCAAGAAAGGCTTGACAATTTTTTTCTATCAAAGGAGGCTACAACTCTATTTGATGATTCTACCCTACAAGCCCTTCCTAAAATTACCTCTGATCATAATCCCATTTTGTTGGAGATCCCTAACTCTCTGTCCTTCAAGAAACCTTTCAAATTTTAATCTATGTGGATCAAACATTCTAGTTTTAGAGATAACTTAATTTAGTGATGGCAACAACCTGTTAGGGGTAGTGCAACTTTTAAACTTACTAGAAAATTAAAGTTTGTTAAGGAAAAGCTTCGAACTTGGAACAAAGAGGTCTTTGGGAACCTCTTTGAAAATAAAAAATAGGTTGTTAAAATTTTGAAGATAATTGATCAGAGGATTCAACATGGTGATGTTGATGAAACTACTAGGCATGAGGAATGAATAAAACTAGCAAAGTTTCATAACATTTTGGTCTATGAGGAAATCTATTGGAGGCATAAATCAAGGTCTCTTTGGTTGAAAGATGGATATTCAAATTCCAAGTTTTTTCACATCACCATGCTTAGAAATAGAATCAATAACAAGATAAAAAATTTAAAAAAATTAGATGGTTCTATTACTTAGAACTTAACAGAAATCAGAAAGGAGGCAGTAACTTATTTCAATTCTATCCTTGGTTAGGAATCATAGTGCAATGAGGAGGTCAAATATATTCTCTTGCAATCCATTCCTAGCATAATAAATGAGGATATAAACCTTAAGCTTCTAGCTCCATTTTTTTATGAGGAAATTAAGGAAGCCTTGTTTAGCATGGAGCCAGACAAAGCCCCGGGACCCGATGACTTTCCCCTCATTTCTATCAATATTTTTGGGACACCGTAAGTGAGGATGTAATTTTTGCTATCATAGAATTCCAAGCAAGAAATAATATCCCAAAAGGTCTCAACTCTACTTTTATTTCTCTAATTCCTAATAAGAAAACCCCTGAATCTATGGCTGACTTCAGGCCAATCAGTTTGTGCAATGTTTCTCACAAGATCCTAACTAAAGCCATTGCAAATAGAATGAAAGATGTTCTTCCTTGCATCATAGATCCATGATAGGGAAGCTCTATCTAGGGTAGGTCAATCTTGGATGGAGTTATCATAGTTCATGAAGCTCTGCACTCTGCTTATAAGACAAACAGGTCTATTTTTACCCTCAAGCTTGATATGAACAAATCATTTGACATGCTAAATTGGTAATTTCTGATTGATGTCCTCCTTAAGTTTGGTTTTCACCACCAATGGGTTAATTTTATCAAATAATGCATTTCTAAAGCATGGTTCTCGATTCTGGTTAATGGAACAATTTTTGGTTACTTTTAAAGTCGTAGAGGAATTCGGTAGGGGGACCCTATCAGCCCCATGTTATTCATCATTGTGGTAAAAGCTTTAGGTAGAACCATAAAAAATGCTTGCAGTTCAAGGCTAATATCTAGAATCAAGGCAACATCTCTCACTAGGGTTATTTCTCACCAAGAATTCATCGATGATACCCTTCTATTGACTAAGGTGTTGGTGGTTGAGGCCAAAATAATTAAATAAGCCCCGCAACTCTACGAGGACGCTGCTGGTTAGAAATTTAATTTTAGTAAAAGCAAGTTATATTTATTGAAAACCCCCATTCAGAGGTAAATAAGGATTGCAAAAATTTTAGGGTGTGATATAGCAAACCTCCCCACTTCGTATCTTGGTCTCTCTCTTTTCATTGGTTCTCCGAGAGAGTCAATGTGGGACAAGATAATTAAAAGAATTCAAAAAAATCTTACTGGATGGAAAGGTCATCTTCTATCTTAAGTAGGAAAGTTTATCCTCACTAAGACCTCTCTTTAGAGCATTCCAGTATATTTCCTCTCCATTTTCAAAGCCCTTGTGAATGTTTTCCAAAAAATTGAGAAACTCCAAAAAGAATTTTTATGGACTGGATCAGAGGAGAAAAAAAGGATACACCTTGTAGGATGGACCAAAGTGTGTAGACCCAGGGAAAATGGGGGCTTAGGTCTGAGGAGAATTGCTCATATGAATTTAGCTTTACTAGCTAAGCAAGCATGGTGCCTCATTTTTGGTGAGTAAAATGAATGGATAACTATCATAAAATGAAAGTATCTTCAAAATATGGAATTTCTAAGTGATTCAGTTCTAATTAGAGGTTTTGCTTTTTGGAAAGCAATTCTCAATTGTAAGGAAATCATCAAAAAAGTTTTAAGATGGGTTTTAGGCAATGGTGAGAAGATAAATTTCTGGACTGATAGGTGGGATAAGGATGAACCACTAATGCAATATCCTAACTTAGCCTAAATCAGAGATATCATGAAGAATTCATTGGCAAAAAAGTCTCTGATTATATGGTTGAGGACAAAGGCAGAATGAAGCAAAAACAAATGAAGATTCAGGGATTTCAAGTGAAATCAAATGATATTTGTAACATTCTCAGGAAATAGTTTATCTCCATGAGACCGAAGTAAGATCAAGTGAATTGGGCTCCTACAAAAAATGGGTAGTTCACTGTTAAATCAGCTTACAAGCTTCTTCTTGATGACGAGGATTTTGTCCTCCAAAAGGACTTAGTTTGGATAAAAAATTTAATTCCAAAAATTGTAGTCTTTTCATGGCTGGTTATCCAAGAAATAATTCTAACCATTGATAATATGATGTGTAAAGGTATTTGTATCACTATTATTTGTTATATGTGCAGGGCTAATTGGGAGATCATTTATCACATTTTCCTTGAGTGCCCTTTTTCCTTGACTGTCCTAAGTGGGGTTTTTTAGGCCTTCAATATTTATTGGGTTAAACCATCCATCGTAATTGATTTGTTTGTCCAATGGTCTTACCCCTTTTCAAGCCAAATAATTAGATACATATGGAAAATTTGTCTCAATCACTATCTTTGACAGGTGTGGTTAGAAAGGAACCATAGAGTCATTAATGAGTCTATCCATGATCATCAAACTATCATTGCCAGGATCCTATCCTTTGTGAACAAGAATGTGAACCTTATCCCTTTTGATATCCATAAACCTCATCTGTAGGAGACCATGATTGATTAATATTTAAGCTTAAACTTGTTAGATGAGTCTATGCCTAGGGTAGTCAACCCAAGAGCCAATGTTAAGTGGTCCCCACCTCCTACGGGTTGGTTTAAGCTTAATTTTGATGGAGCGGCTAAGGAAAATCCTGGCAGAGTAAGCGCTAGTGACATTGTGTGAGATCATAATGGAAATATGATGCTTGCATTTTATGAATATTTAGGAACAAGTACAAACAACAAAGCTAAAGCTAGAGCTATGCGGAGAGGCCTTCAAATGACTCAAGAATTAGAAGGAAATTTGATCGTAGAAGGATACTATATGCATGTTATAAATCTCCTCAATAATTGGAAAATACCTCCTTGGAGGATTAAAACAATTGTTGAAGAAGCTAGGATCCTTTTTCCAGAGAAGACAGGATAGAAAAGCCCAACATGTCTTTCGGGAAGCTAACAAAATTGCTGATAAGCTGGCCAATTTGGGTGTCGATGGTGATGGACTTTTCAAATGGGAACACGATGTCCTGAGCAAAGTAGAGGAGCTTATTCAACAAGAATACCAAGAATTATAGTCAAATTTACCAATAGGGAAGGCACTCTAATTTTGAAGGCTAGGATTATTCCTGTATATTTTTTGAAATGGACTCACAATAAAAATTATCCGAGCTATCAGTCTTCATGGATGTTGCTTGGAAATACCACAAAGACTAATGGGGACAGTCACATGTTAGATAACATGGCTCCTAGTCATCTTAGTAATTTGAGGTTGGTTGATAATCATAGGGCAGGAAAGAAATGGTAATATAAGACTTCAAACTAGAGCCACATGGACCACTAGATAGCCATTGCCATAAATCTAGCTAGTAGGTTCACTTCTCTAAGGCTGATTGTCCAAGATAGGATGTGGTCCCAAAGCATGTCATATATGGAAGAAAGCAATTACCAAAGAATTATTAAGAGTAACTGTCAATACAGAGCTTGTGGGAGTTTTTTTCAGTACTCTGCTATGTGTGTCTGTAGCTTTTTGTTTCTCCATTGTTTCAAGGAAGGGATTTGTGTCTATTTATTTTTTTGTAATTATGATGCAGGTGTGTTTTCTTGGGGTATACCCAAAATTTTGTATGGGAAGTTTATTTTTGATAACAAGCTATGTGCCTTACCATATGTAATGGCTTTGGCGGCATGTAGATTTTACATATATAGGATCCTTAGTAAGGACATGTTCATCAACAACCCTGGGCTGATTTTTGTAAAAGGTATTGGGTCAACCTATAAAACTCGGTATTAATGCTAGAGTATCTTATCTACCAAAAAAATAATGAACAATCCCTGCTAATATATCTAGCAACCATGAAAAAGAACGAGAATGATTTAATGAGTGATTTTAATAGGATGTTTTCTAAAAAGGAAATAAAATTCCCACTGGCCTAAGGCCAAACAATATACAATCGATCTATTTCTATAAGAATGCCTTGGATACACATATTTTCCTTTTGTCACATAGTATCTACCCTATGCTAAATCTACTGAGACATGTGTCATGTGGATATATAATTATGGGAATATTGAAACTCTATGATGGTTTCTGTTTGAGACACCAACATAGCATACAGTATGAAGTTGATTTCTAAACTTCCAAGTGTACCTTGCATGAACCACAACCACCTTGATTATCATTTTTGAATGAGTAAGAGGTTTTTTTGTATCCATCTAGATATGCATGCCCTCATTCGACTATGACTAATTTTATTTGTATAATACAATAGTAGGTTTGTTGAGCCTAGTGTGATCTAATTCACTGTATAATGTATTAAGTTTATGAAAGTAAGTTTTAATAATGCGTTAGTAACAATTGTTTTTCCCATATCATCGTGGGTATAATGAGATATTATTTTTAGATAGCAGTAGCCAAAGAAAACATAGGGATTATTATATTAAAACCATGATGACTTGACTTGCTTTAGGTTTGGATAGGGACCTTTGCATTAAAGCATTTATCTTATAAAAAGTTACCCTCAAGTTTTGCTTTATAAACTTGTAAGCTTTAATGATCTTTAGGTTATTCATTTAATTGATTAAATATCAGAAAGATATAATCTATAGAATTCATTTAAGACTAAAAATGAATTATTATATCTTATTAAAGTTATTTCATTTTAGAAGAAAATGAATCATCCTTTATATTGTGATTAATATATTGTATATATATATATATATATATATATATATATATATATTTTTTTTTTTAATTTACATGGTGGAATCGATAGTCACCACGAATCCGGGCAGGTTGTCCGACTTTTTATGGCCACCATAGTATTCTGCGTTGTCCACCCCGGAAGCTGCCACATAGATCTTTGCACAGTCCACCCCTATAACCACCATGCCACGATCATTTTAAACCTTTTACGCTGCTGAAAGCACCAAGAAAGGGACAAGCGTTTAGTCCGACAAGGCCCGAGATTTGAACCTTGGACCTCCGCCCACCTTATGGGGTTTTGATGAACCAATTGGTCTACACCTCGGACCTAATCTATTGTATATTAGAAAGAAATAATATTTAGATTAAAGTTAATTCATATTGGTTGAAAATGATGTATTCTTTACATTGTGATTAATCTGTAATAGATTAGAAAAAAATATTAGATTAAAGATAATTCATTTTAGTGGAAAAAAAATGAAATGTTCTTTAGATTGAGGTTAATCTATTAAGAGAATATAATCTTAGTTGATGATTGATACATTTGGAAATGAATTATATTGTGATTGATCTATTTTAGATAAAACAAAAAGAATCTTTGAATTATGTTTATTGTTTGTTGAATGGAAAGGAATCATGGGATTCCTTTATGTTTAATTATGCTCATTCTTTAAGAAGGATATTCATTTTGATTTAAAATATTGTGAAAATTACTTTGATATATGATCTTATTTTAAGATGAAGTTTTCCCTTTTACAAAATGGTCTAGAAGAAATGACATGTATTGTAAATAATAATACAATAGTTCACTATACTACCATTTGAAATAGTAGAGTTGGAATAGGCTTTCAAATAAATAATTTGATGGATATTGGTTTATTACACCAAGAATATGGGAATTTTATTATAGTTTAATTATTCTTTATTTGGATGATGGATTATTATTCTTTGTGAGTTTATGAGAATACTTTTATGAATGATAGTTATGTCTTGATGGATGGGCATGGATCCTAGTAGATAGGTTGGAACTTATGGGGGTTCCATGATTGCTTATCCTTGAGAAGATACCCAAGAGGTTTCTTTTGTATATGTAGATAGGAGAATGCATGTGGGAATTATGGGGTTCGCACACTATTTGTAAAATGAATTTAAAAAGTTCATGTTATATGTGCACATAAGAATTATAAGGATTATTATGCAATGGCTTCAGATTTTTGGAAAAGGAATAAGGGTTTCATTTATGTAGATTGATAGTTAGTCTTATGCAATAAAATGGATTTTCAAGGCTAGGTTTTTCTCGAAAGAGTTTCCCAAGATAAAAAGTGTGTTATGATGTGTATCACCTATGGATATTGCTTTAGAATTGTTATTTATGCATGAAATTAATCTAGTTGATTATTTGATTTGCAATAAAATATGAATGAAGTACAAATAGAATTATATACTTAATCTTGTTATGCTTGTAATCATAGTACTTATGCTTTGGTAGAGTAATATGAATGTTAAGTATTTCTTTTACTCATGCAATAGAGTAAGGTTTATGTAAACATAATATACAAAAGAAAGAAACTAATTCTTAGATTACTTTGGGGTTTAGATTTTTTTCTTAGGAGGGATTATCCATAGGAAACTAGCCTAGCTAGATCCTAAAGGAGAGTACCAATACTAAGAGATTTATGGTGGAAAAATCCCTTAGGGTTGCAATGGATGCTTCAATAATGGGCCATCGAAGTGGGGCTTATAGGTGGATAACACTTGGATTCTATTGTAACTATGTTTCATAGGCCCAAAAAGGCCACATACTTAGCAAATTTTGAAAATTTTGCTAAGTGCTAAAAGAATATCAAATACAATGTAAATTTTGCTCAAGAATTTTGGATAGTGTTAAATTTCACTAGAGAGTGAGCTCAGTGTAAAATTCTATGATCAAAATAGTAAAAAAAACCTAAGTAGAATTTGGAGGAGCATAGTGGAATAAGAAAAGGTGATGCAAGGTTAAATCCACTAAGAGCAAAGATAGTGCAACATTCTGTGATAAACATAGTCAAACAATGCCTAGCAGAATTTCGAGGAGCAAAGTGGAATAAAAAAAAGGTCATGCAGTGTTAAAATCCATTGAGTGTAAAGATAGTGTAAAATTTTATGGTCAACATAGTAAAACAATGCCTAGTAGAATTTGGAGAACTAGAATGGAACAAAAGACTCAAGAAGACAAGGCAAAGTTCACCAAATGAATTTGTAGTTATAAACTTCACTCGAGTAACACAGTGTTAAAATATATGGTCAAAATGGTTAAAGAGTGTAAAAAAATTTGAAGGAGTGGATTTTCAAAAAGGATATGACTCAAAGGAAATTTTTGCTCTCCACCGAGCGGGATACTATATTGTTTTTCGTGCACCCATGACACAAAGCAAAATTCCATGATCAACATGGTCAACCTTGACCCAATAGAATTTTAAGGAGCAGATTTTGAGAAGAAGACACCATGTAACTAAATTTTTCGAAGGTGAAACACATCTAAGTCTCTATTTCATGGTCAACATGGTCAAACCTAACCCAATGGAATTTAAAGGGGTAAAATTTGAAGCTATAAAGCACATGATGATGGATATTTCAAGCATGATAGGTTATATTGCATTGTATCCAAAGGTGGATCAAATATATATCAAATGTAGGTGAGGGATTTTGATATGAGTTCAAAAATGGAAGATTATACACTAAAGAGATGAATATCAGTCCACATGACCACTAAATAAGAGTTAAAAAGGCCATGGAAGATCAAGCATTGTAGAAATTAAGATCCACTAATGTTTTTAGTTACAAATCAATGGTGAAGAAGCTACAATAAGAAAAGGGTATGGATCTGATCAACCTACAACCAATTCAACCACCAAATTTTGTAGAAGATCGAATGACTTGCAGAGGTCTAGGTTATAGAGAGTTTCATGGAGTGTAACTTTTCTTCTTTCTACAAGCAAATAAGAGACCACCACCTTATTACTTTGCTCATCAAATTTTCCTTTTAATGTTCCTATATTTCTATTCATTGTAAAAATTATATATAGAGTTCGAACCCTCAATTTGAAGGGTTAGCTCTAGAGTGTTTGTGCCTATTCCTATAAATTTTCTAAGAAATCAATAGAAGAAGCATTACTTGGATGTTTTCCTAAAGCTTTTGTCTTCATTTTTTTGTAATTTTAATCTATGAATTTATTTATACTACTACTATGGTTAGTCAATTCTAATGATTTTGGATTGCTTACATAGGACAAATTGGAATTCTTCATGTTTAAACAAATGCTATAGAGAGCTTAATTTTCTATTAATTTTGATGTTGATCTAATTTTGTTGTTTGTATCATTAATATTTTAGATGTTTGAAATAGTTCTCTGAGTATTTTATGGTTCTAAAATGATGAATATTATTTGTTTTGAATGTTGTTAGTTACAAGTGTGGCATATTGGAAATTTTGATGAGTGTCATAAATAACATCATTTATCTTTAAGTTTTGTCAATCTAGGGCGGTGTCCAATGGCTATATACAATAGTAAAGGTAGGCATATTGAAGATCAAATCATTTAGGAAATAGGATTTATTGATGGGATAAGTTAGCTTTGGGGGTTTTTGGTGTCACTTCTAATACTATGAATTGAATTTGAATTCTATTTACACTTACAGAAGTAAAATTATAGAAATGGAAAGTTTGCAGAAAATGAAACCTGATTACTCTTGTAGAATTGAAATGATAGGAATGAAAATATTGCAGAAAATGAAACCTAATCACATTTGTAGAATTGGAATGACAGGAATGAAAATATTGCAAACTTGAAATACACAAGCTGATAACCAATCAACAAAATGGAAATGCCAAGAATATGGGAACAACTGCTAAAAAATAGGGGAAAACCACAAATGTTGTAAATTCCACTTTATGTTATTGGGCCAGCTAAAATAAACACACAAATATTATGAAAATACAAACTACAAATACTACATACATCTACAGTAAACACAGTTAGTAAACAAAAAATAGAAACTACCAAGTTTTTTGCTGATCTATTGTAGCAAAAGTTCAAAGAAAAACCTATCAACAATTAATAATTCTTTTGGGCCTGGAAGTGGCCCTTGCTCCTTGATCTAGAAGAAGGTGAAAGGATACTACTAACTACTCAATGATCACACATTCTCTCATAAAAACAAATGGATGGAAATACTACACTTTATTGACTATCACACAACATTACAACATTGCAAGAGAATCCTGCTAAATTGCTATTCTGCTACAACTTCTACTTCCTAACAATAGTTTTCTATGTGTCTATTGCTACTTCTATCTATGCTCAACAAAAAAGGAATCCTATTATTTATAATAATATATTACATGTACTACATTTACAATCTATTATATTTTAGTGGTTCAACAATTGTTTTGAAACTGTATTTCTCTAATTCAGAAAACTGTTATGATGTAGCATTTCATTATCCCTTGCTGTGCATTCTTTATTGGTGGAAATGAGTTTGCAGAGATGAGAAAACATCTCATACACCTGTATCCTTTCCCAAATTATCCATTTCCACCTTTCTGGGTGTTTTTTTTACCTTTTTGACCAGAACTGGTCCTTCTTTGCTCATTCTGGAGCTCCTCCAGAATATTTGTTAGTGCAATAACTTGACACTTATCTGTACACTAAATGCTCAATAAATTAGGTTTGACCAGCTAGGAAGTCTCCCTAAGTCCTTAGAAGATAAACTCAACCAGTTTTATGCACTGTAGCTGACAAATTCCAAGCCATGCTATTTATGGACATTTGGATGGAATTTGTATGGTTAAAATTCTGTCTTAGATTTTCTACATAGTCATAGTAGTGTGGTACCTTTTTTGTGATTTAAAATTTTTAGGAAGCAAGGAAAGTAATTTAAATACCACTAACAGGATACACATTAGCACATATTACTATATACTTCAAATACACTTGCATTTACTAATTAAATCAACTGAAATAGTGTAGATAAATGTAGAAAATGGTCAAAATAGAGTATTATGCTCCTACACATTTAAGCATGTAAATATTCATATATAATGCATTAAATCATCAAAATTAGCATAAAAACATAGCATAATGTTTATAAAGCAATTTATGAAATATCCAAATTAGTCCATGAATGAGGCAATTTATGGCCTCATAATTTCTCCCCTAACCTATTCTAATGCATGTCCTCATGTATTTTGTGAGGTCACAGAGGCATAGATATCTATGTCCAAATTTCTTTCTTGATAACTCCATATATTCCCTTTATAGTATCCTCTAGTTTCCTATAATTGTTTGAGCCATTATTGAAACTACTCATTTTTTTTTTAAATAAAGGGGTAAAAATTTATTGATAAAATGTCTAGATTACAGAGTACAACTGAGCTTCCGACCAGGACTCAAATAAATAACCAAATAGGCTAAAACCACTAGACTATAATGACACCCAAAAAAGACAACAAGAACAAACCACATTAAGTTTGTACATCCTTATGGATCAACTCCCATAGGCGTTGAGAGTCCCCAGACGAGAGACTCTCCCAATTATCGATACTCCAAGGATCCAACAGCTCAGAAGCCCTTTTGGCTAGGTAATCAGAAACCAAATTCCATTCCCTTGGAATGTGCACAAAGAATATAAATTTGAACTCTTCACTCATTCTGAGAATCTGAATGACTGCAGAGGCCAACTGCCAATTAACTTCCTCCACCCTTTTACTATTTAAAATATTAACCATAATTTGAGAGTCAGACTCACAGATAATCCTATTCCAGCCAAGAGAAAACCCCCTCTGCAAGGCCTCAATAATTGCAAGAGCTTCCATAAATTTGTTGGAGTGAACACCTTTATAAATGGAAAAGAAAAAACTAACACCACTAGTAGAATCTCTCCCAAAATTGCCAATGCCAGCATGTCCAGGATTACCCTTGGATGATCCATCAATATTAATTTTTAAAACTCATCTAAGGGGTGGCCTCCACCTACCATCTCTCCTAACCTTCTTACTGAGCTAAGGAACCCTACTAGAGCTAGAAGAGTTCACACCATCCCCAAAGAGACCAAGTGCTTGTTGTACCTTCTTCTCCCTAGAATCCAAAAAAGGGTCCACATCACATTTGCTATGGATGGTTTCCTGAACCATATACAAGATCCTTTTCTAGATCTGTTGAACAACCAAATAACTACCCTAAAATATGCATTGGTTTCATTCGAGCCAAATTTGCTAGATGATGCAATAAGGGCCCAAATTCCAAGCCACCCAAAGGAAGGGGGCCTTGGCCGGAGGTCTACCCAGACTACTCCAAAACTCCACCAGGGATAGCACATGAAAACATGGATGGTTCCAGGCACTCCACCAATGATGCAAAATGTCTCTAGCAAAGGAGCATTGGAAAAATAAATGAGAAGAGTAATCCTCATTCTTACTACAAAGGACAAAAAAAGAGGGACCCTAAAATCCCCTCTTCCTCACATTATCCAAAGTGAGGCATTTATTATGAGCTACCAACTAGAGAAAAAAGGTACATTTTGGCCAGGAAAATTTGTTCCACACCTTTTTCCACCAAGTGATAGGAAGACTCCCATACTTTTTCTTATAAATAACCTGATAACCATAGGCTATTGAGTAGGTTCCCTTAGGATCAAGGTTCCAAGCTAAAATATCTTTATCCCTCAATGAAGAACAAGGTCTCCTCATAATAATAAGAGCAAGCACCTCTTTGTCCTTGGCCAGTCCCCCTGGGGCCATTCTTGTAGATCTTTCCACCTGTACATCTTCATATTTCCAAAATACTAGATTTTTTTAAAGTCCTCCACATGATACCAGCCTTCTTATAAGAAAAAAATGCTTAGGGAACATAACCTAGGATATTTATTCAAGATAGGAGGGTGGCCATCCCAAGAATCCTCCCAAAAAAGAGCATTTGATATGTGATTGCAAATCAAGAACAAACACTACTTGATTAATTAGCTCCTCTTTTTAGAGTGTCCCAGATAATAGAACCTTTCCCAACCAAGCTGAATCTAGGGATCTTAGCCTCAGAAATACCTCTCAAGTATTTACAAGATAATATTTTAGCCCAAATCTGATCTTGAGAGGTACACCATCTCCAATAAAGTTTTGTAGCCAAAGCCTACCCAAAAAGAGTTGTTTGTCGCAACCCAAGGCCTCCCTCTTGCATCGACATACATATAGAATCCCACCTAACCAAACTCCATTTATATTGATCAAGTTTTCCAGACCATAAAAATTATCTTGAAAAAGCATCCATGTCCTTAATGAAGGGAGAGGGAGCTATTTGTACAAAACATCTATAAATGGGTAAAGCTTGAACAACCAATTTTAAAAGCAACACTCTACCTATAGTGGATAGCCATCTGAAAGTCCAGTGATTCACCTTCCTTCTAAAATTATCAAGCATAGACTGCCAAGAAGATATAGGTAGAGGATGAGATGAAATTGGAATACCAAGATAAATGAAGGGGGGAGTCCCAACATGGAATCTTAGAATACGAGCAATCATGGCTTGAATAAGAGGAGGGGTATTGAAGAAGAAAATAGAAGACTTTTCCTCATTAATAAAATCTCCAGAAGCACCAAGATATATGTCAAGAGATTGTCTAATATTACCAGCTTCCTTGATAGTGGAAACTCCCAATAAAGTAGTATCATCAACAAATTTAAGGTGGGAAAGAGATGGAAAACTACTATCCCACTTCCACCCCTGAATGAGACCCTGCATGACTTGAGACTTGAGCAATCTTCCCAACCCTTTCATCATAATGATAAATAAATAAGGAGATAAAGGATCTCCTTGCCTCAATCCCCTTGAGGCCTCATATAGCTCTAATGTCTCATTATTAACAAGAACAGAGAATGAGGAATAAGAAACATAGCTCATCACCCATCTAATCCATTCCTCCTCAAATCCAAAAGTAGCAAGAACTTTCTAAAGAAAGGACCATCTGACCCGATCATAGGCTTTGGTCATGTCCAACTTAATGAACATAGTTTTCTCCTTAAAATTTTTCATCGAGCGAATAGCTTCTGTAGCAATAACAACCCCATCCAAGATTTTTCGACCAACAAGAAACCCTCCTTGCTCCTTAGAGATGATTTTGCTCAACCATATCTTTAGCCTCTCAACAATAATTTTTGTGATGATCTTATACACAACATTACAGAGAGCAATAGGCCTAAACATATCCAAGGAATCTGCTCCCTCGTTTTTGGTTATAAGCACCACAAAGGTAGAATTTAGGGCCCTTAGCATATGTTTGTTCTTTTGGGACTCATGGACCACCTCCAAAAGATCAAATTTGATTAAATCCTAAAAATCCTGATAAAGCTCAATCGAGAATCCATCTGGGCCTGGGGATTTTCCTTTTTTTATATTGAATACAACATTTTCGAACCCCTCAAGGGAAATTGGACCCATCAAGTGCTCATTCATCTATCTAGAATAATCACTGGAATATAGTTTAGAATAAGCTTTTCATTCTCATAATCTGATAGGGAGTCCTCCTTGAAGAGAGAGGAAAAATACCTCTTATTCTCTTCTAAAATATCCCTGAAATAAGAGAATAGGGCATCCTAAGAATTCACAAGAGAGGTAATCAGGTTACCATTACGATGAGCCTTAACTAAGTTATAAAATAAGGCTGTGTTCCTATCCCCTTCCTAAATCCAATCTACTTGAGATTTTTGTTTCCAAAAAATTTCTTCCCTTAGTTCCCATTCAGTAAGGACTTTCGTAGCCTTAGATTCCTCAACAAGAAGATCCTTCGTGAACCCCTGATCTCTAATATTCCTTGAAGTTTCTTTCATCCTCCTAAGAGCTGTCAGCTTAGCTAAGGAAAGGTTCCCAAAATTCAGTCTATTCCATCTCTTCAATTTATGTTTTATAAATTGTAGTTGCTTCATAAAGGAATACACAGCGGTGCCATGAGGAGGTTTGCCAGTGGTCCACCAGCCTTGCATGAAATCATGAAGCTTAGTATCACGAAGCCATATAATTTGAAAATTAAAGGAGGAATTCATTTTTAGCCCTAACTCCAAAGCAAAGAGTTTTATAGGCCAATGATCAGATCCCTTACCCTCCAGAATCACAGAACTAGCACTTCTATTATTACCCATCCAATAACTGGATATCAAAAACCTATCCAGTCTCTCTAATATGGAAGCTTCCCCATACCTTCTATTGTGCCAAGTAAAGATCCCATTATCTGGCTTGATGTCAACCAATTTTAGGGTCTAGATATGAGTACTGAAGATAGAATAAAAAGGCTCGAGACAGTCCACCCCACCACGTTTCTCCTCCAGACAAGTGATAGAGTTGAAGTCTCGAGCCAAAATCCATGGGTACAAGGGAACCAAGCTTCTCAAAAAGCAAATGTGCTTCCACAAATTCACTTTACCATTGTAATAAATAAGAGCATACACATTTTTAAGTAGGATGGTTTCACCAGATTCATTATCATGCCCGACCATCAAAATAGACCATATGCTAGAAATCCAAGAGGGGATATCTTAACTAGATCCCATAAACAAGTGATGCCACCAGCATATCCACATACACCAATACACTGGAATTTCCCCCTTATCCACAACTTGGGAGCAATATTGAACATACTATCAATAGACAATTTAGTCTCCTGAATAAACACCACATCTGGAGAATGCAAATGAACAAAATCACAAACAACTTTTTGTCTGGGGATGTTGTTCAACCCCCTTACATTCCATGAGAGGATAATCATTTTTTAGGGTTATAAAAATGGGAGTCCAATGTTCTCACCAAGCCTGACTCCACAAAAGTCTCCCCCATTAACTTAATTTTATCCTGGTCCTTCTTCCGACCCACCTTCATATTCTTATCCAATTTTTTTTTAATTATTTTTTGTTGCAATCCCAACATCATAGGATTTTTGCAGTCCAAGGATGACTACATCAATTCCTGAGTAGGAGAGGGCATAACTAAATCTGTACCACTTTCCAAAATGGTTTCCCTTAGAGGGCTAGACCCATCCATGTCCTCTATACTTAGATCCAAAGATCTTTGTTCTTCATTTAAACCCCCTAGATCTGATTCCTTAAGTTCACCCTCAAGAAGAGACATCTGATTCGGCATTGTTATATTTGCATCAGATAGTGACATTTCAGGTATCTCCATGCACTGATCAAGATCATCTAATATTTCAAAATGGTTGAGTAGAGCATCTGGCTAGATATCCTTAAGGTCTTTGCTTGCCCTTCGTCCTCTATTTCAGGATTTTACCATAATAAAACCTTCCTTATCCCATTCCCATTACTTTATTGGGGCTTTTCATTTATCCAAACTTTTTCCAGATGGAGAGGGCCTAGGAATTGAAGCCACATGTAAGGCATTTTCTTTGTAGGTGGCCATATTTACAGTAAATCTAACAAAAAAATGGAAGAGCTTCATAGTCAAGTTTTTGAACACATATAGTTGATCCAGATTGTATTTCAATAGAATTTGGAATAGGATTATTTAAGTCAATTTCAACACAAATACGAGCAACAGAGATTAATTTTTTATCCATTGTCTATTGTGACGGTCCAATAAGCTTCCCAAGTAGAAGGACATTCTTATGCAAGATATCAGTTCTCCAAAATTCCAATGGGAGCTATGGAAGTCACACCCATACGGGAACCCACGATGACCACTCCTCTGATGGGTTGAAACCCACATGCTAGGGTTTAAGAAAGAGTCCCATTTGGTTATAGAAATAAGTACCCCCTTCAAATGCTTTTTTATGTTCTACAATACAAGAGAAAACTACAATAAAATAGTTGTTCACACTCAGCATCACCTTCATATCGCCTTCAGGATTCCAAGTTTTCCTTACCCAAGTGTCCACAAAGGGGAGAGAAATTTAGATTCCCAAAAATTTACCAATAAGGGTATGTTTGGTTAGATACTCCACATCTTCCACCATCGAGTCTGGTTGAACCACTAGAACTGGCCTAGCTTCACATCGTTCCAAACATCCATTATTCTTTAACAAGTGGTTCCCGACATGCACTGGAAAATCCTGTTCCTTCCAGTCATTTTCAGATGAAAAAACATCATGAGCATGCACTCTCTATGCCGGACCCGATGCCATCATGACATTCCTCCAATTTTTTAGACCTCCTCCGGAAGCTACTGCCATCCCCGTAGAGTAGTTTTTCTTCATCAAACCCTAGAAAAGTAGTTTTTCCTCATCAAACCCTAGCAGAGCTCCAAAGTCATCCCAAATAATCAAAATTGACAATGTTTTTTTCAATCCTCTTGAAACTGCTCATATGGTTGAGGATCATTGTCAAATAAATAAGGATCAGGGGTTATAACAATAGGTAGTTTGTACTTCAAACCTATTCAATGCTATTTCATTTCTAGGATAGTCTGTATCATGCTTTCTACTCTCCTATTGGACCATAACAGGTTGTTGGGTGATATGGGTTCTGTCTTCTACAATGATATTGGTAATTATCCCCATCGAACCTTCCAAGCTGATAAAGCATTAGAAAAATTCTTGGCATAAAAGTTCTGAAAACTAAATAGACAATAATTAAGATTATTTAAATAAACATCTCTAACCTTTTGTTCTCTCATCATAGTAAAATGTTGGTTGGTGGAAGTTCTATGATTGACATGGACAGGTCTTAATAGTAGCTCAAATTTTAATTCAATTTCCTTACTTGCCTTTTTCTCCTGATCCCAATACAATTGATTTTGCAGTGTGGACATAAAGGATCTCAATTGAATATCCCTTGTAAAAACATGTGGTAGAAATATCACATTTTTTGGCATGAGAAATTTGTGCAGTAATAGCTCACTCATAAAATTATTTTGTTCTTCTAGAATATGCAAATAGACTTCTAGAAACTCCTCATTAGATTCCATTTTATAAGGGAGATTGGAACCAATCCTCATCACTTTCCAATGGAGGTACTTATCTTTCAAGATCAAGCTGTAAAATCTTGTCGATCGTCTATACTAGACTAGGTATTTTGCAACCTGGAAAAGATATTGTACCTGTCCCTGCAACTTATTTATTTTTGAACTTTGGGCATCATGCTTCTGTTCCAAAGGTTTCAAAGATGAAATTTGTGCTTCCATATTTTGGCACTTCAACATCCAGTGTGCTATATCTTCATTATAATTTGTTAGTGTAACTATATATAGGGGTATGATTATCTGCTACACTTTTGAAGGTAAATCTACTTGCACCCCAATTTCTACTATTTCAACTTGAGGTGAGTCAAATGGAAACATTTCAAAAAAAAACTTATGGGAATGCATTTTTACCTGATTCTTCACTTCCCTTTTATCACTGACATCTATTGCTTCCTATGATGTAACTTTGAAACATCCTATTGAGGGTCCTGAAACTTCATGGTCCAATTTTATTACATCCTATTGGTGGATCTATGTTTCAGCCACATCTGTTTAAACCCTTATGATGGGCAAAATTTCCTTAGGTTTCTACTCATGTAATTTTACTTCAATAAGGGAAAGGAATTGTTGCCCATCATTTTGTATGACAACTTCTCAATTCTATTCGATTAACTCCAACAAAATTCTTACCAATTCATCTTCAAAATCAAATTTTGTAGGTTGTGACTTCAGATTTGATAACCTAGGTTTTAGTTCATCTATATCCTGCTACAAATCAATAATTTGCTTATCTTTTTCTTGTATAGAGGTCTCATTTTGTTCAATCCATCCCATATATGTCTTAATGACACTTCTAGCAGTGCATAACTATTCATGTATGTCATCCTATTCCTCTGCTATAGACTCTGCTTCAGATTCAGAATAATAAGCAGGTGGGTCATCCATCATAGGAATTTCAGTATCTGTACATATATCCTCTATGCCTACATCTACAATAACTTCTACAAATATTTTTTCCTATTTTGTGTCTATAGAATATGTGTCAAATGTGTCAAGGTGTTCCCTTTGATATTCAACCGTTTGTCTTGGAAGTTTTCTAGAAATTTTTCACTGTGGTGATAATGCTTCAACATACACCACTTCCTCAATTATTTCATGCTTGTGAAGTCTATATGACCTTCGCAACACAAGACTATACTGCTTCCTTTTGTGTTTTATAATGGATTATAATAATTCTGGAGCATATTCTACTCTGGACAGAGATGTCTCCCTCTCAGTTTGAGTTTCCTTGCTTGAACTCCTTGGCTGTTCAATGGTCTATACCAGAAATATAGTCACATATTTTCTATAGGACTAGTTTTAGATTTTCTTTTCCTTTGTCTCCTAGTCCTAGCATATGGAGGTCCTTGTGGTGAAGAAGTAATTTTATCTTTAGAAGCTTCATTCCTTACCTTTTATTCATTATTTTTAGGGTTTTCAGGGCTCTCATATTCTTCATGAGTTTTAGGGCTTTCATCCCCTGCTTCATCTTTGTTTTCTCTATCAACCAGTTCATTCCAAGAAGAGAAAAACCTATCAAAACTTCTAGGGTTTCCCCTAAAATGGTTTTTACATATAAGTTTAATTATCCCATGATGTTCAGGGGTTCCTTTCCCCTATTTGTAGCATTTAGCCATACTCTGTAATTCCTGGTGTAGCTATAGAGGAAAATTTACCCTAAATTCAAGTTTCTAGCCACCATGCCTTAGATGATTCAAAATTTTAATATGGTGGCTAGATAACACAACAAATTGCCCCTCACAAGTGAAAAATCTGATTACCCATACATCTACCTCCTTCCAAGGGTGTTGTAAATTGGTTCGTTTTACTCCTTTGTAAATATTGTTATTCATTTGAAATTCAATTGGTTTATCCCCCTCCTATTTGAACTCATTAACTACTTTTGTTAGGGTATTTTTATCAATCTTTGAAATTTGTAAGCCATGCAAAGATAATTCAATGATTTAAATTAAGATTTTAGGTGTTACCTGTATTGCCATGCCACTGATATTGGCCTGGTTATTCCTAAAGGTTCACATAAAATCTATTGCCAGTCCTTCGGAATACACATTGAATTTGTTCAAAAATGACATCAACCCTCCTAGAAAAAATTGTAATGACTCAGGATCCCTCTGTAGATAACTAGCATTTTCTGGCTCAATTTTGTTTTTTTCCCCATCTTCAAATTTTCCCTCTACTATATTTTCTTACTGCCCTATGAGTTTTCCTGCAACAGTTGATTCTCCAATTTGGAATCGACAATTTTTGTTTGAGGAGCACTATGATAATTTGCAATGATTTCTAGGATAGAGAAATTAATTATTTGAGCATAGGAACCATCTTCAGAACATGTCAAAGATTACAAAAAAAGATAATCAATTTTGATAGGCACATGACAGATGATAATTCCCCATGATGACAATCAAATTATCTTATCCGGTGATCTTCCATTAATTAATTATGACTTTGCTGAGCTGGCACTTGGTCATTGGTCAAAACATGCATAATTTGTAGGGTTAATATCATTAATTACTGAGTTGTGTTTGTCGAGGTGCCTTGTTGCATGAGCCAAAGATTATGCAAGAACCCAAAAATATTTCCCATCGTAACTTGTGACCTCCCTCAAATCTTGTACCTTGACTTCATTCTCCAACTTTGGACAACAAAAATTAAAAAAAAACAAACTTAGGTCTGTTAGGGTAAAATAGGTAGTATATTACATTATACTATATAGATTATTACATTTACTTTTTACTGCATAACCATGGAGATATTTACTGTTCCAAAATATCTACTAGTTAACCTAGATTAATACCTAAAATACCCTAGGTTAGATATTTTAGGGTAGTTGTTTAATCATACTTCTCTACCCTAGGTTAGTAGTTAGCAACACGTCTCTCTCAATGCATCTTGTTAGCATGATTGTTGCTAAGTCAGTATTATTTGCAACCTATTTAATGCTTAGTATTTCTAAGCTATGGTTCATAATGTTGAATATTTATTATTGCATTATTGAATTCCATTTTTGCATGACTTATTCATCACATTGGCATCAGAGCCAATTTTTTTGGCTCACTCAAAGGACGAACTGGTGACAATTGGCACCACTAATCCACCTCAATAGGTAAGATTGCTAGAGATATCAGGCTCATGATGAGATCAAGTTCAACCCTAAATTGACCAGGGCTTACTCGACCCTAAGCCCACACTACTTGTGAGGGAGGCGATCAATCACCCTTACAATTATCTTGATCGACAGCACTTCGCATCGAGCTCCACGATCGACTTCCTACTGAGCCCCTCGATCGATAGCACTTTGTCATTGACTAGGCTCTATGATTGATGCCCAAGGAGGTAGGAGCCTTGGATCATAATCACAAGGCTTGGGCCTGCAGAGCCACATGGCCTCTATAGCTTGGGAGAGCCGAGAGGGTAGAAGCACCCTCCCCTCCTAGTTGGATGCACATGAGGCAACCAATTTGGGATACGAGAGGGCAGGAGCACCCTCTGATCCCTGACCACCTCAAGATCTATGAGGGTAGGAGGTCCTACAATCCCTGACATAGCCTGACTCTAATATTCAACACATGGTGAGATCCAGATATCTTTGGACTACACACACCCTAAGGCACCACCTGGACCACTAGTCTGGCCTGCATGCATTCTGAGGTACCACCTGGACCGCTAACTGGGTGACACATGGCTCATAGGCCATGCGCCACCTAGACATTGACTAGGCGACACTCAATTTTTTGCCCGCACTTAAGAGGAGAGAAGGGAAAGGGAATCACTTTCTCTTCCCTTCATGTCGAGCCGTGTAGCTCAACTGGCACACAGTGTCAGGCTAAGGCTTTGGACAGAGGGGAGTCCAGGGTTTGACTCCCACCGAGGCAATTTTTTTTTTCCTTCAAATGTCACTTAGCGCCCATAGAAAGATAAACAGGTATTTTAATTTATTTTTAATTGTTTTTTTAGTAAATTTTATTAATAATTTAATCATATTTTATTAAAAATTATTATTTTTAAGTGTTTTTCTTCAAATGATTATATTATTGATTTAATTATGCTTCAAATTAATTAGAAATTAATGAGAGAATAAAGAGGCTATATTTTTTTTACAATATCCACCAAAATTGAATGCTTTTTGTTTTCTCATCAAAAGGAGATATAACACATAAAAGAGTATTTTTTTTTGCAAATTAGAAAGCCTACAAGCCCTTAAAATCTTCTCACAACCTGTTACATTTGCCAAATCAAGGATTTCTTCAACAATTTTTTTTACAATAAAATCCTCGAAAGTTCTATAGTTTTCTTCACACATTATTGGAGATAAAAAGACATAGAAACTCAAACTTCTATTGCAAAACAAAGTGATTTACAACATTGAGAAATCACATAGGTCATTTCCTTTACAATAAAATTCAAACTTTGCTTTTATTTTCTCCTTCAAAAAGGAGATATACGACATAAAATTGCATTTTTTGTTGTAAACTTGAGAAATTTTTTTGAACCTATTTTCTTGATCCTCATGCTTGAGTGTTGAAGACAAAAACCAAATTCATGTGTCGACTGGTCTGGAAGCCTTTCAAACATGGGCCGTGTGTTGACTTGTCTTGAAATGAGTGCTCAAATTTTTCAATTTTATAAAAATTAAGGGGGTATAGAAGTCATATTAAGTGATTCTATTTTTTACAAAATTGTAAAGATAAAGGGGGGATATTTCAAAACAAGAAAGGTGCATTCTCGATTGTACTCGACACCTTTTCTTAAAAATTGACTATACTAGGTGCATTTTCGGTTGCATCCGACACCTAGAGTGATAATAATTTGGGTTTATCTCTTGTTTTGATTATTGCACTAAAAATCATGCTTTTTGTGTGCAATTAAAAAATCAGATAAAACATTGAAGAAGCATTTCACAGACCCCAAACTTCACTCAAAATCGTGCTAAACCTTGCACAGATTAAAACAAAGTCAATTTTTTTTTGTCCCCATCAAAGGTCAAAATCCAAACACCTTGATTAACTCTCTTTGTTTGGCTTAGTTTCCTCAAAATTACCATACTTCTTGAAGGGTGTTAAGGCAGGTGCCATTAAATATCCTAGAGAGCATAATCATAAGTCTTTCAAAACCTACCCCTTTAATTTGCTCTATTTTGTTTGGTTTAAAATCCTCAAAATTTTCATCCCTTTTAAACGGTGTTAAGGCAGGTGCCATTAAATATCTTAAAGACCAAATTAAAATCTTTCATATACTCTTTTGAGGGTATACTACAAGATAAAGTCATCTTAGTCATATCAATTTGAAACCTTAACCATGGCCATGATCAACAAGTATATCACGGAGAGCCAACTGCTCAAAGGTTCAAATTATTCAGCCTAGAAAACTAATATGAAAGCCATTTTAACTGTAAAGGAGATGTGGGGAATAGTGGATGGCATTGATTCTAGACCCACATCATCAGGAGCAGATCAGACAGATTATGATAAAAAGGATAAAATATTTTCCTTATTGATCTTGGTAGCTATTACTGATGACATACAACCTCATATAAGTGAAGCTAAAAATGGTAAGGAGGCATGGAATGCCTTACAAACCATTTTTTAAGGAAAGAATCAATCAACAATTCTTAACCTTAAAACACAAATTTATACTCTTCATATGAAATATGGAGAGACAGTAGAGTTATTCCTCTATAGAGTCACATATATAAAAATAAAACTACAAGACTTAGGAGAAAAAGTGGAAGACAATGTCCTGAACTCAATAATTTTAAGGGCTCTTCCATACTCCTATAGAATGTTGATCACTTCACTACAAGTCTCCAGAAGGACAATGAATTTTGTAGAGTTGGTAGATTTACTTCAAACTGAAGAAGATAATCAAATCCAAAGAGATGAGGCATCCAATAATGCACTTTTCTCAAACAAGCAAAGTGGAAAGAAAAAGTGGAATCAACAGAAAGGATCTTCTTCTAACAAAGACAAGGGTAAAGGCAAAGAGATTCAGAAGAAGAAGCAGTATTATAAAATTTGTGATAAAGACACTCATGAAACCAAAAGATGTTGGTTTAAGAACAAACCACCCAATGAACAAGGACAAAATAAGGGCAAAGGTAAACTAAAGAACAATAATAAATAGCATTAGGGAAACATTGCCACTGAAGATTCTAGTTTGGACTCTGAATGATCACCCAAAGTGCTCATGACACATACATAATCCTCTCACAAGGATACTGTTTGGTACATAGATTCAAGTTCTAGTAAACATATGACTGGTGATAAGTCCTAGTTTAATACATTTTAGGCTCGAGAAGGTAGACCATTACCCATTGCTGATGATTAGACATATCGAGTTTAGGGAGAAGGAGGTATTTCTATCTCCCTTCTAGATGGAGAATGTAAGATTCAAAAAGTTATTTATATACCAGGATTGGAAAATAATCTCTTGTTTGTTCCATAAATCCTAGAAAATAACATGAATATCAATTTCAAAGTGGACAAATAAAAGAAATGTTACTTTATCACCTAGAAAGGAAAACAGATAGCAACAGGTTCATACAAACATGGTTTGTTTATCCTAGATGTAATTAACTCTACACATAATACAATGGCAGTAACCATAAAAGAGGCCACTTCTCTATGGCATAAGATATTTGGGCATCTAAGTATAGGGTATTTAATAGAACTCAGTAAATATCAAATGGTTAAAGGACTGCCTACTCTTCCATCTACTTTGCCAGTGTGCTCAGATTGCTTGTCAGGAAAGCAACATAGAGTACCTTTTGAACCTATCTCCTTTCGAGCTAAGGTACCTTTGGAGTTAGTTCACATAGATTTGTGTGGTCCTATGTCTACTAGTTGTGGAGAAAAAATGTATTTTCAATTGTTTGTAGATGATCACTCACAAAAAATGTGGGTCTTTTTATTGCAGTTGAAGTCTGAAGCATTTGACTATTTTTAGCATTTCAAAAAGCTAGTTGAGAAAGAATCAATATGTTTCATAAAGACCCTCCATTCAGATCAAGGGGGGGAATACACATCAAAAGAATTTTCCTCATTTTTGCAAAAACATGGAATAAAAATACATTTAACAATAGCCTATTCTCCTTAGTCAAATGGAGTTGCTGAGAGAATAAATCATTTCATTATGGAAATGGTTTGATGTATGCTTAAGGAAGCCAATATTGAGCACAGTTACTGGGTTGAAGCTGTGACAACTACAATATATCTTCTAAATAAGGCTCCCACATGGGCTCTTGAAGGTATGACTCCTTAGGAAGCATGGAGTGGAAGGAAACCCTCCATATCTCATCTACGAGTATTTGGGTGTAAGGCTTTTACGTATATACCTAAGGAGAAAAGAAAGAAGTTAGATGAGAAGACACTACAATGTGTTTTTCTTGGATATTATGAATTCTTAAAATGCTATTTATTGATAGATAAATTCACCAAGAAAATACATGTTAGTAGAGATGTAGTGTTTGATGAGGCTTTCACATCTAACACTACATTAGTATACTTGGAAGATGAGGAGCAACAGCCATAGACTCCTCCATAATAGAAAAAGCCTCCAAAATGGTATACAAGTACTATGAGAGATTCCAAACTCACTTCACCTCCATATATTACTCTCAATAATCCAAATACATGAAGCATGTCTCGATAGAGAACGATAGAAGCATCTACTTTAGTTGATGATCTTTGTGTAGATTTTCAAGAGATTTTTGTTGATAAAGATTTAGAAGTTGGAAATGATATGGAAATTGATGAGGAGAGGGTTTACATGTCTTCATATGATGAAAATGAACCTTATAAAGTTTATGAAGCACTTAGTCTGCCTTAGTGGAAGGCAGCTATGGATGCTGAACATAAATCCCTCATTAAAAACAAAATATGGAAGTTGGTCGATTTGCCTAAAGGAAAGAAACCCATAGGCCGCAAATAGGTTTACAAAATCAAATATAAGGTAGATGGTACCATAGATAAGCATAAGGCCCATCTTGTGGCAAAGGGCTATGCTCAAAAGGAAGGCCTTGATTATGAGGAAACCTTTGCACCCACTACAAGGATGACCACCATTCGAGTTCTTTGTGCTATGGCAACATAGTTTAGATGGAAATTACATCAGATGGATATAAAAAGTGTCTTTCTAAATGGTGACTTAAAAGAAGAGGTATACATGACTCAACCTCAAATATTTTCTGAGAAAGGCCATGATCAATAAGTTTTCAAATTGGTCAAATCATTATATAGGCTAAAACAAGCCCCAAGAGCATGGTACATCAAAATGGATAGTCACCTACTACAACACAGATTTAAGAGAAGTCCATTAGATGCAAATATCTATATCAAGAACACAGGTTCTGAAATAGTGATTCTTGTACTATATGTAGATGATCTAATCATCACTGGAAATTCAGAGAAATTGATTAATGCCATGAAAAATGACTTGAAAGAGTCATTTGATATGATAGATATTAGAATTCTCCACTATTGTATTGGCCTTGGGATAGAACAGAAGAAGAATCATCTTAGGGTGACTTAGAAAAAGTATGCCAAGACTTTAGTAGAAAAATATCATATGACTGATTGTAAGCCCAAAGCAACACCGATGGAATTAGGGCTTCAGTTATCATGGTATGATGACTCACCATAGGTAGATGGAATGCTATATCGATAGATGATTGCAAGCCTCATATATCTAACCAATACTAGACTAGACATTACTTATACTTTAAACTATATTTCTTAGTTCATGCAGGAACCAAAGTTCTCTCACTAGAAAGAAACTAAGAGGTTCTTCACTACATTTAGGGTAGTGTATATTATGGTCTAGAGTATAAGAATAATAACTCATTCTTCTTACAGAGTTATAATGAATCTGACTATGCTGGATCCCTATATGATAGAAATCAAAATTGGGATATGTATTTCATCTTGGATCTGGTCCTATCTCATGGCATAGTAAAAAGCAATAGGTGGTTTCTTTATCTTCAATTGAGGCAGAATATCATGCTGCATGTGGAGCTGTGTGTGAAGAAATATGGTTAAATCGCATCTTGGATACCATGGGCCTACCAAATAAACTTCATATTCACATGTTTTGTGACAACTTAGGTGTTTTGAACTTGGTCAAGAATCTAGTCCATCATGAACACACAAAGCATATTGACACAGATTGTCATTTTAGTCGTGATGAAGTTCATAAACACAATATCAAGATCCAATACATTCCCACCGACAAACTGGTTGCTAACATCTTCACAAAGGCACTTGGACATGTCAAATTTGAGATTTTTCGAAGTAGACTTTGTATATCAAAGTAATGTAATAAAGGGGGGATGTTAGGATAAAATAGGTAGTATATTACATTATACTACATAGATTATTACATTTACTTTTTACTGCATAACCATGGATATATTTACTATTCCAAAATATCTACTGGTTAACCTAGATTAATACCTAAAATATCCTAGATCAGATATTTTAGGTTAGTTTTTTAATCATACTTCTCTACCATAGGTTAGTAGTTAGCAACACGTCTCTCTCAACACATCTTGTTAGCATGATTGTTGCTAAGTTAGTATTATTTATAACCTATATAATGCTTAGTATTTCTAAGCTATGGTTCCTAATGTTGAATATTGATTATTGCATTATTGAATTCCATTTTTGCGTGACTTATTCATCACAAGGCCACATGACATTCCAAATTCTGCCCTATTTTTTCCAAAGTTGTTTTCCATTTTGAAGTACGAACGTTGCCTAATTTTGAAACTCAAACCCTTCTTCATTTTGAAGCTATTTTTTGTCTTAAGAAGCATTATTATTCTGGATCTTGATATCATTTTGAAGCTCTCTATACATATCTTCTAGAATAGGCTTATTAACTATAGTTTTTCAATTCTTTTGTTTCTTTTATCCCATTAAAATAGCACAAAATTTATTTCTCTGCCTTCCTTTGACCAGATGGAATACTTTTGGATTTTACCAAACCTTAAGAATGCTTTATACTAATGAGTGATTTTTATACACTACATACTAAATATTTACAATGATTAAAATGCAAAGGGTACATACTTGATTTAACCACTCATCTAAATTTATACAGGTGTCTATTTTTGCTGACTAACAGATGATTCTTCTACTAAAAAATATAGGTGTAGTATTGAGAATGGACAAAACAATGATTGTCGGACCAACAAGGAAAACATGTCAAAAAATTGATTTTCATGCAAGCCAATTCAGAAGTACCTCCTAGGAGGTTTTCACTTCCTAAATTATTATTATTATTATTATTATTATTATTTTTCTATTCTGCTAAATCTGTTGTGGAAGAAGTAGTTCCTTCCAACAAGTGGACATCCAATTGCTCCACTTGCTTCAAAAATTTATTCTTAGTTAGTGGTGCATGGCATATTTGGATACGATGTACATTAACCACTAAATTCCTTTGTAAATAATCAATGGGTGAAAGACAAGCAACTTCATTTACAAAAACTTCTTCAATCAGATAATATCCAAGCCATCTAGTTTGTAACTTCCTAGGAAAATCTTCATAGCGAGAATCAAACAACAAAATCCAATTGCCTTACTAAAATTATTGTTGTTGAATGTGACTGTCTTGCCACAACTTCCACTATGCTTGAATCATCTCAGTTTGATGCAATGCATCCATTCATAGTTCATCCAATGCATTGAGCTACAAAATCCTATTTTTTTGTGCCTGTGATAAATCAATACCAATGTCCAAAGCAGTTTGAAGTGTTAGTAATTCAAATTCAATAAGCAAAAGAGGCTTTTCAACATAAACCAATTCATAAGGTGTAAATGCTATGGTGGATTTCCATGTAGTGTTATAAACCCAAACTACTTCAGGTAGTTTATCTAGCCAATTCCTCCAATTGGAAGCTACTGTCTTGGTTAATATTCTTTCTAATTCTCAATTTGTTACTTCAACTTGACCATTTGCTTGAGGGTGATAAGGTGAGGATTTCCTATGCTTGATTTCATATAGTTTAGTAAAGGCTTCAATAACCTTTGATGTAAATTGAGGTCCCTAATCTATAGTGATAGAATGTGGGGCTCCAAAACATAGAAAAATTTGTGAATATAGGAAATCAACAACTTTTTCTTCATGGGCATGCTTAAAAGCACATGTTTCTACCCATTTAATCACATAATCAGTACATACAAAAATACACACCTTTCCTTTAGAAGGTGGGTCAATAGGTCCTACAAAATCTAGCCCCCATCTCTCAAATGGTTCTATATCTACTTGAGGTTGTAATGGCATTTCATTGGTATAGGTAGGTTTTCCCATTATTTGGCATGCATCACAATGTTTGACATATTTTTTTACATCCTTATGTAGAGATGGCCAATAATAACCAGTACCTAATATTTTTTGAATTGTACTATTTACTAAATAATGTCCTTTTTATGGTTCTTCATGGCATGCACGAATAATGTCATATACTTCATCCTTGTGGATGCACCTGCGTAAGACATGGTCAGGATTGCATTTAAAAAGTAGACCCCTTATCCAGTTGAAAGAAGATATTTTCTTGATTAAATGTTTCTTTTGTTTAGAAGTTAAGTGAGGAGGAAATTTCCCTGTAGTTAAGTAATTAACTATATCTACAAACCATGGAGATTGCACATAAATAGAAAATAGTTTTTCATCAGGTGACCTGGGTTTGATCCACATGCCTGTCAAAATTGATTGTTTTTTTTCATAATATTTGAGTATTCCCACCTATCACATAGGTGAACTGGGTTCGATCCCCAAAAAATATGCCAAAATGATGAGTGTCGTAAATCACATCATTTATCTTTAAGTTTTGTCAATCTAGGGTAGTGTCCAATGGCTATATACGATAGCAGAGGTAGGCAACTTGAAGATCAGATCATTCAAGAAATAGGTTTTATTGGTGGGACAATTTATCTTTGGGGGTTTTTTTTATCACTTCTAATACTATGAACTGAATTTGAATTCTAGTTACACTTGCAGAAGTAAAATTACAAAAATGGAAAGTTTGTAGAAAATGAAACCTGATTACTCTTGTAGAATTGAAATGATAGGAATAAAAATATTGTAGAAAATGAAACCTAATTACATTTATAGAATTGGAATTATAGGAATGAAAATATTGCAAAATTGAAATACACAAGCTAATAACCAATCATCAAAATAGAAATGCCAAGAATATGGGAACAACTACTAAAAAATAGGGGAAAACCACAAATGTTGTAAATTCCAAATTTATGCTATTGGGTCAGCTGACATACACACACATCTATTATGAAAATACAAACTACAAATACTACATACATCTACAATAAACACAGTTAGTAAACAAGAAATATAAACTACCAAGTTTTTTGTTGATCTATTGCAGCAAAAGTTCATAGAAAAACCTGTCAGCAATTAATCCTTCTTCTGGGCCTAGAAGTGGCCCTTGCTTCCTTATCCAAAATAAGGTGAAAGGATGCTACTAAATACTCAATGCTCACATATTCTCTTATAACAATAAATCTATGGAAATATTGCATTTTATTTATTATCACACAACATTACAACATTGTAGGAGAATCCTGCTAAATTATTGTTCTGCTATAACTTCTACTTCCTAACAAATTTTTTATCTATGTCTATTGCTACTTCTCTCTATGATAAAAAAAAAAGGGATCCTATTATTTATAATAATATATTACATGTGCTACACTTACAATCTATTCTATTTAGTGGTTCAACAGTTGTTCTGAAGTTGTCTTCCTCCAATTTAGGAAACTGTTATGTTGTAGCATTTCATTATCCCTTGTTGTGCATTATCCATTGATGGAAATGAGTTGGAAAAGATGATAAAACATCTCATACACCTGTATCCTTTCCCAAATTATCCATTTCCACATTTCTGGGTGCTTTTTTTACCTTTTTGACCAGAACTGGTCCTTCTCTGCTCATTCTAGAGCTACTCCAGAATATCTATTAGTGCAATAACTTGACACTTATCCATACACTAGATGCTCAATAAAGTAGGTTTGACCATCTAGGAAGTCTCTCTAAGTCCTTAGAAGATAAATTCAATCAGTTTTACATGTTGTAGCTAACAAATTCCAAGCCATTCTATTTATGGATAGCTAGCTAGAATTTGTATGGTCAAAATTCTATGTTTTAGATTTTCTACATAGTCATAGCAGTTTGGCATCTTTTTTGTGATTTAAAATAGTTAGGAAGCAAGGAAAGTAATTAAAATACCACTAGAATAGGATACACATTAGCACACATTACTATATACTTCAAATACACTTGCATTTACTAAGTAAATCAACTGAAACAGTGTAGATAAATGCAAAAAATGGTCAAAATAGAGTATTATGCTCCTACACATTTAAGCATGTAAATATTCACATATAATGCATTCAATCTACAAAATTAGCATAAAACATAGCATAAGTTTTATAAAGCAGTTTATGAAATATCCAAATTAGTCCATGAATGAGGCAATTTTTGGCTTCATCAAATGTGATCTATCATAAGGTTTTGTATAGTTATCAATGTTGTTATATTTATTCAGCCATTATTCATTCAATTGTTTCTAATACTTACCCTATTTCTATCCCTAACTTTAAATATTAAACTGAGTTTAATTGAGTCAACACACAATTAGTTGACAAGGTATACCAACCTACTCTAGAGGTTGGATTGAAGCAATCTTTGATCCATCCAATATGGGGCTTTGAGCTATGATTAGTGGGTGTGCGCATTATAGAATGTCATAGATTCATAGTCATAGTTAAATATTTCCTTGATGTAAATTCAAAATCCAATAATTTTGGCACACCTAGTGGGACCCTAAAGACACATTATCTTTCCCCTACCTATTTTATTTTTTTATTGATAATTCCTAGAGGAATCAAGATTTAGTGAGTTGTATTGACCTCATTCAACGGTGAAAGTAAATTCACTTGGAGACTCCCTGAGTGCAAGAAACTAGAAAATCCACCCTAGTAGCTCATATTTTTCATGTCTACTAAGTCATTTGATAAAAATAGTCAAGACCCTATTACATGTTATGAGCTTCCCTTAAGAGGGTCAAATATCATAAGAAGTTTATTCCTAGACTCACAGTTGGAAGAGGTCCTAGTTGAAGTAGTCCCTAGGGTACCTCCTAGACCAACTCTACTAAAAACACCACCAACTATGGCTCAAAACTAGAACATAAATCAGAATTTCAATAAAAACCAATCCCCACAAAATTATTCTAAATAGAATACTTTTGGTCCTCTTGGGCTTACCAATATGCATGATATTCCTTAAGCTGTTACAAAATCCATACCCACATTTAATGGTATAGAAAAGACTACTTATGAGCATTGTCAGGATATACTGAACTTAGCATTTATTCATAATAATAAGAATCAATATGTTATAGTTAGGATTCTAACCATTTATTTTAGAGGAAATATCTTGCACTAGTTTTGTACCGTAGGAGGCAAAACCATCACTTTGTGGGATGAGGTAGCAGGCCCTTTTGTAGAAGAATTCAATGATTTATATGACCCCTTTTCACTAAAAATCAATTCATAGCTATGCAAAAAAACCAATATGAATTAGTCTCTAATTTTAACTCAAGTTTTAGTAGGACATGGAAGAGAATTCCCCTAAATCTAGACCAACTACATCATTATCATATATGTATTACATCAAATCCCTTGGGTCAAACCTAGGACTACAAACTCATTAGTTAGGTATAAGCACCTTCCCACAAGTTTATCAAGCAATTGTCCAAGAAAAAAATGTACTAGTTATTATAGGAAGACTTCCACCAAAAATGGTAGTACCTTATTGCTCTGAAATTCCTTAGTTTCAAAAAAAAGTAACCTCTCCTTCATATATGGATCCTCCATCAACCCCACAAGTAACTCCACTATTTCCTCCCAAAATAACCCCTACTATACCTTTTCTACCCTTCCATATCAAAACCCCCAAGAGTCATCTATGTTATTGGACATCCAGAACACCCTAAAAATAATAGAAAACAAGTTCAATCCAATGGAAAAGAGGGAAATAAAAAGGTTTAAACTGAGAAGATTCCCCTATGTTAAAAAGATCAAAAGCAAAGTATAAGTGGTAGCACAAGATCCAAAGTCAATGTAAATCAATTAGAGCAATAATATGCACCTAAAACTATTTTGGTTAATGTTTTGTGCTTATTTTACAATGATTCACATGATTTTGAAACCTATATGATGTACCGACATCATGTGCAAAAATCTATGGAAAAGGTGGAGAGAAATAAAAAGGGGAGAGTTAACATGTTGTGGCAGTATTATCAAGTTATGACTGGACAATATTTTCTAGAAGAATAAAATATCTCTATCATGTCCAAGTTTGTAAAGAAATCCTTGCAAGTAGACCCATAGAAAATGGATGGTTCCAAGTGCCTTCTCATAAGAAAAGAGAATCACCATTGCAGGGCATGGCAAGTTTCCTATTCCACAAGCTACAAATAAAAGTGATGCAATACCTAGAAGACAATAAAGGGAAGTGAATATCCCAAGATAAGGTTAAAATTAAAAGAGCAAAGAATAAGAAAGTGCTAAAAGGGAATCCCAAGAAATATTGAGGTTCCATTTCATTACAAAAGTTCAGATAATAAAAGCTACTCAATAGTATATAAGGAAGTATGGGGAACAAAAAAAAGTATGAAAGGCCCCCATTAGTTTATTCTGAGTATAATATTGTGGATGAATTGAAAATAGCTCCATCTAGAGCAAGCCTATATGATACACTTTTTCTCCTTGTCCAAATAGATTTTTTGAAAGCTTCTTTGCATAAGAAGTCCCAAGGAAGAGAAATTGCCATAGTGTTCAACTTGGCACAAGATAAATAAAATATGTCTACTACCACCCTAAAGAACAAACCTACTCCATTCTAAATATCTCTTACGATGGAAGGATCGATAGTTCATGTAGACACCTAAAAGTCACACATGTCTACCTCTACGTACTTATAGATCCATCAAGACACTTTTAGGTTTGCATAGGCCATCCAAATCACAAATATTACATCTTTATACAATTTTTTTTGCTAAAGATTATCTTATGATTATAATATCAATCCTAACCAAATATTTGTTATATCACAAGAGTTATGCATTTCCATGGGTATGTCAATCTAGCATTCAGGTAAAGCGGTCTTTACAGTATATTGAGTGATACATTTGACTAAATCCTAGCGCAGCATTAGGGTATGTCATTTATGGAATTTAGGTAAAGTGGTACTTACCATATACTGAATGGTATGTATGACTAAACCCAATATCCTTAAAATCAAATGGTTTGACACATGTCACCTTGCACCCATCAATCAATCAACATCAAAAATTTGAATAGATATTTGTTCTATTCATACTTTGGACCATCCTACATTGGTCACAAAAGCAAAGTAGTCATAAGTTACCTCCATAAGAAACCAATATGACATTAAAAAATATCATACATAACTAGATAAATTATAACATTTCATCCGTAATCACCCATTTGCATTCATCATAATTTTGCACTTTTTCTCTCTTCTTTTCCTCTTCTTCCTCCTTTACTCTTCCCTTATTCTCTTCACTATCGATCGATGTTGTATGGTCACGCTTTGAGCTACTACATACCTTTTATTAGATCCCATTATTTTCCCTTCTTCTCTTGGCTATCAATCAATGTTGTATGGTCATGTTTTGAGTGGCTACATACCTTTGATTAGATTCCATTATTTTTTCTTCTTCTCTTAGCTATCAATCAATGTTGTATGGTCACGCTTTGAGAAGTTACATACCTTTTATTAGATACCATTATTTTCCCTTCTTCTCTTGGATATTGATCAATGTTTTATAGTCACACTTTGAGTGGCTACATACCTTTGATTAGATCCAATTCTTTTACCTTCTTCTCTTGGCTATCGATCAATGTTGTATGGTCATGTTTCAATTGGATACATACCTTTTATTAGATTCTATTATTTTAACTTCTTCATCTTCTATGTTCTCCCATCACATTTTTGTATTAAACTATGTTCTACACAGTATAGTACAAAAAGAAGCAAACTATAGACACCTAAAAGTCGCACATGTCTACCTCTACATACTTGTAGATCCATCAGGACACTTTTAGGTTTGCAGAGGCCATCCTAGACACCTATAGGCTATTTTAGACCAGTGTATATTATTGTAGACTTGTGTAGGCTATTATAGACAATTTTAGACCACTCTAGACTAGCGTAGACTACTCTAGTGTTGAGCAAGGTGCAGCAAAAGTATTGTCATTGTTGTCAACACAGACAGATAGATCAGTTGATGCAGTTGAAGCAGGATCAGTTGATGCAGTTGAAGCAATGGACAGGAGTTTAGAGATCAGTCAGATCATGTACAGTGAAATTCCAGGAAAAAAGAAGTGACCTAGATCCAAAAAATCAAAGAAAAAGACAAGTAAGAAAACTGTCGCGATATCGCGACATGTTTTCTATCGCGATATCGCGACAGGTTGAGAAGTTAGAAGGCACAAAGAAAAACATCACGATTTCACGACATGTCGAGGAGAGAGAAGGCACAAAGAAAATTGTCACGATTTCACGACATGTCGAAGGAGAGAGAAGGCGCAAAGAAAATTGTCGCGATTTCACGACATGGACGAGGAGAGAGAAGGCGCAAGCAAAACTGTCACGATTTCGTGACATGTTGCAGGCAAAGAAGCCAAGTGGAAAAACTGTCACGATTTCACGACATGTTGGAAGCAAAGAAGGCAAGCAAGAAAACTGTCATGATTTCACGACATGTTCAGAGAAAAAGCATCAAGGAACAAAAGTGTAGCGATTTCGCTACATGTTGAAGTTTCGTGGGCCGAAGCAAAGTTTAGATGCTAAGGAACAAAAGTGTAGCGATTTCGCTACATGTTGAAGTTTCGTGGGCCAAAGCAAAGTTTAGAAGTGCAAGGAACAAAAGTGTAGCGATTTTGCTACATGTTGAATTTTCAGAGGCTGAAGCAAAGTTTAGCGCCAAGGAACAAAGGTGTAGCGATTTCGCTACATGTTGGATTTTCGTGGGCTAAAGCAAAGTTGGAAGTGCAAGGAAAAAGGTGTAGCGATTTCGCTACATGTTGGATTTTCGGAGGCCGAAGCAAAAGAAAGTGCAAAGGGAAAAAGGTGTAGCGATTTCGCTACATGTTGGATTTTCGGAGGCCGAAGCAAAAGAAAGTGCAAAGGGAAAAAGGTGTAGCGATTTCGCTACATGTTGGATTTTCGGAGGTCGAAGCAAAAGAAAGTGCAAAGGGAAAAAGGTGTAGCGATTTCGCTACATGTTGGATTTTCGTGGGCGAAAGGCAAAGAAAAGCGCTAAGGCAAAAAGATGTCACGATTTCGCGACATGGTCCGATTTCGCTGAGACTTGCGAAGTAGAGTGTACGACAGCGAAAAGATGTCACGATTTCGTGACATGTTCCATTTTTGCTGGCCAAAGACAGAAAAGGCACAAGGCAGCGAAAGTGTCACGATTTCGTGACATGTTCCATTTTCACGGGTGAAAGGAAGAAAAGGCACAAGGAAGAGAGAGATGTCACGATTTCGTGACATGTTCCATTTTCGTGAGTGAAAGGCAGAAAAGGCACAAGGCAGCGAAGATGTCATGATTTCGTGACATGTTCGGTTTTCGCTAGAGCAAGCCAAGAAGAGTAGCGAGAAGGCGAATGTGTCATGATTTTGTGACATGTTTGGTTTTTTAGGCAAGCCAAGAAGAGTAGGAGAAGGCGAATGCGTCATGATTTTGTGACATGTTTGGTTTTCATGGTTGCAAGCAAAGAAGAGAACAAGGAGGCGGAGAATGTCATGATTTCACGACATGTCTTGTTTTCATGGGTAAAAGGCGAAGAAGGGCAAAAAGAGACAGAAGTGTCACGATTTCATGACAAGTCGCAACTACACGTTGAACAGGTAGTTAACTGGAACAGAATGATAGTTAAAGGGGCAGTTGTAGAAGAAAAACATGCAACCAATTTTAGAAGAGTCAACTGGAGTAAAAGCGACAGTTATAGGTGCAATTTTAGTTAGAATTCATGCAGCTTTTTAAAGAACAGTCGTAGAAGGAGAAATCGAACAGTCGCATAAATAGAGTCGTAACATGCATCGTGTTTGACAAAAGGCCTACTCTATATTAGACAAAAGCAGTTACAGTTAGAAAGCGATACAACTGACAAGTGGCGCATGAGAAATATTAAAAGCAGTTACAATTGACAAGTGGCGAAAGAGATCTTTTAAAAAGAAATAGTTACGGGTTGCATGCGAATTTATGAAAGCTAAAAATAGAGACTTTCATGCTATAAAAATAGGTCTACGTGAAGAATATTGTTGTCATTGTTATTGTGAAAAGTGCTACCGTAAGAGGGTGAAAAGAGTGTTGTAAGAGAGCAACAAGCTGAGCAGTGAGTAATTACTATGTTTTAAATTGGAGACCAAGTCAGGGTCTTGTAATAGTGAAGGCATTTGTATGTCATTGATTTAACTTTTTTGTGATTCAAGTTGGTGCTTGGATAGGGGTTGGTGCTCCTTTCTGTAGGTGCAGATAAATCAGGGGTTGGTGCTCCTTCCAGTGGGTGCTGGTAAATAGATTGTAAAATTGGTGTTTTGCAAAGGTTGGATTTGGACCGTAGTCCAAGCAGTCATTCTTGAGGAGTAGCCAAATTGGTGAACCTCGTTACATTGTGTGTTGTGGTGTGCTCTCTTGTGTTTACTGCTTTATTTGTTTTCAGTTCTCTTTGCTTCAGTTTTAAGAATTGCAGATCAGAATTTTTAGCTACACTGATTCACCCCCCCCTCTCAGTGTCATTGTGAGAATATCAATTGGTATCAGAGCAAGGTTCCTGAACAAGCTTAATCAGCTAAGGTGATCTTGGAAGGAACACAATGGCAGGTAGTGAAGGTTTCTCATCAAACAAAGCTCCTCTGTTCAATGGAACTAATTACTCATTCTAGAGACTCAGGATGCAGACATATCTGAGTGCTTTAGGATACGACATTTGGGAGTCAGTAGAAAGTGGATACACAGCACCCACTACTCCTCCAATAGATGTTGTCGATAAGAAACTATCTGAGAATAATGCCAAAGCAAAGAATGCAATAATGTGTGGGCTAGTAGACAGTGAACTGATAAGGGTCATGAGCTGTAAATCTGCAAAAGACATATGGGACAAACTGAAAAGCATTCATGAAGGAGACAACAAGATCAAGGAAGCCAAACTGCAAACTCATCGAGCTCAGTTCGAGGCATTACAAATGAATGACGAAGAGAACATTGAGACCTATATGCTGAGAGTCAATGGAGTCATCAATGCAATCAGAGGACTCGACGAAGAGATCGAAGATGCAGTTGTCATGAAAAAGGTACTTAGAACTCTTCACAAAAGATTTAATTCTAAAGTTTTTGCAATAGAAGAGGCTAAAGATCTAAACAATTTTAGCATGGACGAGATGCATGGTTCCTTGACTGCATACGAAATGAGAATAGGACAAACTAAGCCCATAGACAAAGAAGCTGCTTTTAAAGCACACAAGAATACAAAAGCTGAACAAGAATCTGAGGCTGAAGAAACATCGGATGAAACTGAAGCCAACTTTGTTCGAAAACTTACAAAAGGAAAAGGAAAATATAGAGGAAAGTTGCCATTTAAGTGTTTCAATTATGGAGGGGTCGGTCACTTTGCAGCTAAGTGTCCCATGAATGAGAAAACTAATAGTAATGAAGGGTCACACAAAGAAAGAAGTGACTGGAAAAAGAAACCAAACTTCAAGAAAAGCAATTTCAAAAAGAAAAGTTTCATATCCAAAAATGTCAGCTCTTCTGAAGATAGCTCAGGTGAAGATTCTGAAGAAGAAACAGGTGAAGCTCTGTTCATGGCATTTGAAGAAGCAAAAACAGAAGAAAAATAGGAAGATGATACAAAAAATAAGGATGAGGCTGAAGTTTATCTGGAAGGTGAGTTGGTTGCGGCACTTAAAGAGTTGAAGTCAGAAAGGAAAAAGAATAATAAAGTCTCAAGAAAGCTTGAAGATGCGAATGACATAATAAACAACTTAAAAGTACAGACAGAAGAATTTAAGAAAATGTCTGAAGAACTTGAAGTACGAGTTAACCATGAGAATAGATGAGTGCAGCAAACTAGAAGAAGAGATTGTTATTTTAAGAATGCGGCTAGAAGAAAAGAATAAAAAACCGAGTCTGCTATCACAAACTTGAAGGAAGTTTCGCAAAGCTTGAAAAGATTATAAATAGTCAGAGGACTACAAACATCAAGTTTGGCTTGGGGTTTGTCGAAGGAGAATCATCAAGTGAATCAAAGGCCATAACTGTAGAACCAGTAAAGAAAGAGGATAAAATCAAGGTTGACCAAAGAAAAATGAATCTTGCAAAAGAAAGCAACAATGGCAGGCACGAGAAGACTGTTGACAATGAGGGATTCACAAAAGTCACTCATCAAAGGAGAAGAAAATTTGTGGCTCCTACTACAAATTGGCAAAGACCAACTCCCGAGGTTCAATCATTCTTTTTTGGTTATTGTTTTAAATGCAATACTTACGGTCATAAGATTTCAGACTGCATTTATAATATAGGACAAAGAAATTTTTCCAGTAGAAATGTATTTTCACCCTTGATAGATTATGCAGTAGAATGCTATAACTGTCACAACTTTGGACATATTGCAAGAAACTATAGAAGCACATATGCAGCAAATAAATATCAGGGAAGAAGAACTCAACCAAACAGTTTAAAGCAAAACAGAAAATTCCCAGATAAACATGCACAGGCCACTGACAAAGAAAAGTCTAAACAAATGACCAAAACTACAGCCAAATCAGAATGGAAGGAAAAAGAGCAACTCAAAGAAGAAAAGGAATCCTTGATTGTCCAGACAACATTCAAAGCACAGAACAAATCAGCACCATGGATATTGGACAGTGGATGCTCCAGTCACATGACCGGAGATAAACAAAAATTTGAAAAATTACAGAAATATGAAGGGGGCTCGGTAAAGTTTGGAAATAATGATGGAGCCAAAATAGTTGGAAAAGGATCAGTCAAGATAAGTGATGGAAAGATCAATTCCAAAGAAGTTCTGTTTGTAGTTGGTTTGAAGCACAACTTACTGAGCGTAAGTCAAATCTGTGACGAGAGGTCATGAAGTCATCTTTAAAAAATAGGGTTGTGAAGTAAGAAAAGCACACAATGGGAAGTCGGTAGCTACTGGATCGAGGACTTCTGGAAATCTACACACTCTTTCAGAAACTTCAGAAGGATCATGCTTGATTGGACAGGAAGATGAAAACTGGCTGTGGCACAAGAGGCTCGGGCATATCAGCTTTGACAATCTGGTAAAAATAAGTTCAAAAAGAGCGAGTAAGAGATATACCCACCATTGGCAAACCGGTAAATAGCATCTGTGCTTCATGCCAAAAAGGGAAGCAAACCAGATCCACATTTAAAGCAAAGGAATATTTCACCAGCAAACCGTTAGAGCTGATTCATACTGATTTATGTGGACCCATGAGAACACAAAGCATAAATGGTGACAAATACTTTATGTTGTTCATAGATGACTACTCCAAATGACATGGGTACTATTTTTAAAGCTTAAATCAAATGCCTTTGAAATGTTCAAGATTTTTAAAAAGCAAGGTTGAGAATCAGATTGGAAAAAGAATTAAATGCCTAAGATCAGACAGGAGGAGGAGAGTTTATCTCGAGAGGAGTTTGCAGAATACTATCAAAAATATGGGATTAGAAGACAGTTTTTAGCAGCAAGGACACCTCAGCAGAATGGTGTTGTTGAAAGAAAGAACAGGACTGTGCAAGAAATGGCACGGACAATGTTGGTTGAGAACAAAATAGCCGACAGATTCTGGAAAGAGGCAGTACATACTGTAGTTTACATTCAAAATAGGTGCATGCTAAGAACACATGAAAGCAAAACACCGTATGAACTGTGGTTCGACAGGAAAGCAACAACAAGATACTTCAAAGTGTTCGGCAGCAAGTGTTATATCAAACGAATTGAAGATAATCTCGGTAAGTTCGAAGATAGAGTTGACGAAGGTATTTTTCTCGGTTACTCAACTAAAAGCAAAGCCTACACATGTTACAACAAGCGGCTAAAGAAAATTATTGAGAGTGTTGATGTTAAAGTTGATGAAGGTAGAGAAAGAGAAGTTACGTATCAAGAAAACTACCCTATTTATGAAGACGTCATTGAAGGAGATGAAGAAATAGAAAAAGAAGAAAATAAAAAAATTGACACAATTGATTTAAGAATCGACTCAGAAGAAGAAGAGAACAATAAATTCAAAACAGACATCTGGCAGAAAAATCATCCCAGAGAACAGATTATTGGGGACCCAACAGTTGGTATTCAGACAAGAAGAGCAGTAATTCGAAACTACTCTTTATTATCCAGCATTGAACCCAAAAATATTGTTGAAGCAAGCACAGATGAAAGTTGGATGAAGGCAATTAATGAAGAACTAGATCAGATTGAGAAAAACAAAACCTGGGAATTAGTACCATGACCAACAAATAAAAACATAATTGGCACTAAATGGATTTTTTGAAATAAATTAAATGAAGACGGACAGGTTGTCAGAAATAAGGCAAGATTGGTCTATAAAGGCTATGCTCAGGTTGAAGGCATTGATTTTGAGGAAACATTTGCACCAGTTGCTAGACTAGAAGCAATCAGAATGTTTCTGGCTTTAGCAGTCCATAAAAACTTCAAAGTATATCAAATGGATGTAAAATCAGCATTTCTGAATGGAAAACTGGAAGAAGAGGTTTACATTGAACAGCCAGATGGCTTCCAACTCGGTGACAATCTTGATTTTGTTTGCAGGTTAAAGAAAGCATTGTATGGTCTAAAACAGGCACCCAGAGCATGGTATGCAAGACTGGATAACTATCTTATTAAACAGGGGTTCAAGAAAGGTATGGTGGACAACAATTTATATATCAAAACTGAGAATGGCCATCTTATTGTACTTGTTGTTTATGTAGATGATATAATATTTGGCAACAGCATGGATAAATATTGTAGAGACATAGCTAATAAAATGAAGACAAAATTTGAGATGTCAATGATTGGTGAACTTTCTTATTTCCTCGGATTGCAAGTCAATCAAAGTGAAAAGGGGATTTTTATCTCTCAAGTAAAATATGTGAAAGAAATGCTGAAAAAGTTTACAATGGAGGATAGTAAACCTGTCAAGCACTCCCATGACAACAGGTTGCAAGTTGAGCAAGGATGACAAATCTCTAGATGTAGATCAAACCATGTACAGGTCTATGATTGGAAGCCTGCTGTATTTGACAGCCACTAGACCAGATATATTACAGGCGGTATGCATGGTAGCAAGATTTCAGGCTAGTCCCAAAGAGACTCATGTGACAATTGTAAAGAGGATTTTTAGGTACCTCAAGGGTACTATGGAGTATGGGTTGTGGTACCCAAAAGGTAAGGACTTCACTCTTATTGCATATTCTGATGCAGATTGGGCAGGATGTATTGATGACAGAAAGAGTACCAGTGGAGGAGCATTTTATCTTGGAGACAGGCTGGTAGCATGGCACAGCAAGAAACAAGAATCAGTCTCTCTATCCACAGTAGAGGCAGAATACATTGCAGCAACAACATGTTGTACTCAGATATTATGGATGAGACAAACACTGAAAGATCTTGGTATTCACTTCAAAGAGCCAATTTCAGTTAAATGTGATAACACCAGTGCTATAAACATATCAAAGAATCCGGTTATGCATTCTCGAACCAAACATATTGCAATCCGGTATCACTTCTTGAAGGATAAAGTTGCGAAGGTGAGGTCAAATTGGATTTTGTTCCAACTACAGAGCAAGTAGCGAGATATATTCACAAAACCATTGCCCAAGGAAGTTTTTGAGTACCTTCGGAGTAAGTTGGAAGTAGTCACATTTCCAAAGAATCGACTATCAATTGGGATCACATTCTCGTGGGGAGTACTTATGCCTATGTTTATAGTTTTGCTCATATTCATTATTTTTGCTAACTATAACAATGTGTATCTGAGAATGTTGTGCATAGACTCAGGGGGAGTCTGCAGCAACCCTTTGGTATTATTGTCAAAGGGGGAGAAGAATTACAGGAGAGTGCATGAGTGTTGCCAACAATTCCAAAGGGGGAGATTGTTGAGCAAGGTGCAGCAAAAGTATTGTCATTGTTGTCAACACAGACAGATAGATCGATTGATGTAGTTAAAGCAGGATCAGTTGATGCGATTGAAGCAATGGACAGGAGTTCAGAGATCAGTCAGATCATGTACAATGAAATTCCAGGAAAACAGAAATGACCCAGATCCAAAAAATCAAAGAAAAAGACAAGTAAGAAAACTGTCGCGATATCGCGACATGTTTTCTGTCGTGATATCGTGACAGGTTGAGAAGTTAGAAGGCAGAAAGAAAAACGTCATGATTTCATGACATGTCGGAGGAGAGAGAAGGCGCAAAGAAAATTGTCATGATTTCATGACATGGACGAGGAGAGAGAAGGCACAAAGAAAATTGTCATGATTTCGTGACATGGACGAGGAGAGAGAAGGCGTAAGCAAAACTGTCACGATTTCGTGACATGTTGCAGGAAAAGAAGCCAAGTGGAAAAACTATCGTGATTTCGTGACATGTTGGAAGCAAAGAAGGCAAGCAAGAAAATTGTCATGATTTCGTGACATGTTCAGAGAAAAAGCGTCAAGGAACAAAAGTGTAGCGATTTCGCTACATGTTGAAGTTTTGCGGGTCGAAGCAAAGTTTAGCGCCAAGGAACAAAAGTGTAGCGATTTCGCTACATGTTGAATTTTCGTGGGCCGAAGCAAAGTTTAGAAGTGCCAAGGAACAAAAGTGTAGCGATTTCGCTACATGTTGAATTTTCGTGGGCCGAAGCAAAGTTTAGTGCAAAGGAACAAAAGTGTAGCGATTTCGCTACATGTTGGATTTTCGGAGGCCAAAGCAAAGTTGGAAGTGCAAAGGAAAAAAGGTGTAGCGATTTCGCTACATGTTGGATTTTCGGAGGCTGAAGCAAAAGAAAGTGCAAAGGGAAAAAGGTGTAGCGATTTCGCTACATGTTGGATTTTCGGAGGCCAAAGCAAAAGAAAGTGCAAAGGGAAAAAGGTGTAGCGATTTCGCTACATGTTGGATTTTTGGAGGCCGAAGCAAAAGAAAGTGCAAAGGGAAAAAGGTGTAGCGATTTCGCTACATGTTGGATTTTCGCGGGCGAAAGGCAAAGAAAAGCGCTAAGGCAAAAAGATGTCACGATTTCGCGACATGGTCCGATTTCGCTGAGACTTGCAAAGTAGAGTGTACGGCAGTGAAAAGTGTCACGATTTCGCGACATGTTCCATTTTCACTGGCCAAAGACAGAAAAGGCACAAGGCAGCGAAAGTGTCACGATTTCGTGACATGTTCTATTTTCACGGGCACAAGGAAGAGAGAGATGTCACGATTTCGTGACATGTTCTGTTTTCAAGCGAAAGGCAGAAAAGGCACAAGGCAGCGAAGATGTCATGATTTCGTGACATGTCTGGTTTTCACTAGAGCAAGCCAAGAAGAGTAGCGAGAAGGCGAATGCATCATGATTTCATGACATGTCTAGTGAAGCAAAAGAGAGAGAAGGCGAATACATGATTTCGTGACATGTCTAGTTTTCATGGTTGCAAGCGAAGAAGAGAACAAGGAGGCAGAGAATGTCATGATATCGTGACATGTCTTGTTTTCATGGGTAAAAGGCGAAGAAGGGCAGAAAGAGACAGAAGTGTCACGATTTCATGACAAGTCGCAACAACACGTTAAATAGGCAGTTAACTGGAACATAACGATAGTTAAAGGGGCAGTTGTAGAAGAAAAACATGCAACCAATTTTAGAAGAGTCAACTGGAGTAAAAGCGACAGTTACAGGTGCAATTTTAGTTAGAATTCATGCAACTTTTTAAAGAACAGTCGTAGAAGGAGAAATCGAACAGTCGCATAAATAGAGTCGTAACATGCATCGTGTTTGACAAAAGGCCTACTCTATATTAGACAAAAGCAGTTACAGTTAGAAAGTGATACAACTGACAAGTGGCGCATGAGAAATATTAAAAGCAGTTACAGTTGACAAGTGGCGAAAGAGATCTTTTAAAAAGAAACAGTTACGGGTTGCATGCGAATTTATGAAAGCTAAAAATAGAGACTTTCATGCTATAAAAATAGGTCTGCGTGAAGAATATTGTTGCTGCTGTAATTGTGAAAAGTGTTGTCGTAAGAGGGTGAAAAGAGTGTTGTAAGAGAGCAACAAGCTGAGCAGTGAGTAATTACTGTGTTTTAAATTGGAGACCAGTCAGGGTCTTGTAATAGTGAAGGCATTTGTATGTCATTGATTTAACTTTTCTGTGATTCAAGTTGGTGCTTGGATAGGGGTTGGTGCTCCTTTCTGTAGGTGCAGATAAATCAGGGGTTGGTGCTCCTTCCAGTGGGTGCTGGTAAACAGATTGTAAAATTGGTGTTTTGCAAAGGTCTGGATTTGGACCGTAGTCCAAGTAGTCATTCTTGAGGAGTAGCCAAATTGGTGAACCTCGTTACATTGTGTGTTGTGGTGTGCTCTCTTGTGTTTACTGCTTTATTTGTTTTCAGTTCTCTTTGCTTCAGTTTTAAGAATTGCAGATCAAAATTTTTAGCTACACTGATTCACCCCCCCCTCTCAGTGTCATTGTGAGAATATCATCTAGATCAGTGTAAGCCATCATAGACTTTTGTAGACTTACGTAGGCTATTTCATTGATCTATTGGTATGAAACCTTACTAAACTATAAAATTCATGTCATAACCACATTTCATCCATCAAAAGACTACCTATCAATTACCTAAGGTAACTTAAGCCCTTCCTAGACCTAATTAGGACACCATAGGGCTATTAGTTCCCAAAAAATCTTAATTAAGTTAATTCCAATTCTAATTTTAAAGTCACTTCACTTAAGTGCACATTTTGGATTAAAAAGGTTAATTAGATTCATAAACCCTAATTAGTCTTAATTATTCCCTTCCACATGTGTGTGCACCAAGATAGTTAGGATATTTCTTAGAAAACCCTAACCTAACCCTAATCTAATCTTAGCTTTGACTAATCCTAGTTAACCTAATCTCTCCTCACACATGTGTGAGGATGAGATATTTTTTTAGGGAATGTAGGAATGACACCTCACAAAACCTAACCTAACCACCTTATGAATTTACCTTAGGGTTTAGTAATCCTAACCACATCCCATACACCTTAAATTTTTCTATAAATAGTGGACCTAATTCCTCATTATACATCTCTCTCCCCTTTTAGTTAGCCTACAACAAATCTATAGAAATATGACCATAAATGCAATCTCAGACATCTGAACCATACAAACAACATAGCAACACCTAAGAAGCCCATCCAGACAAGGATCTATAGTAAAAAGTACTCACAATTCAATTTGGTCCCCGTCCTACAAATTTTATATCCAATTCACCCCTTGGCCTATGAATTGGTCCTATAGGAGGATTTTCACTTCAAATCTATCAGGTATACTCCATTTCATGTTTTTATAGTTATTTGTGTAATTTATTTCAATTTTCATCATAGATTTTGAGTCGATTTGTCTTCTTCACCATGAGGCCTGACTAAGGAAATCCCCCAAATAAACTAACTCCATTTTATAGGTCTATCATGGATGCAAAAAGGAAAAAAAAATACTACTGATGGTACACATTATGCATGAAGCCTACCTATATTGAGGAGCCCAAAAGATAGCATCATATTTATTGTAAATTTATAAAAGAAAGGGAAATTCCCCCATTTGTAACACAAAAGCACTTCTATCATTAATAAAATCAACACTTATAAATAATATATGTTTTAGAAAATTATTAGATCAAATGCATTCTTTTGTACATTTCATTCTGGCATGCTCAATGGGATCCCCACAAAGAATTTTGCTAGACTAGTTTATCATGAATCTAACACAATTTTGTTGTTTATGTCTTGTTCCAGGTACTATATCCAGACATCATAAGGACCCTTAAAACCTTGAAACCCCCCTTAGGTCCTTAGAATAGCAGTTTTAGGCTTCTAGGTCTGATTCACCCCCTAGCCTACGAATCCAGATCCAATTCACCCCCTAGCCTATGAATCCAGATCCAATTCATCCCCCAACCTATGAATTGATCCTACCTACTCTAAAACCCTCAAACATGTAGAGGTCAATATTAGATAGAAAAACAAACCCATATAGAGCAAAATAAATTAGGTATTCCCCTTTTTTCCTCTCTATTTTATCATTTTATTGCAATGAAAAGTTCACTAGAAAATGCATCATGTCATTCGATGAATCTCTTATTTCAATGCACTTATCATGTCAAGAACATTTAGGTTAGTTGCTCTATCTTTATATTTCTGTATAAAAATCAGATTTACATCCCTCTTTGCTTAAGGTATTAGAATAGGATTTCATTTCTAGTCATTCTTTTTGGTAAATCACAATTTTGTAAAGCCATATTTCTTACAATACCTAGCTCTTTCAAAACTTCTTTTCAAAAACCTGCATAAAATCAGAAAGTTCATTTTATTTACATTTTAAAGAAACTTTTATTTCTTTAATCAAATCACACTCTCAATAGATTTTCATTTCTCCTCTTGTATCATTCAATCAATTTCTTTTGAAATTACAGTCAAAAATATATTTAGGATTAGGGTTTACACTTTTCTTTTGCACATTTCATTAAGGCAAATTTCAAATTTCTTTTTGTACTAGAAATCACTCTCCCATTTCTTTCTTGTACCTAGATGATATTTTCAAATTCTCTCTTGCATATCCTTATGATAGTGAATCACTTTACTTTTACAAAAGCAAATTTCACTTTCCTTTCTTGTCTTTAGCTCATATTTCCCATTTCTTTGGCAATAATATGCTTTGTTTCACTTGCTTCTTTACTTCATATGCATAGATCCTAATTTCTTTTTAAAAAGGAAATAGGACTAGCTTTGCTTCCAAAAAGCACATATAGGGCTAATTTTCATTTCAAAAATACATTTAGCTAGTTTTCTTACTTTATACATCATCATTAGAAAACTCAAAACCACACACATACATGTGGTTTGAAAAAATGGTGATATTGGACTTCATCCCCAATCCATCGTTAGAGACTGGTGTGGTAGGATTTTTACCCTCCACCATATCATACCTCTAGATACCTAGTAGCCCCATAGTAGTGGTTTTTTGGAATTCATCATTGAAAAACCCCCCACTTTTAAGATTGGTCTTTTGGATTTCATCACTAGAAGTAACCTTTAAAGTGGGATAGGATTAGATGCCTTCATTCACAAGGCTTACATAATTTGTGAACACGATAACTATCATTATTGACTAAACCTGCTCGAGGGTAAATTAAAAGCATGGTATGCCAGTAGCAGATCTCATATAGTGCCACCTCTTCTCGTGAAAGGATATAGTGAGCTCATTTCAGAACTTTGATTTCTCCCTCAATAGGTTATAATTTTACTATACCTTCCATATAGGTTATCATTTTTACATCATGATATTTTTCTATTCTATGCATCTTTGGGTGTTACAGGAGGTTCTATACCAATGAAATTCTTGATTTTATAGATTATTCACCCCATTGCATATGATATTATCTAGGAAGTATATTCTCAACATCAAAACACACTCAAATGAACAAAATATTGTATTTACTATATTTAGAAATGACTCTAGTTTCACATTGTTTGCATGATCACAAACTGGTTTTAGCACATTCCACTACACAATACCTTTTTGATTCAGTCATCCATCGTATATTACTTCTTTGCTTTTGTTTTAGTTACTAGTTGAGTCCAAAATTCACAAGGTTATTTCCAAAACCCTCTACACATCACATCTAGGACCTCAGACCTTAGTCTCTATGTAGTTTTGAAGCCTCATGGTATGATATATGCCATCATGCCTATTGTTACCCGTAGTTGAGTGCACAATCAAGTGCACCATATAGAGGAGACTTCTAGTACCACTTCTAGTCAGTGTACCCCCCTCATTCATTCATGAAGGGGAAGTCCACATGCACACCTGACCTACTCATAGGGTTTGATCCATGTTACACACATACAATATCTCAATATGAGACATCCACTTCTAGTGAAGCCCTTGTTGTAGGCAGGCAAATCCATATAAGAAGCAATAATAAAGTCAGGATTTATAGTCTTGAATAAAAATGTACAATTTGGTATAATTGTACAAGTGGAAAATAAGAATGTACAATTTGGTGAGATAGTACAATTGGCAAGAATAATGTACTATCTAGTGAGATAGTACAATTGGCAAGAAGAATGTACAATCTAGTGAGATAGTACAATTGATAAGTTAAAATGTACATTGTACAATTTGGTATAAAATGTACAATTGGAAAATAAATTATTAAAATAAATTTAAAATGCATTGCAAATGAAATGACATGTGGATGAAATGTAATTTGATAAAAATTACATTAAACCTTAGCAAACATTAATTAAAGTGATTAATGTATGGGCAGTTGAAAATAATGAACTGTCTCAAGAACCGCTTGCGAATGGCCTAGACAACCATTATAAGCCCCCCCATTCAAATTTTTGGATTTTTCATTTTTGGTTGGTTGTAGTCCAGGATTTTTAGTATATTACTATTGTTCATGGCTACCCATTCATGTATAGTTCATGGATTTGGAAGCATGGAGTAAATTAAAACTGTTATGTAATGTTGTACACTCCCTGTGTACAATTCTAGAATAATATAAATCCTTGTTTCATTCAAATTTGATTATGCATGTGTGTGTATTTGAGAGCAAACTCAATATATATATTGCTGGGAAATTTATTGATATTGCAGGTATTATGGAGTCCAGATTTATGGTAGAGTTGCATACCTAGAAAACGTACAACCATCCAAGGGTTTTATGTGAAATAGATAAATAAAGAGAAATTTATATTAATGGTTGTTACCCATTATGGAAAATGATGTTTTTGGAAATAAGATACAAATGGGTATTTTTCTAAGTCAAGATAACTAGAAGAATGAGGATTTTTACCAAACCGTACAACGACATGACCAAACAGTACAAGGGTTTGTAATTCTATATATTTGATGATTTTTTTATCTAAAACTATACTTTGAAGCATTTTGAGGGTAAATCAAGTGATTTACAAGTGAATACTATAAAAGTGAGTAAGATTTGATCAATTCTAATATTCTTGGAGAAATAGTACAAAGTTTTTAGTTATGACCATACAACTATATGTTTTGGGATTGTATAGTCTCTAGTTGTACATTTTGAAGATAGTACAATGGTAAATAGTACAACTATAATATTAGCCATATCATGTGCAATTAGTTGGAAGTTATATTAAAGATATATCATCACATCCATCTTGGGAATATTGCACTCCACTCGTGCTACACTTGTCACTTCATTCGAAGAAGACCATCCCCTAACTTCACCTTCATCATTTCTTAATACACCTTCCACGTTCTATGACCATGTTATCTACACTACTCTAGGATATTCGCCTCCTCTATTCACCATAGAAGAGGATACCCCACCTACGTCTCCTACCTTCGCATACCCTTTATTTTAGAGCCTGTCTCAATCCTTGTTTGAGAATGACTCCTCATTACTAAACCGTACTCACCCTCAAGTTGAATATTTTACCCCTACTATAGGGATTATTTTAGACCCCTACTAATCCACACCAGACACATAGATGCCATACTTCTAATATACACCACAAAAATCCCTCTTCCAAAAATAACATGTACCACCTCCATCATCATACCTGTACTCTTCCAAAAAATGGCAAACATCTTCTTCCCAATAACCATTTTTCCTATCCTTTGATAATTTGTCCCAACCACCTCCTCAAATGCAACCATCACAATGCCAACAACATAAACCAACTACAAACACCCAAACTGGAGTGAACACATTCACCACTCCACCTCCCCAAGCTCCTACTTTGAGAGTTTATCCTCCATTCACTTCATCCTTCTCATTTACATTGTAGGCAACAGGAGGGTATGCTACCCAATCTACCATTCCACCTTTGGCTACATACACCTTCATATTACCCCCTCCTCTTTTTCAAGCTCTAAATTTTGGTTCTCTTCCCACCTATGGACAAAGACCCATACCCTATACCCTTATTACCCCAAGGTATCCCACTTAATTTAGTTTCCCCACATCTCATCTATTAGGATAGAGACAAGTGCCATCCTTTGATATTTTATCTTGTCCACCTCCCATATCATCAGTACCAATACCTCCACCATTATATTATAGGGTCTACATTATTTATGTCTCCTACTTCATAGTCATCACCTCTCATGACCCAACAATTATAGCAAGATCATTCCCAATAGATATCTATGCCACAATTGTACAAACCACAACCATAATACTATTACCCTTAGAAAATGCATATTCCAAAGCCTAGTATTCTAGTGGCCACAACATATTACATCACTTAACAACCACCTTACCAAAATCAGTTGAAATATTTCCCTCATCAGTACTAGGAATAAAAAAACTCCAATATCGACCACACTCATAGGATCCACATGCTTTCACATCTTCTCTACACCTTTAGCACCCAAATTTCAACTTCTCCAAGATGAAGTAAAGATGCTCAATATTTGCATAGCCAACTATGGATCACAAAAAATAACCTACGATGAACTATACAATGAGCTAGTCCATCCATCAGTCCCAATACCACCTTATCCTTATAGCTTTGAGATCCTAAAGTTTTATAAATACAAGGGTAAGGAATATCCTAGAGAACATGTGAGCAACTATCATTCAGCTTGCTACTAGCTTCATAGTAGCAATCCCCCCATGTTATGCACCTTCTCTCTTTTACTTGGGGATAAGCATTATACTGGTATAACATGCTCGTGCACCATAGAATGTATACATTTGAATAGTTTCCCAACTCCTTCTTAGAGCATTTATCCATAAACAATAAAAATAAAACTAAATTTTTAGATGTCTCAACCCTGTGATAGGCAGACGATGAACCTATTATCGAGTTTATCTCATGGTGGAGATTGATCATGACCTCACTCATAGCCTTCCTACTACCAATTTAGTGATACTATTCTCTAAGAGTTGCCATAAATACATCTCCACATATTTTAAGCTTCACCAAAGTCATATCTTTGAAGAAGCCATTACCCAAGCCAAAGTTATTGAAGATATCAAGGTCTAGTCAAGTAAGATCAAGTTGAGACAAAAACTAAACTACAAATCTAATTTTCATTTCAACACAAATACATATAACCAACCTTATCCTCAACCACCACAATACAACCAAGTGGTAGCTGGCACCTTAGCACCCTCACCAATATCATAATTCCCTCCACAACAAAAAATATTTCAAACCAATGCACCTTTCCCTCCTAGGCCTCAGCAACCTCAGGGCATGTGTCCATAGGTTCCACAATGCAATATTACACCACTTTTCAAACCATTAACATCCCTCTTCTAGAGGTTATATGATGTAGGCCACATAATCCTACTTGAAATCTAACCACTTGATCCAAACCTACCTAACCTCAAGGATGTAACAAGCAAGGCTTCTTTCAATATCATCGACAATGCAACCATAGTATTGATACTTGTCATTCCTTCAATGGTCATGTTCAAGATATTATCAATAGGGGTATCATCCAGGTCTCAAACCCCCATTGTACTATAAAATCAAAACCTAGGGATCTTCCAAAACCTCTTACTTGATCACAAGAGGTCTAACCCCCAAAGACCACCTAATCCTCAAGGGCCACCTAGAAAAGTAAATAATATCCAATGCGGCTCCCTTCATGTGATGTAGTGGACATGATTAACCTTACCACTCACAACTAACAGTTTCCTTCATGTTAAACCCAACCTATCATTTTTTTGCCAGTACCATTTACAGCCCCATCATCTCCTATGAATTCCAACACCACACCTCCACCACCATAAAATATCATCATAATCCATGGTAGCCTTACCCACCAATTACATAATGCTACTACCTATTTATCCATATATGATATTATACAATAGTCTCAATACCATCGTGAGGTGTTGAATGAAATCCTACATTCTATCAATCTTGAGACTCATGATACAAATGCCTTCATGAACTTTATAGAAAATATTCCATGCTACCTCTAGCTATCTATCAAATTTCATGATCATGAGATCACAAAACTTATAGGAGAATGAGAATATCCTCCTCTCCATATCCAAGTTACCAACTATTATATTACATACAAATGTGTCCTCATTGTTACAAGTTCCTCCATTAGTATCATTTCCACAAAATCTCTACATCATCTGTACATCCCACCAACTCACTTTGCCAGCCCATCACTCAATGTATGTGCATTCGATGGATCCATGTGATCTATAGTAGGATCCATTATCCTACCCATCCGGGTAGGTATTCACACCATCCCTATCCTCTTTTATATCATTCAGGGTGAGATCTAGTACAACATCCTACTTGGTCAGCCATATATTAGGGACATGTATTGTGTCCTCTCTACATTGCACCATTTCATCAAATACATCCACGATGGACTTATCCACTATGTTCTTGCTGATGGGGATCCTTTTAAATTTTGCAATATTATAGACCTTCCAGTAGTACCTTCGTTGTACTCCACACAACTATTCTCAGTTTCTTCTGACCAATATATAGGAGCATCGACTTCCTCCCCTATATCCTCTTTACTACCATAATTATTACCAAGGATACACACATCAACATCCACACCACTATAAATACTCACTTTAGTACCTAAATCGACTACCATACTATTCTCACCACCTTCCTTGTGGCCACCACTATTATCTTAGTCGTCATATTCCAAGAATCTACCCACGACATCAAGACCATCCTTGTTACCTGCACCAAGACCTACCATGCCATCTTGCCTACCTTCCTCTATAGAACCTCCTCTTCTTCCCACACCTCAAACACCTCCCCTTCCTTTTTTCCATGATGTAGGTCCTTCACCTTACCTCATAGCCCAACACCAACTCCCACTCCTCCTCCTCCCCAATTTCCACATGCAGATCACCCTATTCCAGCCATGGTATCTGAATGCCATGAGTAGGAGCAATGATATTATTGCCTGAATGATCAGTTGTTACATCCTTCTACTACTCCCATAAGATATTCCTAGGTCACATCCTCATCTTCTGATTCATATTCACCACCTCACTCCCTGCAACATACATAATATTGCATTTCCATTTTTATGACAAATTCAAGCCCAAGTGACTACAATGTGTGCAATACATGCATATGCCTATATATAGTTTAGTGCACACATGAATTCAGCCACCCTTCAACCTCAATTTTGACTAGAGGAACTATCATACAATTAGAGCCTCTTGATAACCATGCTAACTTTATGTATGTAGGAGTTGATACCTCACTCCTTCCTGTAGCCCCTCCACCACCACAATACAGTTTTTGTGGTACACTAGATCACATGGCTAATCCTAATTTTTCCTTAAACTAAATTTGGCACTTCCATTGGCATGAATTTGGGTTAGGCCATCACAAAAAAGGTTATGAACACCCATCAATCCACATGTGCAATTACCTACTGACAAATACAACCTAGGTTATTATCCAACCATCATTCACACTAGAATATGAGCTCTAGTACCTAACCCTAAACCCTTCCCCACATCCAAAAAACACATTGGAAGAGTATATCAATATGTATATCCTAGAATATAATCCATCCCCTCACTCAACTATCATTGTTACTTGTGACTTCTTTCAAGAAACTTATTTTTTTAATACAACATCATCATGTTGTGTTGATAAATTAACAAGTCAACTTGTCACCTTGTCTCTAAACACTTATGATATAAAACATGACATGACATCTCCCCCACCATTCCTAAAATATTTGGTCACATTTTTACCTTTACATATTAATCAAAGTAATGCATAAAACATCAATATTATGCAGTGTATAAATAATAGTATCAATAGAAGTAATCAAAGCAATGCACAAAAAACCATACACAATAGAGACACATATTTAACGTGGTTCACCCAATGTGGGCTACCTCCACAGAGAAAATATTTCTTCTAAATATTTCTCAAATAATATTTTGGGAATCCTTCCCAATTACAATATTTATGGACCTCTATCCAAAGGAGATGTTGATCCCTTAAATCTGGTTTGTGGATCACTATCCATAGGAGAACTCCTCATCTACTCTAACTAGTGATCCTCTAGAAGACACTGCCTCCATTGCATTGACTATGGATCTCTCTCCATTTGAAGACTCATGTTCTAACTCAGAAGACATGTCCTTAATGTCCTCATTGATGGATATATATCCACTAGAGACTCTATCATTTCTACTCTATAACCTCCAAAGCTCTGTCTCAAATATTTTATTAAAAATAGTCCAGTCAATCTAGCATAAATCTGCTTAGTATGTTCACTCAGAACCTTCTCAAATATGCTCAACAGGTCCACTTATAACCTGCTCAAATCTTCTCAACAGGTCCACTTAGAACCTACTCAAATCTGGCCAACAGGTCCACTTAGAACCTAATCAAATATGCTCAATAGGTCCATTCAGAACCTACTCAAATATTCTCAATAGTTCCACTCAAAACCTACTCAAATCTACTCAATAGGTCCACTTAGAACCTGCTCAAATCTACTCAAAAAGTCCACTTAGAACCTACTCAAATATGCTCAATAAGTTCACTCAGAAGCTGCTCAAATCTACTCAATAGGTCCACACAGAACCTATCCAAATATTCTCAAAAATCTCACACAGAACTTGTCCAAATTTAACCAATAAGTCCTCCCTAGGACTTGCTCAAATTTGCATTGCAATCTTCCACAAAAACTCACACAAAAAAAGTCCACAATCCTTCTCAAAGACTTGCCTCAAAATAGCTTAACAAGTCCACACAGAACTTATCCAATCTCATAGAATAATAAAGAGAATTTTTAGAGAATCAATATGTTCTATACTCAATGCTTGATCACTTTCTCAACTCAATCTCATAGAATCATAAAGATAATTTTTAGAGACTCAATATGTTCTATTCTCAAAACTCAATCTCAACTCAATATCATAGAAGCATAAAGAGAGTTTTTAGAGACTCAATATGTTCTATTCCCAAAATTCAATCTCAACTCAATCTCATAGAAGCATAAAGAGAATTGTTAGAGACTAAATATGTTCCTTTTATTAAAACTCAGTATCAACTCAATCTCATAGAAGCGTAAAGAGAATTGTTAGAGACTCAATATGTTCTATTCTCAAATCTCAATCTCAACTCAAATGAAAATATAGAATAGTTTATTTTATGGAACTTGAACAACTACTACATGCATCCATTTGACTAGGCTCAATCAACTCTACTCAACCAATCACTTCAAGAAACAACCCTTTCTCACAAACCCTTGTCCAAGTATGTATCCCCCAAATCAAAATATTTCCAACAATGCTCAAAAACAAATCTCACATAAGAATGATACTCATGTTATTTTCTAACTCAAGTTCAAGTTATTTGCATAATCCATTGGCTTCAACAATAATGCTAATAAAAAAAGGTTTTAATCACAACTCTCAATTCAAAAAAACTTGAAGCATAAACTCAAAGTAATTCACTCAACCAATGGTCTAAACAACAATGCTTATCAAACAAGGTTTAATCACAATTCTCAATCATAAAACCTTTAATAATTAACTCAAACAATTTCAAAAAGGAAACCCTAATCAAATCCTTTTCACTCCAAACTTAATTTTTAATCAAGCCAATCACCTAACTCAAAAAAGAAGAATTTTACCCATACCTTTTCTTGAAGAGTAGTTGCCCTTACAAATTTGCCACACTCACAATTACTTCTTTGAAAAACTCAATAAGGGTTAGAGGATAATTTTTATATCACAATAATAATATCATAATTACACCTTATCACTCCAACTTAAACAATAAGCAATATCCTCACAATAATCACAAAACCCTTTATTCAAAATTACATACAACCAACTAAGTTTGGATTAAATTCTGTTGGAGCAAAGCGGGAGCGGAGGCAGGAATGGAGCAAAGCGGGAGCAGAGGCAGGTGCAATTTTTGCAAACATGTTTTTCATTTTGTTGGAGGTGGGAAACAGGGTTTCCAAACCCCTGGAAGCTGTGAGGCTCATGGAGGGAACAAGCAAGGTTCTGAAGCAACCGAGGAAGAGCAGGTGGACAGTGGACAAGGACACTGAGGGTTTTAAAAAATTAGAGGGACACGAACCCCCTGATATTATTTTTGATAAGAAGGCCCACATCAAGAATTCTGAGGGCAATAAGTCTTTTGCACAGGCCCTTAAAGGTGGCAATAGGGTTTCTTTACATTCTTTACCACCTCTCACTCCCAATGGGCAGAAGGTATCCGTGCCTGAAAGCGTAATGGCAGACTTTATATCGATGGAAAATTTTTCTCTGGTAGGCAAATTCATAGGGGGCAGGCCGGATATTGAAATGATTCGACGATGGGCATCCTTGAAGTGGAAGACTTCTGGACACATGGAGATTATTACATTATCAAGGGGGTTTTTTGTGGCACGCCTTAACAATAGTGAAGATGCTAGTCGTATTCTAACAGGAGGACCTTGGTTCTTAGGCCGAAGAAGTCTTTTTCTTAGGAGATGGGCTGAGGATTTTGACCCAGAAAAGCAGAGCATAAACTTTGCCCCCATTTGGGTTCGTCTCCCAAATCTCCCGTTTCATTGGTGGCATGAGTATTTTCTTCAGGGTATTGCCAAGACCATAGGGGAATTGGTGGCCATTGATAATCCAACCCTTGCACGCACCATAATGACGCATGCTAGGATTTGTGTAAATGCAAACCTAGAATCTGAGCTTCCTACTCATGTGGAGTTAGAATATGGAAATATAACAAGATTACAGGTCATCGAATATGAAAATAGACCAACATTTTGCTCTGACTGTAATATTCAAGGCCATCTCAAAGGACAATGCTCTTTTTTGAGAAGCTAGCAAACCCTTCCTAGGAATAATGATTCCAAGCGGTAGTATTTCAGAAATAATGGCAAATGCACAGGAATGTACAGGGTTAAATATCCAAATGTTGAAAAGGCAAAGGCCTCTGGTTTGGGACAAATGGAGAATGAGGCTGAGCTTCACATGGACAATGGTAAGGACAAGCAAATTGCTACATCACAAACCGACCAACAAAAGGTATGCTCTCCTTTCGAGAATCTAAATAAATTTAACATTTTGGCTGAAAACCAAATAATTACAGAGGAAAATCAGAATGAAGGGTCTAATGTTGAGGATATAATTCTTGGTCTCCCTGCTTACCTTGACTCCCCAACCAAATCTGGACCTTCCAATCCTCCTCCTGTTGGCCATAAAGAATGCCCTAATGATGAGTCATTTTCTGTCCGAGAAAGAGAAAAAGTGCTTTCAGAGTTAATCAGCCCTTCCAAGCGACATTTTTCACCTTTTTCTTTGTCCCAATCCAGAGAAGGGGTTTCCAGATCTTGTTATCCAACGAGTCACCCAAACCAAATTTAGCCCCAAACAAACTAGAAGCTCAATGAAATCCCCCATGATTGACCGTGGAGGTGAGAAAAAAAAGGGAAGAAAGTCAAATGCCCAGCAATGGAAAGAAGAGGTCCAAGATGAGATAGCTAATGGAATTCAGACTACTCTGTTTCCACCAACTGGAAATCTTCCCTTTGAAGAAAACAAAATTCTTAAGCCCCCTCAAGTCCAAGGCAGGGGAAGAGGAAAAAAACTTTAAAAGTTCCAAATGAAGATCATATCCTGGAATGTAAGGGGGCTCAATGGCCTTCCTAAACAGCGGTTAGTCAAATATTTAAGAAGAGATTTTGATCCCACTATTCTTATTTTGCAAGAAACTAAAGTCGATGAAGTTTTGTCTAGAAAAATTGCCCTCAATATCTAGAAAAATGGAGAAGCAATTTTTTGCAAAGCCAATGGAACCTCAGGTGGTCTTCTTTGTATCTGGAATCCAGGGAAGGTGGAAGGTAAGGTTATTCAATTGGGGGAAAGGGTAATGAGCATTATTTTTAAGGATAAGGTTAATGACCTTTCTTGGATATTAACAAATGTGTACGCCCCTAATTCTATATCTGGGAGAGCTGATCTATGGAATTTACTCAGTCATTTCAAGGAAGATTTTTAGGATATCCCATGGATAGTGGCGGGGGACTTTAATACCCCTCTTTACCCCTCTGATAAAAAAGGGGGAGTAGGAATTCTAGCAAGAAGTATGGAGGACTTTCAAGATTTCATCAACAACAACAATTTATTGGATGTCAAATTAAAAAATGCTAAATTTACTTGGAGCAATAGGAGGTCTGGAAATCAACTTATAATGGAAAAGCTTGATAGGTTTTTTTTGTCACAGGAAGCAATACAATCTTTTGGGGATGCAAATCTGTTGTCCTTGCCTCGCATTGGGTCTGACCACAACCCGATTTTACTTGAAATTAAAGAGACTCCAAAATTCAAAAGGCCTTTTAGGTTTGAATCTATGTGGATGCACCACCCCGATCTCAGAGACAAAATTTCTCAGTGGTGGCAGCATTCTTGTCAGGGCAGGCCTTCATTCAGATTAGCACAAAAACTTAAAGTGGTGAAAGAAAATCTAAGGATCTGGAATAAGGAAATTTTTGGAAATATTTTTGAAAACAAGAAAACCATCTCTGAAAGGTTATCAACCATTGAGAAAAAACTTGAAGAGGGATTGCCAGACCCTTCCCTACAGGTAGATGAAAAGAAATCCCTTGCTGAGTACCATAATGTTCTAGCCTGCGAGGAGACTTTTTGGCAGCAAAAGTCTAGAGCTACCTGGCTAAAAGAAGGTGATGCCAATACAAGATTTTTCCATGCATCTACCTTAAGGAACAGAAGCCACAATAGAATTAAAGAACTTGTTAGAGATGATGGATCACTCCTTTCTAGTCCTAATGAAATCGAAATGAAGCAGTTTCCTATTTTCAGAATCTTTTAGGAGAAGAACATTTCGAGTTCTGCCTTAGCTTCAGAATCAATGCTTTACCATATTCCTCATTTAATTTTTGATGACTTGAATGGGGAGTTAATTAAGCCTTTCACGGATGAAGAAATCAAAGAGGCCCTCTTCTCAATGAACCCTGATAAAGCTCCAAGTCCAGACGGGTTTTCACCTCATTTTTTTCAGGCTTTTTGGGATATTGTAGGTTTTGATATATGTGCTACTATCAAGGAATTTCAGTCCACAAAGCATATTCCGAGAAGTTTTAACTCCACTTTTATTGCTTTAATCCCAAAGATTCCTACTCCTAGATCTATGATGGATTTTAGACCTATTAGCCTTTGTAATGTTGTTTATAAAATTTTGACCAAGGCAATTGCAAATAGAATGAGGAAGATCCTTCCTATGTTTATTGATGTTTGTCAAGGCGGTTCGGTCCCTGGAAGGTCCATCCTTGATGGGGTCATAACAGTTCATGAAGCCCTCCATTCGGTAGTCCGGACTAAAAACCTCGCTTTTGCTCTCAAGTTGGATATGAACAAGGCTTATGACCGCATAAACTGGAGTTTTGTCTCTGCCATTCTTCAGAAATTTGGTTTTCATCATGAATGGATCAAGCTTTTGGAAGGATGTTTTATGAAACCTTGGTTTTCAGTCCTTGTTAATGGTGCTCCTACTGGATACTTTCAAAGTAAAAGGGGCCTAAGGCAAGGTGACCCTATCTCTCCCATGTTGTTTATCATTGTGGCTGAAGCCCTTGGGAGGACAATCAAAGCTGCCTGTAATATTGGTCTTATTTCGGGAATTAAAGCATCATCACAAACACGAGCGATTACACATGAACAATTTGTGGATGATACTTTGTTGTTAACTCTTGCATCGCTTTTGAGGCTAAGGTCATAAAACATATTCTAGAGCTATATGAGGATGTCATGGGGTAAAAGGTAAATTTTTCAAAGAGTAAAATTTATTTCTTTAACACTCCCATTCAGAGGCAGATTAAGATTGCTAGGATTCTTGGATGCTCAGTTTCTACTCTTCCATCCACATACCTAGGCCTTCCTTTATTTACAGGCAGAGCTACTGATTCCATGTGGACTAATGTAATTGAAAGAATTCAGAGGAAGCTGGCTGGATGGAAAGGGAATTTGTTATCTCAAGCTGGCAAGGTAGTTCTCACCAAGTTTTCCATTCAAAGCATCCCTGTCTACTTTCTCTCCGTTTTTAAAGCTCCTACAAGTGTCTACACTAAAATTGAACAGATCCGGAAGAGGTTCCTATGGACTGGTTCTGAATCTAAGCAGCGCTTTCACTTGGTGTCCTGGGATAGGGTTTGCAAACCAAGGGAGTTTGGAGGTATTGGGCTAAGGAGAATACAACATTTAAACATGGCCCTCCTGGACAAACAAGCATGGCGTATTTTGACAAATGCAAATGCAGAATGGATTACTATAATCAGAAGAAAGTATTTGCAAGAAATTGAATTCTTAAGTTATTCCTTTCCTCCCAGGGGATCAATTTTTTGGAAATCAATCCTTCAAACTAAAAACTTGCTAAGCAAAGGGCTACGTTGGAAACTGGGAAATGGAAGAAACATTGATTTTTGGGACCACAAATGGTTAAAGGACTATCCCCTCTCTGCAAAACCCATCATTTCAACCCTTAGAGCTTGGACAATTGAAGTTTTTGGTACCAAAGTTGCAGATTTTATTACTTTGTCAAACAATAGAAGGGTATGGAAGCCAATAATGAATAATGATCTACCAGGGGCATCAATAATACTGGAGAATGAATTAAAATAGTCTTTACTCCCTTCTGGCATTCTTGAGGACCAGCTTATATGGGAAGCTTCAGACAATGGGGAATTTTCTGTCAAGACTGCTTATCTGATGCTTATTGATAATGATGAACCTACTTTCCCTCACTTGGAAGTTTGGACCAAAAGCATTGTTCCAAAGGTTGGGTTTTTTGCATGGCTGGCCATCCAAAATAAGATCCTCACCATGGATAACTTAATAAAAAGAGGTGTGATTGTTGTTAATAGGTGTTATCTTTGTATGTCTGAGTGGGAGTCTATTGATCAATTGTTTCTGTATTGTAATTTTTCTGTCTCAATCTTGTTAGGTCTGTTACAAGTGTTTCATATTTATTGGGTCCATCCTCAGTCCATTTTTGACTTATTTGTCCAGTGGCCTTCCCCCTTTTTGAATAGGAATCTTAGGTATATGTGGAAGATCTGCCTTCATCACTACTTGTGGCAGATATGGTTGGAAAGGAATCGTCGGGCCTTCTTGGATAAGGTTTCTCGGTCATCCTCTCGTCTGTCAAAAATTTTAGCATATGCTAATGAGAATGCTTGTTTAGTGCTGCAAGCATCTAGACCTCCAAATCATTTTGAAGCTTCATTAGTCCGAGTCATTAAACTTACCTCTCACCGATGGCCTCAATCATCCTCAAGTCTGTCCTAGAACCATGATCACATGGACCCCACCCCCCCTAGGGTGTATTAAGTTAAATTTTGATGGGGCATCTAGGGGCAACCCAGTGAAGTCGGGGCTGGTGGCTTACTTAGAGACCACAAGGGTGAGGTGCTTGTAGCTTTTTCTGAACATCTTGGAGCTCAAACTAACAATGTGGGTGAAGCAAGGGCAGTTTGGAGGAGCCTCAAGGTGGCAGAGAATTATCCAGGGAAACTGTTGGTGGAAGGTGATTCTCTTATTATTATAAATCTTCTAAAGAACACTAAGAGATCTCCTTGGATATTTGATGACTACATCCATGAAGCAAGGGCTCTAATTCATGACCGACCTGAGGCCATAATTTTGCATACCTTACGGGAAGCAAACATGGCAGCTGATAGGCTGGCAAATGAAGGCATTGTAGCAGCAAATTTGATCACGTGGACTGAAAATCTTCCTCATGCAGTCTCAATGGTGATAGATAATGAAAAACTTTAGATTGGAAGTCTCAAAGTGGATCAATGATAGAAAATGGGGGCATTTTAAAAAAAAAAAAAATTGAACCTTATAATGGATTTTGTCATATTTGTTTTTTTTGTTCATGTGACTAGTGTTTTTTGTAGCTGGTGGGGCACTGATATAGGTTTTTTATCTACAAATTCATGCATGGGAAACATCTGCTTTGGCCTCAAGTATTTCCCAAGGTGTGTTTGGATTCGATGTCGCAAAAAGGCCCTAGCAAGAAATAACAAAGTGTTGGAGATCCCTGACAATGAGGCACCAGACCCCACCATAATAGTCTTGGAGAAGATGACAATTTCATCAGCCTCCAATAGTATCAACCAGTTGAAGAGTCTGTCTGGCCTCATCAGTGCAGCTGTTGATTTGTGTGATTCCCTAAATCTTCCGTTTTATAGCCAGCAGTTCCAAGGGCACAAGGAGTCGAAGGCAAAATCTAAAGATGATGGCAAGAAAGATGATAAGAAGTTAGATGAGGACTACAAGGAAGACTGCTTGGCCTCTTGGCTGTCCATTCTATGGGATGTTTTTTTTTACCATATTCTATTATTTTTATATGGGCACAAGCTACTCTGCATGGTGCTTGCATGATTTGTTTTTGTCTTTGTTAGTTCTTTTTTACGTCTTTCTTTTCTGATGGCCATAATATTAGGCTTCCATAGTTTAGTTTGGTCGTATTCTAATGGAAGAGTAGGTCTTGGCCATTTTTGTTGTCAGTTTAAACTTTTAGGGCTTGGCCTTTGTCTAGTTGGTCAGTGGACCCTATTTTGTAAAATGGTTTTGGGTCAACCAGTTAAAACCCGATGTTAATTATAATATTCTCTTACAAAAAAAAAAAATTACATACAACCCACAAAGTCTTAACCTTCCAATATTTCACAATAGCAAATTTTAAGACTTTAAAATAAAAAAAGAATTCTCCTTATAACTCCTAAAGGTATTTCTCAAATACCAACCTTTATCACAATGCAAATACTTCAACCACTAAATAACTTATACCTCCAACTTAGGCATTAATAAAATAAAACATAAAAATGTACCTTTGCCATTCGATAGTTTCAAAATCTCAATGCAACCCACACAAACATCTTTGCCCATGGTGCAAACCACCACATGAGCTACAAGCTCATTGGAAAGGAAGAAGTACCATGTTCTTCAACACCCCTTCCTTACCTTGAAAAACATATGTGCCTAACGATTGGCACCTTCAACACATCCACCAAATTATTCCATGGGATTCGAACACTATCCACCATGCACAACAAAACATAAGCTTACAGCCCACTTGCCACTAGGCCAAGGTGCCTTGTTGGCTTCCAACTAATCAACGTGTTTGCTTTTGTTTCCTTTCATCATCAATTCAAACATGAATTTCATAATTCTATCTCACAAGCTCTGTATTTAATTCGTATGCTTTCTCTTTCCAGTTCAAGCAAGGATAATTCAGAAATCAACTTTGGGCATGGTATTTATATGTATTTCCACTAAATCAAAAATATCGGCGCTTCCCTTTGGCTTCTATGACGTCGACAAAAATAAACTTTGCCTTGTTTAAAAATTTAAATCCAACCTTTGGATTTATTAAAATATTCTTTGGTATTAAACCTTTAAACCCAACCTTTGGGTTTATTAAGATATTTTTAGACTTTATAAACCCACTTTTGCAATATAAAATATTGTAATGAAAATTATAAATATTTTATTTGGGTTTTCACCATGGAACTTCTAACCATTATGATATTTCACCTTTGATAAAGTACCTTTTAATATTTATTTATAAAATTTAAATTCATCCTAAATTTAAATAATTTATAAAATAAATATTATCACTCCTTTTTAACTTCTATCTTTTGCACAGTTTCACTCGAACTTCTACCTTCTTACTAAATATCAAATGACCATATTTATCGTCTTTATTTCTTGCTGAAATCTTTGGTATTAATGATGACTCCATCTGGTGGCATCAATGGTGACATCAATGACAACTTTGATTTATGGAATCAAAATGTCCAACAATCCCCCCATTTGTCATTGATGGCAACCCATATCCTTTTACTGAAACTTGACCTTTCTTTTTCTTTCGCTCCCCCTGGCTCAATGCTCTCTCAAATATCAAATATCTCCCCAATATACACAAATATCTCCCCATTGACATCAATGGCAAAGGGTCATCTTTGGGGATTTGGGCTAAGAATGAGCCTCTTAGCTTAGCCCCTCCCCCACCTCCACATGAGGTGGTTAATTTTAGGGTGGGATTATTTCTACTCCCTGAAAGCATTGTTCTTTACCTTTATCTTTTTCTCTTATTTCTTAAGTTTTCTGAATCCTATGACTATTTTTTTCCAAGTCATCATCCCTGTTCATGTCATCACTTCTGTTCCTATTCTTATTCTTGTTTTCATCCATTTTCCTATTCATGTTCATTTTCTCATCCATTTTCATGTTCCTATTCGTATTCCTATTCTCATCCATATTCCTATTCCTGTTCATATTCCTATTTTTGTTCATGTTCCTATTTCTGTTCATATTCCTATTCCTATTCCTATTCATATTCCTGTTCCTTTTCATGCCTATTTATAGAATATTTGCTCTACACCATCTTGATGTGTGACCATAATTATTACACTTATAACACTTAATATTATTATTCCTTGGATGTGGAACTATCTTAGGATTTCTCCTAGTGAAGCCATATCCTCTTTTGTCATGAATCTTGCAATTCATTGCCTTGTGACCAAACTCATTACATGAGTAGAAATACCATTGGAAAAGTTGTCTTTTTCATATTTTTGTCTTTCATGTATCCTGCACTATGAAGCCATGTGCCCAAACCTATGATATGAAAAACATCTTCCATTGAAGCTTCCTTGTCTTGACCTCATTGGTCTCCTATTATGATTGTTGTTCCATCTATATCTTCTTTGTGCATTATTCCTATATTTGTTGAACTCTTTGTTGTCCAACTCATCCTATGATGTCTCACTCCCACTTATACTATCTTCTTTTGATGTATCTTCTTCTAAATTTTCTTCTTCTTCAAGACTTGAAGTAGACTTTTCTTCCCATTTATTTTGAACCTGTTTAGAACCAAGACCTATCTTGTTTATTGCTACTATTTGTATCTTGACTATTTTATCCACACTCTTTGCACTATTTACATAATTTTATAGCTTATTCTTGGAGTCTTCTACATATTCCTTTAGTAGAGCCACTTTTTGTGCTAACTTAACACATTCCAAGATCTTTGCTTCTAACTTATATTTGAACTTGCTTACCTTAGCCTTTGATTTTTCTAAATCCTCTATGAGTAATAATATTTCTTCATCACATTCTTGAAATTAACTTTCGAGTTTAGAGTGTTGCTTTCTTACCTTCTTTACTATGTTAAGGGCACAGATAATTTCTCCTCGGAGATAATAATTATTCTCTATTGAATAATCCTCTATTTTTTTGCCTTTGTCCATATCATTTCTTTCTTTTGGCTTATCTTCTATAGGATCACTCACTTCTTCTTCTAATGCCATAATAATATTTTAATTTGGTCTATCAAGTACATATTCAAAATCATCATCACTAAAACTATAACCATCCCTTGTACAATCATCTTCAAGATGTCCAAATTTATCACATCTAAAACACTTGAGAATAACTGGAGTCCTTTTCTTAACTAGATCTTTCTCTTCAACCATAAAAAATACTTCATCTCTATCATTGTCTAAAAAAATAGCATCACTATAATTTGAGTACTTACTTGCATTATCCACATAGTAGCTTCTCTTTTGCATTTGGAAGAACTTATTTCCTTGTCTATTTTGTCCATCCTTTCTTTTATTTTGGTATTTGTGTCTTTATGATTCCCTGTACTTATGATCCTATTTTTCTTCATAATTTTTGCTCTTTGGCTCTTTGCACTCTGTTGCATAATGTCCATACTTTCTACAATTAAAACACTTAATAGATATTATGTCTATGGGTTTTCTGGAACCTTTATCTCTTCTACCATAATTTTCTTATTCATCAGTAGAAGACTCACTACTTGATTTTGACTTCTTATCCTTTATCTTTTTGTTCACTTTGAATGTAGCTTCTTTCAAAGGAATAGGATATTTTGTTCTTTTCTCAAAAGTTGTAAGTATGCCAAGCAAAGCATTTATTGTTAGACTATCACTATTAATTGATGTTTCTATAGCAAAAACCTTTTCATTGTACCTTTTTGGAAGAGTTCTCAAGATATTATCACAAGCATCATATTCATAAATCTTAATTCCAAGACCTTTCATATAATGTATAAGTTCATCAACCTTGCTGAGATAGTCACAAATGTTTTCATCATCCCATATTCTTAAGTTCTAAAATTTTCCTTTGAGATTTCTAATATTAGCTTTCCTGACACTTTTATCTCCTTCATATATGGTATGCAATAGTTTCCACATATATTTTGTTGTTTTACAATCCATAACCTTCATAGATTTTGATCTTTGCAACCCTTTTATAATTGCATTCATAGCTCTTGAATTTGCATGCATTAGAAGCTTACCTTCCTTATCTGTAAGAGGATTGAAAATTGAATCATATCCAAATTCCACTGCATCCCAAACTTCATTACCAAGTGCCATCAGGTGAAATCTCATCAGCACACACCAATACAAGAAGTCACTTCCATCAAAGACTAGTACTACATTATTTATGGACCCATCCTTTTAATCCTTTTGATCTATTATGTTCTTAGACCAATTTTCATTTAAGCTGTTAAACTCTTCTGAAGGAACCCACTCTGATACAAATTGAAGAACACAAGCTTATACTGAGAGGGGGGTGAACAGTATAAGACCACTTTTTATTTTTCTTCTCAAATAAATATTATGCAATGTATAGATAGCAATATCAATAGTAGTAATCAAAGAAATGCATAAAATACCATACACAATAGAGACACAGATTTAACTTGGTTCACCCAATGTGGCCTACCTCCATAGAGAAAACATTTCTTCTAAATATTTCTCAAATAATATTTTGGGAGTCCTTCCCAATTAAAATATTTATGGACCTCTATCCAAAGGATATGTTGATCCCCTAAATCTGGTTTGTGGATATCTATCCATAGGATAAATTCTTCTCCTCTGCTCTAGCTGGTGATCTTCTAGAAGACACTACCTCCACTACACTGAATGTGGGTCTCTCTCCCCTTGAAGACTCTTGTTCTCACTCAGAAGACTTGTCCTTAATGTCCTAGCTGATGGATCTCAATCCATTGAAGACTTTGTCCTCTCTGCTCTATCACTTCCAAAGCTCTGTCTCAAATATTGTACTAAACATGGTCCATTCGGTCTAGCATAAATATTCTCAGTATGTTCACTTAGAACCTTCTCAAATCTGCTCAACAGGTCCACTTAGAACCTGCTCAAATCTGCTCAACAAGTCCACTCAAAACCTGCTCAAATTTTCTCAACAAGTCCACTCAAAACCTTATTAAATCTTCTCAATAGGTCCACTTGAAACCTACTCAAATCTGCTCAATAGGTCCACTTAAAACCTACTCAAATATGCTCAATAGGTCCACTCAGAACCTGCTCAAATCTGCTCAACAGGTTCATTCAGAACCTGCTCAAATATGCTCAACAGGTTCACTCAAAACCTGCTCAAATATTCTCAATAGGTCCACACAGAACCTATCCAAATATTCTCAACAAGCTCACACATAAATTTTCCAAATATGTTTAATAATTCCTCTCTATGACTTGCTCAAATCTGCATTACAAGCTTCCACAAAAGCTCACACAAAAATAGTCCACAAGCCTTCTCAAATACTTACCTCAAATCAGCTTAACAAGTCCACACAGAACTTTTCCAATCTCATAGAATCATAAAGATAATTTTTAGAGACTCAATATGTTCTATACTCAATGCTCAATCACTTTCTCAACTCAATCTCATAAAAGCATAAAGAGAATTTTTAGAGACTCAATATGTTCTATTCTCAAAACTTAATCTCAACTCAATCTCATAGAAGCATAAAGAGAATTGTTAGAGACTCAATATGTTCTATTCTCAAAATTCAATCTCAAATCAATCTCATAGAAGCATAAAGAGAATTTTTAGAGACTCAATATGTTCTATTCTTAAAATTCAATCTCAACTCAATCTCATAGAAGTGTAAAGAGAATTGTTAGAGATTCAATATGTTCTATTCTCAAATCTCAATATCAACTCAAATCAAAATATAGAATAGTTTATTTTATAGAACTTGAACTACTACATGCATCCACTTGAATTGGATCAATAAACTCTACTCAACCAATCACTTCAAGAAACAATCCTTTCTCACAAACCCTAGTCCAAGCATGTATCTCCCAACTCAAAATATCTCCAACAATGCCCAACAAAAAATATCACATAACAATGATACTCATGTTATTTTATAACTCAAGTTCAAGTTCTTTGCATAATCCATTGGCTTCAACAACAATGCTAATAAAACAAGGTTTTAATCACAACTCTCAATTCAGAAAACCTTGAAGCATAAACTCAAAGTACTTCACTCAACCAATGGTCTAAACAACAATGCTTATCAAACAAAGTTATACACAATTATTAATTCATAAAACCTTTAAGAATTAACTCAACCACTTTTTAAAAGTAAACCCTAATCAAATCCTTTTCACTCCAAACTTAATTTTTAATCAATCCAATCACCTAACTCAACAAAGAAGAATTTTACCCATACCTTTTCTTTAAGAGTAGTTGCCCTTACAAATATGCCACACTCACAATTATTTCTTTGACAAACTCAATAAAGTTTAGAGGATAATTTTTATATCAAAATTACACCTTATCACTCTAACTTAAACAATAAGTAATATCCTCACAATAATCACAAAACCCTTTATTCAAAATTACATACAACCCACAAAGTCTTAACCTTCCAATATTTCACAATAGCTTATGACTTTAAAATAAAAACAAAATTCTCCTTATAACTCCTAAAGGTATTTCTCAACTACCAACCTTTATCACAATGCAAAGACTTCAACCACCAAATACCTTATACCTCCAACTTAGGCATTAATAAAATAAAACATAAAAATGTACCTTTGCCTTTGGAGAGTTTTGAACTCTCAACATAGCCCACACAAATATCTTTACCCATGGTGCAAACCACCACACGAGCTACAAGCTCGTTGGGAAGGAAGAAGCACCACGTGCTTCAACACCCCTTCCTTGCCTTGCAAAATGTATGCGCCTAACGATTGGTGCCTTCAACACGTCCACAAAAATCTTCCATGGGATTCGAACACTATCCACCATGCATACCAAAATGTAAGAATGCATCCCACTTGCCACTAGACCAAGGTGCCTTGTTGGCTTCCAACTAATCAACGCACTTGTTTTTGTTTCCTTTCACCGTCAAGTCAAATATGAGTTTCATAATTCTATCTCATGAGATATTTATTTAATTCATACACTTTCTCTTTCTAGTTCGAGCAAGGATAATTCAGAAATTAACTTTGTTCATGGTATTTATATGCATTTCTACTAAATCAAAAACGTCGGTGCTTCCCTTTGGCTTCTATGATGTTGGCGAAAATAAAATTTGCCTTGTTTAAAACTTTAAATTCAACCTTTAGATTTATTAAAGTATTCTTTGGTATTAAACCTTTAAACCCAAGCTTTGGGTTTATTAAGATATTTTTAGACTTTATAAAACCACTTTTGTAATATAAAATAGTGTAATGAAAATTACAAATATTTTATTTGGGTTTTCACCATGGCACTTATAACCATTATAATATTTCACCTTTGATAAAGTACCTTTTAATATTTATTTATAAAATTTAAATTCATCCTGAATTTAAATAATTTATAAAATAAATATTATCACTCCTTTTTAACTTCTATCTTTTGCATTGTTTCACTCAAAATTATGCCTTCTTTCTAAATATCAAATGATCATATTTGTCACATTTATTTCCTTCTTAAATCTTTCGTATTAATGATGAATCCATATGATGACATCACTGGTGAAATCAATGATAATTTTGACTTAGGGACTCAAAATGTCCAACACACTTATGATATAAAACATGACATGACATCTCCCCCACCATCCCTAACATATTTGGCCATATTTTTGCCTATACATCAACAACTCCATCAATCCGCTACTTAACAACATTCTCCACTTGTTGTCCTATGCCCTCCTTTGAGCCTCATATGACATACACAGGTTATGGAGTCTTCATTATCAAACTCTTCACCACCCAATTACCCCATGGAATTATTTCTTATGGTCAACATGGATATTTTCTCCCCACTTTGATATGCACACTAGAAAATTCATGATGACAACAAATATAGATTTTGTCAACCTCACACACATCTCACCCCTGTATTTACTACTTTCACCTCATGTCTTGCATATCGCTAATTCTCCTTCACATTCTACACCATATTACATCCTATGCATTCATCACACAAACATCTACATAGATGATGAATATGAAATTCCTAAGGCCATCGATGACCTCCATCTCATTTCTATCCCATAATAACTTTACGATGGTTCTCACATGCTAATTGAAGAAACCATTGATGCAAAAATTAGCAACATAAAAAACCCTTACATTATTAAGCTAGAAATTAGCTTGTGAGACAAGCAAAGTCTCCCCAAGATCGAAGAATGCTCCACAAGATCAATCACACATAAAAGAGAAAAACCCACAACACAAATATTGAGTGGTAAAACCCTACTTCAAATGAATAAGGGAAACATCCACTATGAAGCTCACTATATTACTCAATGATTCAACAGTTAAATAACGCTTCAATGTTATGCAACAATATGCATCAACATAAACTACAACACAAGTCAATATGACAAGATATAATAAGATATGATAATATGCAGTAGAAAACACCCTTATTTAAGGAGAATATTTTCTACTACAACCCTAAATCTTATCAAAATATAATCTTATCAAAATCTATCAAATATTAGAAAGTGCTTTAGTTACTTTCTAATTTTATCACAATATAATCTTTGAGATATGTGATAAGTGGCATCTATCAAATATTAGAAAGTGATTAGTTACTTTCTAAGTATTTGCTAGAAAAGGGAAATAAATTTTTCTCAAGAAATTAAATATTCCTAGCACCCTTAATTTATTTATTAATTGGGTGGAAATATTTTACATAAGATAGAATTATATTCTAATTCAAATATTATTCTTTAGACTTTATATTTTAGTCTAAGAATAATTTACACAATGTTGCATTACATATTCCAATACTCCCCCTTAATGCAATATTGGGGAAAGGAATTATGAGACAAAGAAACATTCTCCCCCTAAAGATACAAATGGGGATGAGAATCAAATGAGTAATATAGTTACAATGAGATTCTATGACCAAGAATGGTCTACAATAAGGAACCAATACAAAATGGGCCAAAATGAGACTGCAAGCCCCCAATGGAATAGCTTCAGATACAAGCAACTTACAAAGCCATCCATCAACCACAAGTGGTTGCAAATGATAATAAGAAAACATCACAAGGGTGTCTTTAGTAAGCCTGCAAAATCCTAAATGAAAGTACCTGCAAGCTACAAGCAGCTCAACATAAGATCAGTTAGATACATCATCATAAATATATTCACCACAACATATATGAATATCCAAAGATCATAACAAAACTAATCTAACAAATAGTGAACTATAAGTCATCATAAAAATATGCCAAACCATACTTATAGTCACGTGCTATATAGCTGATCAAAAAATATCATGTACAAAGTTGCATAAAGCAAACAAGGAGTACCATGATAATGCAAACTCTAAAGTACCATGTACAAAAGTAGCACAAGGCTAACAAAAAAGTACCATGTACAAGAGTTGCATAAGGTATATGAAAATAATAAAGTTTGCACATCGGTTGCATAAAGCCAACCATAAAATATCATGTACAAAAGTAGCACAAATGCTAACAAGAAATTACCATGATAAACCAATTGAATAATACCAACTACATAAAAAAAAAGTACAAAGTTACACAAGGCAACAAGAAAGTACCATGTAAAATAGTCGCATAAAGCAATTACTTCATATACCATAATTGCACAATGCCATCTACAAAGTAACATGTATAAAAGTTGCACAAAGGCAAAAAATAAAGTACCATGTTCAAAAGATATGCAAAAAGCAATTATACCACAAAATATCAACTCATATATATAGCACAAAACACCTCATAAGGATGAAGTTGTCATCACACAAGTGTAACTACACTTCATTCCCCCTTGAGGATAACTTCACCAAACCAAGTGAGTCCCTCAACTTACAAAATTGCTCCTTGGAAAGAGGTTTGGTGAACAAATTAGCAGAATTAGAAGATGATGGGCAATACTCCAATTGAATAGTCCCATCCAATACCTTCTCTTTGATAAAATGGGCTTGGATTTCAACATGCTTTGTCCTTTGATGCATTACAGGATTTTTAGCCAAGGCAATAGTTGATTGATCATCATGAAAGATAATCATGAACTACTATAACCATCTTGCAATAAACAACTATAACCATATTGCAATTGAATAAACCAAGATCAACTTGCAATAGATTAACATGCAATAAGAAGGTAAATAACCATAACAATCATCTTGTAACAAAATAAACTAACTTGAATTGAATCATAAAACATTTGTTAAATGTTAGATAGTCAATAAGTTAGTAAGTTAGTGTTCATTTTAGGTTTTGCTATAGCCTAATGAATTGCCAATTCATCTCACCCAAGGTCAACCAAGCTATCCAAAAGGGTATGAGTACGAGGACCCAAAAAGGACTTGCTACCTATAGAGCGGATTCTTTTGGATTCAATAGGTGTTTAGCAAATATAAATTGTGTTGCAAGATTAAGTAAATTTTAATCAAATACTAAATTTGTGGTTAGGAATTTGATTCATTTTTAACCTTCTTTATTAAGAATAATTTACAGTATGCTTCAAGAAAATACTGGAGAGAGATTAGAAGAAATTAATAAAAATAAGGGAAGAGAGTGATAAAATTGATCCGAAATTGCCTTGTATACTCCAAAACATACTTGGATAACCTTGCAAAACAAGCAAACTCGCAAACAACCATTGTTAATGTGAGACAAAAAAATATTGCATTTTAAGGAGAATAATAATAATTTTTAATATAAAAAATTGCTTAAAAAAATGAAATTAAATTAATAAAATTTATTTTATTAATAAAAAAAATGGCATGAAAAAGTTTAAAGATTTTTATAAAGCAAAACTTAAAAAAAAAAAAAAAAAAACTACTTTTTAAATAAAGCAAAACTGTTTTTTTTTTTTTTTTTTAAAACCAAACTATTTTTTTTTTTTTTATAAAACAAAATTGTTTTTTTTTTAATAAAACAAAACTGTTTTTTTTTCTTAAACAAAACTGTTTTTTTTTATAAAGCAAAACTGTTTATTTTTTTAATATATATATAACCGACTTTTTTTTTTTTAAATAAATAAAAAAATGACTATATATGGAAATAGGGGTTTTTGGGTCTTCCGGACGCAACCATGGGGTCTGTTTGGCTCCAAAAACCTTTCCAGCAAAAGCTTAATGCCAATTTTTTTTTTATAGATTTAAAATGAAAATACTGTTTGCAAAAGATCTAACAACTAGATCTAAAAACATAATAAATCTATAAACCCTAATGGCATATTTGCAAAATAAGTTTACATAAAATACCCAAATATCAAATGCATGCAAAAAAAAAATACCTTAATGGGTTTTTCACCTCAAAGGATTGAAGACACTTGATGGAGATCCCAACCGCTCTAATACCAAATGTGAGACAAGAAAAGTCTTCTTAAGATCGAAGAATGTTCCACAAGATCAATCACATATAAAAGAGATAAACCCACAACACAAATATTGAGTGGTAAAACACTACTTTAAATGAAGAAGAGAAACATCCACTATCAAGCTCACTATATTACTCAATGATTCAAAAATATAAGAATGTTTCAATGTTATGCAATAATATGCATCAACATAAACTACAACACAAGTCAATATGACAAGATATAATAAGATATGATAATATGTAGTAGAAAACACCCATATTTAAAGAGAAGCTTTTCTACTACAACCCTAAATCTTATCACAATCTATCAAATATTAGAAAGTGCTTTAGTTACTTTCTAATTTTATCACAATATAATCTTTGAGATATGTGATAAGTGGCATCTATCAAATATTAGAAAGTGATTAGTTACTTTCTAATATTTGCTAAAAAAAGAAAATAACTTTTTCCCAAGAAATTAAATATTCCTAGCACCCTTAATTTATTTATTAATTGGGTGGGAATATTTTACATAAGATAGAATTATATTCTAATTCAAATATTATTCTTTAGACTTTATATTTTAGTCTAAGAATAATTTACACAATGTTGCATTACATATTCCAACATAGCCTTTCACCTAAAGAGTGCATCTTATTCACTGTTTTCCTCATAAAGTATATCAAGATTTTTGTGTGGTCCTACAAATATATGTCAGGCCTTGATCTCACCCTCGTAGTCCACAATATCACATTAGGCAAAGAGGCTAAACCTATCAAACAAAAGCTACAATACATGCATCTGATAGTAGTATTGCTAGTTAAGTCTGAGCTCAAAAATATTTTAGACATAGACTTCATCGTACCTATAGACTATCCTAAATGGGTGTCCAACATGGTTCCAGTGCCTAAAAATTTTGGTGAGGTTTATGTCTGCATTGACTTCTATTATTTAAACAAAGCATGTTCGAAAGACAATTTTCCTCTATCTAATATTGATTCACTAGTCAACTTCATAGCATGCCATGAGATGATTTCTCTTATGGATGGATTCTTTGGCTACAACCAAATTAAAATCAACTCCATTAAATTTGGATGATACATAGTAGGTGGTTCTATAGTGACCATGGTCACCCACTTTTCATCAATGTAGCTTATGTTCGGGTGATACGGATTCCATTCAATTTCTTCCTTGAACCCTATGATCAACCTATATAGAGATGACACTAATGAATCATCATAGCTTCAGATGTGATATTGTGGTACAATGAGGTTTCATCGCCCTTGATCATATCAACCTAAAATATAGTCATGCCAATGGTTGTGTTTGAATTATCTTAGAGCAAACTTAGGATTGGAAAAATAATGAATATTCATGGTGAACAACTCATCCTCATCCTCTTCAATATCTGAAGTATCATGGACATAATCCAACCCTGCATAAATAAAATTGGTCTGATTAGGGGGGATACCCAATGGTACCACTATCCTTATGGGTAGGTTTGGGACTCTTGGTCATCCTATGTCTTGTGCAGACTCAATAATTAGAGTAAAAGTAATATTCTATACAAGATATTCACCTGGTCCTGTATTAGCTAGGTGAACTATAACCTATAGTGTAGATGATACCGATGATGATGTAGGTGAGGTAGGTTGAGGCACCTCCTCGACTATTTCTTAGGAATATTCATCCTCCATGGGATTTGAAATTTTTTTTATTGCTATGGTTGGGACTTCCTTAGGTATTTCCTCCACCAAGGATGTTTTTTGTTTTTGAGAGTCTTTTGCCTTGGACGTTGTTGGTTTCTCAGAAGTACCAGTAGCTTTAGAAGTTGGATGTGGCACCGATGTGGACGGGTAACTTTGCACTAATTTAGATTTTCTTCCCATTTATGTGGTAGGGTATGATGGCCTAATGTACAGGTGCATGGATAGAAGTATGAAATCCCCTAGCAAGTCAACTTGATGAACATATTTGAATGACTCTTCATCCAATGGTACCACATGTACTTGTCTCTCATGAACATATTTAATATATTGATATAAGATATAGGGAATGCACTGCATGTCCCTTATCCAAGGATTCCCTAGGATTATATTATAATACATGAACCCCTCAAATACATGACACATCATGGGGATGGTCTTATGCCCCACTTGCATAGGCAGGATGATTGTACCCATTGTGGAGCACAGTGCATCATTGAAGGTTCTCAATGTGTAGAAGGGAGGAATGATGTTTGACCTAGGGATATTCAAGTGCCCTATATCCTTGGTTGTTATTATGTTAATCAAAGAGCCTATGTAGATCAAAAACTACTTAAAATGTATGTCATTGATACATGCAATGATGTGTAGATATGGGTCTACTATGGTAGTAGGGACTACCTTTATTTTGTGATCATAAAAATGAATCATGGGCTCTTGACACTATTGTACTTGCCCCACAAATTTTGTAAATACATCAATGTTTTGGGGCTATAGCTCAATTGATTTTAAGATTTCCATTAGGGTCTCCTTGTGTCTGGGTGACTATTGAATGAGTTCGTACATCGATAACTTAGCTGGCATTATTTGAAGACTTTGCATAAGTCTATTTTGGATAGTTATCATAGGTCACACTGGTAGACCTAGAATATTATTTTGCATTGGCCCCTATGAGATGCATCTAGGATATGAATAGGAGCCACTAGAGGCTTTGGTTGGTTGTATCATCAGTTTCTTGTAACCATGTTGACTATGTTGACCATTCCAATGAATCCCTACGTGGAAGGTTCAACTCGGATTTGATTTACTTGAGAATCCTAATTTATAGGAGCTTCATGGTTTGGAAAATATTTTCTAAATATGACCATAACTTTGTTATTGGGTGCTAGTGGATTATCAACTTGCAGCTTACCCTTCTCAATCATATTTTGTAGAATATTTTTGAAACTGATGCATATTTCAATTGCATACCCCTATTGTATATGGTATGGGTAATAATGATCATCCCTATATACCTTGGGCTTGGGATTATTATGGTCAATAAGTTGTACCTTAGGTAGTCTAAGTCTTTGTGCCTAACTTAGTTGATTGAATATCGATGCCATCAATTATGACAAAGTTATGAAGTAGCAAGATGATCGAAATTATCTATTTTGGCCTTGGTTGTTATTTTAGTTGTAGTTGGCTGGGGAAATTAAGCTTGGTAATTCTATGGTTGCTAGATATTTCCTTCATTTGGTACATTTAGTACAACCTAATTGACTAGAGAAGGCTTGGATTGTTATCGTTGATTTTGGTTGTTGCGATTGTTATTGCAATATTTCTTGTTATGAAGCTTAAGATATCCTTATTCAAATTTGATATCCTCTATTAGTTTGGCTTATGACAAGGCTTCCTCAAATATTCTATATTGTTGTAGCTGCAAGAGCAGTGATATGTTCTTTGCACAAATATTAGTGAAATTTTGATTGAGCTCAATAGTGGGAATAGAAAATGGTAGTTTTACCATTAGTTTTATCCATCTATTCTCATAGTCCATGACCAGCTCATCATCATATTTCTTTAGATTATCCAGGTTGGACAAGTTTATTTTCTTCTTGATGCCAAAATAAAAGCATTCAAGGAATATGTTCACAATCTAATCAAAACTGATGATGCTATGTTTGGGTAGTTGATTAAACCACTCAGTTGTTGCACCTGATAATGTTATGATAAATGTTCTTAACATCAGGGCATCATTGTGTTGGAGATGGAAGCACATGCTCATGAAATTGGTCACATGCTCTTGTGCATCTTCCTCTCCCTTGATTTTTTCTAACCTAAGCATCATTAAGTGTCTAATATAAGCAAGACTTGGTATTGAAGGGTACAAAGACTAATTGTGTATGTTTCTTAGGGTTGGCTTCTACCCAACCGTGTCTTATTTTTCAAGATATTTTATTCTCTCAATGAGTATCTTGTATGCCTTCAAAGAGATAATATATTGTTCTCGAAGTTTTACTTGGGGTGGTTGGGGAGGTAACTCTATATTTACCCACTTTGGACATCTATATTCATATCCCATGAATACATATGAGGGTTTAGGATACGCCTATTCTTGATCCTCTATTTATTCCTACTCTTGTTCATGCTCTACCTGTTCTAGCTCTAGGTATTTTTTGTATTTTTAAGCATGCTATAATGTTTGGTGAGTGCATTCATCTACTTGTTTAGTGCAAATATCATGTTAATAAATGACACATCTATTGGATTGGTAATATTCACCACCCATGTGTAGATTGGCTTGAGACAACCTATTTTCTTGTTCCTCATGCTCTATTTATGCCAAGTTAAGTTGCTCCCTTGAGTGCTACTCATTTGGGCATAAATACCTTTTCCTTTGTGCCCACACTTCCTCCTATTTGAGGATATCTAGGTTCTCTTATTGTGTATGTAATGCCTCCCTCTTATCCTAAAGTAATTGTTCCTTATATTCCACATCTTCATACAGCCTACGTACATGGTCAGATTGATCTGCCACTGAAGGTCTATGACTTTGTAACTCCATAAAATGTGTCCTTATGGAGAGGCCCTTTGGAGGAGCTCCTACTATGCTTTTGTCTCTGTCTATTAGGACAACGTGGTTAGTGTACAATGACCTATGTTCAGTATCCCCATGATCATAAGTAGTGTGTATGCTATGGGGGTGCTTTGAAGCTTCCCCCTGCTAATTAGTGTGTCTCATTTTTAATTGGCTATATGAAATATTTGATTTGGTCTCAAGAAAACCTAATCCAACTAGTCAAGTTGTCTGGATTTCCATGGCTTATCTCATGAAGTTCCATTGGCACCAATGATATTATGGTCTATTACTATCCTACCACATTCAGAGTGGCTAGGAGTTATGGTGGGTCTACGATTAGATGCAACCCTTGTGTTTTACCCCTCAGTGGGTTGATATTTCCTATGTATATCATGTGAATATTGAGGCCTTGAAGCTCCTTCATGTCTATCATGAGAAGAACCTGGATATGGTTCTCTAGCTATGATTTCTCAAGGAGTACCCCCACGGGTTGAGTTATCTTCCCTAAGGCTTGCTAAAAAAATTTCAATGGTATTCTGTGAATGCAAATCCACATAATTATTGTTTTAATTGTGGTTGGGTGGAGTGACAGTTCCCACCTCGATGTTGTACCGAGGGCAGTTGCTCCATGTGAAGACCATGACAATGTGAATTTTTTTTTTGTATAAATTTTAAGACATGCAAACAAAGTAGACAAAATGTTTCTCTTTTAAATATTTTTGGTGTTCCTAAAATTGGTCTTGTATATTTCATATTTGTTGAAAATTTTAACTATTTCTCATTGTGTTTAGAAATGTATTGATGAAATGCTTGTATAGTTTAGTGGTTTTTACCTGTATGCTCATAGCTCAACAACTGGTAATGAAAGTCACGATCATGTAAACCAATCAAAGTATGGAGATGAAATCCATACCTGATAAGGGAGCATAGGTCCTACCAGATCCTCATCCAGTCTCACCTAGTTAGTATTATACCCTTTGAAGAGAATTACATACAAATTTTCCAAGCTACATTAGTTCTTGGATCCAATATTGGCCTAACAAAATGGGTTCATAGAATTTAAGCCAATGGATGGATATGAAATCCACCATCATTGGACTCTATTAGTGGTTGTATGTGAATTCCAACTCACTAAAATTTACATGTGATGTGGTGTGTGTTTGTTCTTTTTAAACTTACATGAAAAAGGAAATGCAACATAAAGCACTCAAATGTTGTTCCTACATGCTTAAAAGAATGTTTCACTTTAATAAAATGCATATCTAATGCTACATGATGTTCAAAGAATGCAAGTTTTAATTATGAAGCAATGGCCTCTAGTTGGGCCTCAAGCATGCAAACTCCTACACACAACCTAGACCACTTTATACTAGGGTGGATTGCAACCAAAAGTTTGTTGTTCCTAGCAGTGACTAGTAGAAACTAAGATATTCTAAGAATTTAACCTTAAAATTTATCTATGTTTTCTAATTAAATAAAATTTCATCTACTAAATTTAGGAAATAAAACACAGATAGAGAAGCAAAATCTTTAGAGAATCCCAACCAACCTAGAATTCAAATCTACTAAATATCAGGTTATCTATTGTTGCATGTTTTTTGCCAGCCGCTATTGCTCAGGGTAGCTCTAACTAGCCATTGTCTTCAAAAGCAGTTGAGCTCTACTAGCTACTATAAACCAGAGTAGTTGTACCTACATACCAAAAACATAAAATAGATCATCAATCAATGCATTTTTTGAGTGTCCCCACCATGATCACCATCTATAAGAAGGTAAAAACCATGCATCTAGATATTTGCAAGCATGTAATAATCTAATAAACAGAAATCAAGTAACCATTTGCATAAATAAAAAATATCCAAGAAAATGAGATTGCCCTTTTATTTAAAATAATAAATCTTGGTTACAATAGCTCCCTCTTAGGGAGTCACTCAAATTGATATAATTTTTACAATAGTTGAGGCCCTTCAATAGGAAGAGATGCACTCAAAGGATCTTCACTTTGATACCAATTTGCATGAGGGCTTACTAGATGCCTACTTCTCCAATGTTTAGAGGGAATGTTTTGAATGCAACTTATTATTGAATAGATCTATTACCTGTATGTAAGGAAAAAAAAAGAAATATTAAAAACATATGAGACCTCTTGAGATGAGGCGTATTCCATAGATCTACATGAAATAGTATGCAATCATAAATAAATCATGAAAAAGCATAAATGGAAGCAAACAATGTATATTACAATACTTATGAACAATGAAAATATGATAAAATAGTAAATTTAAACTAGAGTAAACTAATTATGCATGAAGGAAGGTAGATCTACACTAGAAATTTAAGAATATACATCTCAAACCCTAACCTCTATAACTCAGGGTGGCTGGTCTACTAGCCACTGCTATCATTGGTGACTATACCTGCAGGCCGCTGTCAAATACAATGGCCACTAACTATGATATTTGCTCCTTGAATAAGGTTCTACAACTTAGAAATCCCTGGTTGAATTGATGTTCATGGTTTGTTGGTGTGTCTAAACATGGATTTGTGAGTGAAATCTCTTGGATCTGCAATATATTGATGGAAAATTGATGATTTGCTTCTCAACCTTGTGGAAGCTCCATTGTTGATGGTATGCTTGGTGATCTACAATCAAGTAACAATTTGACACTCCTCACAAGACTATCAATTTTTTTCTCAATGTGGTAGGGTTTTGTTTTATATAATTTGGGATCTATACTTGTTCCTAGGAGGGTGCATATATAGGCCTTCCAAGTTCAAAATATTTTCTTCTTGGAGAAGCCAAGATCCAGATTTGTATGAAACTGTTCATTGGGGGAGAAAGGCCTAGTTCCAAAATTGCATGGGAGTGGTAGTTAGGAGAAAATTTGGGAGATTTACACCCAAAACCATTTGAATCTAATGCAATTTTAGTTACCATGCATAATTTAGGCCTGCATTTCATGATCATATTTGTCTCAATGCTAGCCACTATCCATAGTAGTGGCTAGTTTGTAGTCACTCTGAGCTTTAAATACTAGGCTAGTAGCCACTGGTCGATAGCAATTGTGTCTAAATAGGTCAAAACTATCCCTAGTGAGTGGTTAGATCCACTGCTAGCTCTTGGAACGGTCCAATATCAATCATATGGTCCGTAGAGGTGCCCATATGAGTAGTCATATAAACATGATACATTTTAGGTATCTACACTATTTAATTCCTTGAGTTCCTACACCTGAGATCTTTGCTTTGGCTAGCTATTTCATACTGGTGAGTGAAGTGATGATGCAATATATTTCAATCAGATCAAGCAACTTCTTCACTACCTTAGTTCCATATGCTGATTACCCAAATATTTTCCTAAATGCCTCTGTTGTGACTTCCATCTTCATCGATCGCTTGTCAACATTGACATAGGTAAGTATAGTTATAGGATTATATGCCTGAACCATCTACAATAGATAATTATAAAATGTCTTTTGGTGTGGTGGCACTTGTACTATTACAACTACACCAACCTTCTCAAACTATTTTCTCTAGGGGTGGATCTTATTTTCCTCGTTGCTCCACCACTTCCTGCATGTATCTCTTCTATGTTGTATGAATGATATAATCATTATCTCAACCTATTTCTCCTCAAGTTTGCTACTCAGATCCTCATATGGATCTAGGTAATGGACTTCACTATGTAATTCCCTCCTTGGAATCCTTTCCTATGCCATTTCCTCCTCTTAGAATATTGGTGGCATCCTTCGATCAACCCTCTAATACCTCTACTCTCTCCATAGTCTGTATCCTCCTATCCTTCAAGGATGAGTACCACACCAACCATGGGACTAAACTGTCACCCTTGGTATTGTTGCGGATGTGACTCTCTCTCGTGTAGGGGTCCTGGTGACCATTCCACTATGTTGGTTGTAATTCTTCTTAATCGATATCCAAAATATTTGGTTGAAATCACTTTCTTGCCATTCCTTCAGTTAGTGTGCTACTTGAACATCACCTATTAAGAAATTAGAAGTGCTCTAAAAATCATATAGTCTACTATAAATCATATAGTACACCCTTTAACTTTCTCTTGTATGGTTTCCATATCAACAACCACCTCCAGATCGTACAATCTCCTTAAGTGCTTCAAAATGTTCAATATTTTGCAAATCATACATTTTATGCACCAAAATATATAGGGCCCATACCACTCTATACAATTTACCTGTCCAACTTCTCCCCTTCATCTAATTCATACACTTCTTTATGATTTCATATGATTTGCTTAAAAAGTATAAACAACTCCAAAATTACCTAAAACTGCACAATATTTCCTTGATATCATACAATATGCCCTCCAAATCATATAATACATCCTTTGAAACCCTTTTTAACCTTAAAATTGCATTCTTCAGTTCTCCTCCATGATTTCTCATCGATCCAGTTGCTGAAATGTCTTGATCTATCTTTTTAGTGTCATTCTAGAGCAATTCTTCAAATTTTCATCACTTGGCACAATTTACTCCCAAAAAAATAATTTCTAGATGTAATGCAAGGTTTTATGGTCTTCTCCTTCCTTCCCTCTACCTTAGCCAATTCATTTTTGGCCACTTTTATTAGATTAGGGCTTGTAACCTCTTTTCTCCTACAATTTCTTTACTCTGGCTCCCATATGCAACTTCTTCGAACCTTGGTGTATGTTTTTCCACAATCTAGTTTGTGCTTGGATACCTTCTACTAAAAATCCTCATTTTCCTTCAGCTAAACTCAAAATTTGCTTTTAATAGAGTCAAAACCCTTGTTTTTCTCTTTCAATTTGATTTTCTTGAATGCAAAAAGTCTCCCTAGTGCAAATTTAGAAATGGGTCATGCAATATTGTAGTTCACTATTGAATTTTAATGCCCATGTAGTAGATTCCATTTAGTTGCATGCTTTTCACCTTTATTATCCTAAAAATTTTGAATTCCTCATTGTACGATTTGTAAAATTGCTAAAGTTAGCCCTATATTTAAATTGTTATCAAACCCTAATCACTTAAATTTTAAAATTGTACCACTTTGCATGTCTTTTCATCTTCCTTTCCAATATGATTGACAACTCATCACTTTCCCCATACGATTTTATATTTTCCCATACTTTTTTGATAACACATCATTCCACACATAAGAACATTAAATGTGATGGTTGAAAATCATACAACTACACCTAAAATCATACACTATGTGATCTAAATCGTACAACATGCTTCCTTGTATGATCTCTCACTTATATTTTTTTCAGCTTTAAAATTGACTTGTACGATCAATCACTTAGAGAAATTTTTCCATTTTCTCTCTCTTGAAGAGGTCGCTATTTTTGGTTTTCAACCCAATTCCTTCTTAATTGCATCCCAAGGGATTTTCACAACTAAGGCATTTTAGTTTCTTTTCATTTTTTCTCTTTTTCTTTTTATTTTTAATTTTATTTATCTTTTTAGAAGGGACTGCTATTTTTTATTTTCAAGCCACTTTTGAATAATGTACTATTATCACTTGTCAAGATCCTTTGGCTTCCATAGATTCCAAAGGTCTACTACAAATAGCATCTCTTCATTGTGTAGCTCACACCACCTTGTGGCCTTAAACTTGATCAAGATGAGTAACATAATCAATATTATGGGCAACACCCATTGCCACCTATGATGGAGGTCAAGGGGGAGGGAGCCCCCTTGCAGGGTCAAGGGATAGCATCCCTTGCAGGGTTGAGGGACAACATACCTCATGTGTTCCCTCATGGGGTTTAGGGAAGCACCTCAAAACCTCAATAATAAAACTAATACAACCATCACTATACAAGCAACAATTTTCTTTTCATAGGCACATTGGGATTCTTTGCTCAACCCACTTAAATAGCTCATCTTCAACTCTAGTTTTCCCTGTATTAACTACTGATGGAACACCTTGTACAATTTTTATTTGTATGATTTCATCTTGTACAATCTCAAATTGTATAATTTGACTTGAAATCGTACAATCTCTGCCAACTATATGATTTCACCCAACAAACGTACAGTTCCCTCTTGCAAAATCATACAATACCATTCTTCCTTAGGCAATTTTAATTGTATGATGGATTGATCTATTTGGGAAACATATTCTATAACAACATCTTCCATCAAAACATCTTCCATCAAAATATCTTCCATGTCAAAATCTTCCATCAAAACATCTTCCATAAAAATATCGTCCATGTCAACATCTTCCAAGTCATACCATATTCTACCTCTTTTATTACTATGATTAGTTTCACAAACTGCATCACTAGTGAAAATCTTCCTCTTTACACCCTTGAAGGGTGGACATATTTATTTCTCAACCTTTGTAGCTATAAAGCCATTTCTAGTGGTTCTTCTTATTCATTTGATGAAGTATCACTTGGACTCCTTGACTGATTCCACCTTGGAGGTGTTTTACTACACTCATCATCATAAGTTTCTATATAAGGTATCATATTCTATCCTACCAGTCATTGACCAAACTCACATGCATCTTCACTCTATGACTTCCTTTGCTGATGTGAGGGAGATGGTATTTATCTTCCCTCTTGAGACCTCATGCCCTGTTGACATGGTGCCTGAATCCCATCCTCTACACTCCCTTGCAACCCTTCAATAACTTTCTCAAGTTTCACCATCCACTCCCCTTCCTCATGCACTACTTCTCAATCAACTTACTTCTCTATGTTAGGTGGTACTGGTACCTTCTCTTTTATCTCTATCAATAGCAACTCAAAATCTCCTTCTTCAAATGCCCAAACTTGTTATATTTCTAGTTCATGTGTACTATGGTCTAAGTTACTTGAATTCTCTCTTCAAGCAATTCTCATGCTCTTTATTACTAGAATTTTCTCTTGTACTTCCTATCTCCTACGCATTTCCACACCGATGTCTATCATTCACCTCTAGTTTTATAATATTCCTACTTGTCAATTTGACATGTTTTAACAAAAATTCCAAGTTTGATAAGGTAACGGTACCAAATGTAGCATAGGGGTGTAGTATTCCCAATGTAGAGGTTGTTTTCAAGGGTTTAGAATGATCAATTTGCTATTCCCAATCGATGGACCAAATTGTACAATCGTACAGGCTTTACAACTATCAATTTACGATAATAGGATAGCTTGTACAAACCCCAAATCATACCATTGTATGATTCCAAATTGTATAGTGAAAGAGATTGTATGATTTCATACTTAGCCAATCTTTCATATTTATTTTTGCAAGCTACCATACATAGTTTTGTAATGAAACTATTCGATTTCCCAATGCTACCAAATCATGTAAGTTTTCCTTAATTGCATAAACTACCAAATCATGTAAGTTTTTTTTGTATGATTTGTAATAACTCTAGTGTATGATTTGTATGAAAATAAAGTGCAATAAAGTGCCAAATTGGATTTTATTCTAGACCAGTCTCTCTCAACTAATTTTTTTAAAGGTTTAACATGGCAATTAATCCATTTCTACCAACATGCAAAAAACATGATTAGGGTATGAGAGAGTTATCTCCAAATGACAACATCTAGAAATCATACAAAAATATTCAATATGTATTTATTGATATCATATTCATCATATATCATTCATCAGGTTCACACTAGTGCTGGTTTAATCCAATTATTCCATAGCAATGTGTAAGTATCAATAACAACCAAAAAGAAGCACATGCAACAAAGATAAACTATAAAAAACTATTCTACGATTCTAGGATCATACATTACATGAGAGTAAAAGATAAATTGTGATTCTTATTTATTACTTGCCAACAATATCATACAATCAGTTAAAGATAATAAAAAATCATAGGTATGCATCAATACTTCACACCAGAACATAGTCAAAACTCGCAAGCATTCACTAGACTAACTAGACCATAAAAATTGAAAAGGGGGCCTTATATAACATTTCCTAAGCCATTCCAAAGTGGTTCTTGAGGCAATTTGTTATTCATAACTACCAATGCATAATGAAATCCATATTTATAACTTTTACAAAGTCTAAACAGATCATTTATCAAATTTATGCATAATTATAACTCAAATTGCATTTCCCTTGCATTTCATTTCATTTCATTGCACAGTGTATGATTTTCTCTTAAGTTTGTATGGTTTACCTCCTACTTTTATGGTTTTATCCTACTTGTATGGTTTACCTGGGCATATCATCTTGTCACTTCTTTTGGGGGGTGGATTTTCTACCTACACTAACCTCTACACTATGAGGGCACACTGACTTTTAGGTAACAAAGTTGAAGTATCCTACCTTTCTATCATAGGAGTCCCAATCCTCTAAGGATTAATTTCCTAAAACAAAAGAAAATTTAGGCACCAATTAGCAAATTCCAGATGACCTAGATGATATTCACTAGATGATCTATCAATCTAATGAATTGAAATGTTGAGTCCTAGTTTTCACGAGTTTTCATAACAACTCTATGGAAAAGAATCTAGACAAAAATGATCTTAGTATTTTATGAAACCGATATTCCTTTTCCTATATTTGTGACTCTTCCAAAATATACCAAATAGATACTCCTAATATCTTTTACTAGTGGTTTGTCCAATGGTGCTTCAGTTTGACAAACTCTCAGGCTAACCAACAATGGTGATTCCCTAATGACCTGCACATATTAGATCTACCATGGATTTGATACCACTATTAGATTTTGATGAATGATCCATGAGAGATAACAATCACAATATTGAGAATAACATGTAGGAAAGTAAATTTGATAGATTACTGGAGTATGCTAAAATATAAAACATATAAAATATTATAAATCTACATCATATCCATCACTAGTAAATGATGTGGAACACAATCCACTAACCTTTGCTATCTAACAATATCTCCCAAATATCCTATTTGTATATATAAGAGGCCATCCTTATATATGCAAAATAGGATGTGTTCCCAATACTCCATCTAGCTGTGCATAGGACACCTTGCACATGCACAACTTGCACATGGACACTTGTCCATTTATTACATTGCATGTAGTCACTAGATGCCTTGCATAGGAATGAATCTAGGTATGCATCTTGGAGGATACATTTACATAATCCAAATGATGTAATAGATATTATTTCCAATGGGTATAATGATGGCATTTTATAAATTATAGGACCATACTAGGGTAGGATGATCATGCTAAAATATGACCGCTCCACCCCAGGACGGTCAGGAATTTTAAAAAATATGAAATAAAATTTTATAAATTTTAATGTTATTTTCTTAGCTAGTAGTGAGAGAAAAGGAGAAGTGAGGTGGAGGAGATATTATTTGACATGGAACACTACCAAAAACTAATATAATAGGATCATGGACCAACCAAAGGCCTCTACGAGTGAAGGATCCAGAGCTATGAAAGTAGAAATCTTAGGGACTCTCTTGTTAATTTTACAAATTAAAATAAACCTCATTAAGTAATGGGAAAATGAACCCCACTAAACTACTGGTAACGAACCTCATAGTAGATTAGGAATGTCTCAGTTAGGCTAGCTTAGGGGTAGGTTGTAATTTTTGAGCATTTTTTCATGGGGTTGTACCCATTTAGGTGCCACTACAGGGCCATATTGGGTAGGAGTGGCTCCCTTTTGGTGGGTTAAGGACTATTCTAAGGTAGGGCGATAGTGTTTGAAACCCAACAATCAAATTTTTAGTCATTGGGGAAGCTATCATAGGGTGCAATGGTCACACTTGTCAACCATCTGGGCCTAGAGCGACTGTTAAAATTTTGATTTTTTTGTGATTTTTTTATTATTTTTTATTGTTGGACATCAGATGTTGATAGTCCATTATAGAAAACCCACCTTGCTTGGTGAGTTGTGAGGTCAACTCTTGGATGATGAATGGGTGTAGTTTGAGGTGATAGACCTAAAATAGATGGTGCACATTCCCACAATTATGTCAGATTAGGCATATCTAATGGCCTTGGATCATCGATGGGATAACATGACTAATACTTTTCATCTCCCTACTGGTGAGATGACTGACCCTGGAGGACATCTATTAGATTTTATATTTTTTTATCGAGGGGTATCCTATCACCTCTACTCCCCTTATGCAGTGGAGGAGAGTTCTTTAGAGGATTTTTGAAGGGTAAGAAGATGTTGCATTAACATGAATAGACCATGATAGAGTCCTCATTAGAGCATGGTATGATATCAATGTATTCTTTCAATATAAGGCAATAGCGATGTACATCATCTTAAACATCCTACTACCAAATTATTTAGGAATGAGGTTCCCCTTGAACCTCCTTAACTTGGTGTAGGATCTTATCAAGTGTGATATATATTGCCTAATCATTATGGCATGGGGAGCACCCTACTAGCTCACTTATATGATGAGCTCTATGAGATTCAGCATTGGATTCAGGCAGGATTGGGTTGTAACCTACTCCTCTAGATATGGGTATGGGAGCACATCTAATTGGACTAGCCAATAGGACCACCAATACCATGAGTTGAGTTGGGTGACATAGATATTGGCTACATGGATTTATGGTAAAAATATCGAGATATTAGATAGAGACAACCAAAGGCAGGTGGACTGGAACACTATACAGGGTCTTTGGATAAACTATAGTGAGAGTAGGTAGTTTGGAGACCTTATTAGATTGCCCTTATTGGCCAAAGGTTTTAGAGTATCTAGGCTACATGAGGTGTGAACAGTGGCTCATTAGGTGCCATGACACCAAGTGGGAGTAGTTCCATAAATATCACATTAGGTAATAGTTTAGCATATTCTAGGATGTTCTAGAGGATCCCCTTATATATCACCGATGAGGGAATGAGACACATCTAGTGTAGCCTCAAGTAGAGGTACTTGTATATAAGAGGAATTTCATGGTGGCCAAGATCAAATTGGTAGACCTAGGAACTAGCACTAAGTATGATATTTGGTGGGTCACCCGACTATGGTAGGAAGGTGGACCAATGGGCAGGACTATAGAGGTGGTAGAGGAGGGTGTATATGTGATTGGGCAATGAGTGCATAATAGGATAGAGGAGGAGTAGGGATAGATTATATATGAGGTAGAGTATTTGTATGCCAAGTATGAGGGTTATGAGGATGACCCTATGGATGAGATGGTCCAATTGAGAGCTTAGTTATAGACCATACAGGGGTGGCTAGTAGAGCGGGAGACCACTCTTGCCATAGTATAGAGTCATATCAATAGTGGGCAACAATAGTGGAGAGAGTATTCTAAGGAGAGAGATCTCCTCAAGGCCTATATAGCCATAATGTATATAGAGATAAACCGAGTTAATTCTGAGAGGGACATAGTCATAGTGAAGTAGAACACTTTGTAGATGCAGATTATTGCTAGGATAGCAGAGTGAGATGCTCTATAGATTTAGGTGGATGCTTTGACTACAACACATGGGTATATTAGTATAGGTAGATAGGCCACAGGTGATGTGGTGACTTTACAGGTACAAGTGACTCAATAATCCACTCATCTATGATCAGACTGAGCCTACATTATGAGCTTAGAGAATGAGGTAGGGCGATGTCGAGGTATATTACCAACACGATCCTCATTAGGGACATCACATCAGAGTTGACATATTGAGTCAGGGTAACCATCAGTGAGGTAGAAGATACCTAGATTTTGAGACCCTCCATAGAGGTTAGAGGCTAGTAGTTCTTCTCAAATTCATTAGAGCGAGGCTAATGGAGGAGGTGAGAGTAGCAGTGTAGGGCTATCTTGACTTATCCATGTGTACTCTTATTTTTAGGAGTGTAAGGTTTGAGGACCCACTCTATTGTAGCCTACGAGTATTTTGTATCATGATGTACTTACGATATTCATATATATATATACACACACACATGATTATATATATCATTTTATGGCTCATCATGTGGTTATGATTTTGATTTATGTGTTATGACTTATGGATGCATTGATGGATGTGATGATGTATTGATTTATACATGTGATGTACTAATGACATGCAATTATTAGGTGATGGATGTATGACTAGATTTTATAGTCTAGATGTATGGATGCACTCTTATGTATGTGTTTATGAAAATGGTATTTATGTGCATATTGACGAGATGATTAAGTGTTATGAGGGGATTTTTAGGTTTTCCATGAGACTCAAACACCCCAGTTGATTGATCAAAATTTGTATATTGAATACACAAGACTCCTAAACGATACAAGTCTGTTAAGAAGACCTAGATATTCATTATCCCTATGTGTGCAAAGTGAATGTATTAGATGAGATATAAGACTACCTCATTGCTAGGTGGATTTCATGCAATACATTTTTGTAATGAGGATCATTGTATGATCATCATAATCCTAATTTTGGATGTAGTTAGACTATACTACTAAGCAATACAAGCTACCAAAAGCTAGCTCAACCAAAATATGGCATTGGTTTGTACAAAATAAGGTCACTAATATGATATGCATATCACCATGTGTAAGGCTACGTCATTTCTAGGTGGATTTTATTCAACCCATTGTTGTAATGGAGATTTTCTCATAACATTTGCATACTAAAGATTTTAGGGATTCAACATCATTAATCCCTTCTTTTATTTTGATTTTTTGGGATACTTGCTCATGCTTAGTGGTGAAAATCACTATTTTATTTTTAGCAAGGGATTTGCTTAGTGATAAAAATCACTATTTATTTTGTATTATTTTGGGAATTTTGCTCATTTTTGTAAGAGCAAGGGGATTGTTTGATAAGGGGGGGAGTTTTTTATTTTGTCAATTATCAACATTCTAGACCATGCACATAATATGAGTAAGGAAAATATTTCTCTTAAGGTGGCAAGGACCACTTTGTAGTGTCATCTTCCTTGTTCAGACTTGGATTTTTAATGTGTAAAATTATGTTGGAATTTTGACATATGCAAGGTACTATCAAAAGTAGACCTTACCTTCTAAAAGCCAAGATAGCTTTCTATAAATTCTAAAAATATAATTAGGGATGGTTTAATGACCGAAAACCCTAGTATACACCTTATAGAAACTCATTATTTGTGTTGAAAAACATAGTTACTCACAAGGTAAATGTGAATGATGATGATATGGACGATGTAAGGGTTTTCCCTACAAGTTTTTGTAAACTAAAATGTGTGTATAAAATAGTCAATGGTTGTCTAAATATCATTGCTACTATTCATCTGATATCTATCCTATTTTATGAGGACCTCTTAATAAGCAAAATCCTATAAATAAAACTATGCATGTTGATGATTGATAAGGTTGATTTGAGGTTCATGATTGGCATAAAAACATGGTTTCATTTGTAGGTATGTAAACACAACTTATCCTAATGCAAATTTAGTAGATGAATATACCTAATGCAATGCAACTAATAAGTTCATTCAAAGAAATGCATGATCACATAATGTAAATATTTTTGTAATTTGATATTTTGTGATTTGTTTTTGATAATTTTGGTAATTTTTGTTGTTTTTATATTTTTTATTATTTAATTATTTTAGGGGCAAGGTGCAATACATTATGGAATCCCAATGTATTTGGTGATCAATGAATATAGGGAGGATATGATACCTTTAGAATCCCCAATTTTCTTTATTGTTTGTGATGTGGATGATGGGGAAGCTATGACACCTTTACGATCCCTAGTGTGCAATTTATCTGATGTAATATGATTGTCTTGGCTAGGGGGAGTTATAGGAACTGACCCCCCTATTGTGGCATGCAATTTTGTGCAATACCAATGTCCTGATGGGGTAAAATAAGTGAACCATCTATGCAAAGTTAATTCCATTCTATCATCTCTTTGACTAGATTCTTGAACGAGTAGCAATTGTGGATGTCATGTCCATTCATATTGATAGGTACAATAGAGGCTTTCATTGTCTAACCTAGGTTTAGGTTTTCTCAATTTAGTTTCTAGTAATGTGATTGCATGTGCATCATATAGTTTTTGAAATAGGGCTGAAGTAGTCATAAAAAATTAACATATCGATGAGGTAGCTTGTTAGGTTTATGAGGTTGGGGTTGATCTTGGAATCATAGATGGGATGATGTGGCCTGAACTATGGCAAGATAAGGTGAAATGAATGAACATTTTATGTGTGAAATATATATATATATTAATAAGATCTTTGACCATGTTTTTAAATGCATAACAATTGTTAATGTCATGACATTCTATTCAATGATAAAGGTAGAAATGATCCTCCTTGTAACCTTTAGGCTTACTCCTATTTGGTTATAGTGGGCATATTTTAGGTAATATGATGGTATTTTATTCTTTTATCTTTTATAAAATGATCAAAATGGGCTCATATAATGGAGTTCAGGTATGAATATGGTATTTTAAGTGAGATATATTTGGTAAACTATTTTGATAAGGTGGTTGGGTTGTATGTATCTCAGTCACCTACTTAGGTTGCTTTTCTCAATTTTATTGTATAGGTAGTGATTCATAATGCATGCCTAATTTTTGATCCTTAGTAGTGAGAGGATTTTCTATTTGAATTTGATTAATATTGATCATGTCTTGTACTACATTTTTGAAAGCATAGCATGCTTGTATATCATGATTGTTTTGTATATGATATAAATAGTATAAATACTCACTATACCATTTAGGATTTAGTTTGATATAATCCAAAAGGAGAATATTTGGTAAGGTAATAGGATTTTATTTATATAATAAATTAAATATTGATGCCAAATATCTATACAATGGTGTGTAAATGTGATATGGACGGTGTTGTTGCTTTTGCACTTGATTTTTTAAAGATCCATTTTGTGTTTGTGGCTGAGGTAGTTTGGCCTTGAATGTGACTTGTTGTTGGAACTCCATTTTTGTGGGTTGATGCATGATTTAATACAAAGTATAATTTTTGAGACCCATTTGTATCTCAAATTTGGCTAAAAAATCTAGAATGTATTGTAAGACTAGTGGGGATGATGATTGCATAGTTGTTGATGAGTTTGGATGGTAATTGATAAATTAAGGAAGCAAATTAGGTGTAAGCACCAAAATACCCTTAGGAAGATGGGAATTAGACATATCCATTATATTAGAATATGTGGATGCTTTCTAATGATTGTGTTTAGTGATTTCATCCACATGCTCTTATTTTTTACTTAATTCATGCTCTTGTGCAGATGTGTGAAATGAAATAGGTGTGACTAGTTTTAGTGGTGGTAGAACTTGTGATGTAGTAGTAATTTTTTATGGAGATACTAGTTGTATGTATTGATTTAGGGGAGCCTCATTACCTATCATAAAATTGGCCATTCCCATAAATTTATGGGAAGATGTATTGGCACTTGGAAAAGTCATGGATGTCTTATCAACTTGACTAGGGTGATCTACTTGTCACCCATGTTTAGATGAAGAATCAAGTATGGGATCAATAGGTGGTGACTTGATAGAAGGTTGACATAAAACCTTAATTGAATCGATGATAGGTATAAAAATAATATTTTCCACTATATATTCATCAAGTTCAATATTGGTCGAGTGAACTATAAATTGTGATGTAGTAGATCAAGATGGTGTGATATGATCTAATCCATCCATAATATCAATGGGTTATTCCTTGTAAGTAGGAGTTGGGAGGTCCTCTACTGACATGTTTGAGAGGGTTATGGGCATCTCCATGGTTGGCTTTGTCAACTTATCCTTGATTGGATAAATTTAGGATGAAGGAGGAGTAGCAAGAGAGATTGATGGTAATGGCGATGGTGGATATAGTTCCATGATTAACCACAGGGTTGGATCTAGATATTAGATAAAATCATTGGGTTTAATATCTAGGTACATGTGTGATATAGTAGGTTCCCACAAATGATTCACCTTATTGTAATATTTTAAGGGGTCTGGGTCAAAATGAACCACATGGATCTTACCTTATGTACATATTTGAGACATTGATGGACTATGGATGGAACACACTCCATGGCTCTCATCCAAGGCCGTCCAAGCAATATGTTATACTATATTGAATCCTCCAAGGAATAACACAATGTAGGTATGGTATTTTGTCCAACCTAAATGGAAAGATTATCGTACCAACCATGAGATATACAACATCGTTTAATTATTGTAAGGTGAACATGGATGCTACAATGTGTGAAGGTAGGATGTTGAGATGCTTCAGTGTGGTTGTGGTAATAATTTTTATCATGGAGCCTATGTTTATCAATACCCATTTATAGGGGATCCTATTGATGCATGTGATGATGTGCAAAGGAGGGTCAAGTATATTATGGAGTACATGTTTGATCTTATGATATTAAAAGGTTATTACATTATCTTTGTACATTAGTATATGTCCTAAAAATTTGATGAAAGAATCAATATCATGAGGTTGTAATTCAAATGAACCTAAAATATTCATGAGAGTTTTCCAATGTTTGTGGGATTATTTTATCAACTGACTCATGGTCATGTTAACTGATGGCGTATGCAAACTTTGCACCAACATACTTTTTATTATGACCATAGATTGAGGTGGTGTGCTTTGAATTGAAGTTTGGGGTGGTGATGGTATTGACTTAGAGGTAATATGGACTTCTCTCCTAGACCCCTTGATAGATAGATCAGCTATGACTGGTGGTGGTCTATGGTAGAAATTGGCTAACAAAATCATCTACTTGATCATGTGGATAACACATTTGTGTTCTCCTAGTAGATGTATACTGGTGGTTTGATCCTCTATGTGAGGAGTTGGCTTTATGATGACTATTAGGGCATCATGCAAGAATGAGAAGATCGTCAGGACTATAATAGAGGTTTTTAGGACCTCTTTGTAATTTTTTTGCTCTACCAACTCGTGGTTGAGCTCATTTATGCATAATTATCATGTTGTCTTGATTAAGCATACAATAAAGAAAAAATAAAGTATACAAAATGATTATCTCATTTAAATATTTTTTTTGTGATTCCTAAATGATCTTGTGTATTTTAGTTTGTTGTTGTTTTTTCTTTTGTGTTCATGTTTTTACTTTTATTGATAAAATTTTGAGTTTAAGGGATTTCACTTGTCTACTCTCACACAAAGACCTGGTGATGAAGTCCAAATTTAGTGAGGGATTCTAGATCCTACCAGTCCTCACCCAATTCACCTTGTTTAGTGATATACCTCTTTGAAGAGAGATACCTACTAAATTCCTCGATTATAATAGCTATTGGATTGGCCTTGGCAAAAATAGAGTGTGAAATAATCATAAACAAGCCAACAAGGTGGTGATGAAGGTCACCATTATTGGTCTTGATCAATGGTTGGGTGTGAATTCCAACTTGTTGATGTTTAATATGATATGTGGTGTGTGTGGGTTCATTTTATCTTATGTAAAAATAAAAATATAAACATAGAGCAATCAATGATGTTTTGCTAATGCATAAAATAATATTTAATTTTTTAGATTTCTCGATAAAAATATTTCAATTTTAGAAACCTAAAATTACAAAACCCTGATATGATATTAGCCTTTGCACAAGTAGAAAACATACAATCCACTCAATAATAAAAAAAGGATGCCTCTATGTAAGATAGTCTATAGTAGAGGTCGTATGACACTAAAGAAGTAAAAAATAGGGGTCGCTTGACCCAATAGTGACCAGCAATAGAGGCTGCTAGAACCAAGTGCGATCACAAGTAGAATGCTTCAAATTTAAAAATTCTTCTATATTCTCCAACTAAAACATGAAATTTTAACTTTTTCTATGAAAAGCAATAAAATTAAGTATAGAAAAATTCACAAGGTAAGCCTACATTCGATGAAGGTGCTACTTCTATGATTTTTATGATTCTACTCTAAGACCATCATGGGGAATAGTGGTGAGGTCTATTGGTCATTACAGGGTAGGACAGTGGCTCCTGCAAGCTGTTCCAGCCTAGAGTGATGGTACTTGTAATTCAAAAAATCAAGAAAATAGGTAACTAGTGATAGATTTGTGAAAATTTAGCCAAGTTTTGGCCATGATAACCACTATAGTATGCAAAAATCATACACCTAAATAATTATATGAAATCAAATTGACAATATAATCATGTAACCATCAAATATCAAAACAAGAAATATAGAAAATGGTGTCCTTATCATTAATATTGAAATATTCCTTCACAAGGTATCCCTCTTAGGGGTTTATACCAATTTGATATAATTTACAATAAATAACTAATGGTAGGTGTATCCCATAAAATATTTACACCCTCAAAAATAATTTGGGGAGGGGTTTGTTGTGACCTCCACGATGTGAGATAAATATTGATGAATCTTTATGTTGAATAGCTCCTATTAAGATTTAAAATATGCACACAAGAAAACTTACAAGATGTTAATATAAAATGAGAAACCTCTCATGATGAGGTCCATATCCATGATAAGAAACTGAAAGAAATATGCTAAAAATGATAAAAATATGCATGAAAACTGAATAAAACTATGCTAGAAAATAAATTAAATGTTGCTAAAGCTATTGTAACTAAGAAAAATAGATAAAATAGATGTCACTAAGAGGCCATTCTAGGGCAAAGTTGTCTAGATTACTGATCGTACGAGGGTAGGGCGACAGTACCTACAAGTCATATTGGGGTGAGATAATTTTTGAAAAATATACTATTGCTTCATGACTGATGCGAGAAATGCCTAGATTGTAGGTAGCAAATCCACCTCCTAGAAGAAGAAAAGATGATTTGCCAAATTTTGACATTTTGGGATTATTTGCTCAAGATTTGGGAAACTTTACAGTGGGAGAAAATAATACAGGGGATCGTACAATTGAAGTGGTAAATCATATAGAGTAGTGGCAAATTATACAAGGTGCATCGAAATTCACTCACATGCAAAGGAAATTTAATTTTGGGATGAAATGTCGTATGGATTTGCTAACCTAAGATGTAAACTTAGGAAATTGCTAAAATAATGCATTCAGTTGTAGATGAGCAGTTGTGAATAATGGATTATCTTAGGAACCACTTTGGAATGGCCTGGGCAATGTTATATAAGGCTCCATTTTTGAATTTGTAGGTCTGGCTACTAGTTTACTAGTTATTAGTTGCTATAGTAGAGAGATAGACATATTTCTGAGTTATTACAATTACTATGAGAGATTTTTCCACATTGTAACTAAGTTGATAACCATTAATGAGAATAAAATATGTTGTGGATGACAGTGTACAATCCTGTTGTGTATGGTTGATACATTGTGGATGATCATTGTGTAATTGAGTTTCTTCCTTACTGTTATATGTTAGTTGTAGGATTTGTTGCAACTTTGTGAACATATTGTCACTGGTGGAATCATGGATAATGATCTAGGAGTATGAGGATGTTGGAAAAGGACATACTAAAGCAGACTGCACAATTTTTGGGTATAATTGCTTGTATGGAATCTCTCACTGTTCTGGATTGGATGTTTTTCTTTTGAATGAAACTATCTTGTTTAGGCTTTTAAACCTTTACAAAACATCCCAGAGAGAGATTGGAGTAGAAGAGTATAGTAATTAACATCCTGCTATACCTTTGGATCGTACATATCATACATCATATAAATTGTACAAAGAGTTATTACCCGATTTGGTAAAATGAGCGATTGATAAGAACTTACCTGATTTGGTAGTTTTGGTAAATCGGCTTGAACTATTACAACATTTTGTATGGTAGCCTCCAAAATAGCATTTTTCAATTTTTTTAAGTGCAAGATTGTACCATCTTGATCACTGTATGATATGAGATTGTACAGTGTATGTATTTGAGATCCGTACAAGCAATTGATATATCATAGAGGGGTCATTGGGGAATTAGAAGACTATTTGATTTGGTAGACTCAATTTAGGAATCACTCTTACCTCTAGAAAACACCTCCCCACTGGTAATACTCCACAGTTGTGTTACATTTGGCACCGTTGCCTTATTGAATCTAGCATTTTTATTAAAATGGTTCAAATTTGACTAAAAAATTGGAGGTGATTTTTTATGACGAACACTAGCACACAAAGCCGTGGGAGAAGAGAACCACAAGAGAAAATTCCAATAAGAATGAGCATAAGGATTTCTCAAAGAGGAAACATGAGTAACTTAGATCAAAGTATCCATGAACCAAAGATAGAGAAAGTTTGGACATCCGAAGAGGGAGACTTTGAGATGTTGTTGATTGAAATATAAGACGAGGAGGAAGACCCACCGATCGTAGAGGATACTCATGACAAAGAGAAAGTGCATGACGACAAAGAGTGGATGGTAAATCCTGAGGAAGTGGTAGTAAGGTTACGAGAGGGTGTAAAGGATGGGAGTTAGGCATCAAGGCAACAGGATGCGAGGACTCAAGAGGATAGACCAAGATCATCTCCATCACATCAGTGAAGGTCATAGAGTGAGGATGCATGAGAATTCGATCACTAAGTGGTAGGAAAAAAAAAGATACCTTGAATTAAAAATTTTGATGACAATGAGATTAAGACACCCCCAGGGAGGAATCCATTAGAGAATCCATGGGACACCTCAAGTGAGAGTGACGACTCTCCTAAGATGGCTAATAGAGCAGCCAAACAAAGATGTCCATCGTTTTTAGGTGAGGATAAGGAAGACCCCACACAATATTTTGGAACTTGCATAACCATTTGGAGGGCAAATGGTTTAAAGAGGAAATTTGTCACTAGTGATGAAGTTTGTGACACTCACAAAAATAAAAGAAGCAGATTATGGTATGACATGGAAGATGTTGACATGGAAGATGTTGTCATGGAAGATGTTGACATGGAAGATGTTGGCATGGAGGATTTTTTGATGGAAGATGTTGCTATGGAAGATGTTTCCCAAATAGAACAACCCATCATGCACTCAAAATTTCCTAAGGAATAATGTGATGGTACAATTTTGCAAGAGGGCACTGTACGTGGGTTGGGTGAAATCATATAGTGGGCAGAGATTGTATGATTTCAAGTCAAATTGCACAATGTGAGATCGTACAAGAAGAAATTGTGCAAAAGGAAATTGTACAAGATGAAATCATACAGAGTAGAACCATACAAAGTGTTCCATCAGTGGTTAAGATAGGGTAAAATGGTGTCGATGTTGAGTTGTTTAAGGAGGTTGAGTAAAGAAACCCAAAGCGCTAAGGAACATAAAAATTTGACTTTGACAGTGATGGCTAACATGAGGGAGGATGTCCCTCGACCCTGCAAGGGATGTTGTACCTTAACCCTACAATGGAGTCCTCACCCCCTTGACCCATGGCACCTATTTTTTTAAAAATTTAGGGTTTTATTAGGGTTTTTGAAAACTTGCTTTAAAAGGAAAAGGACTTAACTATTTTTTCACCAAGCAATAAAAATCAAAATTTTTTATGAGATTGAAGGGGAAAAGCATACATACATAACAGAAGACTACATGGGTGAGAATTTTTCACCAGTACTCTAAAGGTTGTAGACCCATTACTAAATTTGTACCAGGGAGTTCTTTTCCACTTTGAAGAATTAACCCGAGAGAGAGAAATTAAGGGTTTTTTCTCCATATAAGGGGTAAATTCAAAAGTTTTTCAAGATATTACAGCCAAATATGTCATAATATGTCATCGTACATATTTTTAACAAAGAAATTGCTGATTAAAGCCGAAGGAAGTAGAGATTGGCAATGGAAATTGGGGAAAGTGCAAGGAAATGAAGGATTGAAACCCTAAAGAGCTGAGAAATCTATCAAAGGAAAGCTAGGAGATGTGAGGAGGGAAAAATCCAGACCATACAGCCATACAATGCAACTAGAATTTTGTCAAAGTAAAGAAAATTGCACCAGTAGTGAAGGAGTGGAAGATTTGTTAAGAAAAAGCATGGAAGGATAGATTGGGCCAATCCGAAAACTGGGTCAGTGGAAGAACTGGGAAAGGAGACCAAAAATATAGTATTTTTTAGTAGTGAGGGTTAGCAAAGGTGTATTGTATGATTTGAGGGCAGATTGTACGATTTCCAGGTAGAAGGGTGCAAGTTGAAGGGGTTTTTTTTCTATTTTTGGTAGTTTTTAAGAGATTGTATAGAAGTGTATGAAATCGTATAAATTTTAAATGGGAGGGCAGCCAGTAGAATACAAAGTACTCGTAGCTCATACGGTTTCAGACTATCATGGTACAATTTGACAAAAAATTGACTGTTTGAAGAATTGACGGGGTAAAAAGGAAGAACTGCAAAAAGTGTGTATGATCTGGAAGAAGACAGAGGATGATAAAACTGTACACAGGACTTAGAATAGTACATTGTACGCTTTTTTTGAACTTGTACGATTTTTTGTGCATTTTTAATTACAAAGGAGGAAGTTGAGTAACCGACAAGATGTTGGAGGAATGATCCCAATAGAAGAGTTCAAACATTGATTGATGTGGATTGCAACACATAGGGTGGAGATATCACTAGGTTCACTACACGAGAGAGAGGCATACTCACAATAGCACTCTGGGTATCAATTTTAGTCCCATGAAAGGTGTGGTAATCATTTGTGGATGAGATGAGGATATATTCTATGGAGGAGATAGAGCCATTGGTGGTCACACCTGGATAGAACACCACCGAGGCATAGAGAGGCAAGAATGGCCCAAGACACTACCTCATGAAGAGAATTGAGGAGTGAAGTGCATGTGCAGTAGCAAGAACACCTGAGTAGTGGGTAGGAGGAATGCTAGGTGGAATTGTCAAATATTACATTTGTAAAGCATGGAGAGGAAGCATGCAGGAAATGGTGGAATGATGAGAAGAATAAGTCTCATCCCTGGAAGAAAACATTTGAGAATGCGTAAGTGTCATTAATTGTGCAAATTCCACCATTTCATCGAACATTCTTTTAGAACTATCTTCTATAGATAGTTTAAGCATATAATGCGACGACGAGGACACCCTACGTCAATGTGGGCAAGAGTTCAGTGAAGGTGGAATTTTTGATGAAAGCATTTAGAATAACATTTGGGCTACCAACAGAGGGCATGGAGATATGGTAGACCCAATTTAAGTATACCGCCTAGTGACCACCATGACCACTATTAAATCATTGATAGAAGCAAATATTTTTGGCGTAGGAACTTGCAGAAAAAAATAGAGTCAGTTGCAAAATGACCATTGGACATGTGTAATGAATACAGTCATGGCTCGACTATCAGGTGATATAAGGGTAGTAGATATGCCAATGTGGATGGCCCAATATGCATAAGGTATTACACAGGGTATTCCATATGATTGGGGTACCTATCTGGAGAGAAGAATGTATGAAGCATTGATGAAGAGACCAAATAATTTTGGGACGGCCTTTCAGGCTATAGGATTACTTCTAAATGCAGTCACAAAAGCAGGAATGCAGTGACCAAGATTGACACTACCTAGAGAAATCAGGTAAGGCCAACCAACAATATTGAGATGGGTAAAGGTTGTACCCATAGCTAAGATTACTCTAGAGAAACCATGCACAAGGAGTGAGTGACATAAAAGTGAAGCTCAGGAAGATACTTATCTATAAGAGGATGTCGATGTACATCATTAGAGAAAGCATTCTAGATAGTTGGAACCAAGCATTCTAGATAGTTGGAACCAAAACTAGAATAATAAGTACCTGCACAAAGGTAGCAGGAGAAGCTTCTTGAGCAAGAAAGGGAGAGTAGTCCTATACATATAAGGATGAGGAGGCAACGAGAAATAATGGTAGGGAGACCAGCTCTAGATGTACAGAGAATGGAACAGTCAGATTCAGAAGTGATAGAGCTGGATGAGTTGTGTTGGGCGGAGGTAGAGAAAATAGTATGCTCTCCAAATATTTTTGATCATTTTGAGAGGATGGATGCCTCTAAATTCTTTGGAGGAATTGTGGTAGGGCATGATGGAGTAGCCACTACCCAGGAAGAAGTGGGAGTTGGATCGAGTACCGCAGTAGCAGATCCCAAGAAGAAGACTCGATACATAATTATATAAGGAGGCTCTAGCAAGCAAGAAGTCTTGAAAGATATATAAGTACCACAAGAAGGAGAAGCACTTGTTTTTTAGCAGGTCACAGTTGGGGATACACAATAAACTCAAGAAGAAAGGATTACTAAGAAATAACAAGTGGATGGCAGGGACAAGGAAGTAACTCGATAAAACACAGAGGAGCCATAGGGAGGCTCAAACGAAGCAAGAAAGGCTTAGGAACAAGTTGAGCAGTGATCTCAGGAAGATATCATAAATATTTTGGATAACGAGGGGGAGGAGAAAAGAGATAAACAATCTCTGCCTCAAGAAAATATAGATAACAAGAGAGCACTTAGAGATCTTGGAGGAAGCTCTAACCACCTTATAGAAGAAGAAGAATTTAGGTCTCCCACAGAAGAAGAACGATGGATATTACAATCCAGTTATCTCTTGGATATACCATAGTTCGAGATAATCACAATGGAAAAGGAGACACATGGAATAGAGGATAAGGTGGAACACTTCTTTACTCAGTTAGGCCACATGATAAATAGTTCCAGATTGGAATTCTATATTGGCCATGTAGGAGAACTGAAGCTATGGGAACAATAAGTATCTCTTGATTTGGAGTGGATAACAGAATGGGTGAATAGTATAGAGCAGACAAAGAAGATAGCAGATATCGATGCACAACATCCATGGAGGTTACCCAGGGAAGAGGTAACAATGATGTTGGGAAGAAAATACTTACTAGAAGAGATGGTCACAAACTACAGGAAGGACCCAAGGATTTATTTGGATCGAGTGAGTCATCCAACCTACCCAACCAATATGGTAGAAGTGGAATATAGAAAGGTCGATACAGGAGTGTCCATTACCCTATAGAAGTTGAACTTCCTAACACACTGGATAGAGTGGCTGAGCGTTGGGTTGGTAAAAATCCATCGGCTCAAGGAGGCACAGGTAGAAGAGACTGTAGCCACTCAAAAGAAATTTTCCGCAATGGAAGATGAACTATAGAAAAGCAAAACTATGACAGAGGAGGAAATAAAGAAGTTGGAGGAGGATCTGTCAGGCCTCAGAGTAGAGTCTGAAGCCAAGATTTCAATGCTTGAAGAAGAGAAACAACAAATTTTATAGATGGTAGAATATAGGATTAAGGAGTTGGAGGCACAATTCAAAGTGAATGATGAGCAGCTGACAACTCACTTGGATAAAAATAATGAGCAAATGGCTACACAGTCCAAGAAAATAGAGGAGCTAACAAGAGATAGCAAGAAGCTCAATGAGATGGTCATTGATAAGTAAGCTCAAGTCAATACCAAAGAAGACCAGGTTGAATCTTTAGAAGCTGACATCAAACACCACTTGGAGATCATTGATGAGAAGAATGAGGAACTCCAAGTGGTGGCTCGAGAAAAATATCATTAGAAGGAGAAGTTGACAGAGAGTGCCTCCAAACTAGAAAAGTAGATTATGGACTTCATGAAAGCTGTAAAGAAAAAGGTTAACCTTCACAGAGCCAAAGTCATCGAGATGAGGAGCTATGCAGCTAAGCTGAAGAATAAATAAAAAATGTACAAGACCCAAGTCAAGGACTTGGAGGCTAAGGTAGCTCAACTGGAAGCCCAAAAAAATAAGCAGAACGAGCCGTCGAGGATACCGAATAAAATAAATGGGAGGGCATATGTAGGCATAAAATCCACCTCCCATAAGAAGAAAAGGTGATTTGCTAAATTTTGACAGTTTTGAGATGATTTTCTCAAGTTTTGGAAAAGCATACAGTGGGAGCAAATAATACAGGGGATTGTACAACTAAAGTGGTAAACTTTACAGAGTAGTGACAAATCATATAGGGTGCACCGAAATTCACTCAGATGCAAAGGAAATGTAATTTCAAGATGAAATATCATATGGATTTGCTAACCTAAGGTGTAAACTTAGGAAATTGCCAAAATAATGTATTCAGTTGTAGATATGCAATTGTGAATAACGAATTGTCTCAGAAACCACTTTGAAACGACCTGGGCAACGTTATATAAGACCCCAGTTTTGAATTTGTAGGTATGGCTGCTAGTTTACTGGTTATTAGTTGCTAGAGTAGAGAGATAGACATAGTTCTGAGTTATTGCAATTACTATGAGAGAGTTTTCTAGATTGTAATAGATTTTATAACCATTAATGAGAATAACAAACATTGTAGATGACAGTGTACAATCCTGTTGTGTATGGTTGATGCATTGTGGATGATCATTGTGTAATTGAGTTTCTTCCTTACTGTTATATGTTAGTTGTAGGCTTTGTTGCAGCTTTGTGAGAAAATTGTTACTTATGGAATCATGGAGAATGATCTAGGAGTATGAGTATTTTGTAAAAGGATGTACTAAAGTAGACTGTACAATTTTTGGGCATAATTTCTTGGATGGAATCTCTCACTAGTCAAGATTGGATGTTTTGCTTGTGAATGAAACTATCTTGTTTAGGTTGTTAAACCTTTACAAAACATCCTGGAGAGATATTGGAGAAGAAGAGTATAGTAATTATCCTGCTGTACCTTTGGATCGTACAGATCGTACATCGTACATCATACAAATCATACAAAGAGTTATTACCCAATTTGGTAAAACAGGTGATTGACAAGAACTTACCTGATTTGGCAGTTTTGGTAAATCGGCTTGAACGATTACAAAAATGTGTACAAAAGCCTCAAAAACAACATCTATCAGTTTTTATGAGTGCAATATCATACCATCTTGGTCACTATATGATTTGAGATCGTATAATGTATGTATTTTATGTCCGTACAAGTAATTGATAGATCATACATGGGTCATTCGAGGAATTAGAAGATTGTTCGATTTGGTAGATTCAACCTAGAAATAATTCTTACCTCTAGAAAAAATCTCCCAACCAGGAATACTCCACCACTATGTTACATAGATCAGTCTATCAATTTGATGTTCAAGGATCATGCTCTTTGAAGCACAATTAAATTGCAAAAATTAGGTCAAAATTAGGATTATTGATGGTGAAAGAGTTTTGAATTTGGTCTTCAAAATCCAAGGGACTCCATTGTTGCACTTGATATCTTCATGATGATATTTGAGTAGAACTTCATCATGGAGAATTGGGATCTTTTGAATAAAGTTAAGATGCCTTATTATATACTTTATCAATGAGTATCTTGGTTTTCTTGGGAAGCCAAGAAACGGTTAGGATCAAGAAGGACAAAAAACCATTCTAGAAGCTTCCCACAATTGATTGCAAGTTCCATTTTGTTTATTTGGTCATTGAAACTATTTTTACCCATGGTTCTAGTTTTGAATTTGTTATAGGTGTGGTTGTCATAGGGTAGAGCGGTCATGACTGCTATCAATCAAGGGGTATAGCGACCTCTAGAGGTCATACATGAGTAAGATGGTCTAGTCTATAAAGGAGGAATCCTTTTTGTTGAATTGATAAAAATCATTGTTAAACCTTGAGGTTACCCTAGGTGGGTCATATGGACTAAAAATATGTCTATATAGGCAGTATTATTAAAATGACATGTTTTAGGTATCAACAAGTAGTAGGACTTATCATCGGCTTGGATAGAAAAGATGACCAAAATTGAGGAAATATAGAGATGCATTCTAGAGCCTTAAATTTTTCTTCTACAATTTTAGCCAATTATATTACCTATGGTAATATTTTGGGTCTCAATAGTTTAACCTCAACCCTAATATCATCCTTCAAACCACTCACAAAACAACTTTGGAAAGAGTCAAAAATTAGACTAGTGGTACGATTGGTAAGTTTTTCAAATTGAGTTTGATACTCTCAAATGGTTGAGGTTTGGATAATTTTAGAAAGAGATCCTATAATATATTCAAACTCACTAGGACCAAATCAAGTGAGTAGATGTTCAAAATATTGCCAAGAAATGTTAGTTTTTGCCTTCCTAAGCCATAAAAATCAATGTAGTGCATCTGATTCAAAATTGAAAGAAGCAATGGTCAACCACATGTTTGGCCTTACAAATCCACCCCTCAAGATATTATTGAAGTATAATTCTAGTAATTTAAATCCATTTTGATATGGTATATTCTGTTGGTGGTGACTTATACATGTATATTATTGATTCTAATGACCAGATGAGTTAGTACAAAAATGACTATCCAACTCTACCTTTATTTATTTTTTAGCCTCAATGACCACACATAATTTTATTGATTTTTTTGAGTTGTATTTATCTCATATAAGTTGTGGGTGATTGAGGACCACATTTTTTTATCCATAGTATCCACTTTTTAATAAATTTGGTTATCTAATTCTTGTTACCAAGTACCAACAACCATGTTCTACGAGTTGTCCTATTGGTGACACTAAAAATAGAAAGGTGGTTTCAAGGGTTACTATATTTAGTAAGGAGACCAAAATATGGTTTGGATGTTATATCTCAAAATGATCAACTCAAGAAGACAATTAAAATAAGTTATATACCACAACACTAGTTTTTGACACTCCCATATTGCTTTTATTGCTTTTTTATCAAGGTTGGTGTAGTTGATTTTTCCTCTATAGGCTCTATTTAAAAGTTAGGTTTTATGTTGACCAACCCTTTATGACTCTCTATACTATCTATTCTGACTACTAACCACTCCTAACACTATACTGGCACCTTCTTGGTCTAACTCTATCATAGATATTATCTATTTATAAATTTTAATTGTTCAGGTAACTATTCTAACACTAACAATTGATGAATATGTACTGACTGTTACTAAATAAATTTTTTACTATTATTGACATTGACCCACCATATTCTCACTATTTTGAATCTAATGGTTTCTGCCCACCTATTATATTCTTCTATAAAAAATTATGATTGTTTTGCATGTAGAAATTCTAGGATAGGAATGTTTTCTTTGTATGCTCAATTTCTGTAATAGGGTTACGGTACATGTTTGAGATTTATAGAACAAAAATTATAGATATTTTTTTATAGGTTGATATTCAACATAATATAAAGCTTCAAATTTTAAGATGATCCCCTCGAGAGCTGATTGAGGAGGGACATTTTTGGCAGGACTGCCCAAACTGTCAACTTGTTTTGGCTATATTTCACTCATCCGTACTTGGATTGAGCTGAAATTTTGAGGGTAGATGCATGAAAATCCCTAGAAAATCTCCTAAAATTTTTAGATAAATTGGAGAAACACATATCCTATAACATACCTATGTGTAAACAAAAATATTGGCAATCGGTTGTGAGAGGGTTTCATCTGGGTTGAGTGCAAGAAACTCTAGAGGTTGGTTTTTAGGGCCTTAGAGCCCTAGAGGCAAATATATTTGTGGTTTATGCTCAATAATATGGCAAGATATGTTTCAGGGGATCCAATATGGGTTAGAAATTTATCTTTCAATAGATCATGTTGTGAACTTGAGTGAAAACAACTTCCAATTTGTTGCACAAAATAAAAGTGAAAACCATACCTTTCCACGACATCTAGGGCAAGGATTAAAGAGATCACAAAACAAGTTTCAAGTAGCCAATCAAAAAATGGCTTAGATATCAAGTGATTCTGGTGCTAAGGTGCACCCACAAAATAATTCTACTGTAAAAACCCTATCAAGGGTAAGAATTTTGAATACTTAGCCCCAAAAATAAATTTTAGGGATGCCCTCCATGGTGGAAAACCTCAGCCCAATGCTAATATTAATCTTAGGGCTTCCCAAAAACCTCTAAGAATTACTAATATTGATCTCAAGAAAACATATTCAGGATGTCTTAAAGCAGCTCATGGAACTCCTATTGTTAAGCTTGATATGGGTAACGTTCAGACTAACATTGAATATTTGGAAAATGAGGACTAACTTATCGATTTGTGGGTTTTTGTCTGATCCTATCTACTTTCAAATTATGGGCTGCAAAAAGCTAGAAAACTAAAGGTGAATTACAAATCTCTATTTATCCAAATGGTTTGCTGATAATGAAGATAGAGAGAAATTTTTTCAAGGGGTACCTAGTTTTTTGGAAGGGCAGGGATTTTCACGAAACCTTGGTATACTAAATTTAAAGTCACAGAAGAGATGCCTTCTATAGCTACCATGTGGGTTAGACTCTTTGGCCTCCCTATTGAATTTTGGAATCCTACTATTTTTTCTTTAATTGGAAACTCTTTAGGAACTTTTATGATGACTACTGATTGTACTCAAAATTTTGAAAATATTATTTATGCTCGGATTTGTGTTTTAATAGATTTTGACAAACTCATACCTAAAAATATCACATTCCAATTTGGGGAAGACACTTGAGAGCAAGTAGTGGACTATGAGAACATCCCTTTTTTTTGTATAATTTGTCGTGAATATGGTCATTTGGCTAGTGCTTTCCAAAATAAAATTCCTAATCAAAATAAAAAAGATATAAAATCAACAGGTTTCCAAATGCCTAAGAAGAAGAAAACTTAAAAAAACCATTTATGAAGGATAAATCAAAGTCATCTGCTAATATGTTTGAAATACTTTCCACAAATGATCTTCCAAGTGAGGAAGAGGACATAATGGAAACATAAATCTTAGAAACACAATTTAAATATGAAGGGAAGAACTCAGAGACAAACCAACGAATAAAAGGTTTTCAACAAAAATAAGGGAGAAAATTTACACAAGAAAAACAATCTTTTAAATATCAAAAATTCAAATAATATAGGTCCCAATATAGAATCTGTTGAACCCTATAGTAAAATTTTGGTTGTGTACAAGCATTCTTCAAGGTTAGAAGCCATATCAGATTCAATTGGAGTAAGTCAAGAAATAGGAAAAAAAACTTAAAATGGATTCTAATCAAAAGGTAGGTCGCAAGACCAATCAATATCATATGGTAAAAGAAGGTGAAAATCTTGTAGAGGAAGGTAATATTAATGCCCTTCCCAACTTTTTTAGCCCTAGTATTAATGAATATCATCACTTGGAATATTAGAGGACTCAAAGGGAGTCTTTCAAAACAAAATGAAATTAGAAGAATAATTCAAATAAATCATCCACATCTTGTTTTCCTTCAAGAAATGAAGATGTCAATTGAGGATATGGACTCAATTGCCAGTAAAATTTGGCCAACTAGAAAAGTAGTTTCCCTCAATTTCCAGGGGACTTTTGGTGGCATTGCTTATCTTTGGGACCCAAAAAAGGTAGTTATTCACCACATGGTTGGTAGTTGGGCTCTGTTGGCTATAGCTATTCAAAGTAGACATTCCAACCAAATTATGCTCTACATTACTGTTTATGTTTTGACTACTTTTGAGGAAAAAAGAAGATAGTGGAAGGATATAACTCATATTATATTTCATTTTCTTGAATCTTGGACCTTGATTGGAGGAGATTTCAATACCATCCTCTCTCTAGATGATAAAATGGGGGGAAATAGAAATTTGGATAAAATCACTAACCTCATGAGCAAATATATTACAAACTTCCATCTTGTGGACATTCAACTATATAATGGCCTCATGACTTGGTCTAACAGAAGGTAAGGCTTAGCTTATATATTGGAGAGATTGGATAGGTTTTTGTTCTTTGAAAATTTCTTAATCCATGGTCACATTCCTAAAGTGAAGACTCTTAACAATACTGGTTTGGATCACTGTCCGATCATGGTGGAAATGTGGAAAACCAATGTGATTTTATCTCCTTTTCATTTTCAATTAGTGTGGATCAGAGATAGTTCCTTTAGACCTCGTGTGCAACAATGGTGGAAGGAAGGTAAGCCTATTTATGGTACTAAGATGTTCTATTTTTCCAAAATACTGTAATACATTAAATTAAAAATCAAGACTTGGAACTGGAAGGATTTTGGGGATGTTCATAAAAAAAACATGAAGTTATTGCTCAGATTGAAAATTTGAATAAGAAAATCCATTTATATGGCCTCACAGAGAATAGAAGTGCAGGTGAAATTAAACTCACAACTCAGTTAGAGGAATGGGAAAAAAGAGAAGAACTCTTATGGAAGCAAAAATGTAGAATTCAATGGCTTAGAGAAGGAGATCGAAACATAAATTTCTTTCACAAATATCTTCTAGATCGAAGATCTCACAACTTTATTTCTTCCTTGAAATAAGATTCTGGAGATGTTGTCTATACTTGGGATGGAATGAACTCTATTGTTGTCAATTACTTTTCCAATCTTTTTGTTTCTACTCCTCTTGACTCGGTTTCTCAACAAAATGTTCTTCAAGCAATCCCTTCTCTTATCACTTATGAGGAGAACTTTATTTTTACTGCTCCTATTAATATCAATGAG